>CM038146.1:102793868-103438418 GCA_021437245.1 Aegilops speltoides
ATCAATGAAAGAAAAAGGTATTAAAGCTGAAGATGTTAAGAATTTACCTCCTATTGAAGAAATACATGGTCTTAATATACCGCCTGTTGAAGAACCACATTGTCTTGATAACCCGACACAGGTAGTAAAGGTAAATTCTCTCTATAGATATGATAAAGTTGAAATCCCCTCTACTAAATTTCATAGCCCGTGCTTAGATGAATTTGATGACTTTATGGCTAGACAAGAAAGTTTTGATGCTTATGTTGATAGAGAGTTAAAGAATAATGCTTTCGAGATAGGACGCATGAGCGATAATATGGCTAGAGTTAAAGGTGAACTTAAACTCATTAGCAAATATGCTTCTATGGTTGCTACTCAAGCTGAGCAAGTACTTAAAGCTCAAAATGATTTGCTTGACGAATTAAATAATAAAAATGACTTTGCTGTTAGAGTGGCTACTAGAACTGGTAGAATGACTCAGGAACCTTTGTATCCTGAAGGCCACCCTAAGAGAATCGAGCAAGATTCTCAGAGAAATAATTTAGAGGCACCTAGTTCTTCCAAAAATAAGAAAAAGAAAAACGATAGGACTTTGCATGCTTGTAGTGAACCTGCTGTAGACACACGTGAGAATCCCAATGATATTTCTATCTCTGATGCTGAAACACAATCAGGTGATGAACACGAACCTAGTGATAATGTTAATAATAATGTTCATGTTGATGCTCAACCTAGCAAAAACAATGATGTAGAGATTGAACCTGCTGTTGATCTTTATAACCCACAATCAAAGAATCAACGTTACGATAAGAGAGATTTTGTTGTAGGAAGCACGGTAGAGAAAGAGAACCATGGGTTCAGAAACCCATGCCCTTTCCTCCTAAACCGTCCAAGACAAAGGATGATGAGGATTTTGAGCGCTTTGCTGAAATGATTAGACCTATTTTCTTACGTATGCACTTAACTGATATGCTCAAAGTAAATCCTTATGCTAAATATATGAAGGATATCATCACAAACAAAAGAAGGATACCGGAAGCTGAAATTTCCACCATGCTTGCTAATTATCCTGGTGTACCAACTATACCATGCTCCATTAAAAGAAATTATGTTAGAACTGCTTTATGTGATCTTGGAGCCGGTGTTAGTGTTATGCCTCTCTCTTTATATCGTAGACTTGAATTGAATAAGTTGACACCTACCGAAATATCTTTGCAAATGGCCGATAAATCAACTGCTATACCTATCGGTATTTGTGAGGATGTGCCTGTTGTGGTTGCAAATGTCACTATCTTAACGGACTTTGTCATTCTTGATATTCCCGAGGACGATAGTATGTCGATTATCCTTGGTAGACCTTTTTTGAATACTGCAGGGGCTGTTATTGATTGCAACAAAGGCAATGTCACTTTTCATGTTAATGTTAATGAGCATACGATACACTTTCCAAGGAAACAATCTCAAGTTCATAGCATCAATTCTATTAGAAAAGTTCCAACTATCATTATTGGAGGTTGTGAATTTCCTCTCCCTACTGTCAAGAAAAAGTATGATATTCTTATTGTTGGGGATGTTCATATCCTCGTTGAGGTAACTTAGTGTTATTCAAAATTTCTTCGGTTCCATGTTATTCGGAATGAGTTTGTTAACATGACTTGATCAACCTTGTTAGTGGATTCATTTTGATGATCATGAGATGGATGAAACTAGAAGGCACAACCTTCTGTACCCTCTTTTTACTTTCTGTTATTTAGAATGAATAAAGGAAAAATAGTATTATCTGTCTGTTTTCTGATTTATCCGTGCATTAAAAAATAGCCCGAAAATAAAAGTGCTCCAAATGCCCTGCAAATTTAGTATGTTTTTATGGAATATTTGAGGATTTTAGGCACTGAAATCACTGCAGGAGGGGTAAGCACCAGGCCACGAGAGTGGAGGGCGCGCCCACCTACCCTGGGCACGCCCCCCTATCTCGTGGGCCCTTGGTGGCCCCCTCCACTTATGCTAACTCCCACACACTCAATCTTCTACCCAAAAAAAATCCCCATCCAGCTCAAGCACGAGTTCTAGCTCATTTTGCTGCGATTTTCGATCTCCTTGCTCAAAGCTCCATTCACAAAACTGCTTTGGGAGATTGTTGCTTGGTATGTGACTCCTCCATTGGTCCAATTAGTTTTTGTTCTAGTGCTTTATTCATTGCAAATTTTTGCTGCATAGGTGACCATGTTCTTGAGCTTGCATGTTAAGTTTATGAGGTCCCAAGAAATTCTAATGCATGATATAGGCTCTAGGCACTTGTAGGAGTAGTTGCTATCAATCTTGTTTAGTTTTATCACTTTTATTTTGAAGTTACTAAAATTTCAGAAATTTTCAGAAAATGTTAAGGAAACTTTTGAGGGGCTCTTCTAGCCAGGGCTCTCAGGAAAAACAAGCTAAAGAGAAGGAAAAAGCCAAGTATAATCTTCCTCGTTTAGCGGAAGTATGGTCGTGTGAAGGGGCATGCGATGATTTCTTGAAAGAAGCTAGAATTCATGAAGATTTTTATTCTTTGATCGAGAATGCAGGCCTCACCGGTTTCCTCCACGACCGGATCGATCAGTATCTCTTACTCACAAATACTTTCATGCAAAAAATTTATTATTATCCTAAGAAGTCACCACCTTCAGTATCATTTCACTTATATGATGAATTCAGAGAAATGTCTTTACGTAATATTTGCACGGTATGTAGGATACCCTATGAGGGAGAACTAGAGGAACCCCATCGTAAAGATGTGGAAGGCTTTGTTAACACTATAGCTGTAGAGGAGCCAAAGAAGGGTTCTGAGGCGAAAATCTGTAGCATACATTTTCTTGTTTTACGCTACTTTGCCATATTTGCTAGTAGATGCTTGATTGGTCGTGGAAATAGTCGAAACTTTAGTGTTCCTGATATTATCATTCTTCAACATGCCTTGCTCGGAGATAATAGTTTTAGTATGGGTGCCGTCGTCGCTAAACGGCTAAGCCTGAATCATACAAAAGGCCCCATATTTGGAGGTATCTATGCTTCACGTCTTGCTAGACATTTTCAGATACCTATTAGGCACCATGAGAAAGAGGAGACAAAATTGCCTCCTCACATTTTAGATTACAAGAGCATGGTAGCCCACACATTTATTGTTGACAACGAAGAGAAGATGCTCTTGTATAACCTTAGATTTAATAAGAAACACAATGAGACTATTATTTTGCCTGCGCCTCTGTTGTTTGATTTGCTTGCAGATAATTTTCTTGTCACGCCGGAGGCGGTTTATGCTCATCGAGACCAAGCAACCACTCCAGAACCTGAACCTGAGCCGGAACCTGCACTGGACCCTTATCGTGCATCATCTTTCCAGTGGGATCCGGAGATGACCAGCCAGTGGTATCCTAATTACACCTCCCAGTACACCTGGGAGAGTAGCAGCGGTCCTTGGTATTAGACCAACTTAGGCCAAAAGCCTAAGCTTGGGGGAGTACATATTTCTCATCGACTTTACATTCATGTTCACACACTAGTCGTCGTTGTTCATACTCTTTCATTGTATTATCCATGTTATTTTAATTTTTGATAAACCTTAAGAAAAACAAAAAAAATAGTTAGTCTAAGTTCCATGCTTGTAGTAGAATTAAAATGAAAATCCAAAAAGATTTCTAGTTCTTCTTCTTACTTGTTGGGAGCTTTCCCGTGTAAATAGTTTTCTTTTCATTTCTTTCCTTTGGGGGTCGAGAAGACCATATTGAAAATGTTTAGTGGCTCTCATATGCTTGATTGTTTATTTAATTTAGAGCTCATATTACTTGTCTTCTCTCTTGAGTTGAATGCTTGCAGATTCCAGCTTAGTCCAATGCACGTGCACTATTATTATTATACACATTGTTCGGTCGTGCAAGTGAAAGGCAATAATGACGATATATGATGGACTTATTGAGATGAGAAAAGCTGGTATGAACTCGAACTCTCTTGTTTTTGTAAATATGATGAGTTCATCATTTCTGATTCAGCTTATTATGAAGTAAACATATTTGCAATAACATTTAGAGATTATAGTTGCTTGTGCCATGCTTGATTAGCTATGAGTTATAATGGTTTACCTTGCGTGCCAACATGCTATTAGAATGATTATGATGTGGTAAGATGGGATGGTATCCTCCTTTGAATGAATTGAGTGACTCGACTTGGCACATGTTCACGAATGTAGTTGAAACAAATCAACATAGCCTTCATGATATTTATGTTCATGGTAGATTATATCATACTCATGCTTGTACTCGGTGTAAATTAAATTAAAGATTAATTTTAATGCATGTTTATGACTGTTGTCGCTCTCTCAGTTGGTCGCTTCCGAGTCTTTTGCTAGCCTTCACCTGTACTAAGCGAGAATACTGCTTGTGCATCCAAACTCCTTAAACCCCAAAGTTGTTCCATATGAGTCCACCATACCTACCTATATGAGGTATTACCTGCCGTTCCAAGTAAATTTGTATGTGCCAAACTCCAAACCTTCAAATGAAATTCTCTTTTGTATGCTCGAGCATCTCATGTTTCAACTAGGGCTGCCTAAATCTTCCATGCAAGGTGGGTTATTCTCAAGAGGAGTGGACTCCGCTCCTCATTCATGAGAAAGGGCCGGTAATCGGGATGCCCAGTCCCATGATCCAAAAAGATCAAAGCAAATTAAAATAATTAAACAAAACTCCCCCAGGGCTGTTGTTAGTTGGAGGCACTCGTTGTTTCGAGCAAGCCATGGATTGATGCTTGTTGGTGGTTGGGGGAGTATAAACCTTTACCATTCTGTTTGGGAACTGCCTATAATGCATGTAGTATGGAAGATACACCCATCTCATAGTTGTTACGTTGACAGAAAAAGTATGCCGCTCAAAATGTTATTCAATCTCTATTTTAAAATCGAGCTTTGGCACCTCTACAAATCCCTCCTTCCCTCTGCGAAGGGTCTATCTATTTACTTTTATGTTGAGTCATCACCCTTCTTATTAGAAAGCACCCGCTGGAGAGCACACTGTCATTTGCATTCATTACTATTGGTTTATATTGGGTATGACTTGGCTGGATCTCTTTTACCATGAATTACAATGTTTAGTCAGTCCTTGCTCTTTCAAGGTGCTCTGCATTTATGTTTTGCGGTCTCAGAAAGGGCTAGCGAGATATCATTTTGTTATATCATGTTATGATTGTTTTGAGAAAGTGTTGTCATCCGAATTTTATTATTATGGCTTGCTAGCTGATTATGCCATTGATATGAGTAATTGTGAGACCTGGGTGTTATTGTGAATATGGTTAGTTCATAATATTTGTTGAAACCTGAATGATGGCTTTGCATGTTTACAACAACAAGAGCAAACAGAGTTTGTAAAAGATTTTCTTTATCACTTTCAGTTTATCAACTAAATTGCTTGAGGACAAGCAAAGGTTTAAGCTCGGGGGAGTTGATACGTCTCCAACGTATCTACTTTTCCAAACACTTTTGCCCTTGTTTTGGACTCTAACTTGCATGATTTGAATGAAACTAACCCGGACTGACGCTGTTTTCAGCAGAACTGCCATGATGTTGTTTTATGAGTAGAAAGCAAAAGTTCTCGGAATGTCCTGAAAATCCATGTAGGGACTTTTTGGAAAATATAAAAAATACTGGCGAAAGGATCAAGACTAGGGGGCCCACACCCTGTCCACGAGGGTGGGTGTGCGCCCTCCCCCTGGGCGCGCCCCCTGTCTCGTGGGCCCCCTGAGGCTCCGCCAACCTCAACTCCAACTCCATATATTCCGTCTCGCGGAGAAAAAAATCAGAGAGAAAGTTTCATCGCGTTTTACGATACGAACCCGCCGCCAAGCCCTAATCTCTCTCGGGAGGGCTGATCTCGAGTCCGTTCGGGGCTCCGGAGAGGGGGATTCGTCGCCGTCATCATCATCAACCATCCTGCACCACCAATTTCATGATGCTCACCGCCGTGCGTCAGTAATTCCATCATAGGCTTGCTGGACGGTGATGGGTTGGATGAGATTTACCATGTAATCAAGTTAGTTTTGTTAGGGTTTGATCCCTAGTATCCACTATGTTCTGAGATTGATGTTGCTATGACTTTGCTATGCTTAATGCTTGTCACTAGGGCCCGAGTGCCATGATTTCAGATCTGAACCTATTATTGTTTCATGAATATATGTGTGTTATTGATCCTATCTTGCAAGTCTATAGTCACCTATTATGTGTTATGATCCGACAACCCCGAAGTGACAATAATCGGGATACTTCTCGGTGATGACCGTAGTTTGAGGAGTTCATGTATTCACTATGTGCTAATGCTTTGTTCCGGTTCTCTATTGAAAGGAGGCCTTAATATCCCTTATTTTCCGTTAGGACCCCGCTACCACGGGAGGGTAGGACAAAAGATGTCATGCAAGTTCTTTTCCATAAGCACATATGACTATATACGAAATACATGCCTACATTACATTGATGAACTGGAGCTAGTTCTGTGTCACCCTATGTTATAGCTATTACATGAGGATTTGCATCCGGCATAATTATCCATCACTGTTCCATTGCCTACGAGCTTTTCACATCTTTTGTTTTGCTTATTTACTTTTCCGTTGCTATTGTTACACTTATCACAAAACCCAAAAACATTACTTTTGCTATCGTTACCTTTATTATCATATTACTTTGCTATTAAATACTTTGCTGCAGATACTAAGTTATCCAGGTGTGGTTGAATTGACAACTCAACTGCTAATACTCAAGAATATTCTTTGGCTCCCCTTGTATCGAATCAATAAATTTGGGTTGAATACTTTACCCTCGAAAGCTGTTGCGATCCCCTACACTTGTGGGTTACCAAAGCTACCCCCACGACAACAGTCGGGATTCTTCGTCCTCCCATATATATATGGTTGGAGACTGTCCCTCACTGATTCCTCTCTGACATTTGCGACCGTCGGTGATGGTAGCTCCTCCTTTCGTTCCCGAGTGCATTACACCAAATTGTGTCCAGCCTGCACGGGAGCGTGAAAACTACCCCACGACAACAGTCGGGATTCTTCGTCCTCTCATATAGGTGGATACTCGACAGACTTAAAGTCAACCCGAGGACTCATATTATAGGACTCATATTGACATGGAGAATTGGCTGGTCTCACCTCGAGGTCGGAGGGGGGTCGGTGACGGGGACGACGGCGCGGATGATGGAAGGGGCTCCTAGATTTCTGCATAGTGCTCTCCAATTTTAGCATTCAAAGTAGGAGTACTCTTTTCCAATTTGAGCATTCAATAAGAAAAACCAAATCGTAAAATAAAGTAGTATTCAAATTAGCATGTATTCAATTATAAGCAAAAGTACATCATCTCTTGTGTCCGTACATCATCGAATATTATCACATACTCCTCGAATACTATCATACATATAGCATCGCTAATACAGCTAGGACCGTAGTGCCCGACGGGTATCATCGCGGGCGGTGGACACCCAAAGAGAAGGAACCATCACAGGATCATAGCTCCAGTGAGATCCCTTAAGAACCTGCCAGGTATTGTCGAACCTGCCCTCCAACGCAACCATGTAGCAATGGACGTGCTCGTCCTCCTCGCTGACACGGTGACGTACCACCTCCGCGGTGTCTGGAAGCCTCGGCACCATCACTGACCTATGCGACCGCCACCAAACAAGGATCGGGTCAACAACGGGCTGGCTCCTCACCAACCTACGCCCCCGGGAAGGTAGCACCTCCCAATACCAGCCCGGCGGAGCCCAGTCCCAGACATGGCCCCTCTGATCAAGCCGGCCTCCTCCGCCGAGTCGACGACGAGGATGCAGGATAGGCATCGTAGACGTTGATGCCGGATTAATTGCTTGAACTAAAATAATAAACTAGTTCTATTAATTTTCTTGCTAAAAATAAACTACGTCTATATATAGTAAAATAAAGTAGTTTTATTAAATCAACTAGTTCAACTACTAAGCACTTACTATAAATAAATAAAATAAAGTAGTTCTTACTAAAATAAACTACTTCTATATATAGTAAAATTTAATAAAGTAGTTTTATTATTAATTAATCAACTAGTTCAACCACTAAGCACTTACTATAAATAAATAAAATAAAGTAGTTCTTACTAAAATAAACTACTTCTATATATAGTAAAATTTAATAAAGTAGTTTTATTAAATCAACTAGTTCAACTACTAAGCACTAACCTAAAATCGATATATACTAATAATTAACCTAAATAAAAATTAATACATATATGAAAAAACATATATAAACAAAAAAATGCTATGTACATTATATTCATACATACATAGCCACATCCATTCATCATATAGTTACCACATACATATATATACATTATATATATGAAAAAAATGCAATGAACAAAAAATAATACAAATTATATGAAAGAAAATGAACAGAGCCGTGGTGCGGCAGCGGCTCACATCGGGCGACGGAGGGCGACGGCGGAGGGCGATGGCGTGGGTGGTGGAGGCGACGCGTGGGCGGTCGGAGGCGGGCGCGGCGACGTGACAAAGCGATGGCTCGAGGCGCGCGCGAGGGCGACGGCGGCAAGGGGGCGGAGGAGGCGGCGACAGTGGCGGCGTGGGCTCGGGGCACGGGCGGCGGCAAGCGGCGGTGGGGCAACTGGCGGCGTGGATCGAGCTCGCGGCGTCGTCGGGCGGGGGGAAACTGGCGATGGAAATCTGAAAATTTCCTAAGTGCTAGCTTATATAGCAAAGGCTTTGGTCCCGGTTCATGGCACCAACCGGGACCAATGCCCCCTTTAGTCCCGGTTTTTGGTACCAACCGGGACCAAGGGCCTTGGTCCCGGTTTAGGGTTCAGCAGCCCAAAGGGCGGGAAGCAGAGGGCTTTGGTCCCAGTTGGTGGCACTAACCGGGATTAAAAGGTGGGCATTGGTTCCGGTTGGTACCATGAACCGGTACCAATGCATACCTTTAGTCCCGGTTGGTGGCACCAACCAGGACCAAAGGTCGTGTGCTAGAAGTGGCGCGGTGCGGTGCTATGTTTAGTCCCACCTCGCTAGCCGAGAGGGGCTCGGAGTGGTTTATAAGCCCTGCCGAACCAACCACTTCGAGATCCTCTCTACTGCAGGATTACGGGCCTAAATTCACTCTGTGTGCTTGTGGGCCTATTGGGCCTACTACGGGCCTGCATCCTGGCCCTAGTAGTGGGTTTCTAGTCGTATGCAGGCCGTGGTGGCCCTTTAGGTGGCACTTTTTTTTATTTTTTCTAGTTTTTTGCTTTCTTTTTTGTTTCTAATTACTTATTTATTTTCTTTTATGATAATTCTTTTTTCTATTAAAGTTTGTAACAAAATTCTAATTACTTATTTATTTTCTTTTATGATAATTCTTTTTGCTACTAAAGTTTGTAACAAAAAAGTTCTTTATGAAAATTCTTTTTGCTTTTAATGATTTTGAACAGAAAATGAACTCTGAAAAGGTTGAAAGTTGGCATGGTATCATCATTTCACCCACATTGCATGTGCAAGAAATTTGAGAGGGTTACGGCAAAAACTGGATGCACTTTGTGTACAAAACGGACAATCTCTTTCGAAGTATCAGGATTTCATACGGAAACTCGTCTGTTACAAAGGGATTTAATTTTTTTAAACTTATTTGAACTCCTGACTTTTTTGTGTTCAAAATGCACCATTCAAAGCCACATCATCAATTTTCAACCTTTTCTGACTTCATTTGTTATTTTTCATGCATTTGCTGATTATTTTGAGCTATAAGACCCTGAAATTGAAAACCAGTTCAAATGAACTCTGAAAAGCTTGAAAGTTGGCATGGTATCATCATTTCATCCACATAGCATGTGCAAGAAATTTGAGAGGGTTACGACAAAAACTGGATGCACTTTGTGTACAAAATGGACAATCTCTTTCGAAGTATCGAGTTTCATACTAGCTAAATGCATTACAAAGGGATTTCATTTTTTTAAACTTATTTGAACTCCTGACTTTTTGTGTGTTCAAAATGCACCATTCAAAGCCACATCATCAATTTTCAACCCTTTCTGACTTCATTTGTTATTTTTCATGCATTTACTGATTATTTTGAGCTATAAGACCCTGAAATTGAAAAGCAGTTCAAATGAACTCTGAAAAGGTTGAAAGTTGGCATGGTATCATCTTTCATACACATAGCATGTGCAAGAAAGTTGAGAGGGTTACGGCAAAAACTGGATGCACTTCGTGTACAAAACGGACAATCTCTTTCGAAGTATCAGGATTTCATACGGAAACTCGTCTATTACAAAGGGATTTCATTTTTTAAAACTTATTTGAACTCCTGACTTTTTGTGTGTTCAAAATGCACCATTCAAAGCCACATCATCAATTTTCAACTCTTTCTGACTTCATTTGTTATTTTTCATGCATTTGCTGATTATTTTGAGCTATAAGACCCTAAAATTGAAAGCATTTCAAATGAACTCTGAAAAGGTTGGAAGTTGGCATGGTATCACCATTTCATCCACATAGCATGCGCAAGAAAGTTGAGAGCGTTACGGCAAAAACTGGATGCACTTCATGTACAAAACGGACAATCTCTTTCGAAGTATCGAGTTTCATACGAAACTTATGCATTACAACAGGCATTTCAAATGAACTACGAAAAGGTTGAAAGTTGGCATGGTATCATCATAATATTTGTGGAGAAAGTCTTCACTTTTTCTTCGCTTGTGTCCTTTCCTTATTGCGCCGTAACCAAGGATAATCTTCATCATTTATCAGGATGCTTGGGCCAGCCTTGACTTTGAAGGGAGGAATTTCATGAAACTTTTCATAATCTTCGGACATGTCTGTCTTGCCCTCCACTCCCATGATGTCCCTTTTACCTGAAAGAACTATGTGGCGCTTTGGCTCATCGTATGATGAATTCGCTTCCTTATTTTTTCTTTTTCTCGGTTTGGTAGACATGTCCTTCACATAGATAACATGTGCCACATCATTGGCTAGGACGAACGGTTCGTCGGTGTAGCCAAGATTGTTCAGATCCACTATTGTCATTCCATACCGTGGGTCTACCTGTACCCCGCCTTCTGACAGATTGACCCATTTGCATTTAAACAAAGGGACCTTAAAATCTACTCCGTAGTCAAGTTCCCATATGTCCACTATGTAACCATAATATGTGTCCTTTCCCCTCTCGGTTGCTGCATCAAAGCGGACACCACTATTTTGGTTGGTGCTCTTTTGATCTTGGGCGATCGTGTAAAATGTATTCCCATTTATCTCGTATCCTTTCCAAATCATTACAGTCGAAGATGGTCCCCTGGACAACGAGTACAACTCATCACAAACAGTGTTTTCACCTCTGAGACGTGTTTCCAACCAGCTCTTGAAAGTCTGATGTGTTCACATGTAATCCATCATCGCCTTTGCTCTGGGTGTTTGGGCCTTGACTGTTCTTGTGTTCATCGACATATGGGGTCACCAAGGTAGAGTTCTGTAGAATTGTGTAGTGTGCTTGAGACCAAGAATATCCATCCCTGCATATTATTGAGTCCCCTCCAAGCGTGCCTTTTCCAGTCAGTCTCCCCTCATACCGCGATTTAGGGAGACCTATCTTCTTAAGGACAGGAATGAAGTCAACACAAAACCCAATGACATCCTCTGTTTCATGGCCCATGGAGATGCTTCCTTCTGGCCTAGCGCGGTTATGGACATATTTCTTTAGGACTCCCATGAACCTCTCAAAGGGGTACATATTGTGTAGAAATACGGGGCCCAGAATGACAATCTCGTCAACTAGATGAACTAGGACATGCGTCATGATATTGAAGAAGGATGGTGGGAACACCAGCTCGAAACTGACAAGACATTGCACCACATCACTCCTTTGCCTTGGTATGATTTCTGGATCGATCACCTTCTAAGAGATTTCATTGAGGAATGCACATAGCTTCACAATGGCTAATCGGACGTTTTTGGTAAAGCCCCTCAATGGAACCGAAGCGATTGCGTCATAATCACGTGGCGATAATGAGACTTTAGGTTCGGAACTTTTCTCCGGCATATTTATTATTCCTTTATATTGACGAAAGCGATCGGGACCTTCATACTAAGTAGGCATTCAAAGAAGATTTCCTTCTCTTCTTTGGTAAAAGCGTAGCTGGCAGGACCTTCATACTGCTTTGGAGGCATGCCGTATTTTTCGTGCAAACGTTGCAGGTCCTCCCGTGCCTCAGCTATATCTTTTGTCTTCCCATACACGCCCAAGAAGCCTAGCAGGTTCACGCAAAGGTTCTTTTTCACGTGCATCACGTCGATCGAAGAGCGGACCTCTAGGTCTTTCCAGTAGGGTAGGTCCCAAAATATAGATTTCTTCTTCCACATGGGTGCGTGTCCCTCAGCGTCACTCAGAACAACTAGTCCGTCGAGACCCTTTCCAAAGATTACGTGTAAATCATTGACCATAGCAAGTACGTGATCACCGGTATGCATGGCGGGCTTCTTCCGATGATCTACCTCGCCTTTGAAATGCTTGCCTTTCTTTCGACATTGATGGTTGGTCGGAAGAAATCGACGATGGCCCAGGTACACATTCTTCCTGCATTTGTCCAGGTATATACTTTCGGTGTCAGCTAAACAGTGCGTGCATGTGTGGTATCCCTTGTTTGTCTGTCCTGAAAGGTTACTGAGAGCGGGCCAACCGTTGATGGTTACAAACAGCAATGCATGCAGGTTAAATTCCTCCTGTCTGTGCTCATCCCACACACGTACACCATTTCCATTACAAAGCTGTAAAAGTTCTTCAACTAATGGCCTTAGGTACACGTCAATGTCATTGCCGGGTTGCTTAGGGCCTTGGATGAGAAATGGCATCATAATGAACTTCCGCTTCATGCACATCCAAGGAGGAAGGTTATACATACGTAGAGTCACGGGCTAGGTGTTATGATTGCTGCTCTGCTCCCTGAAAGGATTAATGCCATCCGCGCTTAAACCAAACCATACGTTCCTTGGGTCATGTGCAAACTCAACCCAGTACTCTCTCTCGATTTTTCTCCACTGCGACCCGTCAGCGGGTGCTCTCAACTTCCCATCTTTCTTACGGTCCTCACTGTGCCATCGCATCAACTTGGCATGCTCTTTGTTTCTGAACAGTCATTTCAACCGTGGTATTATAGGAGCATACCACATCACCTTCGCAGGAACTCTCTTCCCGCGGGGCTCGCCGTCAACATCACCAGGGTCATCTCGTCTGATCTTATACCACAATGCACCGCATACCGGGCATGCGTTCAAATCCTCGTACGCATTGCGGTAGAGGATGCAGTCATTAGGGCATGCATGTATCTTCTGCACCTCCAATCCTAGAGGGCATATGACCTTCTTTGCCGCGTACGTACTATCGGGCAATTCGTTATCCTTTGGAAGCTTATTCTTCAATATTTTCAGTAGCTTCTCAAATCCTTTGTCAGGCATAGCATTCTCTGCCTTCCACTGCAGCAATTCCAGTACGGTACCCAGCTTTGTGTTGCCATCTTCACAATTGGGGTACAACCCTTTTTTGTGATCCTCTAACATGCGATCGAACTTCAGCTTCTCCTTTTGACTTTTGCATTGCATCCTTGCATCGACAATGACCCGACGGAGATCATCATCATCAGGCACATCGTCTGGTTCCTCTTGATCTTCAGCAGCTTCCCCCGTTGCAGCATCATCGGGCACATCGTCTGGTTCCTCTTGATCTTCAACAGCTCCTCCCGTTGCAGCATCACCGTATTTTGGGGGCACATAGTTGTCATCGTCCTCTTCTTCTTCGCCATCTTCCATCATAACCCCTATTTCTCCGTGCCTCGTCCAAACATTATAGTGTGGCATGAAACCCTTGTAAAGCAGGTGGGTGTGAAGGATTTTTCGGTCAGAATAAGACTTCGTATTCCCACATTTAGGGCATGGACAACACATAAAACCATTATGCTTGTTTGCCTCAGCCACTTCAAGAAAATTGTGCACACCCTTAATGTACTCGGAGGTGTGTCTGTCACCATACATCCATTGCCGGTTCATCTACGTGCATTATATATAATTATGTGTGTCAAAAGTAAGAAAATCAGACAAATATCTATCTAAAGTAAGAAAATCAGACAAGTATCTATCTAAAGTAAGAAAATCAGAAAGAAGATAAGAACAAGAGGCTCACCACGGTGGTGCCGGCGACGAGATCGGCGCGGGCGATCAACGGCGGTGAAAACGGGGATGGGGCGTGACAGACCGCTAAATCTAGACAAATCTCGGGAAAAATGGAGCTCCGAGGTTGAGATTCAAGAGGAGAAAGCTATACTAGTGTGGCTCGGCCATTTCATCGAACACCTCATGTGCATAGGAGGTGAACTAGAGCACCCAAATGCCCTCCCCTCACTGGCTTGAAAAAACAGAGCACCGTGGAGTGCTCTGCCGCGGTGATGGCTATATATAGGAAAATTATTTGTCCCGGTTCGTGGCATGAACCGGGACTAAAGCCCCCCCTTCTACACCGGTTCAAGGCATGAACCGGTACCAATGGCTGTGGGCCAGGAGGGCGGCCCATTGGTCCCGGTTCGTGCCTAAAACCGGGACAAATGGATTCGGACGAATCGGGACCAATGCCCACGAGGCCCCGGCCGGCCCCCTGGGTTCATGAACCGGGTCTAACCCCCCCATGGGTCCCGGTTCGTGAAGAACTGGGACTAATGGGCTGGCCAGGCCCAAACGATAGCCCTGTTTTCTACTAGTGACCGTGTTTATCACACAAAGTATAGTGCCCCGCCCCCTAATTTATGACAAATATTTAGCCATGAGCTGCAAAAGCCACACATTAGCCCAAATTACAATCAATGTTCTACATTATGATATCTTCTTCAAGTATCCGCATCCACTTTTTTACAATGAATTATGATCTTTGTTCGTCTTT
Organism: Aegilops speltoides; assembly: GCA_021437245.1. Classification (NCBI taxonomy): domain Eukaryota; kingdom Viridiplantae; phylum Streptophyta; class Magnoliopsida; order Poales; family Poaceae; genus Aegilops; species Aegilops speltoides. The sequence continues at coordinate 102,808,806 of CM038146.1, forward strand.
TACACCTTCACGGTCCTCTTCTATTTGTAGCTAGATAGCGCTAACTTTCTATCGTGCATGCACACGCCCGCCCCCTCTCACCCTCCCTCAGCGTGCCCTCCATCACGCACGTTCGTTATTTCTCTTTAGGTCGTTCACCCGTGGTGTGTGTAGGGCCCCTGGCTCCTTCTTTCCGGCACACACCAGTCGATATACCTCTCTAGCCAAGTGTGCCTAACACAAACACATGTATACTTCCCCTATTCTCTTCTCACCGTCCATGCCCCCCTATGTCCAATACGGTTCCACGCAGGTGCACATTCCCACCCGTATTTTCATTGATCTCATACTCGCACACTCCTCCCCCCTCGACAAGGTAGGCCTCTCGCACCACCTCCTAGCCGCACCCCTCTCCCCCTATCTGTCTCTCCGGACCTTATTTTCTTCTAACACATGCATGCATGTATACGTACCGATCTCCCTACATATAGCCAGGTCGACTATAATTCGTTTTCCCCACGCACCGATACACTTAACTCGCTAGTTATGTCTCTCCCTTTCTTGGACACACGATGGTTGATCTTCCTATGTAGTTACGTATGCTTACCACAACCATATCGTCTCCCATCATCATCCTTGCATACCTCCCGACCCGTCTCTCACACTCACGTGTGATAACCCACAAGTGCAGGGGATCGCAATAGCTTTTGAGGGTAAAGTATTCAACCCAAATTTATTGATTCGACACAAGGGGAGCCAAAGAATATTCTTGAGTATTAGCAGTTGAGTTGTCAATTCAACCACACCTGGATAACTTAGTATCTGCAGCAAAGTATTTAGTAGCAAAGTAGTGTGATAATAAAGGTAACAGTAGCAAAAGTAATGTTTTTGGGTTTTGTAGTGATTGTAACAGTAGCAACGGAAAAGTAAATAAGCGAAGCACAATATGTGAAAAGCTCATAGGCAATGGAACAGTGATGGATAATTATGTCGGATGCAATTCCTCATGTAATAGCTATAACATAGGGTGACATAGAACTAGCTCCAGTTCATCAATGTAATGTAGGCATGTATTCCATAAATAGTCATACGTGCTTATGGAAAAGGACTTGCATGACATCTTTTGTCCTACCCTCCCGTGGCAGTGGGGTCCTAGCGGAAACTAAGGGATATTAAGGCCTCCTTTTAATAGAGAACCGAAACAAAGCATTAGCACATAGTGAATACATGAACTCCTCAAACTACGGTCATCACCAAGAAGTATCCCGATTATTGTCACTTCGGGGTTGTCGGATCATAACACATAATAGGTGACTATAGACTTGCAAGATAGGATCAAGAACACACATATATTCATGAAAACATAATAGGTTCATATCTGAAATCATGGCACTCGGGCCCTAGTGACAAGCATTAAGCATAGCAAAGTCATAGCAACATCAACCTCAGAACATAGTGGATACTAGGGATCAAACCGTAACAAAACTAACTTGATTACATGGTAAATCTCATCCAACCCATCACCGTCCAGCAAGCCTACGATGGAATTACTCACGCACGGCGGTGAGCATCATGAAATTGGTGATGGAGGATGGTTGATGATGACGACAGCGACGAATCCCCCTCTCCGGAGCCCCGAACGGACTCCAGATCAGCCCTCCCGAGAGAGATTAGGCCATGGCGGCGGCTCCGTATCGTAAAACGTGATGAAACTTTCTCTCTGATTTTTTTCTCCGTGAGACGGAATATATGGAGTTGGAGTCAAGGTCGGCGAAGCCTCAGGGGGCCCACGAGACAGGGGGCGCGCCCAGGAGGGGTGGGCGTGCCCCCCACCCTCGTGGATAGGGTGTGGCCCCCCTGGTCTTGATTCTTTCGCCAATATTTTTTATATTTTCCAAAAAGTGCCTCCGTGAATTTTTAGGACATTCCGAGAACTTCTATTTTCTACACATAAAACAACATCATGGCAGTTCTGCTGAAAACAGCATCAGTCCGGGTTAGTTTCATTCAAATCATGCAAGTTAGAGTCCAAAACAAGGGCAAAAGTGTTTGGAAAAGTAGATACGTTGAGATGTATCAACGTGCATAAACAGACAGACATCCCTCGCCCTCTCTTATTGATATTGCACTCGTACCCTCTGTTTGTCTAGCAGGCCTCTCCCACCATTTGTGTGACGCCACTCCACCACCAACCCTCCGACACTCTACCTTTGTCTTTCTCCCAACCTTATTCCTCTGCTACACATATCCATGGATGCCGATCGATCTCCCTCAATACATAGCTAGGTCTCTCTCCTTCCCACACATATACTAGTCGATCGGTCTCTGCCCCCTTCCCCCCCCCACACCGATAGTCGAACATTGTAGGTAGGTATCCATGCCACAGAGAAAAACTACACCTCTGCCCTCTCAAATTCCAGTAGGCCAGCCGCCCTGTATCTTTGACATGGACAAACACAAATTCAATGGCACTCTTTATCGATTGCGCAACCACACACTTCATCCCTGTTTTCAATTCTATTGATATCTCACGTCTATGACTCCGTTTCACACACATTGCATATGTTACTTTTTTTGTTTGAGATATCATCAACACATTGCCTCTGTTGCGGACAAACCATCTCTCTCACACCCACCCACGTACGTACCTACACCTAAAGAAGAGGTGCATGCAGGAAGCACATACTCACGTCTTGTTCCTGGCCACACCTGTGAGGGTACACGGTGGAGTTCGTTTCTGTACGAAAAGGCAGCCCACATGATAATTTGACGCGTGTAGCGGTTGTTTACTCGAAGGAGGGTCGGGTACCATGCCTAGATGAAACAAAGTTCGACTTGACACGTTAGTATTAAATAAAGTTATATATTCCTCAATGGCACGTATAGAATATAAAACGATTGCCGTGAGGAAAATGGAAAAATGGGTTTATCTCTCGTCACACCATCTCACACAAGGCGGTGGTGGCCTCTCTCTCTCAGCGTTGGTCAGTGATCCGTCCGCCCCGGCGGCGGAAAGGGAGGATGTTCATCATCGCTCCGTTCGACGGTGTTGAGGCAGCACGTCCCGATCTGCGGTACCCGCCGTTCTCTCTGACCAAGCTCTGGTGCGGTAGGGCTTTCGCCACTTGCTCGTTGCCGCAGTATGGGCAGATCTCGGCCGCCGACACCCTCCTAGTAACCTCTTGACGACCCTCGGGTACAGCTTCCTCCGGCCTTGCTCCACTACCCATCTTCCCATGTTATTGCATGTGGATCTTCTTTAGTTGTTTGCTTAAAACGTATCTCGGCCAGCGTACTTTCCATCTTGCAATCTCGTCCTCAAACCATTTTTGATAAACCACCATGTGTTATCTTTTCCTTATTACATGGAATATGCTTCTTTTTTGTCGGCTTATGTGTCTTCAACTCATGTTATTGGGAAGTAATTGTTTCCTTTCTACCTCCTTTTACAAACAGGGCTATCCATTTTCACCTTGTTACTATTGCGACCTTTTGGTGAACTGCACAAATCACCTTTTTCTTAAGAGTGTTTTGTGCAGTTCCACCAAAATGTCACACGGACAAAGTTTTTACATTTCTATGGGACTGCGGAAAGGGAGATTGGTTTTGCTATCCTCCTCATCCAATTCCGCGCCTAATCTTCTCCAACAAGTAGTTAGTCCTAAAGAGAGATCGTAGAGGTGATCGGCTTCTATTTGTGTGTGTTATGTTTCATCATATAGTTCCACTATTATTGTAATCACACTGATTGGATATCTTTGCAAACAGGGATGGTCCGCTCGATTTTAGTGGAGCTGCACAAAATGATCGGATTGTGGTGTCCTCCGTACACCTCTTTTTTGGCTACGGAGCTGGGTGAAACTAGCTGCCAAGCAATGAACACTGTGCCAAGTAAATGGTGCCATGCCTACGAACAACATGGATCAATTATATATTTTTCTTTATTTGTACACCTTCTCACAACTTTGTCTTCAGTTGTGATGTGAATATTGGCGCTGATCTGTGAACCATTGAGATGCATTAGCAGCCATGGTAGTTTCATTTGTATTTGATGGAATGTTGTAACGAGATAATCTTGAGGCAAGACACATGAATCCTAAGTTGAAACCTTTTTTTCCTGTGGGAACCAAAGTTGAAACCTTCATAGCATCACAGTACAATTTCATTAAAATTATGCATACATATAAACAAATCCTGAAGGATTGATAGCAATGCCAGAAGTAATTCAACTTCGTTTCGCTGACATGTGGGACATCCTTCATCCGGCTCCACGTGCGATGCAACAATATTGAGTGCACAACTGCAGGGAAAGATTCACCCCGGTCGTTGCGCCACAGTAGTAATGACTAGTGAGCAGTGAAATCACATAGCCCCACCTTCGCCATAGTAAGTTGCTCGGATGAAGCAACCATCATTTCTCTGTTCCTTGAATCCGCTGGTACTCCCATATTCCCAGAGTAATAAGTTTCTCGGGCGAATCAACCATTCCCACAGTAAGTACTAGTACCTCCTTTTTCTTTACTCTAGAAACAACCACACGCGAATATTGGACGGTAGCAGTACAACAACTGAATCAAAAATCGAAACCAACCAATGAACTACTACTACTGGTGAGTGTTTGCTAGTACGTACACGCGTGTGGTTGTTTCTAGAATAAAAAAAGGAGGTACCCCTACTTATGTTACTCCCACTACACCTAGCCTAAGGTTAGTAGGTGACCTTGCGCTTGGCTTTTCGCCTCTTCCGGAAGTCGATGGTTCTATAGTTGTACTTCTGGCAATCTGACACCAAATGAACTGCTGCACGTCCACCGCTTGTAAGCAAAAGTTTCTCCTCGTGCTGCGAGCCACCGCGCACGCGTTGGCGAGGGAGAAGGCATAGTAAGCAAGCTTCTCATCTTCTGCGAGTTGACGGGACACATCAAAGTTATTTAGTACGTACTCTCTCCAAAAAAAGGCTGACTAGGTCATGGCTACCATCCCGTGCTCCGTTGTTGAGTACGTGCACTATTCACGTGCCATCGAGGAGAAAAAATATTGCGTAGTAGGTGCCATCGAAGTGCACGACTCACTTACGCATTGCTTATCTGATTATCTCCATTTTCTTGCATGACACGTGCACCTTGATGCTAGATGTCTCGCGTGTTGGCAAAAGGATGAACAAAGATCATGTAAAAAAAGAGTTGAAGAACATAGATTCCCGATGACCGAGAAGGAGCAAGGAACCTCGCGGTGGAGCGTCTGCAAGGAACCTTGCGTGTTTTCCCCTGTTTTTTGCCGCCTGCCCACTTATAGAGAAATAAAAGAACATGAACTCTTCGCTAACCACTAGATACGATACACCGGGATGCTAAGTTAAAGATGTTTTATAGTTTATATTGATAACCATGCAACAAGCCACGCATGTACAGGACGCATGTAGCCACGCATGTACACACGCCAATGCACTAACTCCATCCGATCCAACTCATGCACATACGCACACAACATGGAGCACACAACGCACGTACATGACATGTGCATGCACACACACTCGGCCGCAGAATGCACGTGAATAACACATGCATGCACACACACTCGGCTGCATGGAGGCGTGCGCCATCTGCGGTGTCTGGTTCGTTGTGCTACGGCGAAGCTCGCACACAACGGCGCCTACGCATCTCTTGCAGCACCTGTTTGCCGTCATTGCTCAATGACTAGTCAGAGACGAAGACGACTGCAGCCTCGGCCTTAGATCAACTAGCACTAATGGAAAAAAACGCACGCTGCACGCACACGAGCACGTACGGAGTGCCCACAATGTGGTGCATCTCCTGTCGCCTCTACTCCTTCTGTGCACGTTGTCTATCAAGGCGGCTGCATGCCTAATGATGATGTGGGTGAGATCTTCTAGGACTCAGATGATGACAAGGAAAATTATGAGACTACCTGCAGTGGGAGTAACATAGGTAGTAACATCACACATGTCTAGATAAAGTAGATGATGTGGCAAGCAATAAATGAAGAAAGAGAGGAAAGTAGTAACATCACACATATCAAGGCAAGATGTGTCTATAGCCTAATAAATGAAGTGTTGCATGTTACCACAGATATGTTACCATAGAGGTAGTAACATAGACTAGTAACATGAGCATGTTACTAGTCTATGTTACTACCCATTGTGGCTAGTATGAGGGGGGGTGTCTCCAACAGTGTTCCTCGGCTCGCACCTCTTGCATCACGGTGGTCGAGCTTGGAGTCATTCATCTGGTACTGTCGGAGCAATGGGCCATGGGTAGGCCGACCCGGGACCCAGGATCTTTCAAGGACATCGGGGCAGGCCGCGCCCCTCTGGCCGAGTCCCGGCTGGCGACCTTCGGAGAGGCCGAGTCCCAGCCGGTGACCTTCGGAGAAGCCGAATGACGACCTTAAAACAAGCCGACTCTGGGCTTGCGACCTCCAGGAACGCCGACTATGGGAGTCGGCCCGCGACCTTTCACGAAGACCAACGCAGAGTACGGCCCCAACGTGGCCGTCCCCTCTCGCCTACGAGGGGTTGGCATGGCTACAGTGAGCCGTATCGCCGGGAGATCTCCGGCGAGGCGCGGCACTGTTGCCATGCCTCCCTGACCTCAGCCACAGTGCGTGATGCACTGTGCCCACGACGCCGGCCTGTACGGCCCAGAGATCGTCGGGCCACCTGTCAGTGGGTGAATCAGAGACGGCGAAGCGCCAGAAGACGACCCTGAGGGAGTCGGCCTCCGCGGAGTCGGCCGCCTCCCCGCCAGGGCCCCACAAGCCATAAACTAGATTGGATGGGGAGTGGCGACAGTGATCGCCCGACAGACGGCGGCACTGTTTCCACGACCCCATGAGCAAGCCAGCGTCATCAGGAGTGCTGCACAGTGTCGACCTGTCCGCGGGACCCACCAGTCGGCGGGCCCCAGAAGCCGGCAGGAAGGACGGCGGCTTGAGAGACTGACGGCTGGGGGCCACGCCCAGTCAGATTACTATTGTACCCCCGGGGGGTAGGCCTATATAAACCCCCCGGGGCACCCATGCAAAGGGTTGGACCTTGGATAGAGTTAGACACATAGACAGGGGAAGAGAGAGCCAGCCTAGCCCCTTCTTGCCTCCCGATACAGCTTAGGGAGCACCCTTGTAACTATTTCACCATAGTGACCATGCGGAGACCCCGCAGAGCAGCAGTAGGGGTGTTATCTCCCCAGAGAGCCCCGAAGCTGGGTAAGATTCGCCGGCGTGCATGTCTGCGCCTCATCCGTTCGAGCACGGCGATGTTCTACTCGCCCCCACCATGATAAGCCATCCGTTGGCATATGTCGCACCCAACCCCCGACATTTGGCGCCCACCGTGGGGCGAGGTGCACCGTCGTCCGGAGATCTGTTCTGGACGGGAACCCTTTTCTCCCGGCGGCGCAGCCAGCCCGGCTTCGCGGATGGAGTCTGCATCGACATGCTGCGCGATGCGAAGCCGCTTCTTACGCGGCGGCGGCTCGCCCGAACTTATCGGCGAGTCGCCTCTCGACGAGCCTGCACGGATCACGAGCACAGGTGGCCCCGAGAACCTTCTCGCGGGCCTCCTCGACCAACTCCACGTCGCCGGTGAGCCTGCCGTAGACTTGGAGTCCGTAGGCTCCTCCGACCCGATGCTGGTCGACTCCGACGCCGTATCGCTTGACATCTTCCCCACCAACGTGGTGGTCTACGACGAGCCGCTTCCGTACGAGGAGAGTGGCGGAAGCGCCGTCACGGAGGTGCTCGTCATCAGCCACGGTGAGCACTCTGGCGAAGACGCCCAGGACCCGCTGCCAGCGGTCCTGCAAGACCTGACCGCGCCCATTCCAGAGGACGCGGACGCCGAGACGCTGGAAACACGCCGCCTTCAGATCATCGAAGGCGCCAAGAAGTTGGCAAGCATGAGGCGCTTGTCAGAAGCATACCAGCGCGAGATGGATCACGCCGTAGGCGGCTCGCCTGCGCCGACTGGGCCGAGCCGTCTTGGTGCGGTTCGACAGCGTGGCGCAGCCATCGCCGACTTGCTCGGGGCAAAACGTCCCGTGTACGCCACCCCTGCGGAGAACATCCGCGCCGCCCAAGCGGCGACTGACGAGCTGAAGAACTTTGAGGGCGAAGAGCGCCGTGTGATGACGGAGCGAGTCCAGCAGCTCCACGATGCGGTTCTTTGCGCCAAAAACGCGGCGGCGGCAGCGCAATCTTATTCTGCGGCAGCAAAGCAACGGCGTACCTCCCGCCGAGATCAAAGCGCGACCTCCGGGCCGCCGATCGGCGAGCCATGAAGGAAAGAGAAGGAGCCGACCGTCGATCACAGCCGGACTCACATCACCATCGGCGCGACCAAGACGGCCGCCCAAGAGCGATGGAGCAGCGGACGATTATCTGCCTCCCCCGCCCCGAAGAGAACGACGAGTTTCCCCGCCGCCTGTTGAGCATCCGACTCTCGGAGGTCGCCTTGGCCGCCGAGAGGGAGTCGGAGAGAACGACATCCGTCATCGGATCGATCGACTCCACCGATCCCTGGTGCTGGAAGAAGAAGATGAGTTGGGTCCGCCTTGCTTCGGGCCCCGCATCAGAGACGAGCCCTTCCCCAAAGGGTTCACGCTACCCCGAGACACGCCCAAGTACACCGGCTCCGTGAAGCCGGAGGACTGGTTGATAGACTACTCCACAGCCGTCAACATAGCAAACGGCAACAAGCGAGTTGCCGTGAAATACGTTCCTCTCATGCTCCAGGGCACGGCCCGGACATGGCTGAACAGCCTAAAGCCCCGCAGTATCAACAGTTGGGTCGACTTCACCGAGGCCTTCATTCGCAACTTCACCAGCACGTACAAGCAACCTCCCAAGCCGCGCCAGCTCTCCTTGTGCGTGCAAGGCCCTGAAGAATCAACGCGCGACTACCTCACACGCTGGGGCAAACTTCGAAACTCCTGCGAGGGCGTGCACGAGGTGCAGGCTATCGAGTACTTCACCGCCGGGTGCCGAGAGGGCACCCTCCTCAAGCAAAAGCTCCTCTGCGACGAGCCCGAAACCCTTGACGAACTGCTAGTCATAGCGGATAAGTACGCCACGGCCGACTCTTCTATAAAGACGGAGATTCAAGTCAACGCGGCTGGCAAGGTGACTCCCCAGGCTCCCAGAACCCCAGCTGGAGATGCCAGTCGGCGACAGCAACAAAACGACAACAAGCGCAAGGCTCCACAGCCGACTTCCAACGATCGGCGAGTCACAGCGATGAAGATCGGCAGCGGAGGGGCAGCCTCCGGCCAAGCGGCAGAAAGGCGACAAGTCCAATTGGTTGCCGGCTTTCTCCTATGAGCAGACTTTGGATGGTCCTTGCAAGTTCCACAGCGACGCGAAGCCGTCGAACCACACCACCAGAAAGTGCCACTAGCTCGCCAGAATCGCCAAGGGAGACAGCCTCACTCCTCCGCCGCTGCGGAGACGCCGCCTCGCCGCTGCCCGGCAGAGCGGCGGCACGCCAATCGGCCTTGATACAAGATGAGTTCCCAGAAGAGCACGGAGCCTATGTAGTGTTCACGAGAATGGCAGATGACCGGCGCAGCAGGCGCCAACAGCAGCAAGAAGTAAACGCGGTAGCAACGGATGCTCCAGAGTTCATGCATTGGTCCGAGAGGCCTATCAGCTGGAGTCGGGCGGATCACCCAGAGGTGATGCCAAGTCCAGGCTCTTATGCCCTGGTCTTAGGTGCGACCTTGGCCACTGATAGGCGGGCCGCCCGTTTCTCGCGGGTCCTGATAGACGGCGGCAGCAGCATAAACATCCTATACAAAGGCACCATGGAGAAGCTCGGAATCAGGCGATGGCAGCTGCAGAGCAGCTGCACTCTGTATTCCATGGAATAGTACCCGCCTCTCCTGTTCACCGATCGGCAAGATCCTCGATAGGCGTCCTCTTCGGAGACAAAGATCACTTCCGCCGAGCCGGTCTGGTTCGGTGGTGGACTTGAGAGCCGTACCACGCCTTTGCTTGGCCGACCTGCCTTGGCCAAGTTCATGGCGGTTCCCCTCGCCTACCTCAAAATGAAGATGCCGAGTTCAAGGGATTGACCATTGCGGCGACTACAAGAAGTCGTCGCTTGCTGCCGAGAGCGGTCGGCTGGCGAGTCTTTGGTGATCGCAGCGAGAAGCGGCTCCTTGACCGAAGTCGTGGCGATGGCTGGAAAGCAGCCGAGATGTCGCCCGACCCCAAGGAGTCGGAGGTAGAAGGATCATTCAAGCGGCTAAAGAAACCAAGAAGATACCCACGGATCGAGCACCCGGAGATCTGTTGTCGTGGGCACATGCCTTGACAACAAATAGGAAGGCGAACTCGTCGATTTCCCCTGTGAGAATCGGGACATCTTCGCATGGTCCCCTAAGGACATGCCGGGTGTGCCGACGGAATTCGCCGAGCACAAGCTACGCCGGGCGGATATGAAGCCCGTCGAGCAGCCCTTGCGCCGCTGTCGGAAGAAAAGAAGAGTTGTTGGAGAAGAGATAGCCCGGCTCGGCAGCCGGCTTCATCATGGAAGTGTTTCTTCGGAATGGCTAGCAAACCGGTCTTTGGTCTTGAAGAAGAACAAGCGATGGCGGATGTGCATCGACTACACAAGCCTCAATAAAGCCTGCCCAAAGGACCCGTTTGCCTTGCCCAGGATTAATCAGGTGATAGACTACACAGCCGGATGCGAGCTGTTGAGTTTCCTAGACGCATACTCAGGATATCACGGATCAAGCTGAACCAATGAGACGGTGAAGACCGCATTCATCACGCCATTTGGAGCCTTCTGCTACCTGACAATGACGTTCGACTTAAGAAATGCCGGCGCCACCTTTCAGCGTTGCATGCAGAAGTGCCTCCTCAAGCAACTCGGCAGGAACGCCCACGTCTATGTGGACGATGTGGTGGTAAAGACGGAAAAGCGTGGGACGCTGCTAGAAGACCTCAAAGAGACCTTTGAAAATCTGCGTCGATTCCGGACCAAGCTCAACCCTGAGAAGTGCGTGTTCGGAGTCCCAGCCGGCCAGCTCCTTGGCTTCCTGGTCTCCGAACGCGGCATAGAGTGCAACCCCGTGAAGATCAAGGCCATTGAGAGAATGGAGGTACCCAACCATTGTTGGATGTCGCGAAGTTCACCGGCTGCTGGCGTCCATCACCCGATTATCGATCATTGGGCGAAAGCTCGCCTTTGTATCAACTCGATGAAGAAGACCACCTTTTGAGTGGAACCCCAAAGGCGGATGAGGCATTTCTCCAATCAAGAAGATGTTGACTACTCCCCGTGTTGGCGGCTCCGACTCCCAAAGAGCCCATGCTTTTGTACATCGCCGCCACCAGCCGGGTAGTCAAGCCACCGATTATTGTAGTCGGCGCAAGGAGGAAGGCAAAGCGCTCCATCCGAGACCGGTATATTACGAGCGAGGTAATCTTGTCGACCTCAAGCAAAACTACCCTCACTATCAAATGATGTGTTACGGCGTGCATTTCACGCCAAGAACTGAAGCCCTACTTTCAAGAGCATCCAATTCTGTGGTTTGCCTTTGCTCCACTCGCCGAGATCATTGAAGCCGAGACGCCTCGCCGAGTGGCCAAATGGGCTATCGATCTAGCCCCTACACCATCTACTACCAGCCCTTTTACGCCATCAAGTCGCAGGTATGGCCGACTTCCTCGTCGACTAGGCGAGACCAGATACCGCCAAATACCGACTCCACTCATTGGCGGATGCATTTCGACGGCTCCAAGATGCGACCGGCCTTGGAGCCGCGTCGTCCTCACCTCCCCTAAGGCGACAAGCTCAAATCGTCTTTGCAAATCCACCGCCGCCTCCAACAACGTCGCCGAATATGAAGCGCTCATCCATGGGCTCCGGCTTGCTAAAGAACTCGGCATTCGCCGGATCCTGTGCTATGGCGACTCCGACTTGGTGGTTCAGCAATCATCCGGCGACTGGGACGCCAAAGACGCAAACATGGCAAGCTACCGCTTCCTGGTGCAGCAACTTAGCGGATATTTCGAAGGGTGTGAATTCCTTCACGTGCCAAGAAACGACAACGATCAAGCAGATGCCTTGGCATGAGTCGGCTCCACTCGCCAAGCGATACCTTCTGGCGTCGCCCTTCAGCGCCTCCTCAAGCCGTCTATCAAGCCTTCACCAGAGTCAGACTCCATCTTCGTGCCAGCTCCGCCAGAGATAGTTGGATCCGACTCCAAGGCCCCAAAGAAGCGGCTCAAGAAAGCCACAGTTAGAACCCAACTGGGATCTGCGCCCGGTCGGCCCGGGACTTGAACCGGCCGGGGACTGCGCCCGATCGGCCGGGACTTCAAGCCCGGCCCGGGGACTGCGCCAGTCGGCCCGGGAGCTGCCCCAATCATCACAGAGATACCATCAACCCAGCAAGCGGCGGCAGACTCCAACCCGCCGCCTCCCAGCCCAGCCACCCTTGTCCAAGTCGCTGTGGTAGCAATTGAAGAGATAGCAGCACCTTCATGGGCACAGCCCATCCTCAAGTTTCTAGTGAACAAAGAATTACCAATAGATGAGATCTTGGCTCGGCAAGTGCAGCGCCGAGCGGCAGCATACACCATAGTCAACAGAGAGCTAGTCAGGCGCAGTGTCACTGGTGTCTACCAGTGCTACGTAGAGTCAGAGCAAGGCCAAGCGATCCTCAGAGACATCCATCAGGGCGAGTGTGGCCACCATGCGGCTTCGAGGGCACTTGTGGCCAAAGCCTTTCGGCACGGTTTCTTTTGGCCGACCGCCCTGGAAGAAGCTAAAGAACTAGTCAAAAAATGCAAGGGGTGCCAGATGTTCCGCTCCAAGCCCCTTCAGCCGGCGTCGCGCTGAAGACAATCCCCATTGCCTGGCCCTTCGCAGTTTGGGGCCTAGACATGGTAGGACCATTCAAGACGGCCCGAGGCGGCCTAACTCATCTGCTTGTCGCGGTGGACAAGTTCACCAAGTGGGTGGAAGCAAAGCCCATCAAGAAATTAAACGGACCTACTGCAGTAACCTTCATTGCCGACATCACAGTGCGGTATGGCATACCGCACAGCATCATCACTGACAACGGCACCTCGTTTCTGCGCGACGCAGGGCATCTGACTGGACTTAGCATCCGTTGCCCATCCGCAGTCAAACGGCCAGGTGGAACGAATGAATGGCCTCATCCTGTCCAGCATCAAGCCTCGACTGGTCGAACCACTCGAGCGCTTGGCCGGCTGTTGGGTCGAAGAGCTGCCTGCCGTCCTCTGGAGTCTGTGCACAACCCCAAACAAGTCAACCGGCTTCACGCCTTTCTTCCTCGTCTACGGTGCCGAAGCCGTCATCCCAACGAATATAGAGTTCGACTCTCCCCGAGTCTCCAAGTACACCGAAGAGGAAGCCGAAGAAGCACGCCAAGACAGCGTCGACCTGCTAGAAGAGGGCCGACTGTTGGCACTCAGTCGGTCCAGCATCTACCAGCAGAGTCTGCGCCGATACTACAACCGCAAGGTCAAGCCAAGATCGTTCCAAGAGGGCGACCTTGTGCTCCGGCTGATTCAAAGAACGGCCGGCCAGCACAAGTTGTCGATGCCTTGGGAAGGTCCCTTCATCATCAGCAAGGTGCTAGGGAATGACGCCTACTATTTGATCGACGCTCAGAAACCTCGAGCGCGCAAGAGGGACGACTCCGGCAAAGAAACAGAGCGCCCGTGGAACGCGAATCTTCTTCGAAGATTTTACAGTTGATGCAGTATGTATCGCACTACCCTCTTTGTATTAAAGTACTAAGACCTTATGCCCCCCGGGACGAGCTCGGGGACTACTTTTTTGAGTATCTGTATGATAAGAAATTACGCTTCCGAATATGCTGCTCTTTTTTATCATACTGCCTGGCACCAAGTCCGATGAGTCGGCCCGGGGACTTACCGTCTTGCGCTATGGAATGCTTCTTGTGGTCAGACAAGTAATGTGTTGCGCTCAAGCCGTCTCCTGTCGAAAGCCACAGCTCGCAGAGCGACTATCGGTAGGCAGGGAACAAGCAAGAACGAGCGCGCACATGAAAAATGGCTAAGGACCTAAAAGCTTACGCATAGCCCAAGCCGGCTACCAGCCTCCCCCCACCGAGCCGACTCATGAGCAGTCGGCTCGCCGTCTCGACTTTTATCAAGGACAGCCGACTCTCGAAAATTCGGCCTGTCGGTTTCTAGCCGATTTGCTGAAGAAGCTCTAAATGGCTAAGTACTTGCCTTCCTGAGGTAGCCAAGCACTTGACCCGGCGATAGTCCGCAGAGCGGCTGCCCAACCGACAAGGCGGCAACTAAAGGAAGGCGGCAAAGGAAAAAATTCTAAGGAGCAAAAAGCAATGAAAGGCGGAAATTAGATAAATATTTACATAAGGCCGTCGGCCGAGTCTCCGAATAAGAATTCAAGATACACCCCGTGGGTGGAACTGTTCGAATCTAACAAGTCTTGCAAAAGGATTAATAAAGACAGGAAAGCAGAAGCAGTCTAGGAGGCGGCCTCCGAAGCCGGAGGATCGGAGGTGACAGCGGTGTCGGATGCCGGGGCAGTCGGCTGGGCGGTCTCAGCTTGTCGCCTCGTGCGCATCGCCTTGTCCTTGCGCTGCTCGTTCTTTGGGCCTTGATCGGGCTGAGGCTGGCCGCCTGCTTCGTCTTCTGGCACCTCCTCCTCGCCTCCGTCCTCCGACTCGTCCTCCTCCTCGGCGCTGGAGTCAATCACCTCCGCCGAGTCTTCCTCGTACTCCGGGTTCATCCCAAACCAGTCTGGCGGTGCCTCCTACGCCGCCTTGATCCTTCCGGGCACAAAGACGCTGGTGTCCGTGTACTCGGCGATAGCCGCCCGCCGCCGACAAGGGCGCCTTCTCGACCTCGGCTCGGCTGGGCCTCGGCCCGAATCGGCGGACGGTCCAGGTCCAGCCGGATACCACCCTTTGGCGAACTCCAAGGCCCGGCGTGCTCGGCGCAGGCCGAGCCCTTCCAAGCCTCAAAGCGGCCGGCGGCGACCTCCAGCCAGTCAGCGGTCCGACTGGCGGTGCGAAGAGCCGGCACGTCCGGCCACAGGGCGGCAACCACTTGAGCACCGGCACGCTGAAGACGGCGCAGCGAGCGGTGGCGGGGCGAAGACGAGCCCGATGCTCGAAGCTACTCGCCGATGGTTGAGGCGTTGGCGGCAATCACTTCACCTTTTGCCCTTCGCTCCTCCCGAGCCGCCGATGGCGAGGAACGGCTGCGAATGGTCGGAAAGAAGTCGCCAAGGCGAGAAAGAAGATAGTCGAAAAATCAGAAATCAGCCCGGCGCAGTCGAAAGACCAAAGAAGAAAAAGACTTACCATCGGCGATGTCCTCAAGCTCGTGGTAGCGGTCGTCAAGACGCCTCCCGGTCGGTCGAGCAGAGCGTCGACCTCGAACTTCGGCCATGAGGCATCCTCCGCGACTTGGCGTCGTCCCGCGCTTCCGGAGCAGCTCATACCTTTCGGCCAGCTGCGTCGCCCGGCGATCGCGCTCTTTAGCGAGCTTGTTGCACTCCTCCTCCTTGGCGCGACGGCGGTGTTAGCCTCGCCCAGCTGCTCTGGGGCGGCATTGGCGCTGAAGATCGAAGAAGAAGACAAGAAAGTCATCGATAAGATAGATCGCCGGAGATCCGGCCCGATCGCTCGCCGATCGGCCCGAATCTCGAGGACTACACTTCTTGAAGGCGCCTAGCGCCCATGAGAAGAAGGAAGATAGATCGCCGGGGAGATCCAGCCCGACTGCTCAGCAGTCAGCCCGAATCTCGGGGACTACAGCCCACGGGTGCGCCAGCGCGCCCCCGCGAAGAAGGAAGAAATAACTCACCGCGGCTTTCCGTCAGATCGGCGGTCCGCTTCTTTAGCTCCTCAACGTTGCGCTTGAAGGCAGTGGCGCGGAGATTGTGATATTCCTGCAAAGCCGGCCAAAGCGAAAGTTAGTCCTCGAAGCTCACTAGAAGGAGTTCGAACGCACCTTTCGTGCAGCCGACCGAACTTCGGGGACTACCACTGGAGTGCTGTTGGCGCTATGAAGAAAAGACGAAACTTAAAAGGAGAAAGGAAACATACCCGGACGGATGTCCGCACGGCCAGATGCGCTCTGGTGCAGACTTGGAGGGCGTCGCTCTCCTCGCGCAGCTTGGATTGGATGTCGAGGAGGGCCTGATTCAGCGGGCGGTGCCGCCTCCAGCGCCAGCCAGCGGTGGCGCGGCGCTGAAACCTCGGCGTCCAGATTCGCCGAGCTTCATGGCGCGCGATCTCCGAGCTTCGCGGCGCCCGGCTCGTCCTCTCAAGCGGCGGCGCGCCGCACGGCGACTGAGAAGCAGCCGCTCCTCGGCGTCGTTAAGTGGTCGGAGGATCTGCGGGTCCACCGGCTGCTTGCCATCTTGACCTCGAAGATGAGAGGCGGCGGGCGGCGGCGGCGGCGTGGGTGTCCGAGCCTGAGACGTCACCGCCCTCCTCCGTGAGAGGGTTCTCAGCGCCGACCTCTCCGGTCTGCCCCGTGAACTCCACAGCCGGCGGCGCCGACGACAGCGGAGGAACAAGCATCGCCGATCAGCGACGCGCGACCTCCTCAGCATGCCGCTTTGTCGCGGCGGTAGTCTCGGCCTCCTCTAGCCTGCTCTGGGCGTTGGCGGCCGCCTTCTCGGCCTCCGCCTTCTCCAGGCGGTCGGCCTTCTCTTCATCGTGCTTCTCCCACGCGTTCCGTTCCGTCGCCTCCCGAAGGTCGGCGGCGGGATCAATCCGTCGAGTGTTGGCGGATGTCTCCACCGACCCCATGACAGAGGGGACGGCGGCTCTCTCAAGGGAGAGGGGAGCTCTGGAGAAGATCGGAGGGAAAAATCAAACAAGACTCAAATAAGATCCAACAAAGAAATGAAAGAGTAAAGAAGACTCACGAGGAAACTAGCGGCAGCCTTCTCACTTCCTTTCGGAAGCGGTTGGCCTTCGCGGCCACCTCCTCCCGCTTGAGTGGCGGCGGCCCCTTGAACTATTACGCTTACCGCCGGCGCTTCGGCCCGGCGTGGCGTCTCTTGCGCCCGACTTGGCGGAGGGGCCGGCCCTCGGCTGGTGGCGTGGGACGACTTCCGCGTCGGCGTCGTCCTCAGGCCAGTCGGCGAAGGTTGCCGATGGCCTGAGGCCGCCGTCCGCCCCCTCTCCGCCGCCTTCGGCGTCGGCCTCCAGCGCCGCTGCCCCCAAGTCAGGGTCGTCGACGTCACTATCCGCGCGATCTGGGACGAAGTCGCGGGGCTCTCTCGTGGCGCCGGCTGCAGGCGCCGTGAGGGGATTCTGCTCAGAAGAAACCAACGATGATTAGAGTTCGGAGTCGGCCACAAGAAGGATCAAGCTACAGAAGGATGCGACTTACCATTGGAGGGGGGTTGTCGCGCGAGTACGGCTCCTTGCCAAACTGCCAGTCCTCCGTGAACTCGCAGTGCGCGATGTGGTTCACCAAGTTCGCCACCTCCCCGCGCGGCATCTCCTTGGTGCACAGACGGCTCGGATCATGGCGGCCACTCATCTGACAGATGAGGTGAGGCCGACCTTGGAGCGGGAGGACTCGGCGCGCCACAAAGGCGGCCAGAAGATCGGATGCGACGAGCCCCTCCGACTGCAGCAGAACTCGGAGCCGTGCCACGGAGCCGGCTCCGGAGGGAGACAGCGATTTGGAACGGTGGGACCAACTGGCAAGCCTGCCAGTCAGGGGCTCGGGGTCGAAGGGCGGCAAGTTGACCCAGTCGCCGTCGGTGGAGATGTTCTTCACGTAGAAGTAAGATTTTTGCCACATCTTCACCGACTTCACCAACGGAATGGGGGGGGGAAGGGTTGTCGGCCGTCGTGCGCTGCACCGCGATGTAGGTGCCGCACTGAGCCGGCGTGCCGGCGGCCTGAGTACCGAGTTTCGAAGAAAAAAATTCCCCCCACAGCTCGAGGGTGGGGAGAATGCCAAGGTAGCCTTCGCACAGAGTGGCGAAGGCGGAAAGCAGCACCACCGTGTTTGGGGTGAGGTGGTGCGGCTGCAGCTGTGGAACTCGAGAACGCAGCGAAGAACCCGCTCGCGGAAGCCCCAGCCAGCGCATTAGGTGCGGCGAAGATGACCGCTTCGCCCTCCGCGGCGCTGGCGGATCTCTCGCGGCGGGGCGGGCATGCACCAGTCCTGGCTGGGAGGCGGCGGGTCCGGCGGAGAACTCGATGTGCTCGCCTCACGTCCGAGCCATCCCACACGCCGGGCGCAAGGTGGGCGGCGCGGAAGAAGAGCTCATCGCCGACGAGGAAGAATGCTTTGGCTCGCGGCGGAGGAAGAAGAGAAGGCAGGAGAGCGGGGGAGAGGGTGTGCGTGCAGTGCCGCCCCGCTCCTCCCCGCCTACTTATAGCCCTACGGGCTGAGGAGCCGAGGGGGCGGACGTGGGATTAACTGCGCCCGAGGCCCCACGCCGCCCACGATTAACCCCCACGAAGTTACTGCGCGCAGTAACAACGTGGGGATGCCAACCGTCCGCGGCCACAGCGGATCCGCTCGGGAGCCGAGGCGCGGTAATGGCGGGCCCCACCTGGCGGCCCGTCCCGTCACGCGCGTGGGTGGGCAGACTATCCCCCCCACGTGGCGCCGCGCGATAGGACCGTCTCAATGATGGCAGGGAAGCGTATCCGATACGCCGCCTGTTTCCCGCCGCGACTTGCGAATATCGGCCCCTCGCTGAACGAATCCGACTTCGGCGAGTCGGCCCAAAGCAACAGCGGCCGAGTCTCAGAATCGGCGCTGGGAAGATTGAAACTGTTGAAGCCCCACGAGGCAGCGCCGCAGGCTTCACCAGCTCGGGACTCTTGTCGAGCAATGGGCCACAGGTAGGCCGACCGGGACCCGGATCTTTCAAGGACATCGGGGCAGGCCGCCCTCTCGGCGAGTCCCTGGCGACCTTGAGAGGCGAGTCCCACCGGCGACCTTGAGCCGAGTCCCAGACGGCGACCTTAAAACAAGCCGACTCCGGGCTTGCGACCTCCAGGAACACCGACTATGGGAGTCGGCCCGCGACCTTTCACGAAGACCAACGCAGAGTACGACCGACGGCGTGGCCGTCCCTCTCGCCACGAGGGGTTGGCATAGCTCTGATGAGCCGTGTCGCCGGAGATCTCCGGCGAGGCAGCGGCTTGTTGCCATGCCTCCTCGACCTCAGCCACGGTCGTGATGCCTTTGTGCCCACGACGCCGGCCTGTCTGGCCCGAGATCGCCGGGCCACACGTCGGTGGGTGAATCGAGACGCAACAGAGCGGAAAGACGGCCCTAAGGGAGTCGGCCTCCACGGAGTCGGCCGCCTCCCCGCCAGGGCCCCACAAGCCATAAACCAGTTTGGATGGGGAGTGGCGACAGTGATCGCCTGACAGACGGCGGCACTGTTGCCACGACCCCATGACCAAGCCAGCGTCATCAGGAGTGCTGCACAGTGTTGACTATCCGTGGGACCCACCAGTTGGCGGGCCCTAGAAGCCGGCAGGAAGGACGGCGGCTTGAGAGACTGACGGCTGGGGGCCACGCCTAGTCATATTACTATTGTACCCCCGGGGGGTAGGCCTATATAAACCCCCCGGGGCACCCATGCAAAGGGATGGACCTTGGATAGAGTTAGATACATAGACAGGGGAAGAGAGAGCCAGCCTAGCCCCTTCTTGCCTCCCGATACAGCTCAGGGAGCACCCTTGTAACTATTTCACCATAGTGACCATGCGGAGACCCCGTAGAGCAGCAGTAGGGGTGTTATCTCCCCGGAGAGCCCCAAAGCTGGGTAAGATTCGCCGGCGTGCATGTCTGCGCCTCATCCCGTTTCCAGGCACTGGCGATGTTCTACTCGCCCCCACCATGATAAGCCATCCGTTGGCATATGTCGCACCCAACCCCCGACAGGTACACGTGGCATCTCAGATCTGGACACAAGGTGACGTACACCATCAAGGTACATGTCAAGGGGGTGCTAAGTGCTAAGTGCTTAGATGTGCTTAGATGAGGTGCTAAGTGCATTAAATGGCTTAGCAACTCAAGTCTCCAATGCGTAGGTGCTTAGTTTGTTGTTGCTAAGCTTGCTTCATTTAATTAGCTATAGACTCAAAACTGCCTTTCCACCATTTCTTCCTGTGGTCACCAAACTAGTCTCTCTCTTCTTAATTAACTTGCCACATCATATTTTATGCCTACATGGCAGGCTTAGCAGCTATACATGGTGTTACTCTGAACTTCTCTATAAACCGGAAAGGAGGGAGTAGTAACATAGATCAGTGTCATATGCATGAAACTACTAGTGAGTATGGGAGCACATGATATTTCCCCGTCCGCACCGATCCCAAGTTGGCTTCTTACCTTCTTGGCCCAACAAAAACCCCTCCCCCCTCCCGCGCGCGCTTCCTGTCCGGCGCCAGCTGAGCCCGCCGCTCCATAATGATGGCAAGTCAGGGCGACACGACCTCTCACTGCTTCCGCCGTTGAAGCGGCACGCCACCTGAGGGCACCCCCCGTTGCACGCCCGGCATTTCAGACTACACAGTGGAGAGTAACTTTAGAGCAAGTACTACAATTAGATGACATAAGTAGGCTATAAGGATTTAAATATAGTATTTGTGCTTAGTTGAAGGAGAGAGAAGAGGAGAGAGAAGAGAAGTGGGTTGTAAACTTGTAGCCGATTGTAGCAGGAGCCCCAACATACTTTGTGAGATAAAAGGTGGGGCCATTATTAATGATATAGTATTATACTAAAGGGACTAACTATTGTACTAGCAGGCTATTAGGTTGGTTCTAGATGACGTGTCAACTTCATATAGCCAGATGTTGGCTATCTATTAACCATGCTCTGAGTGTGGTGTGAGTGGGACTAAAGCTTAGTCCCATACTGCTAGGTGGGTGTGAGTTGCACCACTTTATAATGTGATCTATTCTAGCATTTGCATGAGCATGATAATAGGAAACCTACACACACGCTCTTCGGGAATGAGCCTATCTAAGGACAAAAGCTATCCACGTGGTTTATATTTTTGTTGGTCGGAAAATTTATTTTAAGTCATTAATTAATAATTAATGGACACCTTAATTACTCAGTTTTTTTAGACAAACCTTGGTGGGGCTATTATTGACTTGGACGTGGGGTTTGGGGGCCAAAGGCCTACTATTATACTTGGTCTTACTCGCATGACCGACCTGACATGCTCTACCCTAGCCGCCATTGTATCATATGATTTCGCACCGTTCCAGATCTTAGCGCCGCCACGCAATTTTTCTCCAGTCCTCCTTCCGGCGTGCACCGCGAGAAGGGACAGCAATCCTCAGAACCCCACATTTCGTGATCCTTTACAGGAGAGGGGCAATTAGGTTTTTGGGGAGCACACTCCTGTGACTGCTGCCAGTGACGACTTCGTCAACGACAGCCTTCTTCCCCGATCTCGGTAACGTCTTCATCAACGACACGAGTGACAACAACAACCACAACGGTTCTGCTCCCGCTATACAGTATGTGATTCCGTCCTCTTGGTTTAGTCTGCGTCATTACTTTGATCTTTGCAATTGTCGTCATGATCTATTTACCGCTGATTCAGATTAAATCTCATAGAAAATTGCTCATATATTCAACAATCCAATCCAAAAACCTGATTATAGGCAATTTACTCCGAGTGGTTTTGCTGCGCTTTTGAAGCCGCCTACTTTTTAGGGGGTGCAAAATAAAAGTTGGTGCACAAGAGTAGTATATTGGTTTCATATCATGTACTGCTATGATGCCACTAAGGGTAAGCCTAAGGGCGATCTTAATCCTACATAGCAAGAAGCTTTTGAGAACATGGATACCCTCTTCAAAGCCGCCCTGCTGAGTGTTCTTGATGATTCCATTGTGGATTCATATATGTCGTTTGATAGTGGCAAAGACATGTGGGCTGCGCTCGAGGCCACGTTTGGGGCCTCAGGTGCTGGCAACAAATTTTACGTCATGGAGCAATTCTGTGACTACAAGATGACTGATGAGCGCTCTATTGTTCAGTAGACTCATGGGATACAGTCACTCTCTAAGGAACATGAGTACTTTAAGTGTGTGTTGCCGGACAAATTTGTTGCTGGGACCATCATTGCCAAGCTTCCACCTTCATGGAACAATTTTGCTACTTCTCTGAAAAACAAGAGACATGAGTTTCTGTTTTGGATCTCATTAGCACTCTTGATTTTGAAGAGAAGGCAAGAGCAAAAGACACACGTGCTCGGGTCGCTGAGGGAGCTTCTAGTGCCCACATGGTACACGAGAAGAACTTCCAGCCCAACCAGCCCCAAAACAACAAGAACAAATCTCAGGGGAAAGGCAAGTTTGATGCAAAGAACAAGCCGTCACATTCTACCAACTTCAAGAAGAATTCTCATAACAGGAAGGAATACAAACCTCAATTTTGGTAGCACAACACAAAATTTATATGGCTACATCTACCTGCTGTCAGCTAACCTCATGGTGCTCCAGGTATTCCTACATTCGTAACTAGGTGCAATGACCACCTCAAGATAAAATAAGCTTATTCGTACGTTGACTTGCTGATTGCAGTGCGAAACGATCCTGTCATGTGTGGAGGAGCAAACGAGCAGTGCAGCCAAAGGTGGAAATCAACCAAGGACTTATGAAATTATATATAATCTTCCTCAGGCAGGTCAGTATTCCCTTCGTCCAGATGATCGTGTTTTTTCATGCCGAGCTATTGATATGTGCTACTATTTTGCAACACTGTTTAAGTATAGCTATTGTTTTCCTATCTTTTCATATTCAGGACAATGAAGATGATTTCAGGGGAACTGCACAATATGAACTCATGTTGAGTCATCTCTATTGCCACATATGTTTGCTGCAAACGTGTCAGCATCAATTGCAAGATGAGGCATCTAGCTAGCTGTGGAGTTGCCAACACTACAAAAAAAAGACACATCTATGACATTTTGGGCCGAACGAATTTTTTCTGTCATACTTATGAAACTTCTATGACGATTGTCGGTGTCAAAACCGGCGGATCTCGGGTAGGGGGTCCCGAACTGTGCGTCTAGGCGGATGGTAACAAGAGACGAGGGACATGATGTTTTACCCAGGTTCGGGCCCTCTCGATGGAGGTAAAACCCTACGTCCTGCTTGATTAATATTGATGATATGGGTAGTACAAGAGTGGATCTACCACGAGATCAAGGAGGCTAAACCCTAAAGCTAGCCTATGGTATGATTGTTGTAATGTATGTTGTGTCCTATGGACTAAAGCCCTCCGGTTTATATAGACACGGAGGAGGCTAGGGTTACACAGTCGGTTACAATGGTAGGAGATCTACATATCCGTATCGCCAAGCTTGCCTTCCACGCCAAGGAAAGTCCCATCCTGACACGGGACGGAGTCTTCAATCTTGTATCTTCGTAGTCTTGGAGTCCGGCGGACGATGATAGTCTGGCTGTCCGGACACCCCCTAGTCCAGGACTCCCTCAGTAGCCCCTGAACCAGGCTTCAATGATGATTAGTCCGGCATGCATAATGTTCGGCATTGCAAGGCGGGTTCTTCCCTTGAATAATCTAGAGAAGATCATGAACACCAGGATAGTGTCCGCTCGCAAAATAAATTCCACATTCCTTTGTAGAGAATAAAATGTACACCAGTCCAATCTGGCGGCGTATTACGTGGCGTGACATCACACCACTACCAAGCCTTTGTTTGAATCGTTTTTACTATACCACCTCGGCATGTTTAGCGGCGGTTTCAGCAACACGTCTTATCGAGCAGAGATCGTGTTCCCTTATTCCGGATTCCCATCAATACGGACGTGGGTAACCTAACGCGCCATTGATGGTGGCGCTTGGGAGATAAGCGAGTTTTATCAGGCCGGTGGGGACGTATAGTTTTCGTCCCGCCTATATATAAGGGATAAGTTTACCTTCTCACCTCGCCTTCTTCCTCCTTTGCTTATCCATCTCCGCGCACTCAAGCTCCAACGCCCAAGTCCGCGCATCTCGCCTCGACCTTCTCCGAATATGTCCGGAGCGGGAGGCAAATGGTTGGCCTCCACCATTAAGGAGGAGCACATCACGTAGCTTGCAGCGCGGATACCTTTCGGCAATATCGCTGTCGGTTGCCCGACGAGGGGCAGCTCATCCCTACCGGGGCCCCATGAGAGGTCGTCTTCCTTCCCCACTTCCTCCATGGATGGGCTTTCCACTCCACCCATTCGTCCGGGATCATGTTTACTACGGCCGGATTTCCACTATCTGGCGCCAACTTCATCCTCAACATCTCGGCGTTTATCGTGGTGTGCAAGGCCTTCCTCGCATCCGGCCCCACTTGGCTGTGGCTCAAGACCTTCAACGTCAAGCGAAGGTTGTGAAGGGCACATAAGCGGAATCGGGCGCCATGTTGGGTAAGTTGCCCAACGTCCTTTGGCTCGAAGGGCCTTCGTGGACTCCGTCAAGGGTGGCATCGGGGTGGTTCTACATCACCGAGCCGCGCAAGCCCACATGGGCGGCGGCCCCGAGTTTAGATCTGGCGTCCCCACGCAGCTCACCTCTGGAAAGAGAAGGGCTTCTGTGGGGCAATCCGAAGAGGTGATGGGACTCGAGCCTGCATCCGAAGTTGGTGAGCAATAAGCTCGGGCTCGTCGGCGTGGTCCAAGTCATGCTCATCCGCGGATTCTCCCATGCCAAACGGGCATTCAATCATGGGAGTTCAATCCGGAACAACACCAGCGCTGGCGGGCTCTTCAATCGACATCTGAAGGCGCTGGAGGGTCTTGTTTAAGGGCGCCAAGCCAGCGCATCATGACGGAAGATCGCGGGTTCCGCTCGCTGCATCCGACTGATGAGGTAAGTGACTCAACCCCGTTATGGGACACTTGTGGTAATCAAATTGATTCTCACAGGGTTTCATTCTTTCTTTTCCTCTGACAGGAATGGATGGAGAAGGCCAAGCAGCTCATCAACCCGGCTCCCATGCCAGAAGACCCAGAGAACGCCCGTCTAGCAGGGCTGCTGGTTCCGGCACCGCACGTGGTGCCGGAGAAGAAGGCAAGAAGGTGGCCGCGGGGACTCGAAAGATTCCCCGCAATCAGGCGTCCGACGACGAGGCGGACGCCTCCCCCGAGGAGGAGGAGGAGGAGGAGGACTCTCTCCCGGAGGAGGGAGAGAAGAAGAGGAAGGCTTCCCCAATAGGGGAGGCCGAAGGGCCCAAGAGGGGGAGGACTATCCCCCCGGACAGTTTCGCCAACACCACCGTTGGCGAGGATGAATGGTCTCCAAGGGCCAGGTGTCCGGCAAGATCGTAAGTATCCGGATCCTTGATATGCAATTTCTTTCGTGTCGCGTAGTGTCCTTCTAATGCCGTGTTCTGTCCGTAGTCCGGCCGATGATGATCTCCCCGCTTCATCGAGCGGGTCGTTGGCCCGTCGGATGTGGATTCACTTCGACCGCCTCTACCCAGCGGCGAGGACGCCGAGGTGGGAACCCAAAGAGGGACCCATCAGGAGGAGGCTCGGGCGGCGTCGAGCTGCCTCCCGGACTTTGTGTCGGACTCTACATCGGAACCCGTAGTGGTTCCAGAGTCCGGCGGGCGGCCCCTTCGAAAGAAGGGCAAGACCGTGACACCGGCGACCTCTGTCCAACCGGAGGCGCCGGATAACTTGTTGGAGGCGCTTAAAGGCGCTTCCATCGAGGAAGAACACCGCACTATCATGAGTGCGGTGATTCAAAAGTTCACTTGCCAAGAGCGGGCTGGCGAAGCTGCAGCAGCCTTTTAACAGCTTTGAGGTAAGAAGTTAAAATTATGTAATGTAATACCGCATAGACAGTAGCCCACGATGCTCGGTTCGGTGTTCGGAAAGAAAAGCGGACCGAGGATCTAACAAGATATCTGTGAGGTTGCTTAAAATATGTCAATATGGGTTTGCGGGCTCGCTGCCGACCTCTACCGCACTATCGGCGGAGGTCGATGTGTTGAAGAAGGATCTCGGCGGTCGAGCAAGAGCTCGGCCATGCCAAGAAGCAGCTCGAGGACAAAGAAGGTGAGTCACACCACTTTGAATAGTTACCTTCTGAGAAAAGGATTTTGGTTGCAATAAAATTAACAAGGATAATTTGGGTATTGCGGGGGCCCGAACAGTGGCAGCCCTGAAGGAGGTTGTGTCATGCGCCGAGCAGCAGTCTGGCCGTGGAGCGGCAGAGCGAGAAAGCGGGAGGCACGGGTGGCGGAATGCGGCAAGAGCTCCGGCTCTCATGGAGAAGCATGAGAGTTTGGGCGTGACTCCAAGACTTCGAGTCCGAGCTTGCCTCGGCTCTCGAAAGTGCCAAGTCCGCCAAGGCCGAGGCCGTAAGGCCCTTCAGAGGTTGAAGATGTGAAGAAGATAGCGGCGGGTAAGGCATTTTTCATGCAAAGCAAGCATGTTAATGTAAACTACCTAACACTTACGCGCATTGAGCTCTCTAGGGCGTTTGCGGATCTGCCACGTAGTGCGTCCGATCGCCGCATTCTATCGTGGCGAGGAGGGAGCTCGGCGGAGAAAGTCTTCTGGTCTCGATCTGGCGAGGCGGACACCCGATGCCCCCAAGCGACCAGCTAAAGCGGTGGTCGAACTCCACAAGGTAGTGAGGAGGCCATGAGGGGCCTTATAGTCCCGTGTGGCTCGGACAGGCCATGCACAGGAGCTACTTTGGCCTCGTCTGGCGGCTGGTGGATGCCTTACCTGGGTGGAAGTCGTCAAGCGCTCCGCCTGTATTGAAGGTGCTCGTCGGGCCCTTGCCCGCACAAAGGTGCATTGGGGCAAGTTGGATGCGGAGAAGCTTCTCACGGACCCACCGCCACCGAGCAAGGAGTATCGCATGCCCGAAATGTATTATAAAACTGTCCTGAAGGGAGCCCGCGATATTGTGGATGAGTGCCCCAGAAATGTAATCTTTGAGTAAACTTGCTATGTATTATCCTGTGCGCTGAAACTTTTGTTCGTGTGCGCTTTTAAGCAACGCTTGTTTAATTTAAAATATTACCTTCTGTGCGGCCGTATATAAAATCGAGAGATGGCAAGTCGTTGGCTTCACCCCCAAGCCACAGTCTTTGGGGTGTTCGGGATAAACTTGAGCACTCTTGTTCCCATTTTTGGGTCCATCTAGGAGGCGCTCAACACAACGAACAAGGCAACCGGACTTATAATGCTTGAACACTCTCACTTAGCCATAGAATTCTATAATTTTAAATTTAGTGAAGCCCCGGTATTGGAAGATCGAATCCGGGCGCTATCCACGCCTTCTTCGGACATGGTCCGAACTTTGCTCGGCGTGAGTCTTTAAGGACCCGAAAAGACCTCTCGAACAGCGACCGATCTCTCGCCTTATCATGCCGGTCGGTTTTAGCTTTCTCAATTGAGGCGCTCGCCTGGCTCAGCCGGGCGCAATCGCGATGGTTCTCCCAGTGCCACCTTAGCCGTGAGCGGGCGTAAGGAACCAAAACGTGGGGCAGGGCAAACCCAACTATTGACCCAAGACATGATTGAAGCCGTTTCATATAATGCTATAAGTTCGAGTGCCGCACTTATGAAAGTGTTCGGACTTATCACACCATAATGTGGGAACATAAGCCCTGGTGTATTAGGCCGTACCAAAATATACGGGTGCAAGATGTCATGTAATGAACATATATATAAAAAGGTAATGTAATTGCAGTCGAAAAGTGCTGCAGTATTTATTAAAGGAAGTTTGCTATGAGTGCGGACTGATACAAATAGTGCGGTAAGCAAGGGATTTGGACTAAGTAAACATGTCCCCCTCCAGAGGTGAGTTGCGGACTTGGTGTATATAATCGAATTTAATGCTCGTAAGTGAGACCACCTGAGTGTTCGTCGCAACCTTCTTTCGTCCCTGACTGTTGTATCATGAGTTCGGCGGGTTCACTGCCGGACAAGGCTTCTGGTTAACGGAGTCCTATGTACACAAAGAAGGAAAATAAGAAAGAAAGGGGGCACACTTGTGAGCCCCTGGTGCGATCGAACCGCACTCTGGGTCCATTGTGATCGTGCCCCTTCCCCTGCGCCCATGGTATCTCCAAAGCGTAATGATGTACGCGGAGGGTTATTCTTGCGATTCTGCTGGCGGGGTTGGGGCCGCATTACTCTGGCGATGCTCGATCGCGCCAGTGGTCTTGGTTGGTGTTGCTTGGTAGCGTTTTGTTGTATCCGCCGTTTAACTTTGGACTCGAGAATTGCCTTAGAGGCTACTCAGATACTACGCGCGAGCGATGTATGTTCCTCCGTTCGGAGGGGCGTTCCGTATTCCGTTGACCGTGATGACTCCGCGAGGCCTGGCATCTTGAGCTTGAGGTATGCATAATGCGGCACGCGTTGAATTTTGCAAACGCGTTTGTCCGAAAGCGAGCGTGATAGCCGCTGCGAACGGGACTATGTCGAAGATTAACTCCTCGCTCGGAAATTGTCCGGGATCCGAAGACCACTTCGGTTATTCTTGAGCTGTCATAGTTGGCTTCCACACGGAATGACACCTTTAAAGGTTGTCTTTGTAGGTTTAATCCTTGAGGGGTCTATGCCCATTTTGCGCACTGTATCCTGATAAAGCAGGTTGAGGCTACTACCGCCGTCCATCAGGACTCTCGTGAGGTGAAATCCATCGACGATTGGGTCTAAAACCAATGCGGCGAATCCGCCATGGCGTATGCTGGTCGGATGGTCTCTTCGATCGAAAGTGATCGGACAAGAGGACCATGGATTGAACTTCGGGGCGACTGGCTCCATCGCATAGACGTCCCTTATTGCACGTTTCCTCTCCCTCTTGGGTATATGGGTCGCGTAAATCATGTTCACCGTCCGCACTTGTGGGGGAAAACCCTTCTGTCCTCTATTGTTCGGCGGTCGGGTCTCCTCCTCGTCGTCGCTGTTTAGCCCCTTGTCATTGTTTCTGGCAATTAACTTTCCTGCTTGCTTAAACACCCAGCAATCTCTATTCGTGTGATTAGCTGGTTTTTTAGGGGTGCCATGTATCTGGCATAAGCGGTCGAGTATTCGGTCCAAATTGGACGGACCCGGAGTGGTTCTTTTGAATGGCTTCTTCCGTTGACCGGGTTTAGAGCCTCGGAATCCGGCGTTGACTGCCGTATCCACCTTATCGTCGCTGTTAATCGGGCGTTTGTTTTGTTCGGACGTGACTCGCCGTTGTTGTCCTTAGTATCCGGACCGCCGAATTTTTACGGAGATTGTTGCTGCGAGCTAGCCAGCTATCCTCTCCCGCGCAGAAGCGTGTCATTAATGATGCGAGGGCTGCCATAGATTTAGGCTTTTCCTATCCCAGGTGCCGGGCTAGCCATTTGTCACGGATGTTGTGCTTGAAGGCTGCAAGGGCCTCTGCGTCCGGACAGTCGACGATTTGGTTTTTCTTTGTCAAGAACCGTGTCCAGAATTGTCTGGCCGATTCGTCTGGCTGTTGAATGATGTGGCTTAGGTCGTCGGCGTCTGGTGGTCGCACAAACGTGCCCTGGAAGGTATCAAGGAATGCGGCTTCCAGGTCTTCCCAACACCCAATTGACTCTGCGGGCAAGCTGTTGAGCCAATGCCGAGCTGGTCCTTTAAGCTTGAGTGGGAGGTACTTGATGGCATGGAGATGCGCCGCGCGGGCCATATGGATGTGGAGAAGGTAATCTTGATCCAAACCACGGGTGCTGTCGTGCCATCGTAGGATTCGATGTTTACGGGTTTAAACCCTTGAGGATTTGATGATCCATTACTTAAATCGTGAAGCATAAGCGGGTGTCTGGCGCCTCTATATTGAGCGATATCATGACGCAACTCGAGAGAGCGTTGTCTGCTGTGTTCGGCCCGGCCGGGATTATCATATCCGGCGCAACGGTATTCGTCATGGGATGTTGGGCGCCCACGTGATCCGTAGATGGATCTGAATTGCCTTGCTTTGTCCTCCAATATATCTCGCAAGTCCAGCGCGTTCCCTCTTGGCTTCGTACTTTTGGAGCGATGCCGGGGTACGGTCTTGGTTGGGGGCCTGGATGCCTCTCTGTCACGACCACGAGGTGGTCGGTTAGCCGTGTCGTGCGTTGGTGATGGAGGTATTTATGCTTCCTCCTCTAATCGGGGGAGCAGCTTGCGTCTTGGATAGCTTTTGGAGGGGCGTTCGAGTTTATACTCTTCGGCCGCGAGGACCTTGGTCCATCCATCGGCCAGCAGGTCCTGATCAGCTTGAAGCTGCTGCTGCTTTTTCTTTAGGCTGTTTGCCGTGGCGATAAGCATGTTTTTAAAACGCTCTTGTTCGACGGGATCCTCGGGCACGACGAATTCGTCATCGTTGAGGCTTGCCTCGTCTTCGGAGGGAGGCATATAGTTGTAATCCTCAACCTCTTAAATGCCGCCTTCTCGTGAGGGCTTGCTACGCATCCTCCCGCTACCGAGTCTTCTTTGGAGGGGTTATCTTGGCACTTTCGGGGTATTATTATCTCCTGTGCGGAATCTCCATTCTTCTTTGTGGCGGGATTTAGAGCGGCGCCACGACGCTTGGCGCTTGGGCTATTTCTTTAAAGAATCTGCCTCCGTTGTTTCTTCGCCGTCCCGTCTTTTGGGGTATCCACCATGTATATGTCATATGACGAGGTGGTCTTCCGATGCCTCAGAGGCGCTGGTTCTGTTAAATCTCAGCATCGCCGTCCATAGCGCCGATGTCTTGAGTCGTAGTCTAGCATGTCGGTTAGATCGTCGACAGTGGCTACAAAGTGGGTGGTGGGTGGGCTCTGAATTTCTTCGTCATCCGTATCCCACCACCCTGGCCATAGACCGGCCAGGGCTCTCCTGATAACGAGAGATGTTTTAGCGAATTCAGGATGTCGCCAAAAGGTGAGTATTGGAAGATGTCCGCGGCGGTGAATTCCATAACCGGCGCCCAATCCGACTCGATTGGTGGGGGCGTGGGAGGCCTGGAGTCCGGCAAGGAGCCCGACGCCTCGGAATCACGAGTTTCGCGGGGGACAAGATTAGTGTTCGGCTCCATCACCGTGGAAGTTGAAGCCTCCAAGGCGGCGTCTATCCCATCGTCACTGTTCGGCCGAAGCGGATTCGTGTGCGGCCACCAAGGCACTGTTCGGCGGCAGAGCTAGATCATGCCCATCGTCACAGTGCGGCGCGCTTGGCTGTGGCTCGAGTCCGTCGAAGATCAAGTCTCCGTGGGCATCGGCCGTGAAGTTTAGGCTTCGAATCGACGACGCCGGGCGTAGCTTCGATCTGCTCTAGATGGCTGTTTAATTAGCCCATGAAGCGAAGCCACCGAACACGAAGATCTATCCGGGGAGAAAAGTCTCACCCAGGACAGCGTCGTTGGTTGTAGATGCCATCAAGCCTATCGGTGACGACATAGAGGAACTCTCAATGAAAGCACCAATGTCGGTGTCAAAACCGGCGGATCTCGGGTAGGGGGTCCCGAACTGTGCGTCTAGGCGGATGGTAACAAGAGACGAGGGACACGATGTTTTACCCAGGTTCGCGCCCTCTCGATGGAGGTAAAACCCTACGTCCTGCTTGATTAATATTGATGATATGGGTAGTACAATAGTGGATCTACCACGAGATCAAGGAGGCTAAACCCTAAAGCTAGCCTATGGTATGATTGTTGTAATGTATGTTGTGTCCTAAGGACTAAAGCCCTCCGGTTTATATAGACCGGAGGAGGCTAGGGTTACACAGAGTCGGTTACAATGGTAGGAGATCTACATATCCGTATCGCCAAGCTTGCCTTCCATGCCAAGGAAAGTCCCATCCGGACACGGGACGGAGTCTTCAATCTTGTATCTTCGTAGTCTTGGAGTCCGGCGGACGATGATAGTCCGGCTGTCCGGACACCCCCTAGTCCAGGACTCCCTCAACGATAATTGTGACAAAACCCGGTATCATCATAGATGTGGCGAGCTCCTACTTCTATGACAAAAAAACATGACAGAAAATGGGCTTTTCATCCTGGGCGGGCCGGAGACGCAGCTGCATGTCATTCTTTGGGCCGTCCATGACGAAAAAACCCGTGGTAGAAGCGAGGGCGATGAAAATTTCAGCGAGTTCCTGGTTACGATGGGAGGTCGGGGGCCGAGCAATGCGTGTTTCTCTCATACACATACACACGTGTGTGCGAGGCGTTGGCTCTAACTGAACCCGAGCGAGGCATTGGGCTCTAACTAAACCCGAGCGATTGCACTACAGGCTACGCATTACAGAACCCGAGTGATCGATCGATGGCTGTTAACTAAACCCGGTCGAGCAATTCCTTCACTACTGGTGCTAACTGAAGCCGATCGATGCTGCCTCTGGATGAACAGTGAGCGTTGTGGGGGGGGGGGGGGTTGGATGAACAATGGGCGGTGGGGGTGGATGAACAGGACCCCGTGGCATTGCCTCTGGATGAACATGATTCCGATCGATCGAGCCGGTTGGGGCTGGATGAACAGGACCCTGTGGAGGGCTGGATGAATAGGACGACCCTGTGGAGGGCTGGATGAATAGTAGATGGTGTTGGGGGGGGGGTGGATGAACAGTAGCCCGTGGAGGGGTGGTTGAATAGGAGCCCGTGGAGAGGGGTGGTTGAACAGTAGCTGGTGGAGTAGTGTGCGGTGGAGGCTAGATGAACAGGAGCCCGTGGATGAACAGTCGCAGGTGGAGGCTGGAGGAGGTCGACGGTGGATGAACATTAGCCCATGGAGGCTGGAGGAGGTCGACGGTGGAGATGAACAGTATCCCATGTAGTCCCGTTTTGCGGTACGCCACACACCTCCCGATGAACAGGACCCCCGTTTCAACCGTAGCGCTCAAACACAAGTCTGTTTCGTCTGTTTTGCGGTACGCCACACCCCTCCTGATCAACAGGACCCCGTTTCGACCGTAGGAGGTCCAACACAAGTCTGTTTCCTCCGATTTGCAGTACGCCAGACCCCTCCCGATCCGTTTCCTCCGTTTTGCGATACGCCAGACCCCTCTCGATGAACAGGATCCCGTTTCGAACGTGGCCGGTCGAACACAAGGCTGTTTCCTCCGTTCTGCGGTACGCCAGGCCTCGTTTCCATCGGCTATTCCATCCAAGCCCTCCCGATGAACACGATGATCCATTCCGTTCCGACCCAGCCTGTTGGCTCCCCATGAACACGATGACGACGCTGTTTCTCTGTTCCGACCCAGCCATGTACACGAGCCCTGGCCATACGTATGCGTGAGTAGGTGTTCGAGACACCGCCCGTATGTATGTACGTGGTCGTATTTTATTTCTTGCACACTGGCCGTCGTACCTACGTGTACATGCTACGTGCGCGCCTCTACTACGACAAGTGCGCGCCTCTACATCCACCAGTATGTACGTACACGTTCGCGACCAGAATGACAACGGTATGTGCGCTTTGACCAGGTGGGTCCCGTATCGTCGAGCACTTCCTTGCAGCGAAGATGTAGCCGTGAGTCCCAGCAATCGAGGGTGAATCATTTTTGCGGGACGCACTTCCTTGCGTGCAAAGATGTAGCTCGTGGGTCCCAAAGATCGGGGGAAACGATTTTTCAATAAAATCGGTGGCTTTGTTGATGTCTACTACACAACCTTCTTCTTGTAGACGTTGTTGGGCCTCCAAGTGTAGAGGTTTGTAGGACAGTAGAAAATTTCCCTCAAGTGGATGACCTAAGGTTTGTCAATTCGTGGGAGGCGTAGGATGAAGATGGTCTCTCTCTCAAACAACCCTGCAACCAAATAACAAAGAGTCTCTTGTGTCCCCAACACACCCAATACAATGGTAAATTGTATAGGTGCACTAGTTCGGCGAAGAGATGGTGATACAAGTGCAATATGGATGGTAGATATAGGTTTTTGTAATCTGAAATTATAAAAACAGCAAGGTAACTAATGATAAAAGTGAGCGTAAACGGTATTGCAATGTGAGGAAACAAGGCATAGGGTTCATACTTTCACTAGTGCAAGTTCTCCCAACAATAATAACATAACTGGATCATATAACTATCCCTCAACATGCAACAAAGAGTCACTCCAAAGCCACTAATAGCGGAGAACAAACGAAGAGATTATGGTAGGGTACGAAACCACCTCAAAGTTATTCTTTCGGATCGATCTATTCAAGAGTTCGTACTAGAATAACACCTTAAGACACAAATCAACCAAAACCCTAATGTCACCTAGATACTCCATTGTCACCTCAAGTATCCGTGGGCATGATTATACGATATGCATCACACAATCTCAGATTCATCTATCCAACCAACACAAAGTACTTCAAAGAGTGCCCCAAAGTTTCTACTGGAGAGTCAAGACGAAAATGTGTGCCAACCCCTATGCATAGGTTCATGGGCGGAACCCGCAAGTTGATCACCAAGATATCCCATTGTCACCACAGATAAGCACGACAAGACATACATCAAGTGTTCTCAAATCCTTAAAGACTCAATCCGACAAGATAACTTCAAAGGAAAACTCAATTCATCACAAGAGAGTAGAGGGGGAGAAACATCATAAGATCCAACTATAATAGCAAAGCTCGCGATACATCAAGATCGTGCCATAGAGAGAACACGAGAGAGATAGAGAGAGAGAGAGAGAGAGAGAGAGAGATCAAACACATAGCTACTGGTACATACCCTCAGCCCCGAGGGTGAACTACTCCCTCCTCGTCATGGAGAGCACCGGGATGATGAAGATGGCCACCGGTGAAGGATCCCCCCTCCGGCAGGGTGCCAGAACGGGCTCCCGAGAGGTTTTTGGTGGCTACAGAGGCTTGCGGCGGCGGAACTCCCGATCTATCTTCATCCTTGATGTTTTTAGGGTATATGGGAATATATATTCGAAAGAAGTCGGTCGGGGGAGCCACGAGGGGCCCACGAGACAGGGGGCACGCCCAGGGGTGTGGGTGAGGGAGTCCTGGATTAGGGGGTATCCGGACAGCCGGACTGTGTACAACGTCCGAACTATTGAAGCGTGAAGATACAAGACTCAAGACTTCGGCCCGTGTACGGATGGGACTCTCCTTGGCGTGGAAGGCAAGCTTGGCGATTCGGATATTGTGTTTCCTTCCTTGTAACTGACTCCATGTAAACCCTAGCCCTCTCCGGTGTCTATATAAACCGGAGAGGTTGGTCCTTAGAAGGCCGATCACAATTACAATCATACCATCATAGGCTAGCTCTTATTGTTTAGCCTCTATGATCTCGTTGTAGATCTACTCCTGTACTACCCATATATTCAATATTAATCAAGCAGGAAGTAGGGTTTTACCTCCATCAAGAGGGCCCGAACCTGGGTAAACATCTGTGTCCCTTGCTTCCTGTTACCATCGGCCTTAACGCACAGATTGGGACCCCCTACCCGAGATCCGCCGGTTTTGACACCCTCATTGGTTCTTTCATTGAGAGTTCCTCTGTGTCGTCACCGCAAGGCTCGATGGCTCGACTCGTCATCAGGGACGACATTACCTCGGAGGGAGCTCTGGCTGTAGGCCAAACTCTCTGACTTGGTGGCTTTATCACGGTCGCCCCATCGGCGGTAGCGCCGACGATGGCCTCTCGGGTCATCAACCATAACCTTCGTGTCAGTTCGGAACTCGCCGAACAGATAGATCCAATGGAGCTCTCCTCCCTCAATGAGCTCTTGGATCGCATCGCTGCAATAGGAGTCGCTACAGACTACGACCGGATCGGGCTTGCACCCGATCAAAGGTACATTAGATCCCCGCCGGTCACCCATGAGATAGCGGTAGTAGAGGAACCTCACGCGGACCGTCCCTCGACTTTGAGGATGAATTATGTCCGGATCGCCGAACTCCTTGAGCCGAAGACCTGCTCAGAGGAGGGCATGACCCAGGTCCCGGACTTAGAATCGGGCATTGGGCCGAAGAAATTTGGCGACACCCCGGATCCCGAGCTGTCGGGCTCGGAGCTCCCCACGCCCCTGGGTGTTAGATCGGATTGGAATCCGGATTTAGCTAACAGCACCTATCAGGGCTTAAACCGCCTCTCCCGCATCCGGCTAGAGCCCAAGGAAACTGTACATCGCTACTGGGCCAAATTTCTCCTTGCACTTAACAAGGTCAAGGACTGTCGCGAGGAAAGTATAGTCTTACTCTTCTGCAAGAACTGCATGGACAAGGGACTCCTTAATGCTATAAGCCGCCGTGATATAGTATGCTTCGCGGATTTGGCAATCGTAGTACAGAAATACTGTGCGATGGAAAGCGCCTGGAAAACCCAAACATAATTTTGGGACAGTACTGTTGGGGAACGTAGCAGAAATTCAAAATTTCCTATGTGTCACCAAGATCTATCTATGGGGAAACCAGCAACGAGGGGAAGGAGAGTGCATCTACATACCCTTGTAGATCGCTAAGCGGAAGCGTTCAAGAGAACGGGGTTAAAGGAGTCGTGCTAAATCGTGATCCAAATCACGGAGATCCTAGTGCGAGCAGACGGCACCTCCGCGTTCAACACACGTACAGCCGGTGGCGTCTCCCATGCCTTGATCTAGCAAGGAGAGAGGAGAGGTTGAGGAAGACTTCATCCAGCAGCAGCACAACGGCGTGGTGGTGGTGGAGGCGTGGCAATCTGCGGGGCTTTGCCAAGCACCGCGAGTGGAGGAGTACTTGGGAGAGGGAGGCTGCGCCGAAACTTGGGGTGTGGCTGCCTCCCACCCTCCACTATTTATAGGTGGGGGGAAGAGGGGGCCGGCCCCCCTAGATCCCATCTAGGGTTGGGGGCGGCGGCCAAGGGGGGAGGAGTGCCTCCCAAGTCAAGTGGAGGCCCTCCCCTTTAGGGTTTCCCCCCTTCCCATGCGCATGGGCCTTGGGGGGATGGTGCCCCTGGCCCATTAACGCTAGGGCGCCCCCCTACAGCCCATGCTACTATATTGGACATGGTGGAACAATTTCCGGACCTCCGGAACCTTCTGGAAGCTTCCCGGTACAATACCGGAAAAACCCGAACTTTTCCCGGAACCCGAACAACAACTTTCCATATATAAATCTTTACCTCCGGACCATTCCGTAACTCCTCGTGACGTCCGGGATCTCATCCGGGACTCCAAACAACATTCGATAACCACATACAAACTTCCTTTATAATCCTAGCATCATCGAACCTTAAGTGTGTAGACCCTACGGGTTCGGGAGACATGTAGACATGACCGAGATGTTCTCCGGTCAATAACCAATAGCGGGACTGGATACGCATGTTGGCTCCCACATGTTCCATGATGATCTCATCGGATGAACCACGATGTCAAGGACTCAATAAATCTCGTATACAATTCCCTTTGTCTAGCGGTATTGTACTTGCCCGAGATTCGATCGTCGGTATACCGATACCTTATTCAATCTCGTTACTGGCAAGTCTCTTTACTCGTTCCGTAACACATCATCCCGCGATCAACTCTTTGGTCACATTGTGCGCATTATGATGATGTCCTACTGAGTGGGCCCAGAGATACCTCTCCATCACACGGAGTGACAAATCCCAGTCTTGATTCGTGCCAACCCAACAGACACTTTCGGAGATACCTGTAGTGCACCTTTATAGCCACCCAGTTACGTTGTGACGTTTGGTACACCCAAAGCATTGCTACGGTATCCGGGAGTTGCACAATCTCATGGTCTAAGGAAATGATACTTGACATTAGAAAAGCTTTAGCATACGAACTACGATCTTTGTGCTAGGCTTAGGATTGGGTCTTGTCCATCACATCATTCTTCTAATGAAATGATCCCATTATCAACGACATCCAATGTCCATGGTCAGGAAATCGTAACCATCTATTGATCAACAAGCTAGTCAACTATAGGCTTACTAGGGACATGGTGTTGTCTATGTACCCACACATGTATCTGAGTTTCCTATCAATACAATTATAGCATGGATAATAAATAATTATCATGAACAAGGAAATATAATAATAACTAATTTATTATTGCCTCTAGGGCATAGTTCCAATAGCCTCCCACTTGCACTAGAGTCAATAATCTAGATCACATCGCCATGTGATTAACACTCACAGGTCAAATCGCCATGTGACCAACATCCAAAGAGTTTACTAGTGTCATTAAACTAGTTCACATCATCATGTGATTAAGACTCAATGAGTTATGTGGTTTGATCATGTTTTGCTTGTGAGAGAGGTTTTAGTCAACAGGTCTGCAACATTTAGATCCGTATGTACTTCGCAAATCTCTAGGTCATAATGTAAATGCTGCTTCCACGCTCCACTTGGAGCTATTCCAAATGGTCGCTCCACTATATGTATCCGGTACTCAGAGTCATTCGGATGGGTGTTAAAGCTTGCATCGTCGTAACCCTTTACGCCGAACTCTTTATCACCTCCATAATCGAGAAACATATCCTTATTCCTCTAAGGATAATTTTGACCGCTATCTGGTGATCCACTCCTTGATCACCTTTGTACCCTCTTGCCAGACATGTGGCAAGGCACACATCAGGTGCGGTATTTAGCATAGCATACTGTAGAGCCTACGTCTAAAGCATAGGGGACGATGTTTGTCCTTTCTCTCTTTTTTGCCGTGGTCGAGCTTTAAGTCTTAACTTCGTACCTTACAACTCAGGCAAGAACTCCTTCTTTGACTGATCTATCTTGAACACCTTCAAGATCATGTCAAGGTACGTGCTCATTTCTAAGTATTATTAAGCATTTTGATCTATCCTTATAGATCTCGATGCTCAATGTTCAAGTAGCTTAATCCGTTTTTTCTATTGAAAAACACCTTTCAAATAACCCTATATGCTCTCCAGAAATTCTACATCATTCCTGATCAACAATATGTCAACAACATATACTCATCAGAAATTCTATAGTGCTCTCACTCACTTCTTTGAAAATACAAGTTTCTCATAAACTTTGTATAAACCCAAAATCTTTGAACATCTCATCAAAGTGTACATTCCAACTCCGAGATGCTTACTCTAGTCCTTAGAAGGATCGCTGGAGCCAGCATACCTTTTAGCATCCTTAGGATCGACAAAACCTTTCTGATTGTATCACATACAACCTTTCCTTACGAAGACTGGTAAGGAAACTCGTTTTGACATCCATCTGCCAGATTTCATAAATGCAGCTAATGCTAACATGATTCGGACGGACTTAAGCATCGCTACGGATGAGAAAATCTCATTGTAGTGAACTCCTTGAACTTGTGAAAAACTCTTCGCCACAAGTCGAGCTTCATAGACGGTGACATTACAGTCCACGCCCGTCTTCTTAAAGATCCATTTATCTCAATGGCTTGCCGATCATCGGGCAAGTCCACCAAAGTCCATGCTTTGGTCTGATACATGGATCCTATCTCGGATTTCATGGATTCTAACCATTTATCAGAATTTGGGCCCACCATTGCTTCTCCATAGCTCGTAGGTTCATTGTTGTCTAGCAACATGACCTTCAAGATAGGATTACTGTACCACTCTGAAGCAGTACGCATCCTTGTCACCCTACGAGGTACGGTAGTGACTTGATCCGAAGTTTCATGATCACTATCACATGCTTCTACTTCAATTGGTGTGGGTGCCACAGGAACAACTTCCTATGCCCTGCTACACACTAGTTGTAGTGACGGTTCAATAACCATATCAAGTCTCCACCATCGTCCCACTCAACTTTTCAAGACAAGCTTTTCCTCGAGAAAGGACCCAATTAAAGAAACAATCCCTATTGCTTTTGGATCTGAATTAGGAGGTATACCCAACTGTTTTGGGTGTCCTATGAGGATTCAATTTATCCGCTTTGGGTTCGAGCTTATCAACCTGAAACCTTTTTCACATAAGCATCGCAGCCCCAAACTTTTAAAAAACGACAACTTAGGTTTCTCCAAACCATAGTTCAAACAGTGTCGTCTCAACGGAATTACGTGGTGCCCTATTAAAGTGAGTGCGGTTGTCTCTAATGCCTAACCCATGAACGATAGTGGTAATTCGATAAGAGACATCATGGTACGCACCATATCCAATAGGGTGCAACTATGATGTTCGGACACACCCTCACACTATGGTGTTCCAGGCGGTATTAATTGTGAAACAATTTCCACAATGTCTTAATTGGGTGCCAAAGCTCGTAACTCAGATACTCATCTCTATGATCATATCATAGACATTTTATCCTCTTGTCACGACGATCTTCAACTTCACTCTAAAATTACTTGAACCATTCAATAATTCAGACTTGTGTTTCATCAAGTAAATATACTCAACATCTACTCGAATCATCTGTGAAGTAAGAACATAACAATATTTACTGCATGCCTCAGCACTCATTGGACTGCACACATCAAAATGTGTTACTTCCAACAAGTTGCTATCTTGTTCCATTTTACTGAAAAACGAGGCTTTTTAGTCATCTTGCCCATGTGGTATGATTTGCATATCTCAAGTGATTCAAAATCAAGTGAGTCCAAACGATCCATCTGCATGGAGTTTCATGGTTCACATGTCTCAAATTTTTCAAAACGAGTGAGTCCAAAAATCCATCAACATGGAGCTTCTTCATGCGTTTTACACCAATATGACTTACATGGCAGTTCCACAAGTAAGTGGTACTATCATTACAATCTTATATCTCTTGGCATGAAAATCTGTATCACTACGATCGAGATTCAATAAACCATTCCTTTAGGTGCAAGACCATTGAAGGTATTATTCAAATAAATAGAGTAACCATTATTCTCCTTAAATGAATAACCATATTGCGATAGACATAATCCAATCATGTCTATGCTCAGCATAAACACCAAATGACAACTATTCAGGTTTAATACTAATCTTGATGGTAGAGGGAGCGCGTGCGATGTTTGATCACATCAAACTTGGAAACACTTCAACACATATCGTCGACTCACCTTTAGCTAGTCTCCGTTTATTCCGTAGCTTTTATTTGAGTAGGGGTCTGAATCGTGCGTCTAGGCGGATGGTAACAGGAGACAAGGGACACGATGTTTTACCCAGGTTGGGACCTCTCGATGGAGGTAAAACCCTACTCTGCTTGATTGATATTGATGATATGGGTAGTACAAGAGTGGATCTACCACGAGATCAAGGAGGCTAAACCCTAGAAGCTAGCCTATGGTATGATTGTTGTAATGGTTGTTTGTCCTATGGACTAAAACCCTCTGGTTTATATAGACACCGGAGAGGGCTAGGGTTACACAGAGTCGATTACAATGGTAGGAGATCTACATATCCGTATTGCCAAGTTTGTCTTCCACGCCAAGGAAAGTCCCATCCGGACACGGGACGAAGTCTTCAATCTTGTATCTTCATAGTCTTGGAGTCCGGCCGACGATGATAGTCCGGCTATCCGGACATCCCCTAGTCCAGGACTCCCTCAGTAGCCCCCGAACCAGGCTTCAATGACGACGAGTCCAGCGCGTATATTGTCTTCGGCATTGCAAGGCGGGTTCTCCTCCAACTTCCATGTGTTTGCCGGATAGTGTCTGGCTTGCTTTACAAATGTTGCGCTCCTCGGCTTCCACGCCCAATAATGGCCCTCTTCCATGGTACTTTTATATTTTACCCCCTAGCTGCGCAAATAATCTGCCTATAAGAGAGGCAAGAATCCAGATCCAAATCACACCATCTTCCTTCCGCGAGTACTCATCGGAGCGCTTCTGACCAAAAATCCATTCTATCATGGACCGTCGACGCGGCTCCTCCTCTCGCGCTCCCAGCCCTCGCCAGAGATTGGAGAGATGTTGATTCCGCTGCACAACGAGCTGGTGACGCTCCAAGCGGAGGGATACCTTCCTCCGGCCTTTATGGTCCCGGTCTAAGCCGGGCTGGCCACTTACAAAGGTGGAAAGCAAGCGGAGGCCACCCCTAGTCCCTCCAAAGGGGAGCGGGTGTGCTTCGTCCCTTATCTAATAAGGGGGCTCGGATTTCCCATTCATCCGTTCCTCC
Organism: Aegilops speltoides; assembly: GCA_021437245.1. Classification (NCBI taxonomy): domain Eukaryota; kingdom Viridiplantae; phylum Streptophyta; class Magnoliopsida; order Poales; family Poaceae; genus Aegilops; species Aegilops speltoides. The sequence goes on from CM038146.1 coordinate 102,850,761, forward strand.
GAGGGCTTCTGGAGTTCTACGGACTCCAGCTTCAATACCTCACGCCCGCCTCTATTCTGCACATCGCGGGTTTCGTAGCTCTTTGAGAGCTGTTCCTAGGCATCGAGCCCCATTTTGCGCTGTGGAAGAGGTTATTCTACCTCGTACCCCGTTCTCACGGGGGGTCAATATATCAAGTGGGCGGAGCCGAAATATGGCGCATCGCCGGGACCGGTTATCTATCTAGAACCCCAAAGAAGGCGTCCGAAGACTGGCCCTCGGAATGGTTTTATGTGGAAGACGCTCCACTGCCGGACCCAGTTCGGATCGACCTCTTGGAGTTCAACAAGGCTCCCCTGAAGAAGCGCCTAAGTTGGCGCCCACGGAGCCCTCAACGGAGGAAGACAGAGGCGTCCATTACTTGATGGGCGGATTAGGTTGCTGGCCCATTCCGGATTGACCATGATCGGAGTCATGGCCACATGCATCATGCGAGGGGTGCAGCCACTCCAATATAGGGGCCACCCCATGTGGGATTTCAACAGGGAGAATGACGCCACCCGTCATGGCCGTAAGGGGCCTGGATCGGCCGCGGATCTGGTAAAGATCCTGTCCGGCCTGTACAAGTGGGAGAAGGAGGACTTCCTCCAGATGAGCCCATTGAACGGGTTTTCCATGAATAACCCTCGGAGCTGGGTAAGCGGACGTTCATTTACCCGACCCGTGCATTCAAAGTTAAGTACCTTACTTTATGGTTTTGACGCAGGAACTGCGCCGGAATGTGGAGAGCATACATAGTCCGGCTCCACAACCCGAGGATCCGGGAAGATCCCATGATCCGGCCTCCGAAGAGGATCCGGACATAAAGGTGGAGCTAATTGAAGGGGTGTTCCACCAACTCAGCATGGACAATGCTCTAGTCGCCATTACGGCTGACCACCCCGGCCTAACTCCGGCTTCCCAGGTAATTATGATCGGAGTCCTGACACCATTACTTCATCCTTGCATATTTCTGACCACCGTATACAACGGTGTCTTGCAGGAGGTGCCTTCAAGGCGGGAAGCCGAACTCGCGGCGGCTGACCAACAAGGGTCAGTCCGGCCCCGCAAGCGGAAGAGGGGTGCGGTGCGAATCAAAACATCACCGCAATGGTATAGCTCGCGACCGTTATTCGGGAAAAGGATTCCCAGGAGGTGTATTAATGCTCATGACTTTTCCAGGAGAAAGAGCACTCGCCGGACTGTGCCCGGAGAGGTTGCCAACCAAGCCTCCGCCAGCCAGGCTCCAATACCTAGTTTGGAGGGGGAGGCGAGCGCAAGGCGCGAGCCGGATACTCCTCCAACGAAGGATGCCGACAGGCTGTCTGCCACCAGGTCTGAGGTGGAGAGCGCCATGAACCATAGGCGCCACCGGACAGTTCTTCGTGACGCGTGTTTCTCCCCTGAGGCGTTGAATGCCTTTAACGCGGGAGACGCGCACCTCCGTGCTGCTCAAGATGGTTTAACCAGAGCCACGGAGCAGTATGTAAAAGACATACGGGTAAGGGATTATAATAGTTGTATATGCCAGTAGCCCCCGAGACTTAAAGTAGTTAAAATAACTGATTTAAGGATCATATAATGTCTTGAGGATCTTCTGAGAGAAGAATACCCAATTGTCCCAGGAGCTACAAGAGTGCAAGGCCCAACTGGAGGCCGCACTAGCTGCCGCAGGAGGAGACACAGAGACCCCCCTGGTAACACATTATTTCAAAAAGATTAGTGGTGTGCGGCGTGCATATAAGTTCTGACAAGGATATTGCAGATGTTGCCGGACTTGATCCGGACAAGCAACAGCTACTGCACCAGCTCAAGGCCGGTGAGAGGGTGCTTATGAAGGTGCAGCAGGAGAGGAACAAACTCCAGGATGCCCACACCCAGCTGGGAGAAGAGCTAAAGAGTGTTCGGGCTGAGCTGTTTGGCTCTGTGAAGGAGAATCAGCGGCTTCGTCGCGGCATCTATAGTAAGTGCTTGAGCAAACTCTTTTGAAAAGAAGAGTTCGGCGAGGAAGTCAATTGACAGAATTATGTCTGTAGGTGTGCTCACAGGTCGCTCTGTGGAGGAATTCCCAGTTCAACGGGTGACCAACTTCCCGAGCTGGTGCAACTGCTCGAACGCATTCGGCAGGCGATGAGTGGCGTCGTCCAGGCCTTATGGCCGTCCGTCTCCCTACCCGAGGGCCTTGGAGAGCTTGCGGAGAAGCTTCAGGGAGTACGGTAGCGCTTCCATTTATGGAAGATATCGGCCTGCCGTCAAGGTGCTAGGGAGGCCTGGGCCATGGTGAAGACGCGGTACAAGAAGGCGGATCCAAACCACATGGCCGAGGTCGGACCTGTGGGGCCTGATGGGAAAGAGATCCCTGTGAGCTTAGTGTACGGACAAGTAGAGTTGGCCGCTAAGTATTCCCAACGGGACTGTAAATTAGACAGCCTCATTAGGCGGGATTGAGGAGGATCTGATCAGTTAATTTGACGATGTATTTAAAATGACATGTAAAATGCCTTCTAGCCGGATTGTAGATCATTTGTCTTTGCCGACCTTTTCGCTTCGACCTCGGGACCCTAGAGTCCGGAGTGTGTCTGAATACCTTCTCGGTTATGAAAAAACCGGGGCATGCATGGAGACCAGGCGTAGGAGTCATTAGTGCTTTATCAAACAAGTGCCCAACTAGTTATGTTATATTACATGGTTAGTAAGAAACATCTTCCAGGGAGAATAGTTCCGTTAAGGGTTCCTTTCCCTGGGAGGCATGCCCTAAAGTGCATGTTCAGACTGCAAAAAGAGCAGGAAAACATCTGGGGGTAGATAAATAAATAGCTAAAAAATCATCTTTCAAGTCACCGACCGAATATTCCCTTAAGAATGCTAGCTTTCGGCTTCACCCAGTCTGAGGTACACATCCGGCTGACCCGGCAGTAATAATTGCAGAGGTGCTCCCTTTACCTCCTAGCCGAACAATCGGGAACGTAGGGTAAGCACAGGAGCCAGGAAACCCAGCTTGGCCAAAACTTAAGTCATATCGATGCATATAATGGTGAATAAAAGGTACATGCGGAAGTTTGACACATGTGTTCGGCATGAAGCCCGTATAAGTAAGCTTCTGTTGAAGAAGCCCCCAGGTATAATGAGTGCGGGTAGCACATCAAGTGTGTGCGAAAAATGTGCAAATCGGCCCTCCAGGGCTTTATGAACAAAGTGGGATAAAAGAGAGACAAAAGGCAACTGAAGTATAAAATGTGGACGGGGGAAGGAGACGAACTCTGAGTCCGGCGCTAGGCGTAGAATCTTCGGAGGCGGGCTACGTTCCATGGGTTCGGCTCGAGTCGGTTGTCCGATGCGTTTCGCAGACGGTATGCTCCTTGGTCGGGACTTGGTTGATGATGAAGGACCTTCCCATTTGGGCTTGAGTTTGTCCTTTTTCTTGTCCGGCAGGCGTAGAACTAGTTCGCCAACATTGTAAGTTTTAGCCCGTACTTCTCTGCTTTGATATCTTCGAGCCTGCTGCTGATAGAATGTGGAACGATCCTTTGCCACATCGCGCTCCTCCTCTAATGCGTCCAAGCTGTCCTGCCGATCCAACTCGGCTTCTCTTTCTTTGTACATGCGCACTCGCGGTGAGTCATGAATTATGTCGCAGGGCAAAACTGCCTCTGCGCCATATACCATAAAGAATGGTGTGAATCCGGTAGTACGGTTTGGCGTGGTCCGCAGCCCCCAGAGTACAGAGTCGAGCTCCTCTACTCAGTGCGTGTTAGATTCCGTGAGGGACCGCACTAGTCTGGGCTTGATGCCGCTCATTATTAGACCATTTGCTTGCTCAACTTGACCGTTGGTTTGAGGATGATAGACTGAAGCGTAGTCGAGCTTAATGCCCATATTTTTGCACCAGAGTTTAACCTCGTCGGCCGTGAAGTTCGTGCCGTTATCGGTGATGATGCTGTGGGGGCGCCATAACGTGTACTACCCGGATATGAAGTCTATCCTTTGGTCGGATTCGATCGTTTTAACAGGCTTGGCCTCTATTCATTTGGTGAATTTGTCCACCATGACCAATAGGTACTTTTGCTTGTGGGTTCCCCTTTAAGGGGTCCAACCATGTCAAGCCCCTGACCATGAACGGACAGGTGATGGGTATAGTTTTGAGGGCGTGGGTGGCATGTGGCTCGATTAGCAAAGAGGCGACAACCGGCGATCGTTGGACTAAGTCTGAGCATCTGCCGGGCGTCGGCCAATAACATCCTGTACGGAAGGCCTTGCCTACGAGGGCCCGGGCTGCAGCGTGGTGTCCGCCTAGTTCGGCGTGAATTTCAGCCAAGAGGTTTCGCCCTTCCTCTTCGGAGATGCACCTTTGAAGGACTCCGGTTGTGCTTTTCTTATAAAGTTCTCCCTCGTGGACCTTGTAGGCTTTAGATCGCCGAACTATGCAGCGGGCCTCATTTTGGTCTTTGGGAAGTTCCTGCCTAATTAAGTAGGCTAGGAATGGTTCTGTCCACGGGGCAATTACTGCCATTATTCCATGGGCTGAGGGTGTTATTTCATCGGCTGAACCGCCGATTATGTCATATTGTTCTGTGTTGGGTGGTGCGGTTGCTTCCGGGTTGTTATTTCCGGAGTCCTCTTCCCATAGTACGGATGGCTTAAAGAGCCTCTCCAGGAAGATGTTTGGAGGAACAGCATCGCGTTTTGCGCCGATGCGTGCCAACACGTTGGCTGCTTGGTTATTATCCCGGGCTACGTGGTGAAATTCGAGTCCTTCGAACCGAGCTGACATTTTTAGGACAGCGTTACAATAGGCTGCCATTTTCGGATCCTTGGCGTCAAAGTCTCCGTTTACTTGGGATATTGCAAGGTTTGAATCCCCGCGCACCTCTAGGCGTTGAATACCCATGGAGATTGCCATCCGGAGACCATGTAGGAGGGCCTCGTATTCGGCTGCATTGTTGGAGTCCGTGTACATTATCTGAAGTACGTATTGGACTATGTCTCCTGTTGGGGACGTCAATACGATGCCAGCCCCCAGGCCGGCCAACATTTTGGAGCCGTCGAAATGCATAATCCAATTAGAGTATGCGCCGTACTCTTTAGGGAGTTCGACTTCAGTCCATTCAGCGATGAAGTCAGCCAAGACTTGCGACTTTATAGCTCGCCGAGGTTTATAAGTTATGTCGAATGGTAAGAGCTCAATGGCCCATTTTGCAATCCTGCCCTTCACGTCGCGGTTGTTTATAATGTCGTTGAGGGGCACTCCGGAGGCCACTGTTATCGAACACTCTTGAAAGTAGTGTCGGAGCTTCCGGGATGCCATGAACACCGCGTATGCTATCTTTTGATAATGCGGGTACCGGGACTTGCAGGGAGTTAAGACAGTGTGTCGGTGTACTAAAGTAGGGGTACCTTAGTACCCCGAACTTGTGCACGGGCAGTCGTAGCACCCCGCGGCAAGGCTTGCCGGGCGCCCGCCAAGACCCTCCATCAATACCTACTACTGCCATTCAAGAACAAAGTATCAACTGAGAAAACAAAGGCCCCGGCAAGAGGAGCTTGCCGGGAAGGCCAACTGGGGCATTTCCAGAAGACTTGCCGCGGCGCCCCGCGCGTCCCAGCAAGGCCCGACGGCCGGCAAGCTTGCAGGCACGACAAGAGGAGGGCCGCGGCAAGGCACTTGCCGCGGCAAGGCTGCCACCCAAAATCCAGTGCATCCAGCGGCGTGTCACCCCAAGGCCATCCCAGGGGCACGTGGCGAGGCGTTGCGCAGCCATGTGGAGCAAGGTGGCAAGCGGAGCTGACATAGACACCATCGTGGCAACCGGTGGCTCACCTAACGGTCGTTTCTTTGCACTGTTGGGGCGACCGGACGGGCATTAAATGCCCTTGTCCCCTGCCGTCAGAGTTAGGTAGGGACACTGTTGTTGTCACTTGTTGTACCAACCTGCGTTTTACCTTTCTACCCCTCTTCCTCGCTGCCACCGTGGATGCCCCTTGAGACTATAAAAGGGAGGCCCATGCGCACGTAGAAGGGGTTCGGTCGATTCGACACACGCAACACCACCATACGCTCGCACGAGCGAGATCAAATACAAGCACCAAAGCAGTAGTAGGGGTTTTATCTCTCCGGAGAGCCCCAAAGCTGGGTAAAAATCGCCCGTCTCCCCCCGCGCGCCCGACCTCGATCTGCTCTGCGCACGCCCTCCGCTCCCTTGCCGAACTAGAAGGGGCCCCCGTGCCCCATAGGTGCTCGAGGCCACAGAGAGACGGCCCGACACAGTGGATACGTAGTACACTGGTTTTTGAAGAGGGAATTTATGCCCTTCTGTTTCTCGTTCCACGACGAGCACCGCACTTACAACTTGATGTGTTGCCGCGATATATAACAACATTGGTTTGCCCAGGTTAGGCGCAGCCAGGACCGGATTTGTTGCCAATATGGCTTTTATTTCTTCGAGTCCGGTAGTCGCAGCATCCGTCCACTCGAAGTATTGATGCTTGCCGAGGCGATATAAGGCAAAGTGCCTTTTCTCCCAAACGGAGATGAAGCGGCTTAGAGCTGCCACGCATCGATCAATTTTGTATTTCTTTGAGGTCTTTTGGAATATCCAAATAGTGAGCTTGGATCTTGGCTGGGTTTGCCTCAATTAGTCTACGGATACAATGAAGCCAGGGAGCTTTCCGGTACGTCGCCCAAACGCATTTTTCCGGGTTCAACTTTATGTCATATGCTCAGAGGTTATCGAATGTGAGCCTCAAATCATCGACTAGAGTTTCGACGTGTTTGGTCTTGATGACCACATCGTCTATGTATGCCTCTACTGTTTTGCCGATCTTGGTAGCCAGACATGTCTGAATCATGCGCTGATATGTTGCGCCGGCATTTTTGAGTCCGAAGGGCATCGTGTTGAAGCAGAATGGTCCATATGGAGTAATGAATGCCGTTGCGGCTTGGTCCGCCTCCGCCATCTTGATTTGATGGTAACCGGAGTATGCGTCGAGGAAGCACAATGAATCGTGCCCTGCAGTAGCATCGATTATTTGATCGATGCGGGGAAGGGGGAAAGGATCCTTTGGACAAGCCTTATTGAGGTCTTTAAAATCGACACATAGGCGCCAAGATTTGTCCTTCTTTGGTACCATTACCAGGTTTGCTAGCCAGTCCGGATGTTTGATGTCTCTGATGAATCCGGCTTCTAATAGTTTGGCTAGCTCTTCTCCCATTGCCTGTCTTTTGGGTTGGAAAATCGCCAAGAGCTGTTTGGTCGCTTGAATCCTTCGAGGATGTTTAGGTTGTGTTACGCTAATCTGCGTGGGATTCCCGGCATATCGAGGGGTGCGGGCGAAGATGTCCCAATTCTCGAAGGAATTCTCATGATCTGGCGTCTACATCGAGGTTTAACTGTGCCCCAATGGAGCCCGTCTTTGTTGGGTCGTTGGATGGACTTGGAATTTGACTATTTCGTCCGCTAGTTTAAAAGAGGTGGACCTGGACCTCTTATCGAGTATCACATCATCCTTGTTCACCGTGGAGCGCAGTTGTGTAGAGCTCCTCTACCGCTAAGGCTTTGGATAGTGCCTCTAGGGCTAGTGCGGCTGTCTTGTTTTCGGTCGAAGTGCTATGTCCGGATCAACGACAAGAGTGATTATTCCATTGGGCCGGGCATCTTAAGCTTCATGTACCCGTAATGGGGTATGGCTTGAAAAATTGTGAATGCCTCTCGTCCTAATATAGCGTGATATCCGCTGCTGAACGGGGCCACTTGGAATGTGACCTCCTCGGACCTGTAATTGTCCGGCGAGCCGAACACCACATCAAGTCTGATTTTTCCTATGCAGCGTGCTTCCCGGCTAGGGATTATTCCTCTAAAGGCTGTGCTGCTTCGCTCAATGCGGCTCCAGTCTATTTCCATTTTTTGAAGAGTTTCCTCGTAGATGAGGTTTAATCCGCTGCCGCCATCCATGAGTACCTTGGTAAGACGAAAGTCGTCCACTATTGGGCTGAGGACCAATGCGGCTGGTGCTCGGGCTGTTTGGAATTTAGGTTCATCGCTGGCGTTGAACGTGATGGCCGTGTCGCTCCATGGATTTGTTGTTGCTACTTGGTAGACTTCGGCGAGGCTGCGGATTGTTCATTTCCGCATATTATTTGATGCGAAAGTCTCGAAGACTGTTGACACCATACTGGTACTGTTGGAGTGGTTCTCCGGGGCTAGAAGCTCTTCGCCACTTTTGGCCACCTGCCGCAGTATCCAACATGCTCGAAGGCTATGTGTTGGAGTGGCGCGATACATCTTGTGATTTTACAGGTCCGCTGAGCCATACCTCGATCGGTTCCGTGCCCTTTATGGGGTTTTTGCTTTTGGTTTTGTACACGGTGCACGAGTATGATGCACCCTTTTGTTTCAGACTAGGGTTGTATTCGAGCGGATTGTCCCAAAACTTAGTTTGGTTTTCCTGAACTCTCCATCGCCTGATTTATGCGTATTATGGGCGCTTGGTCGTGGCGTGTAATTTCACAACGACTTACGGCGTTCAAGACTCCCTTGTCCGTGCAGTTATTGCAGAAAATTGAAATTCCGTTTTCCTCACGGCAATATTTTATCCTATCCATAACCAGGAGGAATCTGGCCCAGTAATGATGTACTGTTTCAGCGGGCTCTTACCGAATTTGATATAGATCGCATATGTTTGGGTGGGCGGGTGGGATTGAGTCCGAAACCCTACCCATCTCGAGGCTCAAGGACCGAAAAGTTTCCGAATTCGGAAGCTTGGATTGCTGGACGTTGTCCAACGAGTCTGGTCCGATGCCTGACTTTAGGTTCAGTGCTTGATCGACGTCCGCCCCCCCGCGGGAATCCGACATGGAGGGTTCGGGAGTCCGGACATAACTAGTTTTAGTACAAAAGAAGAGTCACCGCTTTGTTCCTCTACCACCGCAATGTGGTGGGTAACCTGGGGAGAGTTAATCTGTCTCAGATCGGTTTTAAGCCCAATCTGATCGTAGTCTATAGCGACTCCCAAGGCGGCGATGCGGTCCAAGAGCTTGTTTATTGATGAGAGCTCTATTGGATCCAGCTGCTCGGCGAATTCCGAGTTGACGTGAAGATTTCTTTTGATGACCCGAGAGGTCATCGTTGAAGCGGTGGCCAAATAGGCGGTCATGAGAAAACCACCTAGCCAGATAGTTTGGCTGGCGGCCAAGGCTCCTTTGGTGATTATACCGTCTTTAAAGGCGGGAAGAGGCATCCTTCCTGATCGTGACGGCACAGAGGAACTCTCAATGAAAGCACCAATGTCGGTGTCAAAACCGGCGGATCTCGGGTAGGTGGTCCCGAACTATGCGTCTAGGCGAATGGTAACAGGAGACAAGGGACACGATGTTTTACCTGTGTTCGGCCCTCTCGATGGAGGTAAAACCCTACTCTGCTTGATTGATATTGATGATATGGGTAGTACAAGAGTGGATCTACCATGAGATCAAGGAGGCTAAACCCTAGAAGCTAGCCTATGGTATGATTGTTGTAATGGTTGTTTGTCCTACGGACTAAAACCCTCCGGTTTATATAGACACCGGAGAGGGCTAGGGTTACACGGAGTCGGTTACAATGGTAGGAGATCTACATATCCATATTGCCAAGATTGCCTTCCACGCCAAGGAAAGTCCCATCCGGACACGGGACGAAGTCTTCAATCTTCTATCTTCATTGTCTTGGAGTCCGGCCGACGATGATAGTCCGGCTATCCGGACACCCCCTAGTCTAGGACTCCGTCACTAACACTTAGCAACCGAACCGGTATCTAATACCCTCGTGCTACTAGGAGTACTAGTAAAGTACACATTAATATAATGTATATCCAATATACTTCTATCGACCTTGCCAGCCTTCTCATCTACCAAGTATCTAGGGTAATTCTGCTCCAGTGGTTGTTCCCCTTATTACAGAAGCACTTAGTCTCGGGTTTGGGTTCAACCTTGGGTTTCTTCACTAGAGCAGCAACTGATTTGCCGTTTCATGAAGTATCCCTTCTTTCCCTTGCCCTTCTTGAGACCAGTGGTTTCACCAACCATCAACAATTGATGCTCCTTCTTGATTTCTACTTCCGCGGTGTCAAACATCGCGAATACCTCAAGGATCATCATATCTATCCCTGATATGTTATAGTTCATCACGAAGCTCTAGCAGCTTGGTGGCAATGACTTTGGAGAAACATCACTATCTCTGGAAGATCAACTCCCACTCGATTCAAGTGATTGTCGCACTCGGACAATTTGAGCACAAGCTCAACGGTTGAGCTTTTCTCCCTTAGTTTGCAGGCTAAGAAAATCGTCGGAGGTCTCATACCTCTTGACGTGGGCACGAGCCTGAAATCCTAATTTCAGCCCTCGAAACATCTCATATGTTCCGCGACATTTCGAAAACGTCTTTGGTGCCTCAACTCTAAACCGTTTAACTGAACTATCACGTAGTTATCAAAACGTATATGTCCGATGTTACGCAACATCCACGATCGACGCTTGCGGTTCAACACACCGGCGGTGCATTAAGGACATAAGCTGTCTATTGTCCACATAATCGCCATCATCAACTTTCAACTATATTTTCTCTAGGAACATATCTAAACAAGGGAACTAAAGCGCGAGCTTACAACATAATTTGCAAAGATCTTTTGACTATGTTTAGGATAATTAAGTTCATCTTATGAACTCCCACTCGAGATAGACATCCTCTAGTCATCTAAGTGATTACATGATCCGAGTCAACTAGGCCGTGTCCGATCATCACGTGAGACGGACTAGTCATCATCGGTGAACATCTTCATGTTGATCGTATCTACTATACGACTCATGCTCGACCTTCGGTCTCTTGTGTTACGAGGCCATGTCTGTACATGCTAGGCTCGTCAAGTGAACCTAAGTGTTTCAAGTGTGTAAATCTGGCTTACACCCGTTGTATGTGAACGTAAGAATCTATCACACCGATCAACACGTGGTGCTTGAAACGATTTAACTTTACGCAACGGTGCACAGTTAGGAGGAACACTTTCTTGAAATTTTAATGAGGGATCATCTTATTTACTACCGTCGTTCTAAGCAAATAAGATGCATAAACATGATAAACATCACATGCAATCAAAAAGTGACATGATATGGCCAATATCATTTTGCTCCTTTCGATATCCATCTTCGGGGCTCCATGATCATCATCGTCATTGGCATGACACCATGATCTCCATCATCGTGTCTCCATGAAGTTGTCTCGCCAACTTATTACTTCTACTACTATGGCTACCGGTTAGCAATAAAGTAAAGTAATTACATGGCGTTGTTCAATGACACGTAGGTCATACAATAAATAAAGACAACTCCTATGGCTCCTGCCGGTTGTCATACTCATCGACATGCAAGTCGTGATTCCTATTACAAGAACATGATCAATCTCATACATCACATATCATTCATCACATTCTTATTGGCCATATCATATCACATAGCATACCGTGCAAAAACAAGTTAGATGTCCTCTAATTGTTGTTTGCATGTTTTACGTGGCTGCTATGGGTTTCTAGCAAGAACGTTTCTTACCTATGCAAAAACCACAACATGATATGTCAATTGCTATTTACCCTTCATAAGGACCCTTTTCATCGAATCTGATCCGACTAAAGTGGGAAAGCTGGCACCCGCTAGCCACCTTATGCAACAAGTGCATGTCAGTCGGTGGAACCTGTCTCACGTAAGTGTACGTGTAAGGTCGGTCCGGGCCGCTTCATCCCACAATGCCGCCGAATCAAGATTGGACTAGTAACGGTAAGCATATTGAACAAAATCAACGCCCACAACTACTTTGTGTTCTACTCGTGCAAAGAATCTATGCAATAGACCTAGCTCATGATGCCACTGTTGGGGAACGTAGCAGAAATTCAAAATTTCCTAAGTATCACCAAGATCTATCTATGGAGAAACTAGCAACGAGGGGAAGGAGAGTGCATCTACATACCCTTGTAGATCGCTAAGCGGAAGCGTTCAAGAGAACGGGGTTGAAGGAGTCGTACTCGTCGTGATCCAAATCACCGGAGATCCTAGTGCCGAACGGACGGCACCTCCGTGTTCAACACACGTATAGCCCGGTGACGTCTCCCATGCCCTGGTCCAGCAAGGAGAGAGGGAGAGTGAGGGAGTCCTGGACTAGGGGGTGTCCGGACAGCCGGACTATCATCGTCCGCCGGACTCCAAGACTATGAAGATACAAGATTGAGGACTCCGTCCCGTGTCCGGATGGGACTTTCCTTGGAGTGGAAGGCAAGCTTGGCAATATGGATATGTAGATCTCCTACCATTGTAACCGACTCTGTGTAACCCTAGCCCTCTCCGGTGTCTATATAAACCAGAGGGATTTAGTCCGTAGGACACAACATCCATTACAACAATCATACCATAGGCTAGCTTCTAGGGTTTAGCCTCCTTGATCTCGTGGTAGATCCACTCTTGTAATACACATCATCAATATTAATCAAGCAGGACGTAGGGTTTTACCTCCATCAAGAGGGCCCAAACCTGGGTAAAACTTCGTGTCCCTTGTCTCCTGTTACCATCCGCCTAGACGCACAGTTCGGGACCCCCTACCCGAGATCCGCCGGTTTTGACACCGACATTGGTGCTTTCATTGAGAGTTCCTCTGTGCTGTCGCCGATAGGAAGGATGCCTCCACCCGTCTTCAAGGACGGTATTTTCGCCAAAGGGGCCTTGGCCGCCGGCCGAACTATCCGGCTAGGTGGTTTTCTTATGACCGCCTGTCCGGCCACCGCTTCGACAATGACTTCTCAAGTCGTCAAAAGCAGTCTTCACGTCATCTCGGAATTTGCCGAGCGACTGGATCCAATAGAGCTCTCATCTGTCAACGAGCTCTTGGATCACATCGCCGCCCTGGGAGTCGCTACGGACTACAATCAGATTGGGCTTAAAACCGATCTGAGAGAGATTAACTCCCCCAGGTCACCCACCACGTCGCAGTGGTAGAGGAACAATGCGGCGACTCTTCTCCTGTATTGAAAACTAGTCATGTCCGGGCTCCCGAACCCTCCATGCCGGATTCCAGCGGAGGATGGACTTCGATCAAGCAATCGAACTTAAAGTCAGGCATCGGACCGGACTCGTTGGACAACGTCCAGCAATCCAAGCTTCCAAATTTGGAAACTTCATTGCCTTCAAGCCTTGAGATGGGTAGGGTTCCGGACTTTATTCCACCCACCCGCCCAGACATACGCGATCTATCTCTAATACGGCAAGAGCCCGCTGAAACAGTACATCACTACTGGGCCAGATTCCTCCTGGTTATGGACAGGATAAAGGACTGTCGAGAGGAAAACGCAATCTCAATTTTTTGCAATAATTGCACGGACAAGGGAATATTGAACACCATCAGCCGTCGTGAAATTACACGCTTCGCCGACCTGTCGTCCATAGTACGAAAGTACTGTGTGATGGAGAGTTTCTGGAAAACCGAAAATCAGTTTTGGGACAATCCGGCCCCGAATACAACCCTAGTCCACAACAAAATGGTGCATTACACTCAGGCCCCAGATACAAAAACCAAAAAGCAAAAACCCCATAGAGGGCACGGAACCGTACTGGAGGGATGGCTTAGCGGACCCTGTAAAATTCACAGTACAGAGGGCGCCGTCCCAACACATAGCCTTCGAGCATGTTGGATATTACGACAGGTGGCCAAAAGTGGCGAGGAGCTTCTAGCCCCGGAAACCACTCCAACAATACCGATACGGTATCAACAGTCTTCGAGACCTTCCCATCAAATAATATGCGGAAACGAACAATCCGCGGCCTCGCCGAAGTCTACCAAGTAGCAACAACAAATCAATGGAGCGACACAGCCATCACCTTCAACGCCAGCGACGAACCTAAATTCCGAACAGCTCGAGCACCAGCCGCACTGGCACTTAGTCCAATAGTGGACGACTTTCGACTTACAAAGGTCCTCATGGATGGCGGCAGCGGACTAAACCTCATCTACGAGGAAACTCTTCAAAAAATGGAAATAGACTGGAGCCGCATTGAGCGAAGCAGCACAACCTTCAGAGGAATAATCCCTAGCCGGGAAGCGCGCTGCGCCGGAAAAATCACACTCGATGTGGTGTTCGGCTCGCCGGACAATTACAGATCCGAAGAAGTCACGTTCCAAGTGGCCCCGTTCAACAGCGGATATCACGCTATATTAGGACGAGAGGCATTCACAATTTTTCAAGCCGCACCCCATTACGGGTACATGAAGCTCAAAATGCCCGCCCGGTGGAATAATCACTCGTTAGTGATCCGGACATAGCACTCCGCGCCGAAAACAAGACAGCCGCATTAGCCCTGGAGGCACTATCCGGCCCTAGCGGCAGAAGAACTCACCGCACACTGCGCTCTACGGTGAATAGGGACGATGTGATACTCGATAAGAGATCCAAGTCCACCTCCTTTAAACCAGCAGATGAAATAGTAAAATTCCAGGTCCATCCAACGGACCCGACAAAGACGGCTTCCATCGGGGCACAGTTGAACCTCGACGTGAAGCGCCAGATCGCGAGAATTCCTTCAGAAAATTGGGACATTTTCGCCGGCACCCTTCGGATATGCCCGAATCCCACGCAGATTGGCGAACACAACCTAAACATCCTAAAAGGATTCAAGCCACCAAACAGGCTCTTCGATGATTTTCCGAACCCAAAAGACAGGCAATGGGAGAAGAGCTAGCCAAACTATTGGAAGCCGGATTCATCAGAGATATCAAACACCCGGATTGGCTAGCAAACCTTGTAATGGTACCAAAGAAGGACAAATCCTGGCGCCTATGTGTCGATTTTAAAGACCTCAACAAGGCCTGCCCAAAGGATCCCTTCCCCCTCCCCCGCATCGACCAGATAATCGATGCTACTGCAGGACACGATTCATTGTGCTTCCTTGACGCATACTCCGGCTACCATCAAATCAAGATGGCGGAAGCGGACCAAGCCGCAACGGCATTCATCACTCCATATGGACCATTCTGCTTCAACACGATGCCCTTCGGACTTAAAAACGCCGGCGCAACATATCAGCGCATGATTCAAACATGTCTGGCAACCCAGATCGGCAAAACAGTAGAGGCATACGTAGATGACGTAGTCGTCAAAACCAAACACGTCGAAACTCTAGTAGACGATTTGAGGCTCACATTCGACAACCTCAGAGCATATGACATCAACCTGAATCCGGAAAAATGCGTTTTGGCATCACCGAAAGCTGTTGGGCTTCATTGTATCCGGTAGAGGAATTGAAGCAAACCCAGCCAAGATCCGAGCTCTGTCACAGCTGGATATTCCAAAAGACCTCAAACAGATACAAAAATTGACTGGATGCGTGGTGGCTTTAAGCCGCTTTATCTCCCGCTTGGGAGAAAAGGCACTGCCCCTCTATCGCCTCCTTAGGCGCACCGAACACTTCGAGTGGATGGATGCTGCCACTGCCGGACACGAAGAAATAAAGGCCATATTGGCAACAACCGTCCGGTCTGGCTGCGCCAACCCGGGCGAACCAATGCTTGTTATACATCGCGCAACACATCAAGTTGTAAGCGCGGTACTTTCGTCGTCGAACGAGAGACGTATGGGCATACATTCCCTCTTCAAAACCAGTGTACTACGATCCACAAGTGTTAACCCCTGCAAGTCCGCACCGCACTATCAAAAGATAGCGTCGCGGTGTTCATGGCATCCCTAAGCTCGACACTACTTTCAAGAGTGTTCGATAACAAAGGGCCTCAAGTACCACTCAACGACATTCTAAACAACATGACGCGACGGGCAGGATTGCAAAATGGGCCATTGAGCTCTTACCATTCGATATAACTTACAAACCTCGGCGAGCTATAAAGTCACAAGTTTTGGCTGACTTTGTCATTTGAATGGTCCGGCCAAACTCCCTAAAGAGTACGGCGATACTCCAATTGGATTATGCACTTCGACGGCTCTAAAATGTTGGCGGATTGGGGTCAAGTCGTATTGACGTCCCCAACCGGGACACAATCCAATACGTGCCGGATAATGTACATGGACTCCAACAACGCAGCCGAATACGAGGCCCTTTTACATGGCCTCCGGATGGCAATCTCCATGGGCATTCAACGCCTAGAGGTGCGCGGGGATTCAAACCTTGCAATATCCCAGATAAATGTGACGCCAAGGATCCAAAAATGGCAGCATATCGCAACGCTGTCCTAAAAATGTCAGCTCGGTTTGAAGGACTTGAATTCCATCACGTAGCCCGAGATAATAACCAAGGAGCCGACGTACTGGCACGCATCGGCGCAAAACGTGACGCTGTCCCTCCAAACATCTTCCTGGAATGGCTCTTCAAGACATCCGTACTATGGGAAGAGGAGTCCGGAAATAATAAACCGGAAAAAGCCGCACCAACCGGCGATTCAGCCGATGACATAACACCTTCAGCCCACGACATAATGGCAGTAATCGCCCCATGGACAGAACCATTCCTAGCCTACTTGCTTAGGCAGGAACTTCCCGAAGACCAAAACGAGGCCCGCCAGTATTGTCCGTCGATCTAAAGCCTACAAGGTCCATGAGGGAGAACTTTATAAGAAAAGCACAGCCGGAGTCCTTCAAAGGTGTATCTCCGAAGAGGAAGGGCGAAACCTTCTGGCTGAAATTCATGCCGGACTAGGCGGACACCACGCTGCAGCTCGGGCCCTTGTAGGAAAGGCATTCCGTACAGGATTTTATTGGCCGACGGCCCGGGCAGATGCTCAGGACTTAGTCCAAAGATGCGTCGGTTGCCAGCTCTTTGCTAATTAGAGCCATATTCCACCCACCGCCCTAAAAACTATACCCATTACCTGGCCGTTCGCGGTCTGGGGGCTTGACATGGTTGGACCCCTTAAAGGAGGAACCCACAAGCAAAGGTACCTATTGGTCATGGTGGATAAATTCACCAAATGGATAGATGCCAAACCAGTCAAAACGGCAGAGTCCGGACCAGTGATAGACTTTATCTCCGGGGTAGTACACCGTTACGGTGTCCCCCACAGCATCATCACCGATAACGGCACGAACTTCATGGCCGACGAGGTCAAATCCTGGTGCAAAAATATGGGCATTAAGCTCGATTACGCTTCAGTCTATCATCCTCAAACCAACGGTCAAGTGGAACGAGCAAATGGTCTAATAATGAGCGGCATTAAACCCAGACTAGCGCGGTCACTTACGAAATCGACACGCCTTTGGGTAGAGGAGCTCGACTCAGACTGGGGCTGCGGACAACTCCCAACCGTACTACGGATTCACACCATTTTTATGGTATACGGCGCAGAGGCGCTCGCCTGCGACATCATTCATGACTCACCTCGAAAAGCGCATGTACGAAGAAAGAGAAGCCGAGCTGGATCGGCAGGACAGCTTGGACGCATTGGAGGAAGAACGCGACGTCGCCAAGGCTCGCTCCGCATTCTATCAACAAAGCAGCTCAAGATATCAAAGCAGAGAAGTACGGGCCAAGACTTACAATGTTGGCGAACTAGTTCTACGCCTGCCGGACAAGAAAAACGACAAGCTCAAGCCCAAATGGGAGGGCCCCTTCATTATCGATCAAGTCCCGACCGGCGGAGCGTACCGTCTACGAAATGCGTCGGACAACCGACTCGAGCCGAACCCATGGAACGCCACCCGCCTCTGAAGATTCTATGCCTAGCGCTGGACTAGGAGTTCGTCCCCTTCCCCCGTCCAAATTTTTACACTTCAGCTGTCTTTTGTTTCTCTTTCTTCTCTTAACCCTTTTCCTAAAAAGCCCTTAAGGGCCTACTTGCGCATTGTTCGCACATACTTGATGTGCCATCCGCACTCATTATACCTGGGGGCTTCTTTACCAGAAGCTCAATTATAAGGGCTTCATGCCCAACACATGTGTCAAGCTTCCACATGTACCTTTTACTCACCATTATATGCATCGATATGACTTAAGTTTTGGCCAAGCTAGGTTGCCTGGCTCCTGTGCTTACCCCTACATTCCCGATTGTTCGGCTAGGAGGTAAAGGGAGCACCTCTGCGATTGTTATCGCCGGTCACCGGATGTGTACCTCAGACTGGGTGAAGCCGAAAGCTAGCGTTCTTAAGGGAATATTCGGTCGGTGATGTGAAAGATGATTTTTACCTCCTTATTTATCTGCCCCCAGATGTTTTTTTGCTCTTTTCGCAGTCCGGACATGCACTTTAGGGCATGCCTCCCAGGGAAAGGAACCCTTAACGGAACTATTCTCCCTGGAAGATGTTTCTTACTAACCATGTAATATAACATAACTAGTTGGGCACTTGTCTGATAAAGCACTAATGACCCCTACGCCTGGTCTCCATGCATGCCACGGTTGTTTTTTAACCGAGAAGGTATTCGGACACACTCCGGACTCTAGGGTCCCGAGGTTGAAGCGAAAAGGTCGGCAAAGACAAACGATCTACAATCCGGCTAGAAGGCATTTTACATGTCATTTTAAAATACATTGTCACATTGATCGATCAGATTCCTCCTCAATCCCGTCTAACAGCTGTCCAATTCTGATCCGTTGGGAAAATTTAGCGGCCAACTCTACCTGGCCGTATACTAAACTCACAGGGATCTCCTTCCCATCGGGCCCCATAGGTCCGACCTCGGCCATATGGTTGGGATCCGCCTTCTTGTACCGCGTCTTCACCATGGCCCGTGCCTTCTCGGCACCTTGGCGGCAGCTGAAATCTTCCATAAGCGGAAGCGCCAAGATTCCTGAAGCTTCTCGTAAGCTCCCCAAGGCCTTCGGCAGGGAAAGGGCCGCCATAAAGCCCGAACGGCGCCATCGCCGCTGCCAAACTCGTTCGAGCAGCTGCAACAGTTCGAAGTTGATCACCGTCGACACGGGCATCGTCTCTGCAGGCGACTGTGAGTATACCTACTGGACATATTTTGTCAATTGACTTCCTCGCCGAACTCTTCTTTTCAAAGGAGTTCGCTTAGCACTTACTATAGATGCCGCGACGGCCGCTGATTCTCCTTAACGGCCGGACAGCTCGGCCCGAACACCTTTCAGCTCTTCTCCGAGCTGGGCGTGGGCATCCCGGAGCTTGTTCCTTTCTGCTGCACTCTATTCAGCACCCTCTCGCCGCCTTTAGTCGGGCGCAGTAGTTCTTGCTGTCCGGATCTTGTCCGCAAAGCACCTGCAATGTCATTATTAGACTTGCGCGCATGTCAAGACAGGCGCTTATATTTTTTAAAAAAATGTGTTACCGGGAGGGGTCTCTGTGTTTCCTCCTGCGGCAGCAAGTGCGCCTCAAGTTGGGCCTTGCACTCTTGCAGCTCCGAGACAGTTGGGTATTCTTCTCGGTAAGATCCTGCGTTTCAAATGATCCTTAAATCAGTTAACATAACTACTTTAAGTCACGGGGCTACCGGCATATATAATCTGTTAAATTCTCTTACCCGTATGTCTCTTACATATCGCCTCCGTGGCTCTGGTAAAACCATCTTGAGCAGCACGGAGGTGCGCGTCCCAGCGTTAAAGGCATTCAACGCCTCGGGAGAAGCACACGCCACGAAATCTTGTCGCGGCGCCTATGGTTCATGGCGCTCCCACCTCGCACTTGGTGGCGGACGATCGGGCATCCTCCGTTGGAGGAGTGTCGGCTCGCGCCATCGCGCCTCCCCTCCGCACCAGTCTTTGGAGCACGGCTGGTAGAGGTTGGATTGGCAACCTCCACGCCCGCAGTCCGGCGGGCGCTTTTTCTCCTACAAAAAGCCATGAGCACTCAAACGCTTCCTAGGAACGTTGCTCCAAATAATGAACTGTGAGCTATACCTTTGCGGCGACGTTTCAGTCCGCACCGCGCTCCTCTTCCGCCTACTGGTCCGGACTGGCCTTTGTTGGTCAGCCGCCGTGGGCTCGGCTTCCCGCCCTGAAGGCGCTTCCTGCAAAACACCATCGTATGCGAAGGTCAGAAATGAGCGAGGAAGAAATAATGGTGTCGGGACTTCGGTCACAATCACCTGGGAAGCCGGATATAGTCCGGGGTAGTCAGCCGTAATGGCGACTAAAGCATTATCCATGCTGAGCTGGTGGAACACCCCGTCGATTAGCTCCACCTTTATGTCCGGATCCTCTTCGGAGGCCGGATCCTGGGATCTCTCTGGATCCTCGGGTTGCGGAGCTGGACTTAGCATGTCCTCCACAACCCGACACAGCTCCTGCGTCGAAAACACGATATAAGAAACTTAAACTTCGAAAGCACGGGTCGGACACGCAGAGTGTTCGCTTACCCAAGGCCGGGGATTATTCATGGAAAACCCATTCAACGGGTTCATCCAGAGGAAATCCTCCTTCTCCCCCTTGTACAGGCCGGATAGGATCGTCATCAGGTCTTCGGCCGAACCTGGACCTTGGCGGCCATGACGGGTGGCATCGTCCTCCCCGTTGAAACCCCACATAGGGTGGCCCCTGTATTGTAGTGGTTGTACCCCCCGCATAATGCATGTTGCCATGACTCCAATCATGGTCAACTCGGAATGGGCCAGTAACCTTATTCGGCCCATCAAATAATGGACGCTCTTGTCTTCCTCCAGTTGGGGGCTCATGGCGCCAACTAAAGGCGTTTCTGCAAGAGAGCATTCTCAACTCCGGAGGCCGATCGAATTGGGTGCAGCAGCGAGCGTCTTCTATGTAAAACCATTCGAAGGCCGGTCTTGGGACGCTTTCTTAGGGGTTCGGATGGATATCCGGTCCCGCAATGTGCCAAATTTCGCGCCGCCCACTTGATATATGGACCCCTCGTGAGAGCGGGTACAAGGCGTAACAACCTCTTCCATTAACGCGAAATGGGGCTCCACGCCCAGGAATAGCTCGCAAAGAGCTATGTAACCCGCAATATGCGGGATAGAGGCGGCGTGAGGTGATGAAGCCGAGTCTGTAGAACTCCGGGAGCCCGCGGAGGAGCGGATGTACAGAAATCTGAGCCCCTTATCGGATAGGGGCCGAAGCATACCCGCTCCCTTTGTTGGGACTTGGGGTAGCCTCCGCTTGCTTCCCACCTTTGTAGGTGGCCAGCCCGGCTCGAACCGGAACCATGAAGGCGGAGGAGATATCCTCCGCTTGGAGCTTCACCAGCTCGTTGTGCAGAACAGAGCATCTCCTCCAATCTCCTGGCAGAGGGCTGGGAGCGCGAGAAGAGGAGCCGCGTCGATGGTCCATGATGGAATGGATTCTGGGTCAAAGGCGCTCCGATGAGTATTCGCGGAAGGAAGATGGTGTGATTTGGATCTGGATTCTTGCCTCTCTTATAGGCAGATTATTTGCACAGCTAGGGGTAAAACATAAAGATACCACGGCTTTTCGCATTTGACGACAGCGTGGAAGAAGGCCATTATTGGGCGTGGAAGCCAAGAAGCGCAACATTGATAAGGAAGCGGACAATCGCTCGAAGGTACATGGAACTTAAAAGGAGAACCCGCCTTGCAACGTCAAAGACTATATCTGCTACTGGACTTATCATCATTGAAGCCTGGTTCGGGGCTCTTGAGGAGTTCTCGACTAGGGGTGTCCGGACAGCCGGACTATCATCGTCCGCCGGACTCCAAGACTATGAAGATACAAGATTGAAGACTCCGTCCCGTGTCCGGATGGGACTTTCCTTGGCGTGGAAGGCAACCTTGGCATATGTAGATCTCCTACCATTGTAACCGACTCTGTGTAACCCTAGCCCTCTCTGGTGTCTATATAAACCGGAGGGCTTTAGTCCGTAGGACACAACATCCATTACAACAATCATACCATAGGCTAGCTTCTAGGGTTTAGCCTCCTTGATCTCATGGTAGATCCACTCTTGTAATACACATCATCAATATTAATCAAGCAGGACGTAGGGTTTTACCTCCATCAAGAGGGCCCAACACAGGTAAAACATCGTGTCCCTTGTCTCCTGTTACCATCCGCCTAGACGCACAGTTCGGGACCCCCTACCCGATATCCGCCGGTTTTGACACCGACAGAGAGGTTGAGGAAGACTTCATCCAGCAGCAGCACAACGGTGTGGTGGTGGTGGAGGAGCGTGGCAATCCTGCAGGGCTTCGCCAAGCACCGCAAGAGAGGAGGAGTACTTGGGAGAGGGGAGGGCTGCGCCAGAACTTGGGGGTGCGGCTGCCCTCCCACCCCTCTACTATTTATAGGTGGGGGGAAGAGGGGGCCGACCCCCCTAGATCCATCTAGGGTTGGGGGCGGCGGCCAAGGGGGGAGGAGTGCCTCCCAAGTCAAGTGGAGGCCCTCCCCTTTAGGGTTCCCCCTTCCCATGCGCATGGGCCTTGGGGGGGCTGGTGCCCCTGGCCCATTAAGGCTAGGGCGCACCCCTACAGCCCATGCTACTATATTGGACGTGGTGGAACAATTTCCGGACCTCCGGACCCCTCCGGAATCCTCCGGAACCTTCTGGAAGCTTCTTGGTACAATACCGGAAAAACCCGAACTTTTCTCGGAACCCGAACAACAACTCTCCATATATAAATCTTTACCTCCGGACCATTCCGTAACTCCTCGTGACGTCCGGGATCTCATCCGGGACTCCAAACAACATTCAGTAACCACATACAAACTTCCTTTATAACCCTAGCGTCATCGAACCTTAAGTGTGTAGACCCTACGGGTTCGGGAGACATGTAGACATGACCGAGACGTTCTCCGGTCAATAACCAACAGCGGGATCTGGATACCTATGTTGGCTCCCACATGTTCCACGATGATCTCATCGGATGAACCACGATGTCAAGGACTCAATCAATCCCGTATACAATTCCCTTTGTCTAGCGGTATTGTACTTGCCCGAGATTCGATCGTCGGTATATCGATACCTTGTTCAATCTCGTTACCGGCAAGTCTCTTTACTCGTTCCGTAACACATCATCCCGCGATCAACTCTTTGATCACATTGTGCACATTATGATGATGTCCTACCGAGTGGCCCCAGAGATACCTCTCCGTCACATGGAGTGACAAATCCTAGTCTCGATTCGTGCCAACCCAACAGACACTTACGGAGATACCTGTAGTGCACCTTTATAGCCACCCAGTTATGTTGTGACGTTTGGTACACCCAAAGCATTCCTACGGTATCCGGGAGTTGCACAATCTCATGGTCTAAGGAAATGATACTTGACATTAGAAAAGCTTTAGCATACGAACTACGATCTTTGTGCTAGGCTTAGGATTGGGTCTTGTCCATCACATCATTCTTCTAATGATATGATCCCGTTATCAACGACATCCAATGTCCATGGTCAGGAAACCGTAACCATCTATTGATCAACGAGCTAGTCAACTAGAGGCTTACTAGGGACATGGTGTTGTCTATGTACCCACACATGTATCTGAGTTTCCTATCAATACAATTATAGTATGGATAATAAACGATTATCATGAACAAGGAAATATAATAATAACTAATTTATTATTGCCTCTAGGGCATATTTCCAACAAGTACGGCTCTCACCAAGACCTTTGTCCGAACTAAACGGGTGAACTCCCGTAAGCCGGCCGGTCCTATCCCCAAGAAACCAAAGCACACCCCAGGGCGGGGAATCGTATTGGAAGAATGGCTCAATGGACCATGTAAACTCCACAGCACCCCGGACACGACACCAACTCATAGCCTTAGAGCATGTTGGATACTCCGGCAGGTTGTGAAAAGTGGCGAGGATCTTCTTGCAGGCCATAAGGCAGAGCAACATCCCGCCAATGAACACAATGCGGTACTAACTGTCTTCGAGACTTTCACCGCAAACAACAGACGCAAGCGAGCTCATCGAATCTCCGTGGAAGTTTGTCATGTGGCAAAGATAAACCCGTGGAACAAGACTACTATAACTTTCAATGCCAGTGATGAACCTCGATTCCAGACTGTCCGAGCACCGGCCGCTCTGGTCCTTAGCCCAACCGTGGACGGCTTTCGTCTCACTAAAGTACTCATGGACGGCGGAAGCGGATTAAACTTGATCTATGAGGAAACGCTCAACAAGATGGAAATTGATAAAGGCCACATTGAGCAAAGCGGCACCACCTTCAGGGGAATTATCCCTATTTGGGAAGCGCGGTGTGCGGGAAAAATCACACTCAATGTGGTATTCGGCACCCCAGAGAATTATAGGTCCGAAGAAATCACATTCCAAGTGGCTCCCTTTAGCAGCGGATACCACGCCCTTCTAGGGCGGGACGCATTTACAAGCTTTCAAGTTGTACCCCATTACGGGTACATGAAACTTAAAATGCCCGAACCCAACGGAATCATCACTCTAGCCAGTGATCCGGACGTCGCACTTCGCACCGAAAACAAAACCGCTGCACTAGCCCTGGAAGCATTATCTGAAGCCCTAGCAGCCGAAGAGTTAACAACATTGCGGGCCACCATGGACAGAGACGACGTGATACTCGACAAGCGACCCAAGTCCACCTCATTCAAACCTGCAGATGAGATAGTCAAATTCCAAGTCCATCCAACGTACCCCACGAAGACAGCATCCATCGGGACACAGTTGAGCCCCGCGATGGACGCCGCACTGCGAGATTTCTTACACGAGAATTGGGACATTTTCGCCTGGCACCCTTCGGACATGCCGAGCATCCCACGCCGGTTGGCCGAACATAGCCTCAATATACTAAAGGGATACAAACCGGTCAAACAGACTCTAAGGCGGTTTTCAGAACCCAAACGACAAGCCATGGGGAAGAGCTAGCCAAGCTACTTGAGGCCGGATTCATTAGAGATATTAAACATCTGGATTGGCTGGCAAATTTGGTAATGGTACCAAAAAAGGACAAATCCTGGTGCCTATTCGTTGACTTCAAAGACCTCAACAAGGCTTGCCCCAAGGATCCCTTTCCCCTCCCTCGCATCGATCAGATTATCAATGCCACAGCTCGACACGACTCGCTATGTTTTCTCGACGCATACTTTGGATACCATCAAATAAAGATGGCAGCGTCTGACCAAGCTGCAACAGCTTTCATAACACCATATGGCCCTTTTTGCTTCAACACTATGCCTTTCGGGCTTAAGAATGCCGGCGCAACCTATCAACGCATGATTCAAACATGCCTGGAAAAACAAATCGGCAAAATAGTGGAGGCATATGTGGACGACGTGGTCATAAAAATGAGACACGTCGAAACCCTAATAGATGACTTGAGGCTTACATTTGATAACCTCCGGACATACGACATCAAGTTGAATCCGGAAAAATGCGTTTTTGGTGTCCCCTCGGGAAGCTGCTGGGCTTCATTGTTTCCAATAGAGGAATTGAAGCGAATCCGGCAAAAATCCGAGCTCTGTCGCAGTTGGCTATACCAACAGACCTCAAGCACATCCAGAAGCTAGCTAGATGCGTGGCCGCTTTGAGCCGCTTTATATCCAGGTTAGGAGAAAAGACACTGCCTCTTTACCGCCTCCTTCGGTGCACCGAACACTTCACATGGACGGATGCAGCCGCGGCCGGACTCGATGAAATAAAGACCTTATTGGCCAGTAATCCAGTCCTAACAGCGCCAAACATCGGTGAACCTATGCTATTATACATAGCTGCAACACATCAAGTGGTAAGCACAGTGCTCGTCGTCGAACGAGAGGTGGACGGATACAAATTCCCGCTTCAAAAGCCGGTCTATTACGTATCCACGGTCCTCACCCCATGCAAATCCCGATACCCACACTACCAAAAAATAGCATACGCGGTCTTCATGGCATCCCGGAAGCTACGACACTACTTCCAAGAGTGTTCGATTACGGTCGCCTCCGAAGTACCACTCAATGACATAATTAATAACCGCGACGCTACGGGCCGGATTGCTAAATGGGCTATCGTGCTCCTTCCGTTCGACATAATATACAAACCACGGCGAGCCATTAAGTCGCAAGTACTGGCGGACTTTGTCACCGAATGGACAGAAGCCAAACTCCCTAAAGAGTATGACGCGTACTCCAACTGGATCATGCACTTCGACGGCTCCAAAATGCTGGCCGGACTGGGAGCAGGGGTAGTCCTGACGTCTCTATCGACATCCAATGCCTAGAAGTGTGTGGGGACTCAAACCTCGCAATATCACAAATAAACGGAGACTTTGACGCCAAGGATCCAAAAATGGCGGCCTACCGTAATGCCGTCCTTAAAATGTCAGCTCAGTTCGAGGGGCTCGAATTCCACCATGTGGCTCGAGAAAACAATCAAGTGGCGGACGTCCTCGCCCACATCGGCACCAAACGCGACCCTGTCCCACCCAACATATTCCTGGAAAGGTTGTTCAAGCCATCCGTAGTATGGGAAGGGGAGTCCGGCAATATCAGCACGGATCCGAATATACCCTCAGATTCCGAACTGTCAGACACAATCGGAGGCTCCACCACCGAAATAACATCTTCGGCCCATGAAATTATGGCCGTAATCACCCCGTGGACTGAGCCTTTCTTGGCCTACCTAAATAGGCAGGAGCTCCCTGAAGACCAAAATGAAGCACGCTGCATAGTCCGGTGTTCTAAAGCTTACAAAGTCCACGAAGGGGAACTCTATAAGAAAAGCGCGACCGGAGTGCTCCAAAGGTGCATCTCCGAAGAGGAAGGGCGGCAACTATTGGCTGAAATCCATGCCGGACTGGGTGGACACCACGCCGCAGCTCGAGCACTAGTCAGCAAAGCCTTCCGTACAGGCTTCTATTGGCCGACGGCCCAAGCAGACGCACAGGACCTTGTCCAACATTGCGTCGGCTGCCAGCTCTTCGCCAACCAGAGTCATATGCCCCCTACTGCTCTCCAGACAATCCCCATAACTTGGCCCTTCACGGTCTGGGGGCTGGATATGGTCGAACCTCTTAAAGGGGGAAGCCATAAGAAAAAATACTTATTGGTCATGGTGGACAAATTCACCAAATGGATAGAAGCCAAACTAGTTAAAACGGCCGAATCCGGACCAGTAATAGACTTCATATCCGAGGCCGTACATCAATACGGTGTCCCCCACAGCATCATCACTGATAATGGCTCAAATTTCACAGCCGATGAAGTGAAAACTTGGTGCGGCAAAATGGGCATTAAGCTCAACTACGCTTCCCTCTACCACCCCCAAACAAACGGCCAGGTCGAACGGGCAAATGGTCTCATCATGAGCGGCATCAAACCCAGACTAGTGCGATCGTTAACAGAATCAGATACGCACTGGGTGGAGGAGCTCGACTCCGTATTCTGGGGGCTGCGGACCACACCGAATCGCACCACCGGATATACACCATTTTTTATGGTATACGGTGTGGAAGTAGTACTACGCTGCGACATAATACATGATTTGCCATGCGTACGCATGTACGAAGAGAAGGAAACCGAGTTGGATCGGCAGGATAACTTGGATGCCCTGGAGGAGGAGCGTGATGTCGCAAAAGCCCGTTCCGCATTCTATCAGCAGCAGGCTCGACGATATCAAAGCAGAGAAGTGCGGGCCAAAACTTACAATATTGGCGAGCTCGTTCTACGCCTGTCAGAGAAGAAGAAGGACAAACTCAAACCCAAATGGGAAGGTCCCTTCGTCATTGACAAAGTTCTCACCGGAGGAGCGTACCGTTTACGAAATGCATCTGATAACAGACTCGAGCCGAACCCATGGAACACGGCCAAACTCTGGAGATTCTACGCCTAAACGCCGAGCTCAGTGTTCGTCTCCTTACTCCCCCTTTTACTTATGCTCCACCCCACTTTTCCTTTCTTGCCCTTTCTTTTTTTCTCTTTTCACACAAAGCACTTCATACAGTGCGGACTCCCGGATTACTCCGGCCGTGCTAGGCGTTTAAACAATACCTAGGGGCTTCCTATTCGAAAGCTAAACATTTACTTCAAATGGCTTTTTGCCCATCACATATGCGTTCCTTTTTCATATGTGCCTTTTCTTCACCATTATATGCATCGATATGACTTAAGATGTGGCCAAGCTGGATTGCCTGGCTCTTGTATTTATGCCCTACGTTCATGTTAATTCGGCTAGGGCATAAGGGGAGCACCTCTGTGATTGTTACTGCCGGTTCAGCCGGATGTGTACCTCAGATTGGGTGAAGCCGAAAGCTAGTTTCCTTAAGAGAATATTCGATCGATGAACAAAGGATGTATTTGTTGGTTACAACAAAAATCCGCAGAAGTCTTGTATACAGCGCCATCGTTCGCAGTCCGGACATGTGCATTGACGCATGCATACCCAGGGAAAGGAACCCTTAACGGAACTATTCTCCCTGGAAGATGTTTCTTACTATCCATGTAATATAACATAACTAGTTGGGTACTTGTCTGTTCAAGCACTTATGACCCCTACGCCTGGTCTCCACGCATACCCCGGTTTTGTATAACTGAGCGGGTATTCGGACTCACCCCGGACTGTAGGATCCGGGGGCTAAAGCGAAAAGGTCTTCCATGACAAATGATTTTAATCCGGCTAGGGGCTACTTATGCCCATTAAATTACACAGTTACTTGGACTGACTATATTCCTCCTCTATACCATCTAACAGGCTATCTAGCTTACAATCCTGTTGGGAATACTTAGCGGCTAACGCTACCTGGTCATATACCAGACTTACGGGAATTTCTTACCCATCGGGCCCCGCCGGTCCTACTTCGGCCATATGGTTCGGGTCCAGCTTGGTGTAGCGCGTCTTCACCATCGCCCAGGCTTCTCTTGCACCTTGTCGACAGGCTGATATCTTCCACAGACGGAAGCGCCGCCGGGCTCCTTGAAGCAGGTCCGCAAGCTCCCCCATGCCATTCGGTAGGAGGCTTGATGGCCACAAGGTCTAAGCAATGCCGTGCATCACCCGCCGAGCACGCTCGTGCACCTGCGAAAGTTCTGGCAGCAAATCACTTGCAGATGAGGGCATCTCCTCTTCAGGGCGGCCCGTTAACATTCTTGCAAGCACAATTCTTTCAAAATACTTCCTCGTTGAACTATCATACAGTTCGTTTGAGAACTCACCATAAATGCCGCGTCGAAGCCTTTTGTTCTCCTTCACGGAGTCCGACGTCCTTTAATTCCATGTCCAGTCGAATATTGGCATCTTGTAGCTTGTTCTTTTCTTGCGTCACTTGCGTAAGGATGCGCTCGCCAGCCTTTAGTTGCCTTTTGAGATGCGAGTCATCGTCCGTTACGCCCTCCGGATTCACCCTGGGATTGTCTGCAGAATTTTTTGTTAGACTAAACACACTAGACATTTACTAACTGGTACATCTGCGTACAATTGAGACAAATATTACTAGAGTGGACCTTCTGGGATCCCTCTAACTTGGCAACCGCATCCATCAGCTGGGCCTTACATGCCTCCAGCTCCCGAGCCAATTGTTCATTCTTGTCCACGAGGACCTGTACATAAATTGATCCTTCAAACAGTTGTCCCAACTATTTCAAGTCTCAGGGGCTACTGCTATACATACTTGCCAACATTTCTTACCCGTATATCTTTGGTGTACTGGTTCGTCGCTTGGGCCAGCCCGCCTCGAGCGGCTCGGACATATGCATCTGCCGAATTGAAGGCATTAAAAGCCTCTTCGAAAAAGATGTTCTGAAGCACGGCCCTCCGGCGCCGGTGATTCATGGTCCTCTCCACCTCGGAGTTCGTGGCCGAACACATATCCGTGTCCTCTAGCGGAGAACTGCGTGGTTCTGGCCCCGTGTCCGCCTCCGCCCTCGAAGCCGGCTCTGGAACCTGGCTAGTGGAGGCGTGATTGGTGGGATCCCCGGATATAATCCGGATGCTCCTCTTCCTGCCAGGCACAAAGGGCGCTATCATATTTCAAATAATATAACCGCAAGGCAGGTTATTACTTTACCTCTGCAGTGGTGTGTCAACCCTCACCGCCTTCCTCTTGAGCCTACCTGATCCGGACGCCCGTGGTTGACGAGTCCCTAGGGGCTTGGCCCCGCGCTCCGACCGTCGTCTCTGCAAACAATACGACGCCTCAGGGGTAAATCATAATCCTGAGGGGAATCCTCTTCGGAGGATAGGGTTTTTAGTTCGTGTTACACGCGACACAGGGAGCAGTCCAGGATAGTCGGTCGTAATAGCCACTGAGGCGCCATCCCAGCTCGCTTGATAAAATACCCCATTGACGAGCTCCACGGTAATATTCGGATCTTCTTTGAGTCCCGGATCTAGGGCCCTTTTGGGGTCCTCTGGCTGCGGGAGGGGCTGAAGATTCCTTCTACGGCCCTCCTCAGTTCCTGCTTGGAAACATCGATGCAGAAAATCTTAGCAGAGGAACGCTAAAGTAGGTGAAGCAGGGACAGGAATGGCAACTTACCCACTCTGGAGGGTTGTACATGGAGAATCCGCCCCACGTTTTAATGCGGAGGAATTCCTCCTCTTCCCCTTTGTACAAATCAAACAATATCCGTGCTAAAGCGGTGGCGGAGTCTGGAGCCTTACGGCAGCAATGGGTGGCATCGTCTTCCCCATTGAAGTGCCACATTGGCTTCCCCCGATATTGAAGCGGTTGCACTCCCCGCCTTATGCATATCGCCATAACCTCGACTATCGTCAGTCCGGATTTGGCCAGCAACTTTATCATGCTCATCAGGAAGTGTATTTCTTGAGGGCCGCGGGGGCGCCAACTTAGGTGTGCCCTCGGCTGGGCGTTGCTGAACTTGGGGAGACCTGTCCGGACTGGATCCGGAAGGGGAACGACATCAATATAAAACCACTCTGAAGGCCAGTTTTCTGGTGCCTTCTTGGGAGTTCCGGATAGGTATCCGATTTTGGCAATGCACCATACTTCGGCCCGCCCACTTGATATAGGGACTCTCCCTGGGTGCGGGGAACAAGGCAGAACAGCTTCCTCCACAATCCGAAGTGAGGTTCGCAGCCTAAAAATAGCTCGCAAAGTGCAACGTACCCCGCTATGTGCAGAATAGAGGCAGGGGTAAGATTGTGCAACTGGAGGCCGTAGAACTCTAGAAGCCCGCGAAGAAACGGGTGGATGGGAAACCCGACGCCCCTTAGCAGATGCGGGATGAGGCATACGCGCTCCTCCGGAGATGGGCTTGGAGATCCCTCCGCTTGTTCCCTCCGTCATAAGTGGCTATTCCGGCTCGAGCAGAGACCATGAACGCCGGTGGGAGAAACCCTTGGGTTTGTAAGTTTATCAAACGGCTATGAGGAACTGAACACTCTCCCCAATCCCCTGACCTAGAGCGAGGAGGGCAAGCAGAAGAGCTGCGACGGCTGGCCATGTTGGAATGGCTTTTCACGAAGCACTCTACTGGATGCTAGCTCAAGGGAGGAGAGTGAGGTTTGGATCTGAGAATCCCCGTCCCTTCAAATAGGCGGTCAGCCCGGAGGATCGAGGGTGTCAAATGCAAAACTGCCTCAGCTCCTCGCATTCGCTCGACATGTGGAGGTGGTCATTATTGAGGCACTGAAGGCAAGGAGCACAACATTGATTGGAGGCCGGACACTATTTGTCGTGACAGGTACTTTGGAGTATTCGGAGAAGGAACCCGCCTTGCAATGTCGAAGACAATACTGCGCGCCGGACTCATCGTCATTGAAGCCTAGTTCAGGGGCTACTGAGGGAGTCCTGGATTAGGGGGTATCCGGACAGCCGGACTGTGTACAACGTCCGTACTATTGAAGCGTGAAGATACAAGACTCAAGACTTCGGCCCGTGTCCGGATGGGACTCTCCTTGGCGTGGAAGGCAAGCTTGGCGATCCGGATATTGCATTTCCTTCCTTGTAACCGACTCCATGTAAACCCTAGCCCTCTCCGATGTCTATATAAACCGGAGAGGTTGGTCCTTAGAAGGCCGATCACAATTACAATCATACCATCATAGGCTAGCTCTTAGGGTTTAGCCTCTACGATCTTGTGGTAGATCTACTCTTGTACTACCCATATCTTCAATATTAATCAAGCAGGAAGTAGGGTTTTACCTCCATCGAGAGGGCCTGAACCTGGGTAGACATCTGTGTCCCTTGCTTCCTGTTACCATCGGCCTTGACGCACAGATCGGGACCCCCTACCCGAGATCCGCTGGTTTTGACACCGGCAGTGGGCGCGCCCTCCTGTCTCCCGGCCTCCTCGAAGTTTCCCTGGCTTGTACTCCAAGTCTCCCAGATCATGTTCGTTCCAAAAATCACGCTCCCGAAGGTTTCATTCCGTTTGGACTCCGTTTGATATTCCTTTTCTTCGAAATACTGAAATAGGCAATAAAACAACAATATGGGTTGGGCCTCCAGTTAATAGGTTAGTCCCAAAAATAATATAAAAATGTATAATAAAGCCCATAAACATTCAAAACAGATAATAAAATAGCATGAGTACTTCATAAATTATAGATACGTTGGAGACGTATCAGCATCCCCAAGCTTAATTTTTTTTTGACTATAAACAGTAGGGTAAACACCCCACTTCAGCTTTTATTAAAATAGAAAATAAACAGCAATTGTCTTGGGGGCTTGAGGTAAGCCCACAGAAAAAGAAAAAAACAATCCCCAAGCTTAGTTCCTGCTCGTCCTCGAGTAGGTAAATGATAAAAGAAAGAATTTATGAAGTGTGAATGCTAGAAGGTGCACAAGTTTGATCAATGATAATTTCAATCACCTTTTCTAGCATGATTATATGTCATAACAGTAATTCATCTCATAAAACTTCTCACGATCAAGTAACAAGCTATTCACATGTTAAAGCATAGACCATAAACTTTCTTGAAAATTAGCCAACTTCATTCTCAGTCATCAAACAATTGCAATTCATCTTATTTTCAGGAATTTGTCTAGCATGAGGGGGAAAGGCAAGCTCAACATGTTTGAATGATCCATGACAATATACTTTAACTGAGATGTGAGGAAACATAACCCATTACGTTGTCTTGCTTGTCCAACATCAATTCTTTAGCATGTCATACTTAATGAGTGCTCACAATTATAAAAGATGTCTAGGATAGTGTATTTATATGTGAAATCTCTCTTCCTTCAATATTCTTTCATGAATTGTTCAAATGACCAATACAATGCTTGCTAACCTTCAATAAATTTACAACCTCTACTTCTAGATGTGAAGTAATTACTCCCCATGGGATAAGCAAATGAGACATATATAATTTCAGATTTATGACATTCAACTCATTCAACCATTTACTCATAGGATATAAGTGAAGCACACGAGTAAATGACAAACTACTCCAAAAAGATATAAGAGAAGATCAATGAGTAGCTAAATAATTATGTAGCTATATGAAGACTCTCTCTCATTAAAGAATTTCAGATCTTGGTATTGTATTCAAACAGCAAGCCAAACAAGACAAAATGACATTGCAAAGATAGCACAACTCATGTGAAGAAGCAAAAAACTTAGGCTCAACCGATACTAATCGATAATTGTTGAAGAAGAAAGGTGGGATGCCTACCGGGGCATCCCCAAGCTTAGATGCTTGCGACTTCTTGAAATATTATCTTGGGATGCCTTGGGCATCCCCAAGCTTGAGCTTTTATGTCTCTTTAATTCCTCTCATATCATGCTTTCTCTTCTTTTTATCAAAAGCTTCATCCACAACAAACTCAACAAGAACTCGTGAGATAGGTTAGTATAAACCAATACAAAACCTTATCATTTTCTACTGTAACAAATCACTAAAATTATTATTCAACATTGCATACTAAATGCCTCTGCATATTTAATACTCCTATCCTCAAATAGAATCATTAAACAAGCAAACATATGCAAACAATTCAAACATAACAGCAATCTGTCAAAACAGTATAGCCTGTAAAGAATGCAATATTCATCATACTTCCCTAACTCCAAGAATTATGAGAAAAATACTATGCTGTATAAGATTTATAAGAGCTCATTATGCAAAAAAATTCAACATGGTATCATTCTCTGACTTTTCTAGGGAATTTTTGCAAGAGCAGTAAACTTTGTGTTTTCAAACAGCAACATGTATACTAGCAAAATAAGCATGGTAAAGGCTATCCTTGCTATTTTTATTGAAAATATAGATGCAAAACATTATTCTAAATAACAACAAGCAAATACTCACAAGATAAAATGACGCTCCAAGCAAAACACATATCATGTGGCGAATAAAAATATAGCTCCAAGTAAAGTTACTGATGGACGAAGACGAAAGAGGGGATGCCTTCCGGGGCATCCCCAAGCGTAGGCTCTTGGTTGTCCTTGAATATTGCCTTGGGGTGCCTCTGGCATACCCAATCTTAGGCTCTTTGCCACTCCTTATTCCATAGTCCATCAAATCTTTACCCAAAACTTGAAAACTTCACAACACAAAACTCAACAGAAAACTCGTAAGCTCCGTTAGTATAAGAAAATAAAACCACCAATTAGATACTGTAATGAACTCATTCTAAATTCATATTGGTGTAATATATACTGTATTCTGACTTTTCTATGGTTTATACCCTCCGATACTACTCATAGATTCATCAAAATAAGCAAACAACACATAGAAAACAGAATCTATCAAAAACAGAACAATCTGTAGTAATCTGTATCAAACGTATACTTCTGGAACACCAACAATTCTACCAAATTAGGAAGTCCTAAGAAATTTATGTACCGATCTAGGTCAAAAAGAATGAGATCAAAATCACGTTTCTGTGAATTAACAAAACTAATTTACTGGGTGCAAAAAGTTTCTAATTCTCAGCAGGATCAACACAACTATCACCGTAAGCTATCCTAAAGGTCTTACTTGGCACAAAAGCTATAAAACATGATTATTACAGTAGCATAATCATGTGGACACACAAAAACAGTAAGGTTAAATATTGGGTTGTCTCCCAACAAGCGCTTTTCTTTAATGTCTTTCTAGCAAGGCATGATGATGGCAAAGATGCTCACATAAAAGATAAGAATTGAAACATAACGGGAGCATCATGAAGCATATGACTAGCACATTTAAGTATAACCCACTTCCTATGCATAGGGATTTTGTGAGCAAACAATTTATGGGAACAATAATCCACTAGCATAGGACGGCAAAATAAGCATAGCTTCAAAACTTTAAGCACATAGAGAGGAAACTTGATATTATTGCAATTCCTACAAGCATATATTCCTCCCTCATAATAATTTTCAGTAGCATCATGATTGAATTCAACAATATAACCATCACATAAAGCATTCTTTTCATGATATACAAGCATAGAAAATTTACTACTCTCCACATAAGCAAATTTCTTCTCATGAATAGTACCGAGAGCAAAATCAACAAAATAATTATCATGTGAGGAATAATCCAATTGAAAACTAAAATCATGATGACAAATTTAGTAAAGTAAGTGATTCCATAAATTTACGCAGTTGCCCAAGAATTCACTATATATTCTTAATCAACGATTTCTTATATAGAGAGAACGGCCCTCGCAAATTGAAAATACTAATATGTTAAGAATCAATCGAATTGGTTGGTTATTAGAAGCATCCCAAAAGCGTCCGGGTCGAAATATGGCTTTCAAATTAAGTTCCAAATTAGTAGATGCTGCCAAAGGGAGTGGGGGTGCCATACGCAAAAAGGAAGCAACTCATAGAATGGCAGAGGCAAATAGAGCTCTTGCACATTTTCGTTAATCCATGAACAGAATCTATGTATGTAGACACATGGATCCGTACATCTCGATCAGAAAAGAATCAATAGAAGGAGAATCGGACGATATCTTTTTCGAAACAAACAAAAAGGAAAAGAAAGAGAAAATAGAAATCATGATCAACTAAGCCCTCGAAAGGGCTTGCTTAAGAATAAGAAAGAAGGATCTTATGGAAATAGCATGGAATAAGGTTTGATCCTATTCATCATGGTTATCATTATTCTTAATAGCATACAAGTCATCACAATAATCATCATAGATAGCAACTTTGTTCTCATAATCAATTGAAACCTATTTCGTAGTGGATTCATCACTAAATAAAGTCATGACCTCTCCAAATCCACTTTCAGAATTATCACAATAATACTCAACATCCTCCAAAATTGTGGGATCATTACTACTTCCTAAAGTTCACACTCTTCCAAACCCACTTTCATCAATATAATCATCATAAATAGGAGGCATGCTTTCATCATAATAGATATTCTCATCAAAACTTGGGGGACTAAAAAATACCATCTTCACCAAACATAGCATCCCCAAGCTTGTGGCTTTGCATATCATTAGCATCATGGATATTCAAGGAATTCATACTAACAAAATTGCAATCATGCTCATCACACAAAGATCTAGTACCAAAACTTTTAATGCATTCTTGTTCTAGCACTTGAGCACAATTTTCCTTTTCATCAAGCTTACGAAAGATATTAAAAAGATGAAGCGTAAGGGGCAAACTCAATTCCATATTTTTGTAGTTTTCTTTTATAGACTAAACTAGTGATAAAACACAAAACAAAAAGATTCGATTGCAAGATCTGAAGATATACCTTCAAGCACTCACCTCCCCGGCAACGGCGCCAGAAAAGAGCTTAGTTGACGGGGTGTGAGTGCCGCTTACCTAGCCTCCCCGGCAACGGCGCTAGAAAAGAGCTTGATGTCTACTACACAACCTTCTTCTTGTAGACGTTGTTGGGCCTCCAAGTGCAGAGGTTTGTAGGACAGTAGCAAATTTCCCTCAAGTGGATGACCTAAGGTTTATCAATCCGTGGGAGGCGTAGGATGAAGATGGTCTCTCTCAAACAACCCTGCAACCAAATAACAAAGAGTCTCTTGTGTCCCCAACACACCCAATACAATGGTAAATTGTATAGGTACACTAGTTCAGCGAGAAATGGTGATACAAGTGCAATATGGATGGTAGATATAGGTTTTTGTAATCTGAAATTATAAAAACAGCAAGGTAACTAATGATAAAAGTCAGCGTAAACGGTATTGCAATGCTAGGAAACAAGGCATAGGGTTCATACTTTCACTAGTGCAAGTTCTCTCAACAATAATAACATAATTGGATCATATAACTATCCCTCAACATGCAACAAAGAGTCACTCCAAAGCCACTAATAGTGGAGAACAAATGGAGATATTATGGTAGGGTATGAAACCACCTCAAAGTTATTCTTTCGGATCGATCTATTCAAGAGTTCGTACTAGAATAACACCTTAAGGCACAAATCAACCAAAACCCTAATGTCACCTAGATACTCCATTGTCACCTCAAGTATCCGTGGGCATGATTATATGATATGCATCACACAATCTCAGATTCATCTATCCAACCAACACAAAGTACTTCAAAGAGTGCCCCAAAGTTTCTACCGAAGAGTCAAGACGAAAACGTGTGCCAACCCCTATCATAGGTTCATGGGCGGAACCCGCAAGTTGATCACCAAAACATACATCAAGTGGATCACGTGATA
This sequence comes from Aegilops speltoides, assembly GCA_021437245.1. Classification (NCBI taxonomy): domain Eukaryota; kingdom Viridiplantae; phylum Streptophyta; class Magnoliopsida; order Poales; family Poaceae; genus Aegilops; species Aegilops speltoides. The sequence continues at coordinate 102,888,199 of CM038146.1, forward strand.
TCCCATTGTCACCACAGATAAGCATGGCAAGACATACATCAAGTGTTCTCAAATCCTTAAAGACTCAATCCAACAAGATAACTTCAAAGGGAAAACTCAATTCATCACAAGAGAGTAGAGGGGGAGAAACATCATAAGATCCAACTATAATAGCAAAGCTCGCGATACATCAAGATCGTGCCATAAAGAGAACACGAGAGAGAGAGAGAGAGAGAGAGAGAGAGAGAGAGAGATCAAACACATAGCTACTGGTACATACCCTCAGCCTCGAGGGTGAACTACTCCCTCCTCGTCATGGAGAGCGCCGGGATGATGAAGATGGCCATTGGTGAGGGATCCCCCCTCCAGCAGGGTGCCCGAACGGGCTCCCGAGAGGTTTTTGGTGGCTACAGAGGCTTGCAACGGCGGAACTCCCGATCTATCTTTGTCCTTGATGTTTTTAGGTATATGGGAATATATAGGCGAAAGAAGTCGGTTGGGGGAGCCAAGAGGGGCCCACGAGACAGGGGCGCGCCTAGGGGGGTGGGCGTGCCCTCCTATATCCTGGCCTCCTCGAAGCTTCCCTGGCTTGTACTCCAAGTCTCCTGGATCATGTTCGTTCCAAAAATCACGCTCCCGAAGGTTTCATTCCGTTTGGACTCCGTTTGATATTCCTTTTCTTCGAAATACTGAAATAGGCAATAAAACAACAATATGGGCTGGGCCTCCGGTTAATAGGTTAGTCCCAAAAATAATATAAAAATGTATAATAAAGCCCATAAACATTCAAAACAGATAATAAAATAGCATGAATACTTCATAAATTATAGATACGTTGGAGACGTATCAGCATCCCCAAGCTTAATTCCTGCTCGTCCTCGAGTAGGTAAATGATAAAAGAAAGAATTTATGAAGTCTGAATGCTAGAAGGTGCACAAGTTTGATCAATGATAATTTCAATCACCTTTTCGAGCATGATTATATGTCATAACAGTAATTCATCTCATAAAACTTCTCACGATCAAGTAACAAGCTATTCACATGTTAAAGCATAGACCATAAACTTTCTTGAAAACTAGCAAACTTCATTCTCAGTCATCAAACAATTGCAATTCATCTTATTTTCAGGAAGGGTCTATGTCGGAGCTTTGATTTAGCAAACCCCACATACTCAACTATCATATAGTCTTCTACAATTGCTAACACTCACGCAATACTAATGGTGATGGAGTTTTAAATCGGACACTGAGAAAGATAGTGGCTTATAGTGTTGCCTCCCGATGTATTCACCTTTGGGTGATGTCAACAATAATAGTTCATGCTAACTTACATCCAATTGGATATATATATATATATATCAGGATCTTCCCAACACGAGGTGCCTTCCAAAGGATAAAATGAAAAAGGGAAAGGTGAAGATCACCTTGACTCTTGCATAAAGTAAAAGACATAAAGTAAAAGATAGGCCCTTCGTAGAGGGAAGCAGAGGTTGTCATGCGCTTTTATGGTTGGATGCACAAAATCTTAATGCAAAAGAACGTCACTTTATATTGACACTTGTATATGGACCTTTATTATGCAGTCCGTCGCTTTTATTGCTTCCATAACAAGATCGTATAAAGCTTATTTTCTTCACACTAATAGATCATACATATTTAGAGAGCAATTTTTATTACTTGCACCGATGACAACTTACTTGAAGGATCTTACTCAATCCATAGGTAGGTATGGTGGACTCTCATGGCAAAACTGGGTTTAAGGATATTTGGAAGCACAAGTAGTATATCTACTTGGTGCAAGGAATTTGGCTAGCATGAGGGGGAAAGGCAAGCTCAACATGTTTGAATGATCCATGACAATATACTTTAACTGAGATGTGAGAAAACATAACCCATTATGTTGTGTTCCTTGTCCAACATCAACTCTTTAGCATGTCATACTTAATGAGTGCTCACAATTATAAAAGATGTCTAGGATAGTGTATTTATATGTGAAATCTCTCTTCCTTCAATATTCTTTCATGAATTGTTCAAATGACCAATACAATGCTTGCTAACCTTCAATAAATTTACAACCTCTACTCCTTAGATGTGAAGTCATTACTCCCCATGGGATAAGCAAATGAGACATATATAATTTCAGATTTATGACATTCAACTCATTCAACCATTTAACCATAGGATATAAGTGAAGCACACGAGTAAATGACAAACTACTCCAAAAAGATATAAGTGAAGATCATTGAGTAGCTAAAATAATTATGTAGCTATATGAAGACTCTCTCTCATTAAAATTTCAGATCTTGGTATTGTATTCAAACAGCAAGCAAAACAAGATAAAATGACATTGCAAAGATAGCACAACTCATGTGAAGAAGCAAAAACTTAGGCTCAACCGATACTAACCGATAGTTGTTGAAGAAGAAAAGGTGGGATGCCTACCGGGGCATCCCCAAGATTAGATGCTTGAGACTTCTTGAAATATTATCTTGGGGTGCCTGGGCATCCCCAAGCTTGAGCTTTTATGTCTCCTTAATTCCTCTCATATCATGGTTTCTCTTCTTTTTATCAAAAGCTTCATCCACAACAAACTCAACAAGAACTCGTGAGATAGGTTAGTATAAATCAATACAAAACCTTATCATTTTATACTGTAACAAATCACTAAAATTATTATTCAACATTGCATATTAAATGCCTCTGCATATTTAATACTCCTATCCTCAAATAGAATCATTAAACAAGCAAACATATGCAAACAATGCAAACATAACAGCAATCTGTCAAAACAGTATAGTCTGTAAAGAATGCAATATTCGTCATACTTCCCTAACTCCAAAAATTATAAGAAAAATATTACGCTGTAGAAGATTTCTCAGATCTCATTATTCAAAAAGTTTCAACATGATATCATTCTCTGACTTTTCTAGGGAATTTTTGCAACAGCAGTAAACTTTCTGTTTTCAAACAGCAACATGTATACTAGCAAAATAAGCCTGGTAAAGGCTATCCTTGACATTTTTATTGAAAATATAGATGCAAAACATTATTCTAAATAACAGAAAGCAAATACTAACAAGAGAAATTGACGCTCCAAGCAAAACACATATCATGTGGCAAATAAAAATATAGCTCCAAGTGAAGTTACCGATGGAGGAAGACGAAAGAGGGGATGCCTTCCGGGGCATCCCCAAGCGTAGGCTCTAGGTTGTCCTTATTGCCTTGGGGTGCCTCGGGCATCCCCAAGTTTAGGCTCTTTGCCACTCCTTATTCCATATTCCATCGAATCTTTACCCAAAACTTGAAAACTTCACAACACAAAACTCAACAGAAAACTCGTAAGCTCCGTTAGTATAAGAAAATAAAACCACCACTTAGGTACTGTAATGAACTCATTATAAATTCATATTGGTGTAATATCTACTGTATTCCAACTTATCTATCGTTCATACCCTAAGATACTACTCATAGATTCATCAAAATAAGCAAACAACACATAGAAAACAGAATCTATCAAAAACAGAACAATCTATAGTAATCTGTATCTAACGTATACTTCTGGAACTCCAAAAATTCTACTAAATTAGGAAGTCCTAAGAAATTTGTGTGCGGATCTAGAGCAAAAAGAATAAGATCCAAGTCACGTTTCTGTGAATTAACAAAACTAATTTACTGGGTGCATAAAGTTTTTGATTCTCAGCAGGATCAACACAACTATCACCGTAAGCTATCCTAAAGGTCTTACTTGGCACTTTATTGAAACAAAAGCTATAGAAAATGAATATTACAGTAGCATAATCATGTGGACACACAAAAACAGTAAGGGTAAATATTGGGTTGTCTCCCAACAAGCGATTTTCTTTAATGCCTTTCTAGCTAGGCATGATGATGGCAAAGATGCTCACATAAAAGATAAGAATTGAAACATAATGGGAGTATCATGAATCATATGACTAGCACATTTAAGTCTAACCCACTTCCTATGCATAGGGATTTTGTGAGAAAACAACTTATGGCAACAATAATTAACTAGCATAGGACGGCAAAATAAGCATAGCTTCAAAACTTTAAGCACATAGAGAGGAAACTTGATATTATTGCAATTCCTACAAGCATATATTCCTCCCTCATAATAATTTTCAGTAGCATCATGAATGAATTCAACAATATAACCATCACATAAAGCATTCTTTTCATGATCTACAAGCATAGAAAATTTACTACTCTCCATATAAGCAAATTTCTTCTCATGAATAGTAGTGGTAGCAAACTCAACAAATTAATTATCATGTGAGGAATAATCCAATTGAAAACTAAAATCGTGATGACAAGTTTCATGTTTATCATTATTCTTAATAGCATACAAGTCATCACAATAATCATCATAGATAGCAACTTTGTTCTCATAATCAATTGGAACCTCTTCCGAAATAGTGGATTCATCACTAAATAAAGTCATGACCTCTCCAAATCCACTTTCATAATTATCACAATAATACTCAACATCCTCCAAAATTGTGGGATCATTACTTCCTAAAGTTGACACTCTTCCAAACCCACTTTCATCAATATAATCATCATAAATAGGAGGCTTGCTTTCATCATAATAAATATTCTCATCAAAACATGGGGGACTAAAAAATACCATCTTCATCAAACATAGCATCCCCAAGCTTGTGGCTTTGCATATCATTAGAATCATGGATATTGAAGGAATTCATACTAACAAAATTTCAATCATGCTCATCACACAAAGATCTAGTACCAAACATTTTAATGCATTCTTCTTCTAGCACTTGAGCACAATTTTCCTTTTCATCAAGCTTACGAAAGAAATTAAAAAGATGAAGCGAAAGAGGCAAACTCAATTCCATTTTTTTGTAGTTTTCTTTTATAGACTAAACTGGTGATAAAACAAGAAACAAAAAGATTCGATTGCAAGATCTAAAGATATACCTTCAAGCACTAACCTCCCCGAAAACGGCGCCAGAAAAGAGCTTAGTTGACGGGGTGTGGGTGCCGCTTACCTAGCCTCCCCGGCAACGGCGCTAGAAAAGAGCTTGATGTCTACTACACAACCTTCTTCTTGTAGACTTTGTTGGGCCTCCAAGTGCAGAGGTTTGTAGGACAGTAGAAAATTTCCCTCAAGTGGATGACCTAAGGTTTATCAATCCGTGGGAGGCGTAGGATGAAGATGGTCTCTCTCAAACAACCCTGCAACCAAATAACAAAGAGTCTCTTGTGTCCCCAACACACCCAATACAATGTTAAATTGTATAGGTGCACTAGTTCAGCGAAGAGATGGTGATACAAGTGCAATATGGATGGTAGATATAGGTTTTTGTAATCTGAAAATATAAAAACAGCAAGGTAACTAATGATAAAAGTGAGCGTAAACGGTATGGCAATGCTAGGAAACAAGGCATAGGGTTCATACTTTCACTAATGCAAGTTCTCTCAACAATAATAACATAATTGGATCATATAACTATCCCTCAACATGCAACAAAGAGTCACTCCAAAGCCACTAATAGTGGAGAACAAACGAAGAGATTATGGTAGGGTACGAAACCACCTCAAAGTTATTCTTTCGGATCGATCTATTCAACATTTCGTACTAGAATAACACCTTAAGACACTAATCAACCAAAACCCTAATATCACCTAGATACTCCATTGTCACCTCAAGTATCCGTGGGCACGATTATACGATATGCATCACACAATCTCAGATTCATCTATCCAACCAACACAAAGTACTTCAAAGAGTGCCCCAAAGTTTCTACCAGAGAGTCAAGACGAAAATGTGTGCCAACCCCTATGCATAGGTTAATGGGCGGAACTTGCAAGTTGATCACCAAAACATACATCAATTGGATCACGTGATATCCCATTGTCGCCACAGATAAGCACGGCAAGACATACATCAAGTGTTCTCAAATCCTTAAAGACTCAATCCGACAAAATAACTTCAAAGGGAAAACTCAATTCATCACAAGAGAGTAGAGGGGGAGAAACATCATAAGATCCAACTATAATAGCAAAGCTCGCGATACATCAAGATCATGCCATAGAGAGAACACGAGGGAGAGAGAGAGAGCTCAAACACAAAGCTACTGGTACATACCCTCAGCCCCGAGGGTGACCTACTCCCTCCTTGTCATGGAGAGCACCGGGATGATGAAGATGGCCACCGGTAAGGGATCCCCCCTCCGGCAGGGTGCCGGAACAGGCTCCCGAGAGGTTTTTGGTGGCTACAAAGGCTTGCGGCGGCGGAACTCCCGATCTATCTTCGTCCTCAATGTTTTTAGGGTATATGGGAATATATAGGCGAAAGAAGTCGGTCGGGGGAGCCGCGAGGGGCCCATGAGACAGGGGGCACGCCCAAGGGGGTGGGCGGCCCTTCTATCTCCTGGCCTCCTCGAAGCTTCCCTGGCTTGTACTCCAAGTCTCCCGAATCATGTTCGTTCCAAAAATAACGCTCCCGAAGGTTTCACTCCATTTGGACTCCGTTGATATTCATTTTCTTCGAAATACTGAAATAGGCAACAAAACAACAATATGGGTTGGGCCTCCGGTTAATAGGTTAGTCCCAAAAATAATATAAAAGTGTATAATAAAAACCATAAACATTCAAAACAGATAATAAAATAGCATGAACACTTCATAAATTATAGATACGTTGGAGACGTATCACCCGTCCGGTGGGTCCCTGCTGTCAGGTGGAGGAATCATTATTTTGCGCGTAATTAGAAGGCACTTCCTTGCTGTGGCCGTGGACCCAGCTGTCAGCCTCCCCACGTACAGTCCACGTCCGATGGAAGTCGTTCCTTGACCACTTTGACCACGCCACGCCGAGAGCACCAGGGCGGTGGACGACGGCGAGGCCTAGGAAGGGGATGACACGGAGCCGGGGAAGACACGGCAGTGGATGCCCACGCGTAGAGGAGTATGAGGGTTCACTGGTTTATCTACGGTGTGAAGCTGCCGTCGCCGCAGAATAACAGGGGGTGTGGGTGAGTAGAGGGATGGCCTGGCCAGTGGTGGGAGTAGTAGGGGGTGATGAGTCCTCCGCGGCATCACAGCCGACCATGGGAGGCAGGAGCATGCAGCACAACCGGCGCTGCTTTGGGCGGCTGGAGCAAGAAGACCAGAGGTTGAAGAAGCACTACGGTAGTTGGATGGACATCGTACGGTCACTGGAGCTAGAATCGTTCATATTGACTAAGTTAACAAAGCCCTCCGTCCCCGTAAACTTAGTAGGCCCACAAGTCAGCCTCGCACCAAGGTGGATCCCAGCTAGCAGGGGGTATTCATTTTTTCTGCGTAATAAGGAGGCACTTCCGGTGGGTCCGAGCTAATAGCGGGGGAACATTTTTTCATGAAATACGGAAGCCTGTCCGGTGGGTCCTAGTAGTCAGGGGGAAATGATTTTTTCGCGAAATATGGTGGCCCATCGGACGGGTCCCTGCTGTCAGGTGGAGGAATTATTATTTTGCACGTAATAAGGAGGCACTTCCTTGTGGCTGCCGTGGACCTAGTTGTCAGCCTCTCCATGTACAGTACTCTTCCGATGGAAGTCGGTCGTTGACCACATTGACCACGCTGCACCGAGAGCACCACGGCTGTGGACGACGGCGAGGCCTAGGAAGGGGACGACGCGGAGCCGGGGAACACGCGGCAGTGGATGCCCACACGGAGAGGAGTACGCGGGTTCACTGGTTTGACTGCAGTGTGAGGCTGCCGTCGCCGCAGAATAACAGCAGGAGTGGGTGAGTGGAGGGACGGCCTGGCCAGCAGTGGGAGTAGTATGGGGGCGGTGAGGCCTCCACACAGACAGACCCGCCACGGAGGCGCGGAGCATGCGGCACGACCGGTCTTTGCTTTGGTAGGGGGTAAGAAGACCAGAGGTTGAAGAAGCACTACGGCCATTGGATGGACATCATACGGTCACTAGAGCTAGAATCGTTCATATATTGACTAAGTTGACAAAGCCCTCCATCCCCGTCAAGTTAGTGGGCCCACAAGTCAGCCTCCCACTATGGTGGGTCCCAGCTGGCAGGGGGGTATTCATTTTTTGTGCGCAATAAGAAGGCACTTCCTTGCATGCGAAGATATAGTTGGTGGGTCTGACCTGTCAGCGAAGGGAACTTTTTTTCGCAAAATACAGAGGCCCTTCCGGCAGGTCCCAGATGTCAGGTGGAGGAATCATTATTTTGCGCGTAATAAGGAGGCATTTCCTTGTGTGCGGCCGTGGACCCAGCTGTCAGCCTCTCCACGTACAGTCCACTTCTGATGGATGTCGTTTGTTAACCAAGTTGACCACGCCGCGCCGAGAGCACCAGGGCGATGGACGACGGCGAGGCCTATGAAGGGAACGACACGGAGCCGGGGAAGACACGGCAGTGGCTGCCCACGCAGTGGAGAGTACAAGCGTTGACTGGTTCGACTGCCGTCGCCGGAAAATAACAGGAAGTGTGGGTGAGTAGAGGGATAGACAGGCCAAGGATGTGAGTATGATGGGGCCGTGAGGCCTGCCCGGCAGCATAGCCATCCACGGGAGGCAGGAGCAGGCGGTTCTGATGGCGCTGGTTTGGGCGGCTGGGGCAGGAAGATCAGAGACTGAAGAAGCACGATTGCCTTTAGATTGACATCTAATGGTCTGACGCTCGTAGAGTCGATTGTTGACTAAGTTTCTTTTTTGAGAAACCTTGTGTTCGCATGAACTTAGTACGCCCACAAGTCAGCCCCCAAATCTGTGGCAGACAACATAAAGCCCATTTGCTATTTTTTATAATTTCCATCCCATTTCCTAATTCTTAAGTAATTTATTATAGCCCATTTTCTGCCCAGGACCACGGTCAAAAAGTTCAACCTTATTTTGCATATTTTGGTGGAGTCCGAACTATTGTAATCCCAAAATGAGAAACATTTTTTAAGAACTTGTTGATTTGCCAAAAAAAATTGTTTTGATTTTGTAAGCAAATAAGACGTGGGACAATTGAGTTGGTATAAGGGAAAACCAGTGGTAAAAAATCAGCACTGGGTGGGAAAAACAACAAAAATAAGGATGTAAATATGAAAAGGGAATTTTATGTGTTTTCAATATAACGATACGTGTATATGAACTAGTAAAACTATAGGTAGAGATTAGAGAACGGATGTAGGACATGCATTTCAAGAGGAAAATAGAACTGGGCTGTGTGTTTGATTCAGTAAAAAAACTGCAAGCGGATGTTGTAAGACAAAATATAACTAATGATGGCGGGCCAGAGGCCAGTAGATACCTGTTGGATCTTTGTGCCCCGTTGTCGTCATGGGCTAGGCCTGTTAAAAACAAAACCAAGCCTAGGCAGTCTACAGCCCAGTTAAAACTTGCTCAACCTGAAAAAAAAATGTGATCAATAAACAAGAGAATTCTGCAAGTATAGATTGATAACTGGGATGCAGCAGGGATATTGTTTTTTCATCATGATAATAAGTGCATGCACTTGTTATGAAAAAATTGTAGAACTGGGAATTCAAACGGCAGGTGCTTATGCTACCCATCAAATAAAAATCAGGTGCCTGAAAATTCGTTTCGAAACAAATGATTCAGTTTTATATCCACGTCGACCCTCGGCATGATGGTTGGAAGCAAATGCAAGTTCATACCAAAAGATTGTTAACAACAATACCAACTTGCGGACGGCAAGGTAGTACAACTACCAATACCAAACTAACTTGTAATCTTTTTACTCCTGGCCCTAGTGTTCGTCTGGTAGAAAATCTTGTAGAGGACCAGCTCCCGCTCCTTCTCTTGCTCCAGGTCCCCGAGGTGGTACTGGTGCATCACCTAGTTGGTCCTCTGCTGGTCGAAGTTCTTGTTGGTGTGCAGCACCAGAACCTTTTTGCTGCCCGTCTGCCGGCCGTTGACCATCATCGGCAAGGTATTGCCGGTCTTGTGCCACATCGCGTGCATGCCGCACTTCGACTGTATCTTGTGACGCATCCACGTGCCCCTTTTGAACGCCCAGGAATTGCGCTGGAATAAATGCTTTCGTAGGCCACTCAATGTGATACCTGCAGTATTGTCGAATACAGGTTTTAGTGTACGTAGTTGGCATTTTCATAACATCTTTGGCATGTTGCAGTCACTTGTTTCACTTTTTATTAACTTTCAAATTGTAATTGCTTCACCAGGTCTGCGTCTAAAAAGAAAAATAGAGCTATAAACAAAGGAATATGTTTGTGCAAGTGTAATTGCTTCACCAGGTCTGCGTCTAAAAAGAAAAATAGAGCTATAAACAAAGGAATATGTTTGTGCAAGTAGATGGCCGATCGGTGTCTTACCTGGAAGTTTCTCAGGTTGGGTGTAGCATATGTCGTGCTCGCTGTCGATGGTTGGTATGAACAAATCGATGAGAGACTGAGATCTCGCGCTGTCAGCACTCACTTTGGCCTCAAGGTGCTCAATCAGCTCCTGATCCGTGGGATCGAACTTGACGCCAGCCGGCAGCACCGGCCAATCCTTCTTTGACTTGCATCGGTAATTCCAGTTATATGGTACTCAATGTATGATCAATCGACTGTTTTATGTGAATAGTGAAAGATTTCGACAGATAAGTGGCACTCCAAATCTGAAGTCCAGAATACTCAAACACGCCGCCGAGATTCTTATGTCACCTCATGCACAGCGTGTTGTCACGTCAATTCAATGTGTGGACATGATGAATAATTTGACCGACGTATACTAGTACTGCTACTATACTACTTACTAGTCGTATTTAGTGTCACAATTTATGCATAGGTTTAACTAACAAGTATGCACTTGAAGCCTAACTGATATATATATATACATATATATATATATATGTGTGTGTGTGTGTGTGTGTGTGTGTGTGTGTGCTTCTGCACAGCATCTCCATCATCATTATCAGTACATCCTACGCAGGTGAGTTAGGATGCACTTGATCCCAGGAAGGTCCCTATCCTTCAAACCAGAGGAGTGCTTCAAACTAACAATAGTACATAATATCCAACAAAAGAGGGTCGTGCTACAACAGCAGAATACATGGCTCAGTCTAGATATCAGCACGAATCAAGTTGTGCATATTTGCTGTTGGCATGAACCACATCACCGCATGTCAGGTTTGCAAAAGCCATCCATCACATGGAAGCTTGATGTCTTTCACACACTGAAGATTATCTGGCAACAAGCTGTGTCGATGAATCTCTGGATATGGTGATTCATGAAACCCATGGTATGATGTGTAAACACAGTCCCCCTGGCAAATGGAAGTTGCATAGCACGGTAATCATCGGCAGTGATATGATTGATGATTGGTTGGATGATCGGATAATTGGGCCCGAGGAACAAGGAGTGGTTGCCGAGGCTGTAAACCCACCTCCAATTGAATACGCCTGGCCCAATGGAGCTGTGATCTTTCTCGAATATGAAGCAGCCATAGCCATCAATGTCAAGAACACCCCACGCATTGTACTGCATGTGGTTTGATGTAATGGTTTGGTCAATTTGGTACGTGCGAATGAGCATCAAATGACTGCGTCAGCTGAACGAGCGATAAACCACCACCCATCGGCTGGTATGATTCCAGGTCCTGGAATCAAGAAGGCCAGCGCATTTGCGTCTGCTGCAACAATTCAAATTGGAGACCAAAAGGACAAAAATAAACAATCATGTTCAGAGTATGTGTGGAATTAAGATTATTATAACAGTGACACATATCATAGACAGAGAATTGCAATGCCGTGGTCATAATCATACCCCAAGTTAAAAAAATAAGCCAATGGCTTTCATATTCTAGCAATATGTCATGGTTCAAACATCATGTAACAATGAGAGGAAAACAGCTATGACAGAGCCTACTCATATTCTACCATAGCACTTACTACTACTGTTCTCATATCAACTCTAAGCAATAACATGTGTTGTTATAAAAATCTTGTAAATGAGAGTAACATATAGCAATCATGATGTTATGCTCATAATATGTATTCTAACAATCATTAGATGCCAATTGTTCTCATATCAACTCTAACAATAACATGTGTGGTCATAAAAATCTAGGAAATGAGAGGAACATATAGCAATGATGTGGTTATAGACATACTATCTATTCTAAATTTGTAACAATGAACAGGCAGTCGTATTCATAAGGTAAAGATGAGATGAGATAGAACAATTACACGACGATAGATTCCACCAGTATAGGCAGCCAATCTGTGCGTCGACCGCGTAAACGATGCCATCATGCACTATAACATCAGATAGAAATGTTGCCTCAACAGGATTGATGATGATCCATAACCATGTATGGCGAGCGGATTCCAGATAGACTAATCCCATGTTGAACAAGGCAATGAGCTTATAATCCATGTAGTCTTCTGATGGTGTGGGCACTTCGCAGGTTACAACTTTCAGCAAACAGAGGTCGAGCCAAAAGCTTGACGCGTCTCGTGCGTAGTAGGCAGGAGTGTCCAACGGACCGTGAGGCTCGATGGCGGCGGTATCCAATGATGGAAGGGTGATCTCTTGCTGGGTGTAGATATCCACGAGATGCCACGGACTACCGGATTGATGGATGAGGACGATCCAGTTGGCCTTCATGCCCACCCAGTAGTGGTCGCGCATGAAGGACAGGTGGACGGGTAGTGGTAGCATGTCGAGGGGCACCACGGTAACCTCCGTGGGATCGTCAAGTCGGTGTCTGGGTCACCTGCGAGGATCGGGCATCAGCAAGCAGGGTGTCTTGAAAAGAGCCGGCCGGTTGCAGACGAGTAGACGGTACAAAGACACCGACCATGCGGCCAGACGTACGGTGCTGAGTAGGTCCATACAATTACAGATCTGCTCCATGAGAACATCGGTGAGGGAATTCCAATCGCGGCTCTGCATGTCAGTCGATTTTGCCATTGGGGTTTTCGGTGCCTGCGAGCCAGCGGGGAAGTGGATTCGGGCGGGCGAGCGAAGAAGCTTCTCCTCGTGTGGCTGAGCAGTGAGCGGAGGGATATGGTACGTGCGAGCTACCAAGGAAGATGGTGCGGGTGGGCGAGCAGTGAGCGGGGGTAAATGGTGTGCGGCCGACGATGGGGAAGAGAGGAGGAAGAAGAACAGAGGAGGAAGAGTGGAAGACGGGGAAGAAAGTGCATTAAATCTCAATTCTACTAGTACTACTACCAGGATATACCATCCTTCGGAGTGTAAATAGTTACACCGATGACATGTGGGTCTACCACAAGAGGGCCCATATGTCAGTTAATGGAGGACAGAGGTGCGTAGGCGTATTTGCGGAAGCATGCTCTACTGGCAAACATGATGGCGGTATTGGGTAAGGCTGATTTAGTAACACCAACACGCTGGTTCAGCTTATTAATTACGTGTCCCATTTGTTGCAGCGTGTATTGTCACTTCACTGCGAAGACTAGTTGAATAGTTCTCTCTGACCGAGATGGGGAATAATGGATTGCGAATACTTCCTTTCTACAGTATCCCTATGCCTCTATGCTCACTTCACTCATTTTGCTCCGTACCTAGTCACTTGTTGAAATCTCTAGAAAGACAAATACTCCGTATTTGGGAACAGAGGGAGGCTTTTACTCCGTATTTGGGAACAGAGGGAGTATCACCATATGGAGGGAACAGAGGAAGCTTGAAATATGAACATGTCAGTGGGAGGGAGTAAGCCCCATGCATGCATGCATGCATGCAACATGCAACACTCACACGTACACATGGACGCACGCAACACTCACGCACCCTTGCGGCACACGACAAAACACACACGCTCACGCTCAAGTGCTCAACCTACTCCCTACGTCCGTGAAAGACTGTACATTTAGAGATTTACACATTGACCAGAGCATAATTAACGCCCAAAAGTAGCAGACTTATGTGTGCATGCGACCATTGAGAGAAGAAGATTAAATGAAGGCCGTTGCATGTTGTAATTAAGGATAGACATGTAGCCTATACCTAGAGCACAAGTTGGTGCATTAGTCAATCAATAACGATTTAGATTAAAGGCTAGATGCATCGGAAGTGTAGATGTACATCATGTACTACACTCTTTTCTTTTAGCTGATGTACACTCTTTGTTGGAAGACCAAGGGAGTACACGTGCATGCACTGTCACGCCCAAGATGCGACCCTATCCTAAAGGAACTCAAAGGTCCCACCAAGGATAGAAGCGCATCTTGAAGACACTTTTGCAAGGTGGATATCATTACATCAACATTACATAATACATAGGGATACATACATAAGGCATACAATGCCACACGGATACAACATCATCTTACATAAGAGCACCATCCGACTACGGATGAAACACAAACAGAAACTCAAACGACATCCACCTTGCTAGCCCAGGCTGCCGACCTGGAACCTATCCTCTGATCGAAGAAGAAGCAGAAGAAGATCTCAAAAACAAGTAAACATCACTCTCGCGCCATGATCATCGCATAACCTGTACCTGCAACTGTTGTTGTAGTAATCTGTGAGCCACGAGGACTCGGCAATCCCATTACCATGGGTATCAAGACTAGCAAAGCTTAATGGGAAAGGAAGGGGTAAAGTGGTGAGGTTGCAGCAGCGACTAAGCATATATGGTGGCTAACAAACGCAAATAAGAGCGAGAAGAGAGCAAACGGAACGGTCGTGAAGCTAGCAATGATCAATAGGTGATCCTGAACTCCTACTTACGTCAATCATAACCCAAAACCATGTTCACTTTCTGGACTCCGCCGAAAAGAGACCATCATGGCTACACACGTGGTTGATGCGTTTTAATTCGGATCTGGTGTCAAGTTATCTACAACCGGACATTAACAAATTCCCATCTGCCACATAACTGCGGGCACGGCTCTCGAAAGTTTATAACCCTGCAGGGGTGTCCCAACTTAGCCCATGACAAGCTCTCACGATCAACGAAGGATATACCTTCTCCTAGGAAGACCCGATCAGTCTCGGAATCCCGGTTTACAAGACATTTCGACAATGGTAAAACAAGACCAGCAAGACCGCCCGATGCACCGACAATCCCGATAGGAGCTGCACATATCTCGTTCTCAGGGCAACACCGGATAAGCTAAGCGTACAGGCACCGACGTAACCCAAGTTGCCAAGGGATGGTCCCGCACGGTGCTCTAGTTTGGACCAACACTTAGACAAGCATTGGCCCGGGGGGGCTAAAATAAAGATGACTCTCGAGAGAGCGACTCCCAAGGGAAAAGTAGGTGGTGGTGAGGCAAATGGTAAAACCAAGGTTGGGCCTTGCTGGAGGAGTTTTATTCAAAGCGAACTGTTGAGGGGGTCCCATAAATCACCCGACCGCGTAAGGAACGCAAAATCCAGGAACATAACACCGGTATGACGGAAACTAGGGCGGCAAGAGTGGAACAAAACACCAGGCATAAGGCCGAGCCTTCCACCCTTTACCAAGTATATAGATGCATTAATTAAATAAGAGATATTGTGATATCCCAACATAATCCTGTCCATCACGGAGCAATCTTCAACTTCACCTGGAACTAACAACGCTATAAGAGGGGCTGAGCAAAGCGGTAACATAGCCAAACAATGGTTTGCTAGGAAGGGTGTCTAAGGTTAGAGGTTCATGGCAATTTGGGAGGCTTGAAGAACAAGTTATAGGAAGCGCAGCAAAGCGATAGAACGAAGCAACTAGCATAGCAATGATAGTAGTGAGATCCAAGGTGACGGTCATCTTGCCTGAAATCCCGCAAGGAAGAAGAACGAGTCCATGAAGAAGATGAAGCCATGTAGATGAACCAAACGCACACGAACGAATCCTCACGATCGCAACGAAACGGGAACTATCGAGAAGAAGCACAACATAGTAAACACACCACACATACACAAGACATGATGCACAACCAAGCATGATGCATGACAAAGGCTACATGAAGTTACTCATGGCAAGAGATGATGCAACCAAGAGCAACACATCAAGGCAAGTTTAAATGAGGCCGGAAACAACATATAATAATTCTGGTAAGTCCTCATATGCAAATTTAGAAATTGGTCCATAACTGAATAAACCTTATGTTCAAGTTGTTAAATAGCAAGTTAAAGAGCACCAAGAGAATCTACACGAAATTCTAGTCAAGTTACATATAAAGTTCGTTTAATTCGGAGCTACGGCCTAGAAGATATGAGCAAAACAAGTTAAACATGGCATTGATGCGAAATGCATACAAACATCAAGCAAACACCTCAAAACAAGGATGCAACATGATAATATGAAATTACATGCAAAATCAAGCAAGTTTCATATGGAGCACACTCAAAACGGAGCAACGGTTCAACACTTACACTCTATACAAGTTTAAAGGACAAGCTGTCCAAAACAGCAACTAGGCATCTAGCAAGCATCAAAACAATATGCTACAGCACCTCAACGTAAGAACAAAAGGCATGGGCATGAAGTACAGGTAAAGCATAACAAAACATGAACACTGAGCTATCTCCAGAAACCAATAGATGATGCTCAAAAGGACATGATAAGATTCCAAATAATAACAGTTTACAGACTTGGCAGAAATAACATCAGGTTGCAATGTTTAGAGCTATCAAACAACATGTTACAGAAACTTATCATGGCAAACAAAGGCATGGCATGAATCTACTAATTGCATAGAGCAAAAGACCCTTACTGACCATGAGTCAAAAGGGCACAAAAAATATGATGGCACCCATGTAAACATGGCAAGTTATATGACAGATTCATACATGGCAGGAACAACAATAAGTAGGCATGTTGGTGAGCTTGAACCACTCACCACAGAGCAATACATGGCATGGCAAGGTGACCAACAGTAAGAAGACATGTTTATGAAGCTAAGCATGGCAAGATCAAGTTCATAGGGTGCATGGATCACTAGCAAAGCTCATGGCAAAACTGGACTTAAAGTTAACAGGCTGACAGCAACATTATTCAGCAACTTTGGAGCAAGATAACAATAAGTTACAGCAGGTTATAAATGCAATTAGGGGCGAATGGATAGAGCATGACATGTATAACAAATCATCCTTAGTGAACATCTCCAGATTATGCATAGAATGACTTGTAGCCGCAGGTTTACATAGCATCATAATATAACAGAACCAGCCTAGCAAAACAGTAACAGCAAGTACCCCACTTAACAAGCTTGATTCAATCACTACAAGACTCACAAAAATACATGGATGGCACCCCTGTAAAGATGGCATAACATAGTTCAAAACACATGTAGAGCCCATGCTCATAGGATGCACACACAAAATGCAACGAAAAAGACAAAACAGCAAATTATAACAGTTTCAGCAGGTTAACATCACATATCACTCTTGCAACAATGATTCGGGCATCAATATGAACTCAAATTAACATGATGCAATGGAATGAAATGAAGTACTCATCGAGACGAACAATTTTACATATTACACGCATGAAACGGAGCAGCATGCAGCAAGTTATGATGCGATGAACAGGGCAACATAATGCTGAAATTTAAAGGACTTGGCAGTTTTATGAAAAAAAATAGAACGGGCGCAGGTGAACTAAAAGACGTCTGGGGCGGGGTTTAGTCGGGCTGCTCACCACAGGGCCGGCCCAAGAAGGAGGAGGCAGGCCGTCGAGTTGGGCCGATGGTGATGCTGGGCTGGGCCGATGCGGGGTCAACGCAAGCGGGCGGCGCTCGTCGTCGTCCTCCTCGATCCAGAGGGAACGAGGGAAAGCAGGGGGCGGCGGCGCATCTCCGGCGAGGCGGGGCGGCGCTCCAGAAGCGAGGCGACGCGTAGATGGCGGGGATGGATAGATCCGGTGATGGGGATCCCGGATCCAGTCACGGGAGGTCGTCGGAGGGACTCCGGCGGCGGCGTCTTGCGGCTCCGGCGGCTCCTGCAGGGGCATGCGAGAGGGAGTAAGAGGGAGCTAGGGAGGAGGGAGAAGAAGAAGGGCGCGGAAGTGGCCTGGCCTAGTTGTCGAGGTCGCCGGCGGCGGCACTGCTCCGGCGACGGGGAAGCGCGCAGAACGGCGAAGGCGCTCGGGCGGAGGCTCGGTCTCGGGTGCAGGAGGCGAAGCGCGCGAGGCGGCGGCGCGAGAGCGAGCCTCGGCCCAGATCGGGGCCCAGGAGGGCCACGCACGGGCTTCAGCAGGCCCGAGCGGCTGGAGGCGCGGGAGGACGTGGAGAGGACAGGTGGCGTCACGGGAGAGGCCGACAGCGGTGGCTGCGGCGGCGCGGGCCAATGGCGACGCGACAAGTGGCGGGGACAGGTGGTCGGCGGCGGTTCCGAGGAGGAGGCGACGGCTGGAAGGTGGCTGGTGGTGATTGGGGGCACGGATTTCAAGGAGGAGGAAGGAGAAGGCCAAAAATGGCATGTGGGTGTGCTTAAATAGGGTAGGGGCTAGGGTTTGGTTGGTTTGAGGCCATTTCGAGCCGTTAGATCTCGATCGGAGGGTTTCGGAAGCGAGGGGAGGTAGGCTAGGCCTAGGAGGGGTTAGTGGGCTGTGTTTAGAGGGTCTTGGGCTGAGAAGAGAGAGAAGAGGAGTGCAGCCCGACGGCAGTTTCGAATACCGAAACTTATGACGAAGATACCGGCAACGGTACTGCTATACATTTAACGGTTGGGCAGTCAAACGGACTCCGAGTGCGACGAAACTTGACAGGCGCTCTGTCTACACAATAATAAGACCGTAAGCCAAGTTATATTCCAATCCAAGAACATTTTTATGCCACTTATAAGATAATATTTCGGAGGTGCCGCGGGCGCGTGTGAGTGTGTCTGGGCTCGGAACGGAGAACGGAGAGAACCGGGAGAACCCGAACGGATGCAAGTTTTGAAAAACATGCAGATGAGATGCAGATGATGACATGGCAAAATGCAACACTCAAGCAAATGACATGGCAACGACGGTGAATATCTGGCGGACACCTAGCGCATCGAATCCGAGGCGTTACAACACTCCTCTACTAACAAGAGATCTCGTCCCGAGATCTTAGGACCGAGACGGAAGGGAAAAACATGAGGTGAAACAAGAACTCAAGAGAAGAAGCAAAGAATCGAGAGCACTCGAGAAGAAGAGAGGAACGACGAGAATGACGACAATCGAAAGCTCACGGAATCAGATAGACTATGAAACCACTTCGGTTAGAACGAGATAAGGAACGAATAAGACTGAACGGATTTAGGCAGCACTCCGGCTGAAAAATGGAAGGATTAGAACACGCGCTTGAGAGGATGGAATGATACTTGATGAAGACATCACACAAAACCTCCAGAAAAAATTGAAAGAGTTGAATGAAAAGAACGGAAAAGAAAATGACAACTTGTGCCACGAATGAAATTGAAAACATCTTAGAAGAAAGGATTGAACGGAGTTGTTGAGAAAAATCAACAACGAAAAGAATAATCTTGTTGTGGACTTATGGATAACATCTCAAAATTATGAGGTGATAACTGGCCACAAACGAAAATGATTGGATAGCTTAGAAGAACGAAGAAATGCAAAACTCCACTTCAAAAGAAATACGGAGAATTAATTGCACTTCGAGAAGCAAGAAGGAAAGATACTTGAGCTCCTTCGATAAGAATCTTGATGAACACTTGAGAAATGAATTAAATCATGAAGAACCACCATGAAGGACTCCGGTACAAAAGGATGATGAGATAGAATAATGGATGAAAGAATAAGATGAGCCTTGCGTTGATTTAGATGGAGGTTCTGACGAGATGGCCGAGGAAACTTGAACTCCGGAAAAGAAAAGATGAGAACACTTGGAACTAGAATTTATTCATCAAGAACAAACTCTGAAGAAAGGGATTACTCACTTGGATGAAATAAGAATAAGATTTATTGTATGCTTATCCTTCATCAAATTAAATTGATGACAAGCAATGGATTTTGCATACTACTTACTCTTCTTGAAAAGGATTGAGAAGTGACATATCGCAAACTTGAGAAGGTCTTCAACGGACCACCGGTAGGATTGGAAAGAATGAATGAATTAAATGATAATCAAGGAAAAAGAATCTTGAGCGAACCACCGTAAGAATTCGGAAATGACTGACGAAAGCGAATGAATCACCGGGAAGAATTAGAAGAACCAATATGCTCGAGGGGATTTAGATGCAAAAGAACAAAGAGATCATGAGCTGATTAAAGAACACTTGAACGGAGCACTGGGATAATTGGATAACGGTAGCTGAAATGTGAGGACGAATGATTCTTCTAGAATGATGGCCTCCGGTGAAGCGAAACAGAAAATCAACTCCTGAAATACTCCGGATAGGTGAGAAAAGAATAACTGACAAATGGAATACTTCGAGAGGATAACATGAAGCTAGAACCACGAATCTTCGAGAGAATAGACAAGATTTAGAGCAAAACTCTTCTTCGGTCTTCAAATGATGACGGAAAAACACCACCAAAATTACTGAGATACACCGGGAGAACGAAAAACGAAGAGGTTGATCCAACAACGAAATGATTTGAAATCGATCTTGGAAAAGGCATGTGACCGATGGGATCCATTCTTACGTCACGCTTGAAAAGAATTGAGAATAGCTCCGAAATAATTAGAAGAGTCAGGTAAGATCCTGGGAAAAGACCTGTGGGTTAGCGCCCACTAAAGAGAAAAACACCATTGAAAAGGATTGTTGAACAGGTAGATGTTGCACCGGAACAATTAAAATATTTTAATGAGGTGACAACCTCGAATTAATTCAAACACAGACGAATCTCCTGAGAACACTCCCGAAGGATAAACTGGCGAGAGGCGAACGAGCAAAGGGAAATATTTAAGCTGAAGGAAAGAATATGATCGACAACGAAAAACTTGAATTGAATCCACTGGAGAAGAAAAAGAGATGAAGAATGTCCACCGAGATGAGAATTCACAGGTTGAAATGATTGAGGGAAGACTGAAGAGGTTCCACATGAATGAAATTGATGCTCGTAAGAGACTCAAACTCTGGGAAGAAAAAGGGTGGGAGGGCGGGAAAAACAAAGGCAACTTGGAAAAGGGGACCGATGAATAACTTGAAGAGAAAACACCGGTTGAAATAATTAAGGAAAGAATGCAAAGGCTTCTCACGAGTAGGATGGATACTTGATTACGGACTCCAGCTCCGAGGAGAAAAAGGGGTGGGCGGGTGGGAAAAGAAGACAACTGAGGATTGAACTTGGCAAAGAAGAAGAGGCTCAAGTTGACTTGACAAGAAATGCACCGGATGAAAAGAGCTGAGAACCAACGATCGGAAAACCAACTGCGTGAACTTAAAGAAAAAATTTGAAGGGGAAGAGGGGTAGTTCAAAACACCTACGTCAAGATTCCTCACATGAGCGACGAAAGGGCTGAGGAGTAAAAGAATTCCTACTCTCCGATATAACTAAACTCCGAAAACAGTTTTCTTCTAGACTCAACAACGGCCAAACTACACGATCAATCAAGGGGGGCTCCTATGGTCGGTCGGTGCTCTGGTACAAACTTGTCACGCCCAAGATGCGACCCTATCCTAAAGTAACTCGAAGGTCCCACCAAGGATAGAAGCGCATCTTGAAGACGCTTTTGCAAGGTGGATATCATTACATCAACATTACATAATACATAGGGATACATACATATGGCATACAATGCCACACGAATACAACATCATCTTACATAAGAGCACCATCCGACTACGAATGAAACACAAACAGAAACTCAAACGACATCCACCCTGCTAGCCCAGGCTGCCGACCTGGAACCTATCCTCTGATCGAAGAAGAAGCAGAAGAAGAACTCCAAAACAAGTAAACATTGCTCTCGCGCCATGATCATCGCATAACTTGTACCTGCAACTGTTGTCGTAGTAATCTGTGAGCCACGAGGACTCGGCAATCCCATTACCATGGGTATCAAGACTAGCAAAGCTTAATGGGAAAGGAAGGGGTAAAGTGGTGAGGTTGCAGAAGCGACTAAGCATATATGGTGGCTAGCAAACGCAAATAAGAGTGAGAAGAGAGCAAACAGAACGGTCGTGAAGCTAGCAATGATCAAGAGGTGATCCTGAACTCCTACTTACGTCAATCATAACCCAAAACCGTGTTCACTTTCCGGACTCCGACGAAAAGAGACCATCACGGCTACACACGCGGTTGATGCGTTTTAATTCGGATCTGGTGTCAAGTTATCTACAACCGGACATTAACAAATTCCCATCTGCCACATAACCGCGAGCATGGCTCTCAAAAGTTTATAACCCTGCAGGGCTGTCCCAACTTAGCCCATGATAAGCTCTCGCGATCAACGAAGGATATACCTTCTCCCAAGAAGACCCGATCAGTCTCAAAATCCCGGTTTATAAGACATTTCGATAATGGTAAAACAAGACAAGCAAGACCGCCCGATGCACCGACAATCCCGATAGGAGCCGCACATATCTCGTTCTCAGGGTAACACCGGATAAGCTAAGCGTATAGGTACCGACGTAACCCAAGTTGCCAAGGGATGGTCCCGCACGGTGCTCTAGTTTGGACCAACACTTAGACAAGCATTGGCCCGGGGGGCTAAAATAAAGATGACCCTCGAGAGAGCGACTCCCAAGGGAAAAGTAGGTGGTAGTGAGGCAAATGGTAACACCAAGGTTGGGCCTTGCTAGAGGAGTTTTATTCAAAGCGAACTGTCGAGGGGGTCCCATAAATCACCCGACCGCGTAAGGAACGCAAAATCCGGGAACATAACACCGGTATGACAGAAACTAGGGCGGCAAGAGTGGAACAAAACACCAGACATAAGGCCGAGCCTTCCACCCTTTACCAAGTATATAGATGCATTAATTAAATAAGAGATATTGTGATATCCCAACATAATCCTGTCCATCATGGAGAAATCTTCAACTTCACCTGCAACTAACAACGCTATATGAGGGGCTGAACAAAGCGGTAACATAGCCAAACAATGGTTTGCTAGGAAGGGTGTCAAAGGTTAGAGGTTCATGGCAATTTGGGAGGCTTGAAGAACAAGTTATAGGAAGCGCAGAAAAGCGATAGAACGAAGCAACTAGCATAGCAATGATAGTAGTGAGATCCAAGGTGACGGTCATCTTTCCTGAAATCCCTCAAGGAAGAAGAACGATTCCATGAAGGAGATGAAGCCACGTAGACGAACCAAACGCAGACGAACGAATCCTCACGATCGCAACGAAACGGGAACTATCGAGAAGAAGCACAACATAGTAAACACACCACACATAGACAAGACATGATGCACAACCAAGCATGATGCATGACAAAGGCTACATGAAGTTACTCATGGCAAGAGATGATGCAACCAAGAGCAACACATCAAGGCAAGTTTAAATGAGGCCGGAAACAACATATAATAATTCCGGTAAGTCCTCATATGCAGATTTAGAAATTGGTCCAGAACTGAATAAACCTTATGTTCAAGTTGTTAAATAGCAAGTTAAAGAGCACCAAGAGAATCTACACGAAATTCTAGTCAAGTTACATATAAAGTTCATTTAATTCAGAGCTACGGCCTAGAAGATATGAGCAAAACAAGTTAAACATGGCATTGATGCGAAATGCATAGAAACATCAAGCAAACACCTCAAAACAAAGATGCAACATGATAATATGAAACTACATGCAAAATCAAGCAAGTTTCATATGGAGCACACTCAAAACGGAGCAACGGTTCAACACTTGCACTCTATACAAGTTTAAAGGACAAGCTGTCCAAAACAGCAACTAGGCATCTAGTAAGCATCAAAACAATATGCTACAGCACCTCAACGTAAGAACAAAAGGCATGGGCATGAAGTACAGGTAAAGCATAACAAAACATGAACACTGAGCTATCTCCAGAAATCAATAGATGATGCTCAAAAGGACATGGCAAGATTGCAAATAATAACAGTTTACAGACTTGGCAGAAATAACATCAGGTTGCAATGTTTAGAGCTATCAAACAACATGTTACAGAAACTTATCATGGCAAACAAAGGCATGGCATGAATCTACTAATTGCATAGAACAAAAGACCCTTACTGACCATGAGCCAAAAGGGCACCGAAAATATGATGGCACCCATGTAAACATGGCAAGTTATATGACAGATTCATACATGGCAGGAACAACAATAAGTAGGCATGTTGGTGAGCTTGAACCACTCACCACAGAGCAATACATGGCATGGCAAGGTGACCAACAGTAAGAAGACATGTTTATGAAGCTAAGCATGGCAAGAGCAAGTTCATAGGGTGCATGGATCACTAGCAAAGCTCATGGCAAAACTGGACTTAAAGTTAACAAGCTGACAGCAACATTATTCAGCAACTTTGGAGCAAGATAACAACAAGTTACAGCAGGCTATAAATGCAACCAGGGGCATGAATGGATAGGCATGACATGTATAACAAATCATCCTAAGTGAACATCTCCAGATTATGCATAGAATGACTTGTAGCAGCAGGTTTACATAGTATCACAATATAACAAAACCAGCCTAGCAAAACAGTAACAGCAAGTACCCCACTTAACAAGCTTGATTCACTCACTAAAAGACTCACAAAAATACATGGATGGCACCCCTGTAAAGATGGCATAACATAGTTCAAAACACATGTAGAGCTCATGCTCATAGGATGCACACAAAATGCAACGAAATAGACAAAACAGCAAGTTATAACAGTTTCAGCAGGTTAACATCATATAGCACTCTTCCAACGATGATTCGGGTATCAAGATGTACTCAAATTAACATGATGCAATGGAATGAAATGAAGTACTCATCGAGGCGAACAATTTTACATATTACACGCACGAAACGGAGCAGTATGCAGCAAGTTATGATGCGATGAACAGGGCAACATAATGCTGAAATTTAAAGGATTTAGCAGTTTTATGAAAAAAAAAACCAGAACGGGCGCAGGTGAACTAAAAGACGCCTGGGGCGGGGTTTAGTCAGTCTGCTCACCACAGGGCCAGCCCAGGAAGGAGGAGGCAGGCCGTCGAGTTGGGCCGATGGCGATGCTGGGCTGGGCCGACGCGGGGTCAACGCAAGCGGGCGGCGCTCGTCGTCGTCCTCCTCGATCCAGAGGGAACGAGGGAAAGCAGGGGGCAGCGGCGCATCTCAGGCGAGGTGGGGCGGCGCTCCAGCAGCGAGGCCGACGCGTAGATGGCGGGGATGGATAGATCCGGGGATGGGGATCCCGGATCCAGTCACGGGAGGTCGTCGGAGGGACTCCGACGGCGGCATCTTGCGGCTCCGGCGGCTCCTGCAGGGGCATGCGAGAGGGAGTAAGAGGGAGCTAGGGAGGAGGGAGAAGAAGAAGGGCGCGGAAGCGGCCTGGCCTGGCTGTCGAGGTCGCCGGGCGCGCACCTGCTCGATGTGAGGAAGCCTTGAGAGACGGCGGATGCGCTTCGGGCGAGGCTCGATCTCGGCGCAGAGGCGAAGGCTGCGGGCGGCGGCACGAGCGAGCCTCGGCCCAGATCGGGGCCCAGGCGGGCCGCGCACGGGCTTCGGCGGGCCCGGGCGGCTGGAGGCACGGGAGGACGTGGAGAGGACAGGTGGCGGCATGAGAGAGGCCGAGAGCGGTGGCTGCGGTGGCGCGGGCCAATGGCGACGCGACAAGTGGCGGGGACAGGTGGTCGGCGGCGGTTCCGAGGAGGAGGCGACGGCTGGAAGGTGGCTGGTGGTGATTGGGGGCGCGGATTTCAAGGAGGAGGAAGGAGAAGGCCAAAAATGGCATGTGGGTGTGCTTAAATAGGGTAGGGGCTAGGGTTTGGTTGGTTTGAGGCCGTTTCGAGCCGTTAGATCTCGATCGGAGGGTTTCGGACGCGAGGGGAGGTAGGCTGGGCCTAGGAGGGTTTAGCGGGATGTGTTTAGAGGGCCTTGGGCTAAA
Source organism: Aegilops speltoides (assembly GCA_021437245.1). Classification (NCBI taxonomy): domain Eukaryota; kingdom Viridiplantae; phylum Streptophyta; class Magnoliopsida; order Poales; family Poaceae; genus Aegilops; species Aegilops speltoides. The sequence continues at coordinate 102,914,068 of CM038146.1, forward strand.
AAGAGAGAGAAGAGGAGTGCAGCCCGGCGGCAGTTTCGAATACCGAAACTTCCGACGAAGATACCGGCAACGGTACCGCTATACATTTAACGGTTGGGCAGTCAAACGGACTCCGAGTGTGATGAAACTTGACAGGCGCTCTGTCTACACTATAATAAGACCGCAAGCCAAGTTATATCCCAATCCGAGAACATTTTTATGCCACTTATAAAATAATATTTCGGAGGTGCCGCGGGCGCGTGTGAGTGTGTCTGGGCTCGGAACGGACAACGTAGAGAACCGGGAGAACCCGAACGGATGCAAGTTTTGAAAAACATGCAGATGAGATGCAGATGATGACATGGCAAAATGCAACACTCAAGCAAATGACATGGCAATGACGGCGAATATCTGGCGGACACCTGGCGCATCGAATCCTGTTACATGCACTCACATACACAGCCAGGGTGGTTCGCGCGCAAGGGTTGGACTCGTGCCGCGCCTGCATAAAGTTTTGTTTAACTGATTTCTTTGCCCTGCCAACTGACAGGTGGGACCCAAAAACCAGGTGACAATTTAACCAGTCAACAAAGTGCCACGTAGACTATGTGGCCGGTCAGTAGGGTGCAATACGGTGCTCTACGATGAGCTAGTGATGGTATAATCACCGCAAAACTATATATAGTGATCGTAAAGAGCGTATTGTTACATATGTTGACCGCCAGTGTATTTTTCTCGTTTCAAATTAAGCCATATTAATCGGAAAGGACGCAGTATGGACTACTAGTACTAGTACTGCTTTGATGTGTCCCGTCAACTCGCCGAACAAGGAGAAGCTTGCTTACTACGCCTCTCCCTCGCCCACACGCATGGTGGTTCGCAGGACGAGGAGAGGGTTTTGACTACAGCGCCCTCTCCCTCTCCCTCTCCCTCACCCTCACCCTCGCCCTCGCGGTGGACGTGCAGCAGTTCAATCCGTGTCAGATTGCCAGAAGTATATTGTACTATAGTATCATCATTGTTGGACCTCCCGAAGAGGCAAAGAGCCAAGTGCAAGGTTCACACGAGTATGAACTGTTGAACCTCCCGAAGAGGCAAAGAGCCAAGCGCAAGATTTTATAGGATTTTTCGTCCTAGTAGGAGTGTACTACAACTATAGCGAATGATGCTACTGTATGATGCCGCCACGTTACATATATCCAAAGTTGTGCCACCTTTTTTTCTCAAAGAGTGTGTTGGAGCCCGTGCAACAACCACACAAGTTGCACGTACACATAAAACACATTTACTAGCAATAAATTCTAAAGGACAAATGTCAGTACGCCACACAAGTTCATCTCCAATTCATGTGATAAATTTGTGCATGACTAGTCTACATATATTCACAGCGCTACCATTCACAATTACCGTACTCCACTTACACGTTATAGATGGGCTACATGTCCTCCTCCAGGTTCCAGTGCCAGGTGTTCTTCATGGATGGCACGATCCATAGCGGTGGGCAACGGGAATCATTGTTGCAGCTTTCTAGTCCGATTCCACACGATGGAGACTCATCCAAGCTGAAGCGGCATAAATCAGGGATAGCGTGTCCCAACATGTCGTTCATCCGGCGGTGCACACTGAAGACACAACCATGCTTCATGAATGGCAGGCCTTCCGTGTCATGCACGGAAGGTGGCATCCGCTTCACAATGGGGTAGCTGTCCCCGATGAAAAGCGAGTACTCTCCAAGAGTGTTCCTCGGCACCCACATAGCATCACGGGGGTCGAACTCGGCGCCGTTCATCTGGTACACGCGGCATCTCAGATCTGGACACATGGTGACATACATAGTCAAGGTCCATGCATAATAATGTTGTGCTCAAATATGGTCAAGAATACTTGCAAAGACAAATAGTACTACTTGATTATAGAGGAAGTAAAATAACTGGCTTATTATATATAGCCACTCTTGGCTACATGGATGAGATAGTAAGACATGGAAAAACAAAAATGGTGGCAGCTAGTGGGTTCAAGTCTTCAAGGGCCTAGCTAGCTATACGCGTCCTCCAAGGTAAAAAGTACTCCTACTAGTACTACTAAGTATACTACTAGTACAACAATAGAAGAGAAGGCGAGAGGGTTAAAAAGTGGAATACCTAGGTAGATGGTGACGGTCCGATCGTGGTAGATTGTGTGACCATGTTGCACATTAGTGGTACCATGGGTAACGACTATTGAGATAGTTGATCCCAATATGCCAAAGTTAGCTACAAGGTTCCAGGTTGGACCGAATCGCGGATGCAAATGCACATCCAGGATCGGCAATCTTATTTTGATCGGGGGATGACTGGTCCCTGCAAAATAATGGAGTATCGTTAGGGATGCAAATGATGGTTTGCGCATTCCGTTTGTAATCTCCCGTACTGTAGGATGGAAACCAGATGAAACAAGTCCCCTAGCTTGTCACCGCGAAGATGCGGCCTAGATGGCGCACGGCGTCTTCAAACGTGTAGGGGTACAAATCTGCCGCCACCAGCATGCGCCAGCCTCTTCCGTTACTGCCTCTTGCATTGATGGCAATCCTTATGTCGAACACCACGATGAGATAGTAATCGTCGTAGCCGCGTCGCTTTGTCGGCGGGTCCGCAATTGCTATCTTCTTCAATCTCATGTAGGCATCATCATACGTATTCAAGCCCAGCCTGTCAGGAAGGCCGATCCCAATGGTGGAGAAGGGGTGAGGGAGTCCTGGACTAGGGGGTGTCCGGATAGCCGAACTATCACCATCGGCCGGACTCCAAGACTATGAAGATACAAGGTTGAAGACTCCGTCCCGTGTCCGGATGGGACTTTCCTTGGCGTGGAAGGCAAGCTTGGCGATACGGATATGTAGATATCCTACCATTGTAACCGACTCTGTGTAACCCTAGCCCTCTCCGGTGTCTATATAAACCGGAGGGTTTTAGTCCGAAGGACGAACAACAATCATACCATAGGCTAGCTTCTAGGGTTTAGCCTCCTTGATCTCGTGGTAGATCTACTCGTGTACTACCTATATCATCAATATTAATCAAGCAGGAGTAGGGTTTTACCTCCACCGAGAGGCCCGAACCTGGGTAAAAACATCATGTCCCTTGTCTCCTGTTACCATCCGCCTAGACGTACAGTTCGGGACCCCCTACCCGAGATCCGCCGGTTTTGACACCGACATTGGTGCTTTCATTGAGAGTTCCTCTGTGTCGTCACCTATAGGCCCGATGGATCCTTCGATCATCAACAACGACGCGGTCCAGGGTGAGACTTTTCTCCCGGGACAGATCTTTGTATTCGGCGGCTTTGCACTGTGGGCCAATTCGCTTGGCCATCTGGAGAAGATCGAAAGCTACACCCCTGGCCATCAGGTCAGATTTGGAAGTTTGAACTACACGGCTGACATCCGCGGAGACTTGACCTTCGACGGATTCGAGCCACAGCCGAGCCTGCCGCACTATCACGATGGGCATGATTTAGCTCTGCTGCCGGACAGTGCCCTGGAGGCCGCACAAGAATCCGCTCCGACCCTTAGCTCGGAGCCGACTGCGCCGATCGAGGCTGGGTGGTTGGACACCGCCTCGGGGGCTGCTACCTCTACGGTGATAGAGCCGAATACCGACCCTGTCCCTTGTGAAGCACGTGACTCCAAGGTGCCGGACTCCTTTCCGAACCCCGAACCTTCCGCGCCCCTGCCAATCGAATCCGATTGGGCGTCGATCATGGAGTTCACCGCTGCGGACATCTTTCAGCACTCGCCTTTTGGCGACATCCTGAATTCGCTAAAGTGTCTCTCTTTATCAGGAGAGCCCTGGCCGGATTATGGTCAGGATGGTTGGGATGCGGACGACGAAGAAATTCAAAGCCCGCCCACCACCCACTTTGTAGCCACTGTCGATGACTTAACCGACATGCTAGACTTCGACTCCGAAGACATCGACGGCATGGACGACGATGCCGGAGACGACCAAGAACCAGCGCCTACAGGGCACTGGGAGGCCAACTCAACTCACGACGTATACATGGTGGACACACCTAAAGGAAGCGACAACAAGGAACAACGGGACACCGCGAAGGATAATTCCCTCAAAAAGAAGTCAAAACGGCGATGTAAACGCCACTCAAAGCCCCGCCTCGATAAAGACAGCACGCATACAGACCCAGCCATAGAACAGGACAAACCGGTGGGCGATGAACATGCCCTCGAGCAACTATCCGAACAGGATAACCTGGATAGATAACCCATCCCCGGCGAAGATAACAGTCCGGATGATCTCACGCCGGACACATTGTCGGAGCAGCAAAACCTCCACAAAAGGCTTATCACCACCACACTCAGTCTAAAGAAGTAGGAGCGGAAGCTCAAGACAGCAGAAGACGCACTCAGAATGAGATGGAGCAAGGTACTCAACACCGCAGACAAATACAGCGACAGTCGCCAAACAAAGAGCTACCCGAAGCGCAAACGTCTGCCCGAATTCGACGAAGAGGCCGTAGAGCCCCCACGTTCAAAGAACAAAGAGGCCGCCCGGTAGGATAGACGACCACATGAAAAAGAAAGAGCGGCAAGCGGCGCTGCACTCAAGCCGACACGCGATCCGCACAAAGATCCATGCCAAAAGGATGGCCCAGTCAGGTCTATCTACGGGCCAAGAAAGCAGGCTCTAGAAAGCAATACAACACGTCGAGTATTCGAACATCACGGCACACCCAAATACAGGGGAGCCGCTCACCCCCTATGTTTCACTCATGAGGTGCTGGATCATGAATTTCCAGCGGGATTCAAACCCGTAAACATGGAGGCATATGACGGAACAACAGACCCTGGAGTCTGGATTGAGGATTACATCCTACACATACATATGGCTAGAGGAGATGACCTCCACACCATAAAATACTTACCCCTCAAGCTCAAAGGGCCAGCCCGGCATTGGCTCAAGAGCCTCCCATAGAATACCATTGGAAGTTGGGAAGAGCTCGAGGATGTGTTTCAGGCAAATTTTCAGGGGACTTATGTCCGCCCTCTAGATGCAGACGATTTAAGTCACATAACTCAACAGCCCGGAGAGTCAGCCCGCAAGTTCTGGAACAGGTTCCTCACCAAAAGAACCAAATAGTCATTGTCCGGACGCCAAGCCTTAGCAGCTTTCAAACATAACGTCCGAGATGAGTGGCTCGCCAGACACCTCGGCCAAGAAAAGCTGAGAACAATGGCCGCACTAACAAGCCTCATGACCGCTTTTATGCGAGAGAGGATAGCTGGCTGGCAAGATGCAGCACCAGCGACCCAAGTACATCCGAGGTCAGGGATGGAAATGGGAAACCTCAACGCAGCAAAGACCAGCGCCGAACCAAGGGGAATAGTCCGAAGAGCACGGCAGTGAATGCCGGATTCAAAAGCTCTTGGCAGAACAACAAACAACTGCCTTTTAAGGACAACAGCGATGAGGTGTCCAACCTAAACAAAATCTTGGACAAGATATGCCAAATCCACAGCGCCCCCGGGAAGCCTGCAAACCATACCCACAGAGATTGTTGGGTCTTCAAACAGTCCGGCCGACTTAACGCCGAACACAAGGGGCTCGACACACCAACTGAGGACGATGACGAACCCCACAAGCAGAGCAACGAGAAACAAAAATTTTTCCCACAAAAGGTCAAAACAGTAAACTCACTTCAAGTGACAACAGGGAAAAATAGAGCGGCGCCCATTAAAGTACGCGCCGCACGGTCTACCCCAACGGAGTCCCAACACTGGTTGTCAAAACCAATCACCTTCGACCATCAGGACTACTCCGGAAGTATCCGGAACGCAGGATGGACTGCTTTGATATTAGATCCTATAATTGACGGACTACAATTTACACAAGTCCTAATGGACGGCGGAAGTGACCTAAACCTGTTATATCAGGACACAATCCGCAGAATGGGGATAGACCCAACCAAAATATGCCATAGCAACGCTTCCTTTAAGGGAGTGACGCCAGGCCCACATGCACATTGTACGGGCTATCTACCACTAGAAGTTGTGTTCGGCTCATCCGACAACTCCCGTCGCGAAAAGTTAGTCTTCCATATCGCCCCATTTAAAAGTAGCTATCAAGCACTTTTGGGACGCGATGCTTTCGCCCGCTTTAACGCAATACCGCATTATGCGTCTCTTACACTTAAAATGCCCGGTCCACACAGCATTATCTCATTAAAGGGAAGCTTCGAGTGTTCCTGGAATATAGAAGAAAGTGAGACTGCCTTGACAGCCACACACTAACCCGACTTTGCTGATCAAAGCACCTAAACAGGTCATTCAGATCCCGGACACGGTTAGGCGAGTCCGGCATAAATAAACAAGGGGCTTACTAGCCGCGTACCCCCTTACAAGGGGCTGCACGCATGTACAATAAGAAAAAATAAAGCTCAATTTCATTCATTTTTTGAATTATACTCTGTTTATACATCCTTCGCATGATCCTTTTTTCCCAACTAAGTTCTTCTCTTTTATAGATGAACACCGTGCTACACCCGTCCAGGATACGGCACAACAGAGACACAAAGCGCAGACGCAAGAGGGACCCGTTGCAAGGATTCTTTTGATTAAGACCTGCGTAAACCTTTCTTCTTGTCTCTTGTTGATACACATCCCCCGGTTTCTTACTATAACCGAGGAGGAGGCTGGCGTTTTGGCATCGGCCGCGTCAGAAATTTTTGCGTGTACCTGGACATTAGGGGCTTAGGGTATTGTTCTGCCCGTTTTTCATAAAGACCGAATACCTTAGGGAGTCTTTGGCGTCTTGAGTTAGGCCTTATATGCATCAGCTCCGAATCATGTCTTTGGTCAAATGTTGGGTTTGCCCGGCTCCTGTGTTTTGCTGCCTTACGTTCCATACTATCGGCTAACGCGGCACCAGGAGAACTACTGCGATTGTGCCCGGTTCGTCTAGGTGAGCACCTCAATGAGAAAGCCGGCCGATCGTCATGATATAGCGAGAGACTGGTCAACCACTCGATCGACCACCGGAATGTTTAGAATTCCTCCGCTTTAATGAAGGGCCGTTTCCCGGTCAGGCACACACGCGCCCCGAATTCGGCGAGCGCAGTGCCCCTAGGAGCTATATAGTAGCCCCACCATCGAACTCCTATGGCTAAGTGAAAGTGATAAAGCATTATAGTCCGGTTGCCTAGTTTGCTACGCTATCACCTCCTTCACAGGACCAAGATGTTGGATTAAGTGTGAAAATGCGCCTTTTTTGCAAACACCCCCGCACTATGTGTGTGGGGGCTCAAGATCATTATCTTTCGTGTTATATACACATATACATTAACGGCCGCACAGGAGGTATTTCAATACTTGAACGCACAAGTATAAAAAAGCCATTATATTATATTTGAAATATGGTTTCACAAATCATACATGTTATTTGAACATAACATTTTTCGAGCACTGCATCTCTATTATATGAGCGCCCTGCATGACTTCCTCAAAATAGTGCTCGGCAGGTACTCGGCTTCTGCCTGAATCCTGGGATGCAACGTCGATGGCCTTCATCTCTGCCCAGTATGTTTTGACACGGGCAAGAGCCATCCGTGCACCCTCTATGCATGCCGACCGTTTCATTGCATCGATATGCGGCACCGCATCAAGGAACTGCTGCACCAAGCCAAAATAACTCTTCTGCTCGGGCCTTTTCGGCCAAAAATGAGTCACGACATCCTTCATGGCAAGTCCGGATAACCTACTCAGCTCAGCCCATTCGGCTAACCGATCGGTCAATGGAAGTGGACGCTCTGGACTATGGAACTGCGACCAAAAAAGCTCTTCCATTCCATGATCCTTTTGGCCTGGAAGTGTGCGACCGCGTCTGTGGCACTCGCCGCTAAATCCAGATGAGCATCCTTCGCACCCCACAGCTGGCCCAACTGAGCATACTTCGGATCCGTGAACTTCCTCCGCAGCCGAAAGGGCTTTCCAGCCGCGATATCCTCGGCTTGACGTAGCTCCTCCTTTATAGCTCTCATCGCGAGCGGCATCCTTAACCCGGCGATGGCCTTCTTCAGTCCTCTTGCTCCGCTCGGCGTTCTTTTCAAGAAACTTCGCGATGGTCGACAAAGATTCTTCACTTCACGGCCATCTCGGCCATTTCCTTCTGCTTGGCGATGGAGCGGCTGTTCGGCTTTAGCTCTTGGCCACCTTCAAGGCAGCCGCATTACTTTTCCTGGCTTGCTCCTTGGCTCAGGCGAGCTCCGCCCGAAGGTCCTCCATAGTAGCGGCACCATCTGCATTAAGCATACATGTTGTAAGGCACGGGCGTCAAGCTCCCTTACCAGGTGTCTGCGGAGAAGCCACATACCTTGCGACTCGTCAAGTCGCTTATTGACCAGCGTGATGTCTGCATCCGCAACATCAAGTTGCCACTTCAGTTCGGCAAATCCATCAGTCCGGCTGGCCACCGAACGCTCCACCGCCTATATAGGAAGGGCGACATCTTACAACTGAGATTATGATCCTCGGCACGCTGTTGCCTTTCACAACGTACCGAGTCTCAGGGGCTACTATCTATACAGGGCGCATTCCATATGCAAAACTGTCAGAAGGTATATCATTTTCGCGTACCTCAAACCCCGTCAGTAACCTTCTGACAGCTTCATGCAATCCACTCTCAGCGGACGAAATCCTTTCAATCACCGTACCCATTAACGTACGGTGATCTTCTGAGATAGACGCTCGCCCGAGCAGATCCTTCAGCTCCTCCGACCGTACACCAGTTGGTGCCGAACTTTCCGGGCCCGCCGTACTCGGAGAGACCCTCCGCGACGACACCTCGGTCGTCCCGCCCCGCAACAGTCTGGCGGATGGAGCGTCTCACTCTCCATCATCTCCGGACGAAGATCCCCCGAAGATGAGCTCTGCTGAGAAGGGCTGAGATCCGAACTACAAGGTAAAAACTTCATTTATCTTCAGAAATAAAAACAGGGAAGTCCCTTATTACAAAACTCCCCTTTCTACTTACGGCTCGCTAAAGGGATGATTTCCTTGGGGAAACAGTGCGGTCGGGGCTTCTCCCAGCGCAGGACCCTCTGGTGAAGATTTCTTCCCCCGCTTTGAGGCCTTGGCCTCCGGATCTTCAAAAGCGGTCCTCTTCTCCCCCTGGAGGGAGGGATTTTCGATCCCCCCTTCCTTGAGAGCCTCCTTAGCGGAGGCAGTAGCTTTCCTGTTCCCCCCTTCGCCTTCTTCAAGAGGCGCAGCCGCCAGCATCTTGGTCAACACAGGATCCGGTGCGGTCTCAGGTAGGGGGGGTCGGACATCTTATCAGCTTTGCTTTCGCTATCCACTCCTGTTCAAGGGACAGCTCTTTAAAGGGCAGGTTTATGATAAATATATAGATAGCGTGTCCGGGTACAGGGCTACTTACTTGAATATCCGGGCGATTGCAGCTCAGGCCTGCGTCCTCGGTCAAGTCCGGACACATCTCTTGTGTTCCGAAGAACAATTTATACATCTCCACGGGCGTCACGCCCATGAAGTGTTGGAGAGCTCGTGGTCCCTCCAGATTGAATTCCCATAGGCGTGAGGCGGCGTTTGCGAGGCGTATACGCCAATTAGCATGACTTGTGCCACTACAACCAGATTGATCTCCCTCTCTTGGAGGTCTCGGATAAAGCCCTGCAGCAGAGGTACGTCCTTGGACGGCCCCCAGTCAAGCCCCTTGTTGACCCATGACGCCAGCCGTCGTGGAGGACCCGAGCGAAAGGCAGGTGGCGCCACCCATCTGGTGCCCCTGGGAGCGGTGATGTAAAACCACTCCTGTTGCCACAAACCAAGCTCCTCTTGAAAAGAGCCCTCGGGCCATGGAGCTTCAGCACTCCTGCTTATAACAGCCCCTCCGCACTCTACCTGTTGCCCCTTGATCATCTTCGGCTCCACATTGAAGGTCTTGAGCCACAATCCGAAGTGAGGGTAGTCGCGAAAGGCTTCATACAACAATGAGCGATGAGATGTGGAGGATGGACTCCGGATCCAAGTCGTGGAATTCCAGCCCATAATAAAACATGAGCCCCCTCACGAAGGGGTCCGTCGGGAAGCCTAAACCCTGATGGAAGTGAGACACGAACACCACTCTCTCACCAGGCTTGGGAGTAGGAATAACTTGCCCGTGAGTAGGCAGCCTGTGCGAAATTTTGCCGGTTAGATACCTGGCGTCTCTCAGCTTTAGCACGTCTTCTTCCATGACAGAAGAAGGCATCCACCGGCCTCGTAGGTCGGAACCGGACATTGTTGAAGGTCCAAAGCGCCTGAATCTGGAGCCTTGGGTGTTGGAACTCGGCGAGGGGTGGATTCGATTGAGATTGAAAGAAAGGGGCAGGCCTTGGTCTCGTTATAAAGAGGTTGAATCCCAAGAGCCTTCCCGTGACCGTTTGGGACTCGCCTTAGAGGCGCGTGCTAACGGGCGCGTTGGGTTACCCACGCCCGTGTTATGAGAATCCGGAATAAGGGACACGATCTCGCTTTGACAAGGCGTGCCAAGGAAACCGCTTCGCTAAACGCTACCGAGGTGGGACGATAAAAGCGATTCAAATAAAGGCTTGGCCGTGGTGTGGCGTCATGCCACGAGATCGTCGTGAGATTGAACTTGTGTAAATATTATTCTCTCTACGGTGGTATGTGGAACTTATTTTGCGAGCCGGACACTATCACGGTGTTCAAGATCTTCTATGAATTATTCGGAGGAGGAACCCGCCTTGCAATGCGAAGACAATATCGCCCGGACTCGTCGTCATTGAAGCTGGTTCGGCTACTCTTGAGGAGTCCTGGACTAGGGGGTGTCCGGATAGCCGAACTATCACCATCGGCCAGACTCCAACACTATGAAGATATAAGATTGAAGACTCCGTCCCGTCTCCGGATGGGACTTTCCTTGGCGTGGAAGGCAAGCTTGGCGATATGGATATGTAGATCTCCTACCATTGTAACCGACTCTGTGTAACCCTAGCCCTCTCCGGTGTCTATATAAACTGGAGGGTTTTAGTATGAAGGACGAACAACAATCATACCATAGGCTAGCTTCTAGGGTTTAGCCTCCTTGATCTCGTGGTAGATCTACTCTTGTACTACCTATATCATCAATATTAATCAAGCAGGAGTCTTACCTCCACCGAGAGGGCCCGAACTTGGGTAAAAACATTGTATCCCTTGTCTCCTATTACCATCCGCCTAGACGCACAGTTCGGGACCCCCTACCTGAGATTCGGCGGTTTTGACACCGACAAGGGGTCTACTGGAACGGGCGCACTGTTGTGGATGTTGTGCAAAATGATGGTGGTATCCGGCAGGAGGTATGCAAGCCAATCTTCATTGGCACCGACCCAGACCTATATATAAGACAGTGGGCAGCGGAGAAATTACGGGATGGAAATGGAATAACTAAGTACTACATGATCAAACTCCATTACTGACCTGCTCATCGGATAAAATCCGACTACCTCTCAACATTGGCAACTCTAGCGGAGTCAACGTGCAACCATGGCCAGGGAGCGGTGGACTGTTCGAAGGATTGTCCCATAGAAGAACCTTCTCCTCAAGGACGCATGGAAGACCAACAAGCATGGCCTTTTCCCAAGCCTGTTTAAGCACAGTCTTAAAAAAGTTGGTGCAGGAAGCACCGAGTCTTGCGGAGGTGAGGACGTCGGAGCGGCATGCAATTTCTCCTAGAGGATCGTCGTCTAAGGTCTCCCAGCCCCGACGAGGAGGAGAACCACCTGGCGAATCCATGGGAGCAGCGACGAACTGCCTTCTCTTCGGGGGGAGGGGAACTGGCGAGGAGGAGATAAGAGCGTAGTAACCATAGGGCCTCGTCCCTTCCAACTGTAGATCATTTCTTAGCGAAGGGGTGAGGCTACTATTTACTACTAGTACTAGCATTATGGAACGTTATGGGATTGCATTATACTGTAAATAATAGTACTAGTAAGGAATTTTTCGCACTAGGTAGTAGTTTTTGGCGTGGATTAAGAAATTTTGGGTATGTTTTTGCTATTTTTTGTACACGCCAACTAGTGTCAAAAAATGCCTTACATTATGTGACGGAGGAGTAGGCACTCGTACTGTAGCAGTACTAGTACTACTTTTTCTCAACTAGTAGTGCGATGTACTGTACTTCTAGTCTAGTCTAGTATAGTGCACCAGTTTTGAACTCTTGAATCTCAGGGCCAAGGAGCTACAGTTGGAAGTGGAGGGTACTACAGTTCTCTAAAACCATCGATGTACTATCAATGCAGGGAAAGTACACATGCGTAGTGGCCTAGTGGGTACTCTCGGTGCTCTATTCAGCCGCTCCTCTCATGTAGCTGGCCTACTCAGCCGCTCCTCTCACGCACACACTAGCAGCCTGTTTATCAGCGAGGTTACTGCAGGGGTAGAACATTTGAGTTATTTGATACAGCGAGATTAGGCTTTTCGCTTCCATTTGTGGAGGTGTAATGGATCTCATCGAACTTTGTTAGTAGTTCCTTCTTTATGAATGAGATGAAGCAAAGCTTTTGCCTCCGTTTCAAAAAAAACACGTCAAGAGGAATTTCTTTTATAGTAGAGCCGATAATGGAGTGAAGTCCATGCATGCAACGCCACAAGCTACAGAGTAGTAGTAGAGCACTTTACGTACAGAGCCATATTGCACAGTTCCCAATGCCCCACCAGGCTTTTCCGGCTCCTCGGGCTTAATTGGGAGGCGCTAGTTTAAATATGCTACTAGCTGATGAGGAAGCTGCAAGCGAGGTGCGGCTAGGGCGAGCACGCGAGCCACGGGATGCTGGGAAGGAAAACCCGTTCACGTGGCTAGGCTATCCAGTGCACCTAGATTGTGGTGCCACACATCTGTTTGACTTCAAAACTCAAACTACCCGTGTAAAATATTGGCTCGCAGTGAAGTGTGGTACTATTTAAAAAAAGGCCGTCGTGCATTTGGCCGGGATCGAACCCACAAAACGAGGTATACACTCCCACGACCACTAGTAGTACTCGTTGGAGTACAACGCAACCTAGAATCGCCTTTTATCGCTAGTAGTACGCACATTGTTCCTTACAAGAAACCCCTAATAATGCAAGAAACCACTAAAATGCCAATAAACTACTACCACTTGCATACGTGGTAGACTTAAGATAAGACTACCTTATCAATCATTGTACATGCTCTTACCAACCAGCCCTACCGAGAAACGACTACTCTACAAAGTACCGTTATAGGCACGTTTCAACCCATGGCCCTGTTTGGATACATTTGTTGTCAATCTAACACTGCCAACCAAACACCACTTTGGTTAGAGTTAGTTCAGGGTTAGAATATAACTTTAACCTCTGACAGGGCCAATGTCGCCCATTAAGTCAATGCCTTCTATTCGACCGGACGTTATGACTTGTGGGACCTACATGTCAGTTTGCACAAAAATCCCCGAGTGACCTCCTACCTCCGGCCCGTCCACCTAGTCATCCACGGCCATGGGACGCAGCTACCGCCATGCGCGTATGCGAGTCAAAACCGCCGGCGGTGCAGAGCCCATGTTGCGGCAGCCCGGATGCCAGCTCCGTCCGGCGCTCATGGCCGCTAGCTAGCCAAGATAGCTCATCCGGTGCTTGTCTGCAAGGTTTGCTAGCTAGATTAGCACGGCAGCGTGGCGGCTTGCTTCGCGTCTTGCGCGCTAAAACCAGCCATCGGCTCAAGTGAAGGCTAAGCGCGGCTTGCTTTCGCTTCGTGAGTCACGCTCGGGCTAGCTCGCCAACTTTGTCGCGGAGGGTAGCGGCGTTCAAAGACATCCAATGAGCGGCGGCCAACTCGCTCATCACCGGCGCCACCGACAAACACGCATCAGTACTGTTTGAAGTAATGTTCAGGAAAAATAATGATTTGAGGGGGAATAACAAGATAGAAGGTCAGATGTGGGTCCCTCGTGTCAATGGTCAAACAAAATGTGTTGGTTTAAGCTGCCTCGTCAGCACAGACGTGTGGGCCAACCCTGTCATAAATGGGTTTAAACGAACCTAATCGGTAGGAGTACTAGGTAGTAGTTTTTGGCATGGATTAAGAAATTTCGGGTATGTTTTTGCTATTTTTTGTACAATAGGTTCTTCCTAGGGCTGGTTGAAAGTGGTAGTTTTTTTTAAAATACTCTACATATTGTAAGTAGGAGTGAAAGTTAAGCTTTGGAAGCCAATAAGCAAGGCTAGTTACATAGTGCATATGTGTACATGATTGAAAGTAAATATCAACCATGAGTGACTAATATCTTGATGCAAAACTCGAAACTATCGAATACTAGGAAAAAAATGCATGGTTGGAAATACTAGCAATGTTCATGTGTGTTGCAACGAATCATAATTAGAATAATACTTATTCACAAACTTGATACAAAATACTCTAATTTTGATATACATATGTCACTAGAGATATATTATGTTTCAATTAGAATGTATTCCTTGGGCTGTTTTGGTGAGGTCAGGGAGGGATGTGGTTGGCTTTAAGATACTAATTATGGGTTTTTCAGCAAATTGGTAGACAAGTGGGATGTTGGTGAGAAAAGGCAACAACTTACCTCACAGTCGTTAGATGTAGATCTAATGGTCAGAAATGACGGATGGCAGACACACCATCATCACCAACTTAGTCTTCTGTAGGAGTACTAGCAAGACCCATGCATTGCACGGAACATCAAGATGCATTTTTTTATAAAACACTTGTTGTGATTGATCCTTGCGGGAGTAATCCCATGTGTAAAAACTAATGATATCTCGAGAAATATGAGATAAGGTGAAGAGGAGTGGGGTGTGGTGGTGATTGGTGGTCGGACTGAGTGGAGGCATGGGGATTGACGATGCCGGCAGCGGCCACCAGGCCAGTTTGTTCCAGAGGCTTCCTTTCTTAATTTCTCAACAATGAGGTTTGTTGGAGATAAGGATGAACGAGGGAAGGCCTTGTCTACAAATGTGGAGAGGGGTGCGGGTATCTTTTAGTTTAATTTCCATCCGTCAGATATAGATCGGACGGTCTATATTGCAAGATGGAACATGTACCTGTTGGAAATATGCCCTAGAGGCAATAATAAAAGGATTATTATATTTCAATGTTCATGATAATTGTCATTTGTTCATGCTATAACTGTATTATCCGGAAATCGTAATACACGTGTGAACACTTAGACCCAATGAGTCCCTAGTGAGCCTCTAGTTGACTAGCTCGTTGTGATCAATAGATAGTCATGGTTTCCTGACTATGGACATTAGATGTCATTGATAACGGGATCACATCATTAGGAGAATGATGTGATGGACAAGACCCAATCATAAGCATAGCATAAAAGATCGTATAGTTCGTTTGCTAGAAGCTTTGCCAATGTCAAGTATCTCTTCCTTCGACCATGAGATCGTGTAACTCCGGTTACCGTAGGAGTGCCTTGGGTGTATCAAATGTCACAACGAATCGGGTGACTATAAAGGTGCATTACGGTATCTCCGAAAGTATCATTGGGTTGACACGGATCGAGGCTCGATTTGTCACTCCGTGTATGACGGAGAGGTATCTCTGGGCCCACTCGGTAATGCATCATCATAATGAGCTCAATGTGACCAAGGTGTTGTACGGGATCATGCATTGCGGATGCGAATAAAGTGACTTGCGATGAACGAGACGAACAAGGTATTGGGATACCGACGATCGAGTCTCGGGCAAATAACGCATCGATTGACAAAGGGAATTGCATCTGAGGTTTGATCGAATCCTCGACATCGTGGTTCAACCGATGAAATCATCGAGGAGCATGTAGGAGCCAACATGGATATCCGCACCCGCTGTTGGTTATTGCACGAGAGTCGTCTCGGTCATGTCTGCGTGTCTCCCGAACCCGTAGGGTCTACACATAAGGTTCGGTGGCGCTAGGGTTAGTAGGAAGTCAAGTATGTGACCACCGAATGTTGTTCGTAGTCCGGATGAGATCCGGACGTCATGAGGAGTTCCTAAGGTTTGGAGGTAAAGAATAATATATAGAAAGTGGTGTTTGACCATCGGGAAAGTTTGGGGTTTCGGTAAAATCGGGACCACCTAAGGGTCCTGGTCCACCGGTGGGGCCACCTATCCGGAGGGCCCCATGGGCCAAGGGAAGGAACCAGCCCACAGGGGCTGGTGCGCCCCTAGGCCCACCCCCGCCCCTAGGGTTGAAACCCTAGGGGTGAAGCGCCCACCGGCAGGGGGCACTCCACCCCTTGGCCGCCGCCCCACAGATTGGATCTCAGGGCCGCCACCAGGGGCCTATATAAAGGGGGAGGAGGGGGCTGCAGTGCCAACTCCCAAGGCGCAGCCCTCCCTCCCAACACATCTCCTCCTCCATAAGAGCTCGTGAAGCCTGCCGAGTCTTGCTTCTCCACCATCACCACGCCGTCGTCTTTGCCGGTGGAGCTGTCTTCCTCAACCTCTCCTTCCCCTTGCTGGATCAAGAAGGAGGAGGCGTCGCTCGTCCCGTCACGTGTGTTGAGCGCGAGGTGCTGTCCGTTCAGACTTGGCATCGGTGATCTGAATCACGTTCGAGTACGACTCCATCATCACCTTGCAAGCTTCCGCACGCGATCTACAAGTGGTATGTAGATGCTATCTCTCTCCGTTACTCGTTGCTTAGATGAACTCATAGATGGATCTTGGTGAAGCCGTAGGAAAAATTTTAATTTTCTCGCAACGTTCCCCAACAAAGGGCATCATGAGCTAGGTCTATGCGTAGTTCTCTAATGCACGAGTAGAACACAATTTGTTGTGGGCGTTGATCTTGTCATCTTACTTGCCTCTACTAGTCTTTTCTTGCTCAGCGGTATTGTGGGATGAAGCGCCCGACCAACCTTACACGTGCGCTTCGTGAGACCGGTTCCACCGGTGACATGCACTAGTTGCATAAGGTGGCTGGCGGGTGTCTGTCTCTCCCACTTTAGTTGGAGCGGATTCGATGAACAAGGCCCTTATGAAGGGTAAATAGAAGTTGACAAAATCACGTTGTGGTGATTCGTAGGTAAGAAAACGTTCTTGCTAGAACCCAATCGCAGCCACGTAAAAGATGCAACAACAATTAGAGGGCGTCTAACTTGTTTTTGCAGCGATTGATCATGTGATGTGATATGGCGAAGTTGTGATGAATGATGAATTGTGATGTATGAGATCATGTTCTTGTAATAGGATTCACGACTTGCATGTCGATGAGTATGACAACGGCAGGAGCCATAGGAGTTGTCTTTATTTTTTGTATGACCTGCGTGTCATTGAAGAGCGCCATGTAAACTACTTTACTTCATTACTAAGCGCGTTAGTCATAGAAGTAGAAGTAGTCGTTAGCGTGACAACTTCATGAAGACACGATGATGGAGATCATGATGATGGAGATCATGGTGACAAGCCGGTGACAAGATGATCATGGAGCCCCGAAGATGGAGATCAATGGAGCTTGATGATATTGGCCATATCATGTCACAACTATATAATTGCATGTGATGTTTATTATGTTTATGCATCTTGTTTACTTAGGACGACGGTAGTAAATAAGATGATCCTTATAAAATTTCAAGAAGTGTTCTCCCTAACGTGCACCGTTGCTACAGTTAAGTCGCTTCTAAGCACCACGTGATGATCGGGTGTGATGGATTCTTACGTTCACATACAACGGTGTAAGACAGTTTACACAAATAAAACACTTAGGGTTAACTTGCGAGCCTAGCATGTGCGGACATGGCCTCGAACACGGAGACCGAAAGGTCGAACACGAGTCGTATGGAAGATACGATCAACATGAAGATGTTCACCGATGATGACTAGTCCGTCTCACGTGATGATCGGACACGGGCTAGTCGACTCGGATCGTGTAACACTTAGATGACTAGAGGGATGTCTAATCTAAGTGGGAGTTCATAATTTTGATTAAGAACTTTATTATCATGAACTTAGTCTAAAACCTTTGCAAATATGTCTTGTAGATCAATGGCCAACGCTAATGTCAACATGAACTTCAACGCTTCCTAGAAAACCAAGCTGAAAGATGATGGCAAGCAACTATACGGATCGGGTCCGAACCCGAGATCATCCTCATAGCTGCCAGAAGCAATATGTCCTAGAAGGACCGCTAGGTGCCGCTCCGTCGAAGAACCAAGGCGTTATGAGCGCTTGGCAAACTCGTCTTGATGATTACTCCCTCGTTCGATGCGGCATGCTCTACACTTAGAACCGGGGCTCCAAAAGCGTTTTGAGCATCACGGAGCATATGAGATGTTGAAGAGCTGAAACTAGTTTTCCAAGCTCATGCCCGGTCGAGAGATATGATGTCTCCGACAAGTTCTACAGATTGTAAGATGGAGGAGAACAGTTACAAGGAACACATCCTCAAGATGTCCGGGTTGCACGCACGTATGACCCAGTTGAACATTAACCTCCCGGATGAGGCGGTCATTGAGAATCCTCGATCGCTCCCACCAAGCTACAAGAGCTTTGTGATGAACTACAACATGCGGGGGATGGTAAAGACCATTCTGAAGTGTTCTCAATCTTTGAAGTCGTGAGAGGCTGAAATCAAGAAAGAACATCAAGTGTTGATGGTCAATAAGACCACTAAGTTCAAGAAGGGCAAGGGTAAGAAGAACTTCAAGAAGGACGGCAAGGATGTTGCCGCGCTGGTAAGCCGATTCTTGGGAAGAAGTCAAAGAATGGACCCAAGCACGAGGTAGTGCTTTTATTGCAAGGGAAGGGGCATCGAAGCGGAACTGCCCCAAATACTTAGCGGATAAGAAGGCCGCAACACCAAAGGTATATTTGATATACATGTAATTGATGTGTACCTTACCATTACTCGTAGTAACTCCCGGGTATTTGATACCGTGCCGTTGCTCACATATGTAACTCACAGCAGAGCTGCGAATAAGCGGAGATGGCGAAGGGCGAGGTGACGATCTTGCGTCGGGAATGGTTCGAGGTCGATGTGATCGCCGTCGACACGCTGCCTCTACATTTACCTACGGGATTAGTTTTGAACCTCAATAATTGTTATTTAGTGCCATGTTTGAGCATGAACATTGTATCTGGATCTCGTTTGATACGAGATGGCTACTCATTTAAGTCTGAGAATAATGGTTGTTCGATTTATATGAGAGATATGTTTTATGGTCATGCTCCGATGGTCAATGGTTTATTCTTAATGAATCTCGGCGTAATATTACACATGTTCATAGTGTGGATGCGAAAAGATGTAAAGTTGATAACGATAGTCCCACATACTTGTGGCACTCGCCGCCTTGGTCACATTGGTGTCAAGCGCATGAAGAAGCTCCATCTTGATGGACTTTTGGAGTCTCTTGATTATGAATCGTTTGACACATGCGAACCATGCCTCTTAGGCAAAATGACCAAGACTCCGTTCTCGGAACAATGGGCGAGCAACCAACTTGTTGGAAATCATACATCTTGATGTGTGCGGTCCAATGGCGTTGAGGCTCGTGGAGGATATCGTTATGTTCTCACTCTCACCGATGACTTAAGTAGATATGGGTATGTCTACTTAATGAAACACAAGTCTGAGACCTTTGAAAAGTTCAAGGAATTTCAGAGTGAGGTGGAGAATCAACGTGATGAAAGATAAAGTTCCTACGATCGGATCGTGGAGGAGAATATTTAAGTCACGAATTTGGCACACACTTAAGGAAATGTGGAATCGTTTCACAACTCACGCCGCTGGAACACCTCGGTAAACGGTGTGTCCGAGCGTCGTGTCGCACTCTATTGGATATGGTGCGGTCTATGATGTCTCTTACCGATTTACGCTATCATTTTGGGGATCGCTCTAGAGACAGCTACATTCACTTTAAATAGGGCACCGTCTAAATCCATTGAGACGACACCGTATGAATTATGGTTTGGGAAGAAACCTAAGTATCGTTTCTAAAAGTTTGGGGATGCGATGCTTATGTCAAGAAACTTCAACCCGAAAAGCTCGAACCCAAGTCGGAAAAATGCGTATTCATAGGATACCCTAAGGAAACTGTCGGTATACCTTCTACTTAAGATCCGAAGGCAAGATCTTTGTTGCCAAGAACGGATGCTTTCTAGAAAAGAGTTTCTCTCGAAAGAAGTAAGTGGGAGGAAAGTAGAACTTCGATGAAGTACTACCTCTCGAGCGGGAAAGTGGTGCAGCGCAGAAACCGTTCTGTGATGCCCACACCAACCAAGAGGAAAACGTTGATGATGATCAAGGTACTTGGATCAAGTTACTCTTGAACTTCAAGGTCCACGAGGACACGTTCCGCACTGAGTGGTACGGCAACCTGTCATGGAAATCATGTTGCTAGACAACAATGAACCTTGAACTATGAAGAAGCAATGGCGGGCCGGACTCCAACAAATGGCTTGAGGCCATGAAATCCGAGATAGAATCCATGTATGAAAACAAAGTATGGACTTTGACAGACTTGCCGATGATCGGCGAGCGATAGAAAATAAATGGATTTTTAAGAAGAAGACGGACGCGGATGGTAATGTTACCATCTATAAAGCTCGACTTGTCGCTAAGGGTTATCGACAAGTTCAAGGGATTGACTACTGACGAGACATTCTCTCCGTGGCGAAGCTTAAGTCCGTCCGAATCATGTTAGCAATTGCCGCATACTATGATTATGAGATATGGCGATGGACGTCAAAACGGCATTCCTTAATGGACATCTTAAGGAAGAGCTGTATATGATGCAGCCGAAGGTTTTGTCGATCCTCGAACGCTAACAAAGTATGCAAGCTCCAATGATCCATTTATGGACTGGTGCAAGCATCTCGGAGTTGGAACATTCGCTTTGATGAGATGATCAAAGCGTTTGGGTTATCTTGACTTATGGAGAAGCTGCGTTTACAAGAAAGTGAGTGGGAGCTCAGTAGCATTTCTCCTATTATATGTAGATGACATACTCTTGATGGGAAATGATACTGAAACTCTGGACAGCATTAAGGCCTACTTGAACAAGTGTTTTTCAATGAAGGACCTTGGAGAAGCTGCTTATATATTAGGGATCAAGATCTATAGAGATAGATCGAGGCGCCTCATAGGTCTTTCACAAAGCACATACCTTGATAAGATTTTGAAGAGGTTCAAAATGGATCAGTCCAAGAAGGGTTCTTGCCTATGTTACAAGGTGTGAGATCGAGCTCAGCTCGATCACCGACCACGGCAAAAGATAAAGAAGAGATGAGTGTCATCCCTATGCTTCACCATAGGATCTATTATGTATGCCATCTTTGTGTACTGACCGATGTAAACCTTGCCGTAAGTTTGGTTGCAAGATACCAAAGTAATCCCGGCAAGGAACACCGGACAGCGGTCAAGAATATCTGAAGTACCGAAAAGGACAAAGGACATGTTTCTCGTTTATGGAGGAGACGAAGAGCTCGTCGTAAAGGGTTACGTCGGCGCTAGCTTCGACTCAGATCTGATGACTCTAAGTCACAAACCGGATCGTGTATATGTTGAATGGTGGAGCGATGGTGAGTGCGGTGCAAGCGAGCGTCGTGGCGGGATCTACGTGTGAAGCGGAGTACATGGCAGCCTCGGAGGCAGCGCATGAAGCGATTTGGGTGAAGGAGTTCATCACCGACCTAGGAGTCATACCCAATGCGTCGGGGCGATCAAACTCTTCTGTGACAACACCGGAGCTATTGCCCTTGCCAAGGAGCCGGGTTTCACAAGAAGACCGAGCACATCAAGCGTCGTTTCAACTCCATCCGTGAAAATGTTCAAGATGGAGACATAGAGATTTGCAAAGTGCACACGGATCTGAATGTCGCAGATCCGTTGACTAAACCTCTCTCGCGTGCAAAACATGATCAACACCGTAACTCTATGGGTGTTCGATTCATCACAATGTAACTAGATTGGTGACTCTAGTGCAAGTGGGAGATCATTGGAAATATGCCCTAGAGGCAATAATAAAAGGATTATTATATTTCAATGTTCATGATAATTGTCATTTGTTCATGCTATAAGCTGTATTATCCGGAAATCGTAATACACGTGTGAACACTTAGACCCAATGAGTCCCTAGTGAGCCTCTAGTTGACTAGCTCGTTGTGATCAATAGATAGTCATGGTTTCGACTATGGACATTAGATGTCGTTGATAACGGGATCACATCATTAGGAGAATGATGTGATGGACAAGACAATCATAAGCATAGCATAAAAGATCGTATAGTTCGTTTGCTAGAAGCTTTGCCAATGTCAAGTATCTCTTCCTTCGACCATGAGATCGTGTAACTCCGGTTACCGTAGGAGTGCCTTGGGTGTATCAAACGTCACAACGTAATCGGGTGACTATAAAGGTGCATTACGGTATCTCCGAAAGTATCTGTTGGGTTGACACGGATCGAGGCGGATTTGTCACTCCGTATGACGGAGAGGTATCTCTAGGCCCACTCGGTAATGCATCATCATAATGAGCTCAATGTGACCAAGGTGTTGTACACGGGATCATGCATTGCGGTGCGAGTAAAGTGACTTGCGGTAACGAGGCCGAACAAGGTATTGGGATACCGACGATCGAGTCTCGGGCAAGTAACGCATCGATTGACAAAGGGAATTGCATACGAGGTTTGATCGAATCCTCGACATCGTGGTTCAACCGATGAAATCATCGAGGAGCATGTAGAGCCAACATGGATATCCGACCCGCTGTTGGTTATTGCCCGAGAGTTGTCTCGGTCATGTCTGCGTGTCTCCGAACCCGTAGGGTCTACACACTAAGGTTCGGTGGCGCTAGGGTTAGTAGGAAGTCAAGTATGTGACCACCGAATGTTGTTGAGTCCGGATGAGATCCGGACGTCACGAGGAGTTCGGAAGGTTCGGAGGTAAAGAATAATATATAGAAAGTGGTGTTTGCCATCGGGAAAGTTTTGGGGTTTCGGTAAAATCGGGACCACCGGAAGGGTCCCGGGGTCCACCGGTGGGGCCACCTATCCGGAGGGCCCCATGGGCCAAGGGAAGGAACCAGCCCACAGGGGCTGGTGCGCCCCAGGCCCACCCCTACGCCTAGGGTTGAAACCCTAGGGTGGGGCGCCCACCGGCAGGGGGCACTCCACCCCCCTGTCGCCGCCCCACGGAGATTGGATCTCCAGGGCCGCCACTGAGGGGCCTATATAAAGGGGGAGGAGGGGGCTGCAGTACCAACTCCCAAGGCGCAGCCCTCCCTCCCAACACATCTCCTCCTCCGTAAGAGCTCGTGAAGCCACAGCCGAGATCTTGCTTCTCCACCATCACCACGCCGTCGTCTTTGCCGGTGGAGCTGTCTTCCTCAACCTCTCCTTCCCCTTGCTGGATCAAGAAGGAGGAGACGTCGCTCGTCCCGTCGTGTGTTGAACACGGAGGTGCTGTCCGTTCAACACTTGGCATCGGTGATCTGAATCACGTTCGAGTACGACTCCATCATCACCTTGCAAGCTTCCGCACGCGATCTACAAGTGGTATGTAGATGCTATCTCTCTCCCGTTACTCGTTGCTTAGATGAACTCATAGATGGATCTTGGTGAAGCCGTAGGAAAAATTTTAATTTTCTGCAACGTTCCCCAACAGTACCGTCATCACCAACTCAGTTTTTTATAAGAGAAGAAATATAAGTATGGAGATACAAACGTATTATCGATACTTGCTTCCGTAAACTAGCATCTACATTCTATTCAACGCCTCGGCATGTGGGGCCTTAGCACAATGACTTCTTGACTGTGTAAAACAAAGATTTTCCCGTCGCCGATAAGGAGGGGGTGACGGAGGCGTGCTTTTTGGCTTGCTCTAGTCCTAGTAGTCATACTAGGTGGTCTAAGCACGTGTAGTTCTTTTTCACGTCTCGTGTTCGCCGTACGGCCACAACTTTTGATGAATAGATGGTAAGTTATTCATGGGGAAACCCTTGTTGAGCGTGTTTGCGAGAGAGACAGAGAGAGAGAGAGAGAGAGCGTGTGTGATATGTTAGAGACTGAGGCAATGGTAACAGATTCTTTGTGTCTATGTGTGTGGAGGATAGAGAGAGACATGTACATGGGGCTTTGTGTTGTGTAACGTGGAGATACATATACATAATTAGAGAGTGAGTGTGTGAGATACACATGCGAACATGAGGAGAGATGAGGATCCAGATAAATGGGTGTTTGTGTGTGTCTGTGTGTGTTTGTGCATGTGTTGTGTGTGAGAGGGAGTGTGTGTATGTGGAGTAGAGAGACCACTAATGATGTAAACCTAGTATAAGGGAAGGGGGAATGGTGTGACATGTGTAGTAGCGGGATAGCACGGGTGCGGGCCGGGGGAGCAGACTATTTGGAAGAGACATCGAGTGTGTGTGTGGGAGAGGGGTGTGAGAGCGAGCGAGAGAGAGAGCTAGCGATGGAGAGAGAGAGAGAGAGAGAGAGAGAGAGAGAGAGAGAGAGAGAGAGGGGGCGAGAGGGGTCGTTTGTGTCCATAAATGGCATATAGATAGGAAGACAATGTTGATGTTGTTTGAAATTGGCCTATGTACGGAGACGCAAGGGAAGCAAGTCATCGTGTGTGTGATAGGGACTTCATGAGAGATCTAGAATAGATGGTGTAGAGAACAATGTGCGAAATCGAGAACGATGATACATTAGGGAGCTATGGAAAGAGTCACGACATATATGTATACAGGGAAGGAGCTGGGGCGGGTCCGCATGTGGGAGAGATAGAAAGAGGAGAGTGGTGCACAATGAGACAAAGTGTGCTTGTTTGCAGTGGGGGTGGTGTGTGAGGTGAGTACTCGACGTTTGGGGGCGACGTTTTGTGTGTATGGGAAATATACATTCTACATAGTGCATGTGCTTGGGAAAGAGAGATAGCGGGAGACCTAGAGAGTGAGGGAAGAGATGTGTGCATGCCCGAGAGACAACATGATAGAGACCTATATTGGGGTCCGGACTTTACAAGAGAGAGGTGTGTTAATGTGCTCGTGTGTTGGTGTTTGGGGGAGAGAACAACTTCTCTATGTGTGTGGGGGGCGAGGGGGGTTGGCTTCAGATAAAGAGTGAGGTGTCTATATTTGAGGGACTTTAGCGTAATTGAGATATTGTGCACTCATGGTTGATCAATTTGTTTCACAGTTTGGACTATGAGATAACGATACTTTTGAACATGCGTGATATACCTTGATGTACCAGAATTACAAACCTAAGATTGGAATTTTGGAATTCGACTCCATCATTAGCTTTTGTAATTCATTTAAACGGAGGTACATTTTTTAAGCCGGGATTTCGTGATTTTAAATTCATATATCAAACCTAGAGATATACACATACGGGCATATGTTCAAACTTTATAATCATCCACTTTATTCATACACATACACATTTTTGCTTTTGTCATCATATTTAGGATAAACACATTTGGAATTTCATTTGAATTAGACCGTATGATGGTATTTGCTTGTAGTAGCTCAATGATCCATATTTGAATTGAATGGACAATCTAAGTTTTTAGTTGGAGACATTAATTTTCAAAAACTTGCACTTTTTTTGCGTGCAAAACAAACAAATTGTCGGCCATGATATCATAGTCGGCCATACGAGACCAGAATACTTATAATTTTAGGCGCTAAAAGCTTTCAAACTTCCCGCTCACATCGAAATATCACGCGCCTGGAAGTTTAGCCCTGCGATATTCCCGTTTTACCCCTGCCACATGAACGGAAAAGGGTTGTGATGTCTACTACACAACCTTCTTCTTGTAGACGTTGTTGGGCCTGCAAGTGCACAGGTTTGTAGGACAGTAGCAAATTTCCCTCAAGTGGATGACCTAAGCTTTATCAATCCGTGGGAGGCGTAGGATGAAGATGGTCTCTCTCAAACAACCCTGCAACCAAATAACAAAGAGTATCTTGTGTCCCCAACACACCCAATACAATGGTAAATTGTATAGGTGCACTAGTTCGGCGAAGAGATGGTGATACAAGTGCAATTTGTATAGTAGATATAGGTTTTTGTAATCTGAAAATATAAAAACAGCAAGGTAACTAAAGATAAAAGTGAGCGTAAACGGTATTGCAATGATAGGAAACAAGGCCTAGGGTTCATACTTTCACTAGTGCAAGTTCTCTCAACAATAATAACATAGATAGATCATATAACAAACCCTCAACATGCAACAAACAGTCACTCCAAAGCCACTAATAGCGTAGAACAAACGAAGAGATTATGGTAGGGTACGAAACCACCTCAAAGTTATTCTTTCGGATCAATCTATTCATGAGTTCGTACTAGAATAACACCTTAAGACACAAATCAACCAAAACCCTAATGTCACCTAGATACTCCATTGTCACCTCAAGTATCCGTGGGCATGATTATACGATATGCATCACACAATCTCCGATTCATCTATTCAACCAACACAAAGTACTTCAAAGAGTGCCCCAGAGTTTCTACCGGAGAGTCAAGACGAAAATGTGTGCCAACCCCTATACATAGGTTCATGGGCGGAACCCGCAAGTTGGTCACCAAAACATACATCAAGTGGCACGTGAAATCCCATTGTCACCATAGATAATCACGGCAAGACATACATCAAGCATTCTCAAATCATTAAAGACTCAATCCGATAAGATAACTTCAAGAGGAAAACTCAATTCATCACAAGAGAGTAGAGGGGGAGAAACATCATAAC
Organism: Aegilops speltoides; assembly: GCA_021437245.1. NCBI lineage: Eukaryota > Viridiplantae > Streptophyta > Magnoliopsida > Poales > Poaceae > Aegilops > Aegilops speltoides. The sequence continues at coordinate 102,940,755 of CM038146.1, forward strand.
ATCCAACTATAATAGCAAAGCTCACGATACATCAAGATCGTGTGAAGTCGAGAACACAAGAGAGAGAGATCAAACACATAGCTACTGGTACATACCCTCAGCCTCGAGGGTGAACTACTCCCTCCTCGTCATGGAGAGCGCCGGGATGATGAAGATGGCCACCGGTGATGGGTTCCCCCTCTGACAGGGAGCCGGAACGGGCTCCCGAGAGGTTTTTGGTGGCTACAGATGCTTGTGGCGGCGGAACTCCCGATCTATCTTCTCTGTGGATGTTTTTAGGGTATGTGGGACTATATAGGCGAAAGAAGTCGGTCGGGAGGTGCTCGAGGGGCCCACAAGACAGGGGGCGCGCCCAGTAGGGGGGCGCGCCCCCGCGCACCCCCCTATCTCCTAGCCTCCTCGAGGATCTTCTGAGGATCATATTCTTCCCAAAAATCACGTTGCCGAAGGTTTCATTCCGTTTGGACTCTGTTTGATATTCCTTTTCTTCGAAATACTAAAACAGGCAATAAAACAACAATATGGGTTGGGCCTCCGATTAGTAGGTTAGTCCCAAAAATGATATAAATGTGTAAAATAAAGCCCATAAACATCCAAAAAGGGGTAATATAATAGTGGAACAATCAGAAAATATAGATACGTTGGAGATGTATCAAGAATACCCAAGCTTAATTCCTGCTCCTCCTCGAGTAGGTAAATGATAAAAACAGAATTTTTGATGTGGAATGCTACCTAGCATAATTCTCAATGTAATTTTCTTTATTGTGGCATGAATGTTCAGATCCAAATGATACAAAATAAAAGTTCATATTAACACGAAAATGGTGATGCTTCAAGCATACTAATCAAAGTAATCAAGTCTTCTCAAAATAACATGGCCAAAGAAAGTTATCCCTTCAAAATCATATAGTCTAACTGTTGCTCTATCTTCATCACACAAAGTATTTAATCATGCACAACCCCGATGACAAGCCAAGCAATTGTTTCATACTTTAATAATCTCAAACTTTTTCAACTTTCCATGGGTCGTCCCGCCACCTTTTGACCAAGTCAAACGGGCCGACCTTTTCACAGGAATGGGCCTCTGTTGGGCCGTGCCACGTGCCGACGTATCATAGGCGCCTTCTGTCCAATGAGTGGATGACATCTGTCCCAACGATGAGCCGACACGTGTTTCTCCAGCCAATGATGATTTTACACGTGGAAAATCCCCATTGGTCGGGGCTGTTAACGGGTTATCGGATCCAAAACCCGACCCGATAGCTTAACGGCGTTCCTTTATGGTGGATGCCACGTGTCGGTCACCCTTGACGAAAGCACTTCTGTGACGTGCGATTTATCGTCATGGAAGTGGACACTTCCGTGATGATAATTTTGGTAATGTCATGGAACACTTCTACGACAGCACATGTATGACTATCCTGATTCTGTCATAAAATCGTCATGGATGTACATGCATGACAAAAAACGCAACCTACTGTGACAAACAGGTATCATCACGGAAGTGTATTTTTTTGTAGTGCAACATGCTCAAAGTGCTCACAACATTGAGAAGAAACAAGCATGCCCAGGAAATCAATGTGTGCGCAGGGAGGCCCTTTGCTCAAAGAAGCATCGACCGATTTTCTTTATTTCCACGCCTTCTCACAGCTTTGTATTGGTTATACTATGGTGAATCATTGAGATGCATAAACATGCTGAACTTTTGTTCTTCTGAATGTTAGTATGCATACTGTATCCTCTGAAGCTTAGTTTAATGTGAGTGTCTACGTCCAGTACCGCATCCTCTAATTTGGTGGATGCCAAGTTGAAAAAGGTTATCGATGAGTAGCCATAAGCTGGAGGCATCTTTTTTTCTTTCGAATGGGCAATAAGCTGGAGAGTGTCTCGGGCTGCCTCTAGCACAAGGTCCTCCAGTATGAAAACGGGCAGTCGACTGGGCCGATACAAAAGCCTATCCATCTTAAAGCCCATTTGTTTTTGTTTTTTGCAAGGAGAAGCCCATATTCCTTGAAGAGGGGGCGATCCCAGAAAAACCCTCCTTCCTCCTTGCTTCCACTTATACTCCCTCCGTCCGGGTTTATTAGGCCCATGAGCCAATTGCTAAGACCAAGAAGATGCACACAGAGAAAATAAATCTCCTTAATTTACTCCATAGCCACCCTATTAAATAGGCCTAGTAACAAACTAGGCGCATGCGGTGGCCGGCGGGCACATGCATCCTCCATGCATGGCCAGTCAGCCAAGTCCATGTGGCAGCTCCAATGCAGCAACCCAAAAGAAGAGAGCGATTCTTGGGAAAAAGCGAGTAGTCAGTGCAGCGAGCCTTATAAACACGAACATCTCTCTCTCCCGCTTCCGTCTCTCCCCAATCCCCCCCTCGCTCCCCAATCTTCCTCACTCGTCCAGAAAACCCTCGCTCACCTTCTTCCTCACTCGTACAGGAAACGCCTGCTCCTCTTCTTCCACTCCTACAGAAATCCCCAGCCCTCCTTCTTCCCCACTCACACTGCCACTAGGCTCGTCTCTGGGTACTCTGCTCAAACCCGTGAGCTCGGCGCGATGCCCACAAGGAAAGCGGAGTCGGCTGGCCCCAACACCAAGAAGATGAGGCTCCCGCCAGCGGCGATGCTGGTTGTAGATCCCGCATCCGGTAGCGCGGGGAGAAGGGCGAGCCCCCCCCCCACCCGGATCTGAGGAACCGGTAGAATCTCTCGTGGACCGCATCATCGATCTCCCGGACGTCATCCTTGAGGAGATCATCTCGCTTCTCCCCACCAAGGATTGTTGCCGCACACAAGTCCTCTCAACTTGGTGGCGCCTGTTAGGGAACGTAGTAATTTCAAAAAAATTCCTACGCACATGCAAGATCATGGTGATGATATAGCAACGAGAGGGGAGAGTGTTCGTCCACGTACCCTCGTAGACCGTAAGCGGAAGCGTTATCACAACGCGGTTGATGTAGTCATATGTCTTCACGATCCGACCGATCCAAGCACCGAACGTACGGAGCCTCAGAGTTCAGCACACGTTCAGCTCGATGGCGTCCCTCGAACTCCGATCCAGCCGAGTGTCGGGAAGAGTTCCATCGGACGACGGCGCGTGGTGGCGATCTTGATGTTCTATCGGCGCGGGCTTCGCCTAAGCTTCATGCGACGATATGATCGAGGTGGAATATGGTGGAAGGGGCACCGCACACGGCTAAGGAACGATCCGTAGATCAACTTGTGTGTCCATGGGGTGCCCCCGCCTGATATATAAAGGAGGGAGGGAGGAGGGGCCGGCCTAAGGGGCGGCGCCTTAGGAGGGGGAAACCTACTCCAAGTAGGTTTCCCCTTCCTTTTCCTAATCCAAGAGGGAGGGGGAAGGAAGGAGTAGGAGAGGGGGAAGGCAAGGGGCCCCCCCCCTTCCTTGTCCTATTCGGACTCAAGGGGAGGGGGCGCGCCACTTGCCCTGGCCGGCCCTCTCTTTCTCCAATAGGGCCCATCAAGGCCCATTACTTCCCGGGGGGTTCCGGTAACCCTCCGGTACTCCGGTTTTCTCCGAAAACTTCCGGAACCTTTCTGGTGTCTGAATATAGTCGTCCAATATATCGATCTTTATGTCTCGACCATTTTGAGACTCCTCGTCATGTCCCCGATCTCATCCGGGACTCCGAACTCCTTCGGTACATCAAAATTCATAAACTCATAATATAAGCATCGCCATCGAAACCTTAGCGTGCAGACCCTACGGGTTCGAGAACTATGTAGACATGACCTAGAACTATTCTCGGTCAATAACCAATAGCGGGACCTGGATGACCATATTGGCTCCTACATATTCTACGAAGATCTTTGTCGGTCAAACCGCATAACAACATATCGTTGTTCTCTTTGTCATCGGTATGTTACTTGCCCGAGATTCGATCGTCGGTATCCAATACCTAGTTCAATCTCGTCACCGCAAGTCTCTTTACTCGCTCAGAATGCATCATCCCGTAACCAACTCATTGGTTACATTGCTTGCAAGGCTTATAATGATGTGCATTACCGAGAGGGCCAGAGATACCTCTCCGACAATCGGAGTGACAAAACCTAATCTCAAATACGCCAACTCAACATGTACCTTCGGAGACACCTGTAGTACTCCTTTATAATCACCCGATTCGTTGTGACGTTTGGTAGCACCAAAGTGTTCCTCCGTAAACGGAGGTGCATAATCTCATAGTTAGAGGAACATGTATAAGTCATGAAGAAAGCAATAGCAACATACTAAGCGATCAAGTGCTAAGCTAACGGAATGGGTCAAGTCAATCACATCATTCTCCTAATGATGTGATCCGTTAATCAAATGACAACTCTTTTGTCCGTGGCTAGGAAACATAACCATCCCGATAAGCGAGCTAGTCAAGTAGAGGCATACTAGTGACACTATGTTTGTCTATGTATTCACACATGTATTATGTTTCCGGTTAATACAATTCTAGCATGAATAATAAACATTTATCATGAAATAAGGAAATAAATAATAACTTTATTATTGCCTCTAGGGCATATTTCCTTGATCTCCCACTTGCACTAGAGTCAATAATCTAGTTCACATCGCCATGTGATTTAACACCAATATTCATATCTCAGATATGATTAACACCCATAGTTCACATCATCATGTGACCGATCCATTTGTTTGTGACTGCGAAAAAGAGTGGTTGGGTTAGATGTTACTGCCATGTTCAATCTGGGTTTTGTCTAAAAATTGATGAACAATTAATCCTTGGGCTTTTTGTACCATTTGTAAGCTTGAGTTGCATGTTGTTGCCCTTGTAGTCCTCTCCATCTGCCACTACACTGCCGCATCTTCCACGGCTGCTGTTCGTTCCCGTCCGAGGCCTCACCGTCGTTCTCCGCCTTGGTTCGCTCGCTGTGACCGCCGTCGTTTGGCGTTGTCAACATGGTCAACAACCAAGAGGAATCAGGAGATGATTGTACATGGATAGGCTGACAGTAGGGACCCACCAGGGTCATTGCATTTCGCAAGCAGGTGCCTCGTTATTACAAGCCAAAAAAGTATTTCCTCCTAATTGTTTGACAACTAGGTCCCACACCATTGTCAATGTAGTCAATAAACGAGAAAATTACACAACGAGCCAATAAAACCAGGGACCCAGCAGCTCGCCTAGTTGTTTTTTAGTTTCAGGGACGGAGCTCAACTGCGCGCTGTGCGGGGGTTGTGGCCTGTCTAGCCCATGCTCACGCTTTTATTTAAGCACATGACGGGCCTAGTTGATATATTTTTTCTTTCTGAAAATGGCTAGCCCAGCTCTTTTTTTTGGAGAATACCAAAACTGAGGCCTACTTGCTTTTCTCAGCCCTGCTGGGCTACAAATATTTCAAGATGAGGAGGGATGTAAGTAGTAAGAAATGGGCTTCCCTAGAAAATGGGCTATAAGTTGAAAGAAATGGGCTGTAAATTTTTAAACCAAAGCCAACCGACAATTGCATTAAAATATCATTTTTCAGGATTTCTCTACTCTCTACTCTTATAAAAACCAAAGCCAACTGGTAATTACATTAAAATATCATCTTTTCTCCCACAAGATAAACTACTCATACAAATGCATCTTCATGTTCCGTAAAATCTAACGGGCATCTTGCCGATTAAGATTCTAAATTTCATTCATTTTTATGGAGAATTGTTTTTGAATTTTATTTTGATATAATTTTTGAAAATTATTTTTAACGTGACTCGAAATTTCATGATTAAAAAGTTCAGACCCCACCAAAATATGCAAAATTTTGTTGAATTTTTTAGCAGTGCCCAGAATATATGGTTTGTAATGCTAATAAAAAGAATTCCTTCCGATGATGTGTGACTAGTTTACCATAGAGCTACGGGTCCATAGCTAGTAGTTAGATGGCTTCTTCTCTCTCTCTTTGATCTTCAATACAATGCTCTCATCAATGTTCTTGAAGATCTATTCGATGTAATCACTTTTTTGCAGTGTGTTTTTTGGGATCTGATGAATTATGGGGTTATGATCAGATTATCCATGAATATTATTTGGGTCTCCTCTGAACTCTTTTATGCATGATTATTATAGCTTTTTATTTCTTTCCGATTTATTGATTTGGTTTGGCCAACTAGATTGATTTATCTTGCAATGAGAGATGTGCTTTGTGATGGGTTCCATCTTGCGGTGCTCAATCCTAGTGACAGAAGGGGACATGACACATATTTGTATTGTTGCCATTAAGGATAAAATGATGAGATTTATTCGAATTAATTGAATTTACTTTTCCTACATCATGTCATTTTGCTTAAGGCGTTACTCCGTTCTTTATAAACTTAATACTCTAGGTGCATGCTGGATAGCGGTCGATGTGTGCAATAATAGTAATAGATGCATGCATAAGTCGGTCTACTTGTCTCAGACATGATGCCTATAGTGTTTGGGAACGTAGTAATTTCAAAAAAATTCCTACGCACACGCAAGATCATGGTGATGCATAGCAACGAGAGGGGAGAGTGTTGTCCACGTACCCTCGTAGACCGTAAGCGAGCGTTATGACAACGCTGTTGATGTAGTCGTCGTCTTCACGATCCGACCGATCCAAGCACCGAACGTCACGGCACCTCCGAGTTACGCACACGTTCAGCTTGATGGCGATCTCCGCCTCCGATCCACCTGAGCTCGGAGATGAGTTTCACGACCTGACGGCGTGGTGGACGATGATGATGTTCTATCGCGCAGGCTTCGCCTAAACTCATGACGATATGACCGAGGTGGAATATGGTGGAAGGGGGCACTACACACGGCTAAGGAACGATCCGTAGATCAACTTGTGTGTCTATGGGGTGCCCCCTACCCCCGTATATAAAGGAGTGGAGGAGGGGGAGGGCCGGCCCTCTCTATGGCGCGCCTAGGGGAGTCCTACTCCCACCGAGTAGGATTCCCTTTCCTAGTCCAACTAGGAACCCTTCCATGTATTAGGAGTAGGAGAGAAGGAAAGGGAAGAGAAGGAGAAGGAAGGAAGGCGCGCCCTCCTAGTCCAATTCGGACTAGTCCAAGGGAGGTGCGGCCACCCTTTGGCCCTTTCTCTCCTTTCCCATATGGCCCAATGAGGCCCAATGCGAATTCTGTAACTCTCCCAGACTCAAAAATACCGAATCACTTGGAACCTTTCCGAACTCCGAATATAGTCGTCCAATATATCGATCTTTACGTCTCGACCATTTCGAGACTCCTCGTCATGTCCTCGATCTCATCCGGACTCCGAACTCCTTCGGTACATCAAAACTCATAAACTCATAATATAAGCATCGAAACCTTAAGCGTGCGGACCCTACGGGTTCGAGAACTATGTAGACATGACCTAGAACTATTCTCGGTCAATAACCAATAGAGGGACCTGGATGACCATATTGGCTCCTACATATTCTACGAAGATCTTTATCGGTCAAACCGCATAACAACATACGTTGTTCTCTTTGTCATCGGTATGTTACTTGCCCGAGATTCGATCGTCGGTATCCAATACCTAGTTCAATCTCGTCACCGCAAGTCTCTTTACTCGCTCGTAATGCATCATCCGTAACCAACTCATTGGTTACATTGCTTGCAAGGCTTATAATGATGTGCATTACCGAGAGGGCCCAGAGATACCTCTCCGACAATCGGAGTGACAAAACCTAATCTCAAATACGCCAACTCAACATGTACCTTTGGAGACACCTGTAGTACTCCTTTATAATCACCCAGTTACGTTGTGACGTTTGGTAGCACCCAAAGTGTTCCTCCGGTAAACGGGAGGTGCATAATCTCATAGTTAGAGGAACATGTATAAGTCATGAAGAAAGCAATAGCAACATACTAAATGATCAAGTGCTAAGCTAACGGAATGGGTCAAGTCAATCACATCATTCTCCTAATGATGTGATCCCGTTAATCAAATGACAACTCTTTTGTCCGTGGCTAGGAAACATAACCATCCCTGATAAACGAGCTAGTCAAGTAGAGGCATACTAGTGACACTATGTTTGTCTATGTATTCACACATGTATTATGTTTCCGGTTAATACAATTCTAGCATGAATAATAAACATTTATCATGAAATAAGGAAATAAATAATAACTTTATTATTGCCTCTAGGGCATATTTCCTTCAGTCTCCCACTTGCACTAGAGTCAATAATCTAGTTCACATCGCCATGTGATTTAACACCAATATTCATATCTGTATATGATTAACACCCATAGTTCACATCATCATGTGACCGATCCATTTGTTTGTGACTGCGAAAAAGAGTGGTTGGGTTAGATGTTACTGCCATGTTCAATCTGGGTTTTGTCTAAAAATTGATGAACAATTAATCCTTGGGCTTTTTGTACCATTTGTAAGCTTGAGTTGCATGTTGTTGCCCTTGTAGTCCTCTCCATCTGCCACTACACTGCCGCATCTTCCACGGCTGCTGTTCGTTCCCGCCCGAGGCCTCACCGTCGTTCTTCGCCTTGGTTCGCTCGCTGTGACCGCCGTCGTTTGGCGTTGTCAACATGGTCAACAACCAAGAGGAATCGAGGAGATGATTGTACATGGATAGGTGACGGTAGGGACCCACCAGGTCATTGCATTTATAGCGTGTGCCTCGTTATTACAAGCCAAAAAAGTATTTCCTCCTAATTGTTTGACAACTAGGTCCCACACCATTGTCAATGTAGTCAATAAACGAGAAAAATTACACAACGAGCCAATAAAACCAGGGACCCAGCAGCTCGCCTAGTTGTTTTTAGTTTCAGGGACGGAGCTCAACTGCGCGCTGTGCGGGGGTTGTGGCCTGTCTAGCCCATGCTCACGCTTTTATTTAAGCACATGACGGGCCTAGTTGATATATTTTTTCTTTCTGAAAATGGCTAGCCTAGCTCTTTTTTTTGGAGAATACCAAAACTGAGGCCTACTTGCTTTTCTCAGCCCTGCTGGGCTACAAATATTTCAAGATGAGGAGGGATGTAAGTAGTAAGAAATGGGCTTCCCTAGAAAATGGGCTATAAGTTGAAAGAAATGGGCTGTAAATTTTTAAACCAAAGCCAACCGACAATTGCATTAAAATATCATTTTTCAGGATTTCTCTACTCTCTACTCTTATAAAAACCAAAGCCAACTGGTAATTACATTAAAATATCATCTTTTCTCCCACAAGATAAACTACTCATACAAATGCATCTTCATGTTCCGTGCAACGAACGGGCATCTTGCCAGTTAAGATTCTAAATTTCATTCATTTTTTGCGGAGAATTGTTTTTTGAATTTTATTTTGATATAATTTTTTGAAAATTATTTTTAACGTGACTCGAAATTTCATGATTAAAAAGTTCAGACCCCACCAAAATATGCAAAATTTTGTTGAATTTTTTAGCAGTGCCCAGAATATATGGTTTGTAATGCTAATAAAAAGAATTCCTTCCGATGATGTGTGACTAGTTTACCATAGAGCTACGGGTCCATAGCTAGTAGTTAGATGGCTTCTTCTCTCTGTCTTTGATCTTCAATACAATGCTCTCATCAATGTTCTTGAAGATCTATTCGATGTAATCACTTTTTTGCAGTGTGTTTTTTGGGATCTGATGAATTATGGGGTTATGATCAGATTATCCATGAATATTATTTGGGTCTCCTCTGAACTCTTTTATGCATGATTATTATAGCTTTTTATTTCTTTCCGATTTATTGATTTGGTTTGGCCAACTAGATTGATTTATCTTGCAATGAGAGATGTGCTTTGTGATGGGTTCCATCTTGCGGTGCTCAATCCTAGTGACAGAAGGGGACATGACACATATTTGTATTGTTGCCATTAAGGATAAAATGATGAGATTTATTCGAATTAATTGAATTTACTTTTCCTACATCATGTCATTTTGCTTAAGGCGTTACTCCGTTCTTTATAAACTTAATACTCTAGGTGCATGCTGGATAGCGGTCGATGTGTGCAATAATAGTAATAGATGCATGCATAAGTCGGTCTACTTGTCTCAGACATGATGCCTATAGTGTTGGGGAACGTAGTAATTTCAAAAAAATTCCTACGCACACGCAAGATCATGGTGATGCATAGCAACGAGAGGGGAGAGTGTTGTCCACGTACCCTCGTGAGCCGTAAGCGAGCGTTATGACAACGCTGTTGATGTAGTCGTCGTCTTCACGATCCGACCGATCCAAGCACCGAACGTCGGCACCTCCGAGTTACGCACACGTTCAGCTTGATGGCGATCTCCGCCTCCGATCCACTGAGCTCCGGAGATGAGTTTCACAACCTGACGGTGTGGTGGCGATGATGATGTTCTACGGCGCAGGCTTCGCCTAAACTCATGACGATATGACCGAGGTGGAATATGGTGGAAGGGGCACTACACACGGCTAAGGAACGATCCGTAGATCAACTTGTGTGTCTATGGGTGCCCCTACCCCGTATATAAAGGAGTGGAGGAGGGAGGGCGGCCCTCTCTATGGCGCGCCTAGGGGAGTCCTACTCCCACCGGAGTAGGATTCCCCTTTCCTAGTCCAACTAGGAACCCTTCCATGTATTAGGAGTAGGAGAGAAGGAAGGGAAGAGAGAAGGAGAAGGAAGGAAGGGGCGCCTCCCCTAGTCCAATTCGGACTAGTCCAAGGGAGGTGCGGCCACCCTTTTGGCCCTTTCTCTCCTTTCCCGTATGGCCCAATGAGGCCCAATGCGAATTCCGTAACTCTCGGTACTCAAAAATACCGAATCACTCGGAACCTTTCCGAACTCGAATATAGTCGTCAATATATCGATCTTTACGTCTCGACCATTTTGAGACTCCTCGTCATGTCCCCGATCTCATCCGGGACTCGAACTCCTTCGGTACATCAAAACTCATAAACTCATAATATAAGCATCGAAACCTTAAGCGTGCGGACCCTACGAGTTCGAGAACTATGTAGACATGACCTAGAACTATTCTCGGTCAATAACCAATAGAGGGACCTGGATGCCCATATTGGTTCCTACATATTCTACGAAGATCTTTATCGGTCAAACCGCATAACAACATACGTTGTTCCCTTTGTCATCGGTATTTTACTTGCCCGAGATTTGATCGTCGGTATCCAATACCTAGTTCAATCTCGTTACCGGCAAGTCTCTTTACTCGTTCCGTAATGCATCATCCCGTAACCAACTCATTGGTTACATTGCTTGCAAGGCTTATAATGATGTGCATTACCGAGAGGGCCCAGAGATACCTCTCCGACAATAGGAGTGATAAAATCTAATCTCAAAATACGCCAACCCAACATGTACCTTCGGAGACACCTGTAGAGCACCTTTATAATCACCCAGTTACATTGTGACGTTTGGTAGCACACAAAGTGTTCCTCCGGTAAACGGGAGTTGCATAATTCTCATAGTTACAGGAACATGTATAAGTCATGAAGAAAGCAATAGCAACATACTAAACGATCAAGTGCTAGGCTAACGGAATGGGTCAAGTCAATCACATCATTCTTCTAATGATGTGATCACGTTAATCAAATGACAACTCTTTTGTCCATGGCTAGGAAACTTAACCATCTTTGATTCACGAGCTAGTCAAGTAGAGGCATACTAGTGACACTATGTTTGTCTATGTATTCACACATGTATTATGTTTCCGGTTAATACAATTCTAGCATGAATAATAAACATTTATCATGAAATAAGGAAATAAATAATAACTTTATTATTGCCTCTAGGGCATATTTCCTTCATATAGACATGATCATTGCCTTTTATTTACTTTATTTTATCTTGTGTTTTTGATTATCTCTCAGTCAGTACCGGATTTGATCTTTGCAATTAACCTCCAAGGGATTGACAACCCCTTGTTCGTGCTGGGTGCAAATATTTGTTATTTTGTGTGTACATATTGCTAACGAGGTGTTGCGTGATTATCCTACTGGGTTGACCTTGGTTCTTAATTGAGGGAAATACTTATCTCTGCTATACTGCAGCATCCTCTCCTTTTCGGGGAAATCCCAACATAGCTCACAAGTAGCAGTGGTCAGGATGTTGTTGTCGACAAGCGATGTTCAACAACGATGTTAGTGATCCAGTGCGGTGGATATTCAACAGCGGCATGACCTGGCTAGGTCATCGGAGAAGAGGCAGTTGATGCATGGTCCTGGATGACGGTCAGCTCGACAACAGACCTGGACCTACCATGCAGCGGCATGGATGTCTTTCTTCAGGTTTCCGTTAGGGAGTCATTGAGTTTGGTTCGGGGCAGCGAGGTGCGACAGTACCATTGTTTAGGAATTATGTTTTCTTCACCCCCCCATTCCGTTGGTGTGTTCATCACCGTTAAAGGGCGTGTGGAGTCTTGTCTCCGACGGGTCTTTCGGGATCCGGGATCCGGTTGGTTTAGGTTTCCCGTCCATTTGTATGGATGCGGACTGCGTTCATGATCTTTGGAGTTTCTACATGATCTCATCGGCGTTTTCTTCTACAGGGCGGCGATTAGCTTCATAGATCATGGCCGCCGTCGTCTCCTGGTCTGCATCGATAACTTCTTGACCGCTGCTTCCACAAGCTCTTGGGTCATAAATTTTTGCTCTGCTGAGGCGGAGGCTCAGAGGCGACTGTACTAGGGCCTTCAAAAATCATATTTTAGCTAAACATACCATTTGAAAATTATATTGAGGCGCTTTACATACAACAATTCGACGCATTTGCTAATTAGACTTACAACTTGATGTTTTAAGCCTACCCTCCATTGTTATGCTAGATTCGCCACTCCTCGAAGGTGGTATAAAGGTTTGCTCATGACGCGCCGCCAATAAATGCAGGAGAAAGAAGATTTCATCACCCTCAAGAATTTGAATGCATTTTTTATCTCTTTGTATGGGTGCGTTTGGAAGGATTCGTGATACTTAATATATAGTCTTTCGCAATATTTTTTTGCATGGTAATATGTGTCTCATTTATATTATAAGGATCATAGTACAAGCCACGTACATACCGACCTGACAAAACTAAAAAGATAGTAGAACGCTAGCCTTTGCACACAGGAACACCAGCCAAGAAGTAAAATTACAAACAAGACTGAAGAATCCTCTGAGCTTGACACCAACGCCCGCCACCTACCTCTGGCACCGCCATAGCAGCCATCATAGGAGAAAATGACAGATCACCTCCACACTCGAGCTCGACGTGGCTCCATCTCTGATATGCAGCTTTGCGGACCTCCAAGGTGGCTCGCCAATAAAGGCGAAGCCATTGACGTTGAACCAATCAGACCGGGGCAACACACCGGACGCGCCATCGAACTCCAGATCTGGCACCTCCGCACAACTAAGACGTTTGAGGAGAAAGCCATACCTGCCTGCCACGAACCACAAACCTAGACCCATCATCTTCCAGATGTCGTCGATGCAGACCACAATCTGCATTCGCTCCTGGACTATCTCCCAAGCTCCACGCCGGCGCTGGAGCAAACGTCGTCGCAATGGCGGAGCTCGAGGACACAGGTCCACCACGAGGATGTTGTTGCCGCCGCGCCATCTTTGCTTGAACAATCTGGTTTTCAAATCCACCCCAAAAACATATCGCCTCGTCGCGGAAGGATCTGAAGATTTATTAGTCGACACCGCCATCGCCACTGCCGAAGCCATGACGATGAACAAACCAAAATCCTAAGAAACTAATGCCTAAAACAATTCACACGCATGGATCGGCGACCCCCTCACCACCGACGAGGTCGACAGTGGAGGGGAGCCGCCGGAGAACGGCGGCGGAGGAAGACGCTCTGGCGGCAGGAGGCGAGATCGCCTTTCTTTGTTCTCCTGGAAGAAAGAAAACGACCCGTGTGTACCAGACGACTTTCGCAATATTTGTTTTTTAGGGACCAAAAATAAAGAATAAGTAATTGGCAGATAAGGCTATTTATTCCAAAAGCATAGCCGGAAAAAGAGCAGGCAAAAACGGTGTGGATCGAACGGCCACGATCCCACCTCAAAAGCCCACACGCCACGCGCTCCATCGCAGGTCGCAACCCATCTTGCGGCTACTACACCCGAACGAGGCCCTCTGCCTAGGGTTCCACCCCCGTCGTCCGATCCGATCCCGTCCCCCACCATGAGCGGCCACCACGACGCCAGCAAGCCCTACCAGCCCCGCCGGGGCCCGGAGCGCCCCCCGCCGCAGCAGCCGGCGGAGGACGAGGAGGCGGCCGCGGCTGCGGCGGCGATGGCCGAGGTCGAGGCCGCGGCGGGGGCGATGGAGCAGTACGAGCCGCATCTGGAGCACGGGGAGGAGGAGGAGGAGGAAGAGGAGGAGGGGGAGGAAGAGGGGGAGGAGGAGGGAGAGGAAGGGCATGGGTACGCGTACGATTATGTTACTGGGGAGGCCGTCCCGATGGACGAGGAAGGCGCTGCGGCCGCGGCGCACGCCCACCACGGGGCGGCGGGGCCGCACGGCATGGAGGCGGGCGGCGCGCCGCAAGCCCCGTCGAACACGCTCACGCTCTCTTTCCAGGGCGAGGTGTTCGTCTTCGAGTCTGTGTCCGCCGAGAAGGTGCCGCGCCTCTGATCCCTTCCCTGCAAATTTCGCTCTCCTGCCCTGATGTACTTTGATTGGATGGAAATGAATCCTTTGATTTGGTAACTTGTCAGGTGCAAGCGGTTCTCTTATTGCTTGGAGGAAGGGAGCTCGGCCCGGGTATGGGCGTGGGGCCGTCGTCTTCAGCATCATACAGTAAGGTTTAGACCTCTCTTGGTGAGCTGTATCATTTATCCATTGAGAAGCTTTCAAATTATGTGGTGCTCATGTCATTGTGTGTACCCTGTGATATAGAGGTTGAATTCACATCGGATGGCATCACTGATGAGGTTCCGCGAAAAGCGCAAGGAAAGGAACTTTGATAAGAAGATCCGCTATTCTGTTAGGAAGGAAGTTGCACATAGGTCAGTGCTAGCTTGGTAACATAAAAGTTAGCTCTGCCCTTTGCATACTGTGTCATGACTCTATGCATACTTTTGTTCACCCATTTGCAGGATGCAGCGCCATAAAGGTCAGTTCACATCATCAAAAGCAAAGGCCGAAGAAGCCGCAGCTGCGGCTAATTCAGATTGGGGTGCAGTGGAAGGTCGACCTCTTTCTGCGCCTGTGTAAGTCCATAAACTGTTGTACTGATTATAGGTAGGCGCTTGAAAAAGTTAGGTTTGGTGTGATGTCCCCATATGCCTGCGCAGGATAGCCAGGAGTTTGCTGTTATGAACAATGTGTGGTTTAGTGTCTAGTGCACTGCGTTAGTTGCCTGGCTTCTCGTTGGCTCTATATCACTATCTGGATACTCTTTGCTCTATATCACTATCTGGATACTCTTGTGTACAAGGTTGTCCCGTAAGCTTCATGATATGATGCTACATAGAACTGAATTCAGTGAATTAAAATGCTAGCTTGAAGACATGCATCTATCATTGTTACCAAGGCTTGCACTCACTATTTTTTTGCTATTCGGTTGTTGCTTACCGAAAATTTTGTTGGTATTAGTTGAAGTACCTGTGATCTTTGGATGACATGAGATGCTTCTTGAACACTTTTATTTGTACACGTCACTGTTTATCTGTAGCAACAGCTTGCTTCAGAATACAATGTGCCCTAGTTATTGCACATCTAAGTGACTCAATCAAGCATAGAAAAGGAAAAGAAAAAAGAAAGAAAATACCTGCACGAATCTTCGGGTAAAATCATTGGCACAAGACTTAGATGTGCAATACTTAGGGCACATCTAGATGTGCTTTAGCAAAACTGTTTTTGATAATTGTTTCACTATCCAATTCTTTCAGATGCCAGCATTGTGGTATTAGTTCTAACAATACACCTATGATGCGTCGAGGACCGGATGGACCAAGGACTCTGTGCAATGCATGTGGACTCGCGTGGGCAAACAAGGTACTTAAAATTCTTGTGGTATTGTGTTAGTATGTTCATTTACCTTGTTGTTTGTACCAACATTCAGAGCACTACAGCAGGCTCTGTTGTTGCACAACCTATATATTGTGAAGAGGTCCTGTCTCCTTTAACATCAATAAGTAACAATCTCTTAGCTGTCTACAGTCCAGCTGTAACAATATATCCTTCTGTACCGTCTATTACGTTGGGTGCTGGTTCTCTGATATTCTGGCAAGATGGTTTTAACTTTATCAGCAACAATGTGCTTACATCAATACAGGAAAAATAGTCACAATATATAGGTTGCTGATTAGTCGTTGTATGGTCGCTGACTAATCGCCAAGTCGTTTTCTAGAAATCAGGGCGACTTGCGACTATACAGTGACTTATGGCGACTTGGGTCGACTAATCGCCGAGCCGCAGGGCTGGTGGCGACTAGACTAGTTGCGACTCAAAAACCATGAGAGTACCTCATGCCTGACTTTCCATTTACATATTGATATGTTAATGATTCTTCAATGTGTTTCTCCTTCCTAGGGTATGATGAGAGAGGTCAAAGGTCATACACCTCTGAAAGTTGTGCCGCCAGCAACCGATGACGCTGTAAGCACTAATTCTCCCCTTCCATTAGATTAACAGCCTACCTTATCAGATTTGATGTACTCCCTCCGTCCAGAATATAAGGTGTATTGTTTTCCGTGCAAGTCAACCATTTGAATGTTTGAGCAAGATTATAGAATAAAATAACAACATCTGCAATACCTAATAGATAAAATATGAAACTACTTTTCATGATGGATCAAATGATATAAATTTCGTATTGTGGATATTGATATATTTTTCTAAAAACTCGGTCAAATATGCACTCGTTTGACTTTTGAAAAAACAACACCTTATATAAAGGAACGGAGGGAGTATATAATTTACTATTTTTATATATTTTCATAACCTGAAGTCGAAATTGTGTACCATTCTCTGAACTGCTAGAAGCTTCTATTTTAAACTCTTGATGAAACTACAGAAAATATACATGTCCCTGTTGAAATTAGAGGGCTAGAATTTTTTCGAAGTACAAACTTCATATGGTTAGGATTTTCAAAGAATAAAGAGTCTCTTTCTGTATTTTGACCGGTCAGTTATCTCATTTGAATATAATTCTCATACCCTGCAGCAGAATGGAGTTGCTGAAGCACCCACTGCTGAGCAGCAACATCTCGCACTAGAAGCTGCACCAGAAGCACCAGTAGCTCCTGCTCCTGCTGCCAATGGCCATGATTCATAGCCATCAGGTGGTGGATGCTTCAGAGGACTCTGCGTTTGTCATGGAGTTGCATGCTTAGAAGTTATAATCGGCATAATTTGAACTGGAGGCTTGCAATGTGCGCATTGTGGTGTGGATGTACCGACGGTCTGACTCTGTTGCCGCATGTGTATATAGAGATAATCGACGTTTTTCGACATGGGTTTTTCTGAGTGTTCATTAGGTTTAAATCTTCTAGAAATGACACTGTTAGCGACAGCAACATCTTCTCCTGTATGGCTGCTTTGCTGCTTTAGAGTCGTATGAGATAATCTGTTAGACAAGTGCTTCAGGATGACATTTTTTCATTAATTATACATGGATATGTCTACCAGATAATTTGCGTGTACTTGGTAGCGACTTGGTTGGCTACATGAAGATGTTTAACTTACCATACACGAAGGTGGCCCATGTTTTGCTATTATTTGATTAAGCTTTTGTGTGTGTGTTGTATTTTTTAAGAGTAAAGTCTTTAAAACTAAACGCAAAGCTTTCTCTCGCAATTGTGTGAAGTTTACTCTTGCAAAGTTTATTGGCATAGAAAGATGGGAGAGACATTGCGCTCGATGGGGAGATTTGGTCTAGGGTATTTGGTTTTGATGTTCTCTTGTCGTTTGTCTAGATGGTGGAGGCGGTGGCGCAGTGGAATAAGTATTCCGTCCTTGTTGTGGTGTTGTTGGTTCCTATGTTGTCGTGGTCTCGTGGGCATGTTGGGTTTCTGAGATCTGATCCTCTGGGTTGTGAGTGGGGGTATGTTTTCGCCTTAGTTTGCATTGGCACCATTCTTTTCAATAACATCCTATCCTACACCTTATTGCTTTGGATTGTCATTGTTGTATCTCTCCCGACAATAGTTACAACGACTGTGGCTCCAACATTGAGCTAATCTGGTTTCCATTGTTATCAAGGGTGTTCTTGTAAACTCTGACTTGTTTGATACTTCCTCTGCTCATTTAGGAACAGAGGGAGTATATTACTTCTGGCATAAATAAATCAGTCTTTCTTGGTTTCTAAAGCGGGCATGAATTTTTAATCTTCAATTTACCAATGAAACATGTGTTATAAGCTACTAAAAATACGTCATATGATTCATCGCCGAACGAAGTTTGTAAACATACCTAGATTTTGAATATCTAATAAAATCTACGTATGTCCGTCTTATAAGCCCGGATGAAGGTGAACAATGTAATGTCACCGGTCTAGTTGGAAACATCTCAAATGTGCCCCCTTGAAATTTTTCTTGATTGATGAAATAAAATCTCGCTTTCACCGCAAAAAAGAAAAGAAAAGAGAAGTTCTTTATTGTAATATCACCCACGCTGCTTCCCCCCTGTAGTCCTGGGGTGGTGGTGCTTCCCCACGCGCGTCCGGAGCAAGAGTAATGCTTGGCGCCAAACAACTCCCATTTCCCGCCACCTTCTGCTCTCGGCCGCAGGAGAATTCATTGGCGACGATGGCGCAGGTGCTAGCAGCGCCTCCTCGCCCCCGCCCTCCTCCCCTGTGCCGTGCCTCTTCTCCTCCCCTCCCGTGGCATTCTCCTGCTTGCGCTGCTCGTAGGCACCTTATCCCCATTCTCTCCCGGGAAGCCGTGTTCCTCGCACATACAAACGCTAAACCTTTCATGCCTTTTGCAGGTCAAGTAGAGTCGTAGACCAAGTTTCAGTGCAAGCCAGGTCTAACTTGAGGTTAACGGGATATACACACTTTGCCATTATGTGGTACAGTATTTTAAAAAAAATCTCCGTACGTCTGGTGGTGGTGCTATCTGTACTATGAATGGTTTTTGCACTCTGAATTTGTCAAGGAACGCCCATGTTTTCTTGTTCTGGCAGTAATCTACTCTTGTTGTCCATCCATCTCATCTCAAACTATTGCGGCTGTGTATGGCATTGATGCGGATTATGATAATCCAGATTTTACAACACAGGTCAGGAATCTCGAACTAAGCCTGCACAATTCAAAGTATGTATGTATTAATTCTGTAGTTAGTATCTTTTTTGCTAAATAAGTAAAAGAGGAAATAATAAGTATTGCAAGGCAGGTATAAATAACCATATATTTTCGTGTTCAAGCGGTGAAAAGCAACAAGACACCAAAGTGTATCCAAGTCCAAACAAGTCATCGATTTTTGTTGATTTCATCGAGCAATTCCGATTCCTTTTCTCAACCAAACAGCAAAATTAGAATTATGCAGCTCATCTCCATTTCATGTTCAATAATAATTGGCTCTTTAAATGCACTGTATAATTTTCAGTTCTAATTGCCAAAATGGAGCCTAGGTGGTATTTTATGCGCTTGAGTTAGTGCAGTCCCTTATACGCCTAATACATTCTCCCCGGTCCAGTAGGAAGGGTAAACTTCTCACCTTATCTATATATTCACCCAATCTTTGATTAGGTTCTTATTTTTCAGCCCGCCTGATCGATCCAGTCCTCTGATATGGAGGATAAGAGACCTGAGACCATGGAGATCGATGTGCAGCAGCAAGAAGTCAATGCTGCTATGCCTGACGCCGGCTTTAACACCGATTACCTCCGAATCTACTACGGCATATTTTTTTAATTCTGCAGTTATTGCTATTATTATGCCCTTATGCCTCAAAATGAGGAAGCAATTTTGTTGAACAACTGTCACCCCAAGAGCTCTTCCCCACCAATTTCTTGTGCTTGTTTTCTAAAATTAACTTTTAGATGAATGCAAAATAATAATGTCTTGTATTACTTTGTAAGGTCTTGGTGAATAATTAATAAAATGGCTGCATGCATCACCCTGATGCAGAGGCCGAGGGACCCTCCTTTTCGAAAAAATAATAATAATGTCTTGTGCTTAAGTTGAAACTCACTGCTGATGATTAATCACAATTGCAGCAAAGCTCTTCCCACATGGTGATTTCTTCAAGTGGCTTTCCTATGGAAATGGTCTGTGATCACACTTAACTACTTTGGTTTAGGTATGATTGTCTTCCTCTGTGTTAACTGAATCTTTTTTTGGTAGATGCGAAGCATCCAGGATGTGATCAGTCATATATTGGTCGTCGGGAGCTTTCGTTTACCCTGGAGAATGACATCTATCTGCGGTTCCAGTCCTTTGATAGTGCAGCTGAACTGGAGAGTTCTATCAAAGAGAAGTGCCCTTTCAAGATTGACATTGGACCTGTCTACAGTGTAGATTTATGATGTAGCATCACTAAACTTGCCAATTATTTAGCTCTATTTATTTATTTTTATTATGCTCTATGTGCTGCTTATTGCCAAATGAAAATATCTTTTTGTAGCCTGCAAAGCGACACGCCTATGTCCAGTCTGGAAATAATGTCTTTGTACCAGTGGAGAGAGAACTTATTTTTGATATCGTAAGAAACATGCCATGTTCGATTTCCATCATTTCAGCGTGTCCTGTTATCTTTGTTCAGTTGCTGCTAACTTTGAATTTTTCAATATTCCCAGGATATTTCTGATTATGATGATGCTCGGAACTGCTGCTCTGGAGCCGACACCTGTCTGGACTGCTGGCCATTAATGACCATTGTTATCAAAATCCTGGATACTTCACTTAGAGTTAAGTTCGTTTGCTACTTTAAGCACACATGACATTCACATGTTGCTATGAAAATTCTGGATAATCCACTTGAATTGCAGTCTATTACTTTCTTGGTCTGCTATAAATTATTGGAAGTATGTATTTGCAGGTGATTTTGGTTTCAATCACATACCGTGGGTATATAGTGGTCGCCGTGGTGTCCATTGCTGGGTTTGTGATAGTAGAGCAAGAAAGTATGTTCAAGAGAACTTTTTTTTAGCTGAAGAAAACATTTTGTTTGTTTCCTTGGTTTGGTGATCATGAAACTCATCTCTATTCTCCTTTTAGGCTCAGCAATGAACAAAGGTCTGCAATTGCTGACTACTTCCGTGTTTATAAGGTGGTACTTCTTGATTCATAACTCTTAAACCTCGCCCCCCTGCCAGTTTTCTGAAATCTGTTGGTCCGCATTACCTTTTTTCAGGGTGGTGAGAATGCATTGAAGAAGGTGACGCTGACTGGACCTGTCCTCCACCCTTTCCTTGCGTACAGCCTAACCATAACTATCTGTGATACTTGCACGTTGTGTCATTCACAAATACTTAGGTTTTATTGAAACTTTATGCTCCTGCAGACGATCATACACTGATGTTCTGAAATGCTTCTTCGAAGACAAACTATTACATAGCCAACAACTATTTGCTTCAGAAGAGAGATGCCAGAAGATACTCGAACTTATTCCTGATGAAAGTAAGAAAGAAAAACCCTAAGAAGCTGAGACAATGCTCTTCAAATATCATTGATATTGACAATTTTTTGTTCGTTAATTATGAAATGTGTTCAACACTATCCTAAAAGGTTTTCATTTCTAGATGTTGCTAGTGAGCTCCATGATAGGTGGCAAGGAAATAGATGGTCCTCTATTTCGAAGGAAGATGTGAATGCAGCAAGATGGGAGCAGTTAAAGACGACCTTACAGTCAGGAAAACATAAGGTTAGTGCTTAATCTCCTGCTGTTATATTCCTTTCTATTGCATTAATTGTAACTGCGGTAAGTGTGTGTGTGTGTGTCAGTGTGTGTGTGTGTGTGTGTGTGTGTGTGTGTGTGTGTGTGTGTGTGTGTGTGTGTGTGTGTGTGTGTGTGTACATATACCTTTTGAGATTTAACAGGATGCTTTGTGAACTGTGCAGTACTCATTCTTCAGACTTACAAATTATAGTTGCATCTTGTGACTCAGCTTATCATTTTGAAATGTAGGATGAGTAACTCTAGTAAATCATTTTTATGTCTCAGACGCAGGGGCTTCGCAGATGTGTAGAAGAGATTGTCTTCTCATACACGTATCCTAAGACTTGACATGGAGGTAAAAGAAAAATCATCACCAATACATTTTGGTAGCAAATGAATTATTGATATCTTTTCTGTCCATTAATCAGACTTGATGTTGTATATCAGGTGTCAAAACACATGAACCATTTACTGAAAGCCCCCTTCTGCATACACCCAAAGACAGGTAAAAAGCCGGATATATTTCTAATTTTAGTTTTCTAATGTAATAAGGCGGCACAATTCCATACATGGGAAAAAGAAACATGGAGCTTATTATCCATTAGAAGTTTCTAATATGACCATTCCTTGAATGATGCACACTTTTAACATAGTATGAATTCACTTGATGCCACACTCCTGCTTTTTGGAGTTGACTGTTTTTGTTTATAGAACTGTATGATTGATGATTTTGTCTCCTCACGAGTTCTAACAACTGTTCCAATGTTTCTCCAGGACGTGTTTGTGTTCCTATCGATCCCAACAATTGTGCGATTTTGATCCTTCGGCTGTTCCAACTCTATCACAGGTATTTCCTAGCCAAACATAAAAACATATTATGAGTTAAAATTTATTTGTGCCTTTCGATATGTGATAACACAATCCTGACCTGCTGGATTTACCATACACGCCCAGCTGTTAGGAGAGCTCAATGCTGCTGGTATGCAGATTGATTCTGAGAGTGGTAAGTTATTTAAGAACCTGCACCCTTTTGGATTTGTTTGAAGTGTGTCATTTTATAACTTGTGAATGACATCTTTGTACCACACAACGTTGTCTTGGATACACCTCATAATCCTGTTTCGAATTGCAGATTGGGAAAGGACATCCCTTGAGAAATCTATCAGATTTTTCAGAACATCATTCCTGCAACCAATGCTGAAAGCTTGCAAGGTATGTATTCTTTGCTGCTATATTTCTACGGTCATATCACTATCGAAAGGCATTGATATCTAACAGTTTGACTTGAGCCATGTAAAATTTTCTAGTTTGCTCTTTGTCCGGATAAGTCCCTGGACTTCTTTTTGGCTTACTTAAGATACCTGAGCTTTGAACAGCAGATTAATTTACTCCCTAAAGTGGTTTTCAGTGGTCCATGTCATCCGCGCCACCGGTTATGCCACTGGTGGCCCCGTCACCCTTCTGCCTCCCATAATTCCCCTTGTCCTCCCCCTCTCATGTCTCATGGCACAAAATCTTTGCTGCTCCTAAGGCCTTGTTTGGTGGAGGAGGTTTGGGGAGATTTGGAGGGGAATATCCCCGTAGGGTCCAAAATCCCCAGAAATCCTCGTCAGCTCATTTGGCACGCAGGGATTGGGCAAGCCAACCCCCTCTAATCCCTACAAATCCCTCCCAATCCACGTGGTACAGAAAACCCCCGGAGCCACCCAGGACACCGAGAAGAGTTGGATGCTTGCTATGCTGCTGCTGCTGTAGGAAGTTTAACCAAATAGAGAGATTTCTAAAGGGAGAGGGATTAATGGGGAATTGAGGGTATTGGGTGGAGAAGAGGGATTCACCCAATCTCCTGAAATCTGATGGATAAGTCTGTGTACTAGGGTCTTTGTGGGGCTGCAGCACATGGTCCTTGTTCAAGGACTGGCTGTTAGGATAGAGTTCTGTTCTTGACCATCAAGGACTGTCATTTAGCATCTTAGACTAGCATCTTAGACTGGCATCTTAGACTAGCATCTTAGCAGCATCTTAGCATATGCTTGGCTGGCTAGCAGCCTATAAATATGTATCCCCAACCCCTCAGGTTGGCATGGCATTGTGTGAGAAATAAACCAACGAAAATTGTCCCAACTCTCCTAGTGTCATCCACAACTATCAATGCTCAGGTTGAAAGGTCTAACAAGTGGTATCAGAGCCTCGTTATCTTGTACCCTGAGCATTTCCTGTGGGCAGCCTAAGTCGGTAGCAGCAGCTGCTCCGTCTGCCTCTGGTTACCTCCCTCCCTCCGGACTGTCGAGCAGCAGTTCGTCTTCAACAGCCTCCTCTTCACGCAACAGCCCTCCTGCAGCGAGCCATGTCTGCAGGTCGCTCTCAGCACACGGCTACCTCGAGCATGCGGCGCCGGCAGGAGGCCGAAAGCGTGCAGCGGCAGAGGGCGTGAGCGAGCAGCATGCTTGCAAGCTGCTGCGCAGCAAAGCAGGTGTCGAGACTGGCTGCAGCGGAGCTGGCAGCAGCCAGAGCGGAGGTAGAAGCAGCCAGGGCAGAGGTAGAAGCAGCAGCGGCAGCAGACGCAGCACGCGAGGCTACGGCGGATGCCAAGGCACTCCTCGGCGGCTCTGGCAGCTCCAACAGCTCCGCGGCTGCGGACGACGGCGCCGATGCAGATCGCGCCAAAGTGGCGCAAGAGCGGACGACGCAGTGGGCAGCCGAGCACGCCCACGCTCCAGGTGCAGGTGTGCACCGCGACGGCGGCTGCAATGACCAGGACCGCGGCCTCTACGAGGTCCGGAATGTGGTCAGGGATGTTGGTCCCAGTGTTGGGTGGCCTACCCTCACTAAAACCAACTACGTCGAGTGGGCCGGGATCATGAAGATCAGGCTCCAGGTGCGGCGCCTATGGGAGGCAGTCCAGGACAGCAACGTCGACCACCTAGAGGATCGGCGGGCTGGGCGCCTCATCGCCGCAGATCCCGCCCGAGATGCAGTTCTCGCTTTCCAACAAGCAGACTGCCAAGGAGGCTTGGGACGCTATCGCCGCGGCACGCATCGGCAGCGATCGTGCTCGCAAGTCCACCCCGCAGGTACTCCGTAAGGAGTGGGAGAGCCTGGGTTTCAAGCCAGGTGAGGACGTTGATGACTTTGCTCTCCGTCTCAACACTCTGCTGCAGAAGTTGGTGAAGTTTGGCGATGACACCTACACTGAGGAGAGAGCTGTCGAGAAGCTTTTTCGGTGCATCCCCGAGAAGTACAAGCAGATGGCTCGGTCGATCGAGTCTTTGCTGGACCTCTCCACGATGACGATCGAGGAGGCGATAGGTCGCCTCAAGGTCGTCGACATCGATGAGCCACAGCCTTCCTCGGGGCCCATCACCACTGGCGGGAAGCTGCTCCTAACTCGGGAGCCGTGGGATGCCAGCCTTGGTGGCAGGAAGAAGGGGGAGCCTTCTTCCACGAGGGCGGCCGCAAGCGTGGCAAGCAGCGTAAGGCGCGAAGAGGCCCCTCGGGCAGGGCACAAGGACGTGCCGAGGGTGACGCCCGCGGAGGCGCCAAGGACGGCGCCGCTGGCAAGCCCAAGCCGGCACAAGACAAAAGTTGCCTGGCTCAGGCGGTTTAGCCATTGGGCCAATGAGTGTCGGCAACCACGACAAGGCCAGCTCACGTCGCCAAAGCGAAGGAGGAGGAGATGGCTCGTTCATGGCGCATGCAAGCATTGAGCTACCTTCACGACTCCAATCGCAAAGGCTTTCATCCACCTCGATGAGCCAAAAGCACGCTCTTCTCGGCGATGGCTCCGGAAGGACAAGACTACGGGTGGTGCCTCGACACCGCGCCACCCACCACATGATCGGGTCGAAGGAATTCTTCGCGAGCTCGACTCCGCGCGAGGCTCCGTCAAGTTCGGGATGCCTCCGCTGTGGAGATAAAGGGCGTCGGCTCCGTCATCTTCACCACCAAGACGGAGAGCACCGCTGCTCATCGGTGTCTACTACATCCCAGCTTAAGGAACTCCATCATCGACTTGGGGCAGATGGATGAGAACGGCTCACGCAGCGTCTTGATTGAGCATGGGGTCCCACGCATCGGGATCGCCAGGCGTCGCCTTCTCGCCAAGGTACCAGAGGTGAAAATCGACTCACGTCCTTGATGTGCGGTGGCACAACCGGTCTGTCTCGCTGTCCGTCGGGGACGACGAGGCGTGGCGATGGCAAGAGCGCTTTGGGCACCTTCATTTTGAGGCCCCGCAAGCGTCTAAGTGCCAAGGAGATGGTGCGAGGCCTGCCATGCCTCGACCATGTGGAGCGCTTCTGCGACATCTGCATCTTGACGAAGCGAGACGACTCCCTTTGCCCAACAAAGCGAGTTTTCGAGCCAAGGAGAAGCTGGAGCTCGTGCACGGAGACCTGTGCGACCCGGTGACGCCAGCCACACCCGGAGGTCGACGCTACTTCCTGCTGCTCGTCGACGATCTCTCTCGCTACATGTGGGTGATGATCCTCGGCAGTAAGGAAGAAGCGGCGGACGCCATCAGGCGCGCGCAGGTTGGTGTGGAGGCGGAGAGCGGCCGCAAATTGCGCGTGTTGCGCACACGGCGGCTGAATTCGCGTCGTACTGCGCCGATGAGGGCATCCAGCGCCACTACCCCGCGCCGCACAGCCCGCAGCAAAATGGCATCATCGAGCGGCGCAACCAGACGGTTGTGGGGATGGCTCGGGCTCTCCTCAAGCAGAGAGGGATGCAGGCTGTCTTCTGGGGAGAGGTGGTGCTAACGGCCGTCTACATCCTCAACCGCTCACCTACTAAGGCACTCGACGGCAGGACTCCGTACGAGGCCTGGCATGGGCGGAAGCCGGCGGTCTCTCATTTGCGGGTCTTTGGCTGCCTTGCATTCGCCAAGGAGCTCGGCCACATCAGCAAGCTCGACGACATGAGCACTCCGGGAGTCTTCATCGGCTACGCGGAGGGCTCAAAGGCCTACCGCATCCTCGACCCAAAGACACAACGTGTGCGCACAGCGCGAGACGTCATGTTCAACGAAGGGCGAGGGTGGCAATGGGACAAGGCGGTGGACGACGGCTCGACGCCGACGTATGACGACTTCATTGTTGAGTACGCCCACTTCAAGGAAGCTGGGGGAGCAAGCAGCTCCTCTTCGCTGGGCACGTCTACCCCGGCCCCCAAAACTACATCGACTCTGGCGCCTGCTACGCTGACGACACCACAACCGGCGACGCCGCATACTCCAGCCCCGGCGGTCACCACTCCGGGCTCGTCCTCATCAGCACCAGCTCACGCAGAGCACAACCCGATGAAGTTCGCTTCCCCGCTCACTCACGACGAGGAGCGTATCGACGCGTGGCATGACGGCGAACCGCTGCGGTACCATACAATGGATAATCTGCTCGGTGACCAGCCGGTGCCGGGACTGGTGCCACGTGACCTGGGGGCACAGCTACAGCTCGCGTGTGAAGACGGCGAGCCACGGTCCTTTGTAGAGGCCGAGAGAGACGCGGCATGGCGCGCCGCGATGCAGTTGGAGATGGATGCGGTCGAGCAACACCGCAGTTGGGAGCTCGCTGATCTCCCTTGTGGTCACCGCGCAATCACCCTTAAGTGGGTGTTCAAGCTGAAGAGGGATGGAGCCGGCGCCATCATCAAGCACAAGGCTCGCTTGGTGGCCCGAGGCTTCTTGCAGCAGGAAGGAGTCGACTTCGACGACGCTTTCGCTCCCGTGGCACGGATGGAGTCCATGCGACTTCTCCTTACGCTGGCTGCCCAGGAGGGCTGGCGTGTCCACCACATGGATGTCAAGTCGGCATTCCTCAACGGCGACTTGAAGGAGGAAGTCTACGTGCATCAGCCAC
The DNA here is from genome assembly GCA_021437245.1 of Aegilops speltoides. NCBI lineage: Eukaryota > Viridiplantae > Streptophyta > Magnoliopsida > Poales > Poaceae > Aegilops > Aegilops speltoides. The sequence continues at coordinate 102,968,365 of CM038146.1, forward strand.
CGGGATTTGCGATCCCCGGCCAGGAGGACAAGGTACTCCGCCTGCGCAAGGCTCTCTATGGTCTACGGCAGGTACCTAGGGCGTGGAACGCCAAGCTGGACTCGACGCTGAAGAAGATGGGCTTCGAGCAAAGCCCGCATGAGGCGGCCATCTACCGACGGGGCAGTGGAGGAAATGCCCTGCTGGTGGGCATCTATGTTGATGACTTGGTGATCACCGGCACCAAAGATGCAGAGGTGGCGGCGTTCAAGGAAGACATGAAGGCCACCTTCCAGATGAGTGATCTGGGGCTCCTCTCCTTCTATCTTGGGATTGAGGTGCACCAGGATCACTCCAGGATCGCGCTTCGACAGTCCGCCTACGCCAAGCGCATCGTTGAGCTAGCCGGGCTCACCGACTGCCACCCAGCTCTCACTCCGATGGAGGAGAGGCTGAAGCTGAGCCGTGACAGCAAGACGGAGGAAGTGGATGCTACGCAGTACCGACGCCTTGTGGGGACCCTCCGCTACCTCGCCCACACACGGCCGGACTTGGCATTCTCTGCCGGCTATGTCAGTCGGTTCATGGAGCGACCGACGACGGAACACCAGCAGGCAGTGAAGAGGATCGTCCGCTACGTGGCAGGGACCCTCGACCACGGCCTCCACTATCCTAGGTGTCCGGGGGCGGCACACTTTGTCGGATACAACGACAACGACCACGCCGGCGACATCGACACCAGCAAGAGCACGAGCGGGATCCTCTTCTTCCTCGGCAAGTGTCTCGTGAGCTGGCAATCAGTCAAGCAACAGGTGGTGGCCCTGTCCAGCTGAGCGGCCTCCACCGCTTGCACTCAAGCGCGCTGGCTCGCTCGACTGCTTGGTGATCTTCTCGTTCAAGACACCAGAACGGTGCAGCTCCTGGTGGACAACAAGTCCGCCCTGGCTCTGGCAAAGAACCCCGTTTTTCACGAACGGAGCAAGCACATCCGACTGAGGTATCACTTCATCCGCAGCTGCTTGGAAGAAGGGAGCATCGAGGTGAGCTACATCAACACCCCGGACCAGCTCGCAGACCTGCTCACCAAGCCTCTTGGGAGGATCAAGTTCCACGAGCTTTGCTCCAGGATCGGGATGATTCAACTCTCCCACAAGATGACGTATAAGACTTAGGGGGCTGCAGCACATGGTCCTTGTTCAAGGACTGGCTGTTAGGATAGAGTTCTGTTCTTGACCATCAAGGACTGTCAGTTAGCATCTTAGACTAGCATCTTAGACTGGCATCTTAGACTAGCATCTTAGCAGCATCTTAGCATATGCTTGGCTGGCTAGCAGCCTATAAATATGTATCCCCAACCCCTCAGGCTGGCATGGCATTGTGTGAGAAATAAACCAACGAAAATTGTCCCAACTCTCCTAGTGTCATCCACAACTATCAATGCTTAGGTTGAAAGGTCTAACAAAATCCCCCTCTCCATAAATCTCCCCAATCCCCTTGTATCAAACAAGGCCTAAAGGTTCTTCCTCCTACCAACCTGTTATCCTCAGCCAAGTGCATTCACATGGTGCACAAGCATTACACTGGTTTAAGCCATTGAGAGAAGGGCCCTGTTCTAGGCCACCAAGCACGTGTGTCAAGACTATAAGATCTGTGGGCTCCTTCCCCTGGTTGGCGTCAGAGTTCTACTTGATTGAGCCCCTGCTAATTTTAACGGAATTGAGGGCAAATGGTGGCGGTTATGTTGTGTAAAGAGTAGTGTCGGAGAAGGAGAGGGGTGTAGCCTTATCGAGAGATTATGAGAAGGGTGATGTGGATGGCCACATGGACAAAAAAACCGGTGACGTGAATGCCACTCTTGCAATAAAATGGTATGTGGATGTCGCGGAGGAAGCTGCCCTCAGGGAGTGAATTGCAAAAAACATCAACATTGAAGGCTAGAGTTGCAGAAATCACAAGTCTCTAGTTTTGTGCCCAAAAACACTAATTCCCAGGCTAATTTTTTGCAGAAACCACAAGTCGCTATGTTCGGTCGTTTTAAGTGGGATTATGACAGGTGGGTCCCGCTTTTGTCGATGTGGCGTAACTGTTCATCCGTTTGGCTCGGTAGACGCCATCAGACGCCGTGCGCGGGCCGACTCGAGCCGGAACCCTTTTGACCAGTCCATCCCCGCTAGCTCTTATCCATCTCTTTCCCTCCCCCGCGCCCTCTCCCCGCACCCCTCTCTCCCCAGACATGACGACGGCGAGTGGCGGCGGCGACTGCGGTGGGCCTGCCGATGGCGGAGACGACAGACCACCGGAGGCGGATCTCTGCGGCAGCTCAAACCCCGGCGCCCCTTCGGAGAGCAGCCCCAACCCCAGCCCCCGACACTCGCTCGAGTTCGCGTCGGCTAGATCTTGGGCCAGGGCCATGAAGGCGGATCCGACGCAAAGCCACCAGTGGGGCTCGTCATTCAGTGGCGTCTAGTAAGTTAACCTCATTTGTACAGATTGTAGGGTTAGGGTTAGAGGTAGGGTTAGGATTCGGCGGCTAGATCTTGGGCTGTATCTATGTGTGGTTATTTTGATTTGCAGTGTTAAACCCTAGCTTGGGCTGTACTGAAACACTCCATTTGATTATTCGGTGGCTGGATCTTGGGATGTACTGAAACACTCAATTTGATTTTATTTAGTTGATATGTAGCAATGCCAACTGTTAATTAGAGCAGTGCCAATGGAGAACACATTAGAGTAGCTTATTTTGTTAATATGCAGTGTTAATTATAGTACATTAGAGTATCTACATCTGTAGTTATGCATTGTTAATTAGAGCAGTGCCAATAAAGGACAAATTAGAGTAGCTTATTTTGTTGTTATGCATTGTTAATTAGAGCAGTGCCAATAAGAGCAAATTAGAGTAGCTTATTTTGTAGTTATGTATTGTTAATTAGAGCAGTGCCAATAAGAGCAAAGTATTGTAGCTTCTTTTGTAGTTATGCATTGTTAATTAGAGCAGTGGCAATAAGAGCAAAACTATAGTAATTATGCAATGTTAACTAGAATTGTTGTTTTATCTTGTTGTGTAGTTTGGATGATGTTGTTTGGGAAGTTAGAATGCACTTCCATGAAAGGGACAACTTGGAGAGATGCCTATGCATTTCAGACATTACATATCACAATTTGGTAGCATTAATAGAGACAGAGGGATATGGGGTGAATGATTACATTTACTTTGTGAGGGAGCCTGGTGTTGGTATTGAAGGATTGGTAGAAATTACTGATGATGACATGGTCGATGAAATGCTTGACCATAATGCTAATAAGGATCAGACTGTACTGAATTTGACAGTGATTAGGGCCACTGATCTAAGACCTGCAGATTTGAATTCAGGTTATTTATATGAGGAGCAGGTTCCTTTGAGTCAATTAGGAGAAAAACCTGTCTTTGAAGTCAATCCTTCTGGAGTTCTATTCAGATCACCTGAGAAATCAAACAAACAGAGGCAGTCAGAGCCACTTTAGTTCTTTTCCACACAGCAGAGCACAAACTTACATATTGCTGTGGAGCAAAATGAGCAGGAGACACTAATGGAGCTAAAGAGGAGAACCAAGATTGAGAACTTTAGGAAACATAAGGAGGCATCTGAGCATGTTCAAATGTTTAAGCAAAAACTACCAGTTCTTCTAACTGAAGATGACTCTGATCTGGATGCAGATGAGGACTTTGTTAACAGGCTTAATGAATTGAGGAGGCAGAGAGAGGACCCACTCCTTCATTTTGAAGGAGACACTGATGTGGATGAAGTGTATGGGGAAGATGAGGAGGAGGAGCAAGTGGAGCAAGTGGAGCAAGTGGAGGAGGATGAGCAGATGGGGCATGAGGAGGAGGAGCAGGTGGAGCAACAACAGGAGCCACCAAAGAGCAAGGAAAAAAGAAAAGGGCCAACCAAGAGGTCACATTCAAGCTTGGAGCAAAGATTTGAGGATGTGTGGGCACCATCATCAGATGAGGAGCTAGATGTACGTGATTTGAAGCAGGAATATGATCATGGAGCTGAGAATGCACCTTATATTCTGCCCAATGGAAGGAAGAGCAGAGCATATAAAGCACAACCAAGGAAGTGGTACAGTGAAGAAAGAGAGAACCCAGAGGAGAAGTTTTGTAGAAAGCTTTGTTTCCTTAATGTGTACCAATTTAGGAGAGCGCTCCAGGCATTTCACATAATTCAGAATAGGAACTATGAGTTCCACAGAAACTACAATGACAACATCATAGTTGTGTGCACTAATGTAAAATGCCCTTTCTACATTGCAGCTTCTGTTCTTGCAAATGAAAGTACTTTTGGAATAAGAAAGGCTAATTTTCTGCACACATGCCCAGCAGTAGCAGAGAATACCAAGGTCACAGCAAAATGGGTGGCACACCAGTGTGAGGATATGCTGAGAATTGATATTGGCACACCAATCACCACAATAATGCAGAATTTGAAGAAGAAATATGGAGTAGAGATCTCAACCCATATGGCCTATAGGGCTAGCAAAAAAGCATTGAAGGTTGTCCAAGGAGACCAGAGAGGTCAATACATTAGGATTAGAGATTATTTGCAGGCTGTTTTGGACACAAACCCAGGAAGTAGATGTGTTGTGACCACTAAGCATCTGCCAGAGCACCCAAGCAAGAACCCAAGGTTCCATGGCATGTTCTACTATCTTAATGCTTGCAAAGAAGGGTTTTTAAATGGATGTAGGCCATTCATAGGTACATTGTGTTGTAACTTGTGTACTATATTTGTTATTTGGCCACATTAAATACACTAACTTCTCATATTTGTCACTTTGCAGGGGTAGATGGTTGTTTTATCAAGCTGTCAACAGGTCAGCAGATCCTTGCTGCAACAGGAGGGGATAGAAACAACAACATATACCCTATAGCATTTGGATTTGTTGACAAAGAGGACAAAGACAGCTGGACCTGGTTCTTAACACAACTGAAAGATGCACTTGGTGGAGAGAGTGGAAAGTTTGGGTACTATACTATCATTAGTGATAGGCAGAAGGTAAACTTCTCTTCTCATATTTCTATTGTACTATTAATTTTTCATGTGCACATTGCTTTGTGAACAATTCAATTGGCCAAATATTTAGCTCTAGTTCATATTCTGTCAACAGGGCCTTTTAAATGCAGTAAACCATGTATTTCCAATTGTCCACAAAGATTCTGCCTTAGACACATATATCAGAATTTCCAAACAACTGGTTTTAGAGGTGATGAATTAAAGAAACACATGGATGCAGCTAGCTACTCTTATACTAAGAATGAACACCTAGCTGCAATGAATGATTTGAAAAGAGAGTGTAAGGCAGCTTGGGCATGGCTTAATAAAGTACCAGTTCATACATGGGCTAGACATGCAATGGATTTAACCTGCAAGACAGACCTAGTTGTGAACAACATTAGTGAGGTGTTTAACAAAATGATCCTAGATGTTAGAGGCAAGCCAATAAAGACCATGCTGGAAGGAATTAGGACTAAATTGATGGTCAAATTTAACACCAATAGAACCAAGACAGAGACAACAAATTGGGAGATTTTCCCAACATATGCAGAGATGTTAGAGGAGGCAAAGTACAACTCAAGGTGGTGCCAGTCTTTGATGGCTGGTCCTAACATTTACCAAGTTAGTAGTGGAGATAACACCTACTCAGTGAACTTGCTGCACAAAACATGTGGATGTAGGAAATGGGATATGACTGCTATGCCTTGCAATCATGCAGTATCTGCAATTGTGAAGGCTAAGTTGCAACCTGAAGACTTTGTTGATGATTTCTTCAAGAAGGCAATGTACCAAAAAGCATATGGGCATATCATATTTCCTGTCCCTGGTCCAAATCTGTGGCCAAGGACAAGAACTCAGGACATAGAGCCTCCAGTTTTCAGAGACAAAGTTGGGAAGCAACAAACAAAGAGGAGGAAAAACCCATTTGAGAAGCCAGCACCAAGAGATACATCTAGGATGTCATCCATTACTTGTAGCAACTGCAAACTTGTAGGGCACAGATACACTGTGTGCTCCAAGCCCTTGAAACCAGCTCTTGCTAGGAGACAAAACCAACATCAGGTTAGCTAAGCATATTTGTTTCTGTTTTTGCAGTTATGTCTCAATGTGGGCACAAATAGAATTGTAGTTATGTCTCAATTGTAATTCATAGTTCATGATTGTTTCTGTTTTTTAAATGCAGCCAAACAGGTCAAATGCTTTTGCTTCATCTACAGCTGCCGCACCAACAAGGAAGAGGCCATGTCCATCTACAGCAGATGTTAGGACTGCTCCTCCCAGGAAGAAAGCTGCACCTGCTGCAAGTACACCTACTGCTCCTCCAAAGAGGAGAGCTGCACCTGCTGCTACTGCACCTACTGCTCCTCCCAGGAGGTCTCCCAGGAAGAATGCTACCCCAGCACCTACTGCTCCTCCAAGGAGGTCTCCCAGGAAGAATGCTACCCCAGCACCTACTCCTCCTCCAAGGAGGTCTCCCAGGAAGAAAACTACCCAAGCTGGTACATCTTCTACATCTGCTGCAGGCCATAGGGGAACATTTCATGCTCCAAGACAGACTGGAAGGAAGAGGACAGTTTCCTACAAGATGAAAGAGTACCTATATGCTTCTGGTAACTAGATGTTGAATTTTATGCCTTTGTTGGTTGTTGAACAAGATGCCTTTGTTGGCAGGTTTGTTGAATTTGATGCCTTTGTTGGCTGTTGAACTAGATGCCTTTGTTGGCAGGTTTGTTGAATTAGATGCCTTTGTTGGCAGGTTTGAGCCAGATGTTGAACTAGATGCCTTTGTTGGCTGCTTTGAACCAGTTGTTGAACTACATGCCTTTGTTGGCTCCTTTGAACCATATGTTGAACTTGTTGCCTTTTGATGATTGTTGAACTTCATGCTGGATGTTGATGGTAGTTGATGCCTTTTGTTGCCTTCTGATGGTTGTTGAACTTGAATGCATGATGTTGATGCTTTTTGAACTTGAATGCATGATGTTGATGCTTGTTGAACTTGTTGCCATTTGTGCATCGACGTCAAAAAACCACCTAAATGAGTCTAGGGTGGCTCGACGTCGAAAAAACCACCTAAATGAGTCTAGGATGCCTCGACATCGAAAAAACCACCTAAATGAGTCTAGGGTGGCTCGACGTCGAAACAACCACGTAAACGAGTCTAGGGTGCCTCGACGTCGAAAAAACCACCTAAATGAGTCTAGGGTGCATCGACGTTGAAAAGCCACCTAAATGAGTCTAGGGTGGCTCGACATCGAAAAAACAACCTAAATGAGTCTAGGGTGCCTCGACGTCGAAAAACCACCTAAATGAGTCTAGGGTGGCTTGACGTCGAAAAAACCACCTAAATGAGTCTAGGGTGCCTCGACGTCAAAAAACCCATCTAAATTTGTCTAGGGTGGCTCGACGTCGAAACAACAACCTAAATGAGTCTAGGGTGCCTCGACGTCGAAAAATCCACCTAAATGAGTCTAGGGTGCCTCGACGTCGAAAAAACCACCTAAATGAGTCTAGGGTGGCTTGACGTCGAAGCAACCACCTAAATGAGTCTAGGGTGCCTCGACGTCGAAAAATCCACCTTTAATGAGTCTAGGGTGCCTCGACGTTGAAAAAAACACCTAAATGAGTCTAGGGTGGCTCGACGTCGAAACAACCATCTAAATGAGTCTAGGGTGCCTCGACGTCAAAAAATCCACCTAAATGAATCTAGGGTGCCTCGACGTCAAAAAACCCACCTAAATGAGTCTAGGGTGCCTCGACGTCGAGAAAACCACCTAAATTAGTCTAGGGTGGCTCGACGTCGAAAATACCACATCCAAATTCATCACATTCAGCATATTGGGAGATCCATAGATAAGCAATACATAACTAATAAGTAGCATAATTGGGGGTCCATACATGACCATTACATAACTAATAAGTAGCATAACCGGGAGATCCATACATGAACATTACATAACTAATTAGTAGCATAATTTGGAGATCCATACATGACTAATAAGTAGCATAATTGGGAGATCCATACATGACCATTACATAACTAATAAGGAGATCCATACATGACCATTACATAACTAATAAGGAGATCCATACATGACCATGAATTCCATGACCATTACTGCCCAGTGTGGCTCATTCATCTAAGATTGCCTTGATCCCATTCAGCTTGGCCTTGATCTGCTCCACAACCTTCTCAAGCTCATCAATGCGGGCCTGCAACTTAGTCTTCTCTTCAGCAAGCTTCAACTTCATGTTCCCAATGACAGTGGCTTGAGATACTGTCAGGTCCTTAACCATGTCATACTTCTCCTGGAGCTTGCTCTCATCAGGCTTCCTTTCCATCTGGGCCCTCCTCTCATTCTCATCCAAAAGGGTTTGAACATCTCTAACCAACTTGTCATAACTGGCCTGCAGCTTGATCTTCTCTTGTGTCAGTTTGTGAACAACAAATGAGTTCATCAGATTGTCCTCATTCCTGTTTCTCTTGGACTGTTATCCCACAACTTGGACAGTGCATTCTCCATTGTAGCTGGCCAAGATGGATCAATCCATTCAACAAGTCCACAGTTTTTAGCATCCTGTTAAATTACAGTGTTAAACAGCAAGATATAAGCTACATGCCAAGATGAATTCTTTACTAATAACAAGTAGGCACTCCAACCAGTACCAACAATTATGCAATCTAAATGAGTGCTTACTAACTAAAAGCAACTAGGCCAGCAAGATATAAACTACATGCCAAGATGAGTTCTTTACTAATAATGAGTGCTTACTAACTAAAGCAACTAGGCCAACAGTACTTAATAACAATTTTTAAGGAGTGCTTCCAACCCCATGCACATGCTGACATATAAACAAACCTCACTGGTCCACACTGTCACATGCTGATATATTAACAAATGACCTCACTGATCCACACTGTCATATGCTCAGATATAAACAGATGAACATGCCACAACATGATACGTCTCCGTCGTATCTACTTTTCCAAACACTTTTGCCCTTGTTTTGGACTCTAACTTGCATGATTTGAATGGAACTAACCTGGACTGACGTTGTTTTCAGAGAATTGCCATGGTGTTGTTTTATGCGAAAAATAAAAGTTCTCGGAATGACACAAACTCCACGGAACACCTTAGAAAAATAATAAAAATCCTCGCCAAAGATGAAGACCAGGGGCCACACCGACCACGAGGTGGGGCGCCCCAGCGCGCCTCACATCGTGGGCCCCATGGTGGCCCTCGGCGCCAACTCCAACTCCATATATTGGCTTTCGGGAGAAAAAATCGAGAGAAGAAATCATCGCGTTTTACGATCACGGAGCCGCCGCCAAGCCCTAATCTCTCTCGGAGGCTAATCTGAGTCCGTTCGGGGCTCCGGAGAGGGATTCGTCGCCGTCGTCATCATCAACCATCCTCCATCACCAGTTTCATGATGCTCACCGCCGTGCATGAGTAATTGCATCATAGGCTTGCTGGACGGTGATGGGTTGGATGAGATTTATCATGTAATCGAGTTAGTTTTGTTAGGGTTTGATCCCTAGTATCCACTATGTTCTGAGATTGATGTTGCCATGACTTTGCTATGCTTAATGCTTGTCACTAGGGCCCGAGTGCCATGATTTCAGATCTGAACCTATTATGTTTTCGTGAATATATGTATGTTCTTGATCCTATCTTGCAAGTCTATAGTCACCTACTAAGTGTTATGATCCGGCAACCCCGAAGTGACAATAATTGGGACCACTCCCGGTGATGACCATAGTTTGAGGAGTTCATGTATTCACTATGTGCTAATGCTTTGTTCCGGTTCTCTATTAAAAGGAGGCCTTAATATCCCTTAGTTTCCAATAGGACCCCGCTGCCACGGAGGGTAGGACAAAAGATGTCATGCAAGTTCTTTTCCATAAGCACGTATGACTATATACGAATACATACCTACATTACATTGATGAACTGGAGCTAGTTACATGTCACCCTATGTTATGATCATTACATGACGAACCGCATCCGACATAATTATCCATCGCTAATCCGGTGCCTCTGAGTTTTCCATATCTTGGTTCTCGCTTATTTACTTTTCCGTTACTCTTCATTACAATCACTACAAAATACCAAAACATTACTTTTGCTGTCTTTACTTTTGTTACCATTACCACCACTATCATATTACTTTGCTACTAAACACTTTGCTGAAGATACTAAGTTTCCAGGTGTGGTTGAATTGACAACTCAGCTGCTAATACTTGAGAATATTCTTTGGCTCCCCTTGTGTCTAATCAATAAATTTGGGTTGAATACTCTACACTCGAAAACTGTTGCGATCCCCTATACTTGTGGGTTATCAAGACCTTTTTGTGGCGCCGTTGCCGGGGAGCATAGCTCTATTTTTTGAGTCACTTGGGATTTATATCTGTTGGACACTATGAAGAACTTGAAAGATGATCGAACTACTATTTTGCCCTCAACTATGAGGGGAGGTAAGGAACTGCCATCTAGCCTTGCACTAGATTCTCCTTCTATTATGAGTAAGCTTGCGACACCTAAACCTGTTACTGCTATGAATTCTGATATGTCGCATGTTATTGATGATGCCACTTCTGCTATGCATGATACTTATGATGAAACTACTTCTATGCTTGATACTACTGTGCCCCTTGGTGAATTTCTTGATGAGCAAATTGCTAGGTCTAGAGAAAGAGAAAATATTGAACCTGAATACGATGATGTTAGTGATGATGAAAATATGCCTTCTATTCTGAGGGTTATCTTTTTTATGCGGAATCTTCGGCAGCTATTCTTGCTTGCCAGGATAGATATGAACTTAAGAGGTTGCTAGTTAAATGGAGTAAAGAATCTTTTAGAGATAAAATGAGACCCGACCCTGCTTTTGCTACTTCACCTATTTGTGTTCCCGATAAGGATTATTATGATTTTTGTGTTGATCCGGATATAATCACTTTGGTTGAATCTGATCCTTTCTATGGTTATGAATCTGAAACTGTTGTGGCACATCTTACTAAGTTAAATGATATAGCTGCCCTGTTTACTAATAATGAGAGATCGTGCTACCTTTATTTACTCAAAATATTTCCGTTCTCATTAAAGGGTGATGCTTAGATATGGTTTAATTCTCTTGATCCTGGTTGTGTGCAAAGTCCCCAGGATATGATTTATTACTTCTCTGCTAAATATTTCCCAGCTCATAAGAAACAAGCTGCATTGAGGGAAATATACAACTTTGTGCAAATTGAAGAGAGTCTCCCACAAGCTTGGGGGAGGCTTCTCAAGTTACTTAATGCTTTGCCTGATCATCCTCTTAAGAAACCTGAAATATTTGATATCTTTTATAATGGACTAACTGATGCTTCCAGAGATTACCTGGATAGTTGTGCTGGTTCTCTTTTCAGGGAAAGAACACCGGATGAAGCTGAAATTCTATTGAATAATATGTTGGCAAATGAAAATAATTGGGTACCTCCCGAGCCACCTCCTGAGCCAGTTCCAGAGCCAATTACTGAGCCTATTCCTAAACCAACTCCGAAGAAGAGAGGTGTTTTATTTCTCAGTCCCGAAGATATGCAAGAGGCAAAGAAATCTATGAAAGAAAATGGTATTAAAGCTGAAGATGTCAAGAATTTACCTCCTATTGAAGAAATACATGGTCTTAATTTACACTTTGTTGAAGAAGTATATGATCTCAATTACTTATTTATCAAGAACCTCCCGATATCTCGGCACGGTAGTAAAGGTAAATTCTCTCTATAGATATGATAAAGCTGAAGTCCCTCCTACTAAAATTGCTAGTCAGTGCTTGGATGAGTTTGATGACTTTATATTTAAGCAAGATGATTTTAATGCTTATTTTGTTAGACAATTAAAACAGAATACCTTTATGATCAAACGCTTGGGTGATTATATGGCTTATATTAGAGGTGAACTTAAACTTGTTAGCAAACATGCTTCTATGGTTACCACTCAAGTAGAACAAGTACTTAAAGCTCAGAAGGAAGTGCTTGCTGAAATGAATAGTAAGAAAAATGATTATGCTGTTAGAGTGGCTACTAGAACTGGTAGAATGACTCAGGAACCTTTGTATCCTGAAGGCCACCCTAAGATAATCGAGCAAGATTCTCAGAGAAATAATATTGATGTACCTAATTCTTCTAAGAGGAAGAAAAAGAAAATGATAGGACTTTGCAAACTTCTAGTGAACCTATTGTTTGAACCACCGAGAATCCGAATGATATCTCTATTTACGATCTTTGAAACACAATCGGTGATGAACAAGAACCTAGTGATAATGTTAATGATAATGTTCATGTTGATGCTCAACCTAGTAATGATAATGATGTAGAAGTTGAACTCTTTGTTGATCTTGATAACCCACAATCAAAGAATCAATGTTATGATAAAAGAGACTTCGTTGCTAGGAAACATGGTAAAGAAAGGGAACCATGGGTTCAGAAGCCCATGTCTTTTCCTCCGAAACCATCCAAGAAAAAGGATGATGAGGATTTTGAGCGCTTTGCTGAAATGATTAGACCCATCTTTTTGCGTATGCGATTAACTGATGTGCTCAAAACAAATCCTTATGATAAGTATAAGAAGGATATCATTACTAATAAAAGAAAGATACCTAAAGCTGAAATTTCCACCATGCTTGCTAATTATACTTTTAAGGGTGGAATACCAAAGAAACTTGGAGATCTAGGATTACCTACTATACCATGCTCCATTAAGAGAAATTATGTTAAAACTGCTTTATGTGATCTTGGAGCCGGTGTTAGTGTTATGCCTCTCTCTTTATATCGTAGACTTGACTTGAATAAATTGACACCTACTGAAATATCTTTGCAAATGGCTGATAAATCAACTGCTATACCTGTCGGTATTTGTGAGGATGTGCCTGTTGTGGTTGCAAACGTTACTATTTTAACGAACTTTGTTATTCTTGATATTCCCGAGGATGATAGTATGTCTATTATTCTTGGAAGACCTTTCCTTAATACTGCAGGGGCTATTATTGATTGCAACAAAGGCAATGTCACTTTTCATGTTAATGGCAATGAGCACACGGTACATTTTTCGAGGAAACAACCTCAAGTTTATAGTATCAACTCTATTGGAAAAATTCCATTGATTATATTTGGAGGTTTTGAATTTCCTCTCCCTACTGTCAAGAAAAAGTATGATATTCTTATTGTTGGGGATTTTCATATCCCCGTTGAGGTAACTTAGTGTTATTCGAAATTTCTCCTGTTACGTGATTATTCGAATGAGTTTGTTAACAAGACTTGATCAACCTTGTTAGTGGGTTCATTTTGATAATCACGAGATGGATGAAACTAGAAGCACAACCTTCATACCCTCTTTATATTTTCTCGTTATTTAGTAAAAATAAAGTAAAATAGTATTTTTCATCATTTCTGACTTATCCGTGCAATATAAAAATACCCGAAAATAAAAGTCCCCAGAATGCCATGCCAATTTAATATGATTTTTTCGGGAATATTTGAGAATTTACTGTGCAAAAATTACCACGGGGGGAGGTGCCACCTAGTCACGAGGGTGGAGGGCGCGCCCTACCCCCATGGGCACGCCCCCTGCCTCGTGGGCCCACGGTGGCCCTCCTCCACTTATCCCTGCACCCATCTTCTTCCTCTACCTCACACAAACATGAAAAACCAACTCAAGCACGAGTTCCAGCCCCCGTTGCTGTGATTTTCGATCTCTTTGCTCAAAGCACCTCTCGCAAAACTGCTTGGGGAGATTGTTCCTTGGTATGTGACTCCTCCATTGGTCCAATTAGTTTTTGTTCAACTGCTCTATTCATTGCAAATTTGTGCTGCATAGGTGACCATGTTCTTGAGCTTGCATGCCAAATTTATATGGTTCCAAGTAGTTCTAATGCTTGATATAGGCCCTAGGCACTTGTGTGTGACGCCCGGATAATTAAGCTACAGTAAACCTCTGTTAATGATGCCACGTCACCACGGTTACTGTTCCTAATCTCGCGATGATTCAAATCTCGTTCAAGTTCAAATTCAAAATCAAGCAAACAATAAATGTTTTCAAATGTTAAAACTAAAATGTTCGGTGCGAGCCAAATAATGCGTAGGTAATTGTGGTGGAGAAACCACACTTTTATAAAATCTTTAGATGCTCAAATGGGAATGAAACAACAACATAACCAATTTAATAAATGCCTTTTGTTAATTATAAAATGTGAAAATATTTTATTTAGGGGTTTAAACTTTGGTAACAGAGGTATAATTAGTAATACTGAATTTGGTACAACTTTTATGTTTTTATAAAACTCAGATAAGATGGGACTAGAAATAAAGCAGTAAAAATGAAATAAAAAAAACTAAACATGATTAAAAAAACAAAACAAAGTAAAAGCCCCCCAAGCCGGGCCTCGGCCCAGCAGGCTACAGGGCCGCCAGGCCGGCCCAGCCGCACCCACACCCTCTCCCTTATCCACCCCACTTGGGGAAAACCCTAACCACCCACCCCACCCGCCTCACTCCTCGCTCCCCCTCCCCATTCTGGATCGGGATCGGGCACCCGACGCCCGACGCCCCGGCTCGCCCCCGCCGTCTCACCATTCGCCAACGACCCCCCGACCCCATCATCGATCCCGTCGCCCGTCGCCCCTGGAGCGCTACCGCGCTCCCCCGTCCTCCTCTGGACGCCGCCGCGCCGTCGTCCATCGCCCCGCCGTCGTCGCCATGTCGCCCCGGAGCCGTCCCCGACGCCGTCGCTCGTCACTTCCCCGCCTCCTTCACCGGTTGTTCCCGTCCGCCTCGGCCACCACCATCGCCACCGCGCCGGTTCACCTCTCCGACGCCACTCCGACCGTCCTGAGCTCTCCACCGACCTCCTCCCAGTGAGCCGTCGTCCGTCCTCCTCTTCCCCTCTGCCCCGATGCGTCCACCACACCCGCGCCTCACCCCGCCATGGCCACGCGCTGGCCGCGCCCGTGTAGCACCGGCCACGCCCGACGCGAGTGCCCGCGAACCGCGGCCCTTCTCGGCGCCCTCACGGCGCCACCAGCGCCCGCGAACCGCGGCTGCCCTGCAAGCACCACCGCCACGCGCCATGCGGCCAACTCCGGCCTCGACCCCGCGCCTACTCCCTCGCCTTAGTCCCGAACCTCCGTCGCCTCCCCTGGCCGGCGACGTGGGCGCCGACGACCGTGCCGTTGGTCTCGCAGGAGGCCAGCGCCTGGGCTGCCTATCGGGCGCTCGTGGTCGTGCCCCTGCGCCCGCCCCGCCCGGTGCCCGCTATGGCCCCTAGGGCCAATGACAAATGGGGCCTGTCCCAGAACGTTTAAAAAAAAAGATTAAGAATAAATAATAATAATAGTAGTAATAATAAAAATATAATTAATTAGTTAACTAAGTTAATTAACTTAATTAATTGTGATTAATTAACCTAATCATTTAACTAATCTAGTTAATCCTGATTAGTTAGTCTCAATCAATGACAAGCGGGACCCACCCGTCAGCTTGACTGGTCAAAGGTCAAAGCTGACTGCTGATGTCACGATGACATCATAAATGCATTTAGAATTAAATTAATTCTGTTAATTCTAGTAAATGATTAAATCCTTTTTTAAATTAATATAAAATAAACCGTAGCTCGGATGGAAAAACTTTGTACATGAAAGTTGCTCAGAACGACGAGACGAATCCGGATACGCAACCCGTTCGTCCGCCGCACATCCCTAGCATAGAGAACACGCAACTTTCCCCCTCCGGTTCATTTGTCCGAAAACGCGAAACACTGGGAATACTTTCCCGGATGTTTTCCCCCTTCACCGGTATCACCTATCCCTACGTTAGGTCACCTCTAGCACAACGTATTACCGCTTCTTGCTTTTTGTTACATTTGATTGCTCTGTTATTTATTGTGTTCCCCCTCCGTTACTTCTTTCCGGTAGACCCTGAGACCGATGCCGGTACCCCTGTGATCGACTACATCGACGACCTCTCTCTTGCCACAGCAACCAGGCAAGCCCCCCCCTTGATCACCAGATATCGCCTATTCTCCTCTATACTGCTTGCATTAGAGTAGTGTAGCATGTTACTGCTTTTCGATAATCCTATTCTGATGCATAGCCTGACATTGTTGCTACATCTGTTGATACCTTACCTGCAATCCTAAATGCTTAGTATAGGATGCTAGTTTATCATCATTGGCCCTACATTCTTGTCGGTCTGCCCTGCTACACTATTGGGCCGTGATCACTCGGGAGGTGATCACGGGTATATACTATACATACATACATACTACAGATGGTGACTAAAGTCGGGTCCGCTCAAGAGTACCATGAGTGATTCACGGATTGGGGGCTGAAAGGACCTTTGTCCCGACGGCCCTCTGTGTGGATCTTTGTGGCGGAGCGACAGGGCAGGTTGAGACCACCTAGGCGAGAGGTGGGCCTGGCCTTGATCGGCGTCAGTGGTTGCTTCATAATAACACGCTTAACGAGATCTTGGTATTTGATCCGAGTCCGCCATTTGGTCTATACGCACTAACCATCTACGTGGGAGTAGTTATGGGTATCCCGACGTCGTGGTATCACCAAGCCTTCGTGGCGCCAAGAATCGAAGCGGCGCGCGCGGATTGGAACGTAAGCTGCGCTTGTATTAGGGGCTAGTTTACGCTTCCGGCCACAGACGCAACGTCTTGTGTGTGCTTTCGAGGCGATGGGCCTGCACTTCTGCGCTTAGGTTTAGACCGCGGTCTTGACCTCTCTGTTGTGCCTAGGTGGGGCTGCGGCGTGTTGATCTTCCGAGGCGGGCATGACCCAGAAAGTGTGTCCGCCAAATGGGATCAAGCGTGTTGGGTTATGTGGTGCACCCTGCAGGAAGATTAATCTATTCAATAGCCGTGTCCCTCGGTAAAGGGCGACCGGAGTTGTACCTTGACCTTATGACAACTAGAACCGGATACTTAATAAAACACACCCTTCCAAGTGCGGATACAACCCGGTGATCACTCTCTAACAGGCGACGAGGAGAGGATCGCGGGTAGGATTATGCTATGCGATGCTCTTGGAGATGCTACTTGGTGATGCTACTTGGAGATGCTACTTGAAGGACTTCAATCTACTCGCCTACATGTCATGAGACGGAGGCTGCGGCGTAATCTTGACGTGATTAGCTATCCCCTCTTATTCGGCATTCTGCAGCTCGGTCCATCGATATGGCCTTTTCACATATACCCATGCATATGTAGTGTAGTTCCTTGCTTGCAGTACTTTGGATGAGTACTCACGGTTGCTTTCTCCCCTTTTTTCCCCATTTCCTTCTTTACGGTTGTCGCAACCAGATGCGGAGCCTAGGAGCGACGCCACCGTCGGCGGCGACTACTACAATCGGAGGTGCCTACTACTACGTGCGGGCGGCGGCGACGACCGGGGAGTAGTTTAGGAGGATCCCAGCAGAGGCCTGCGCCTCTTCGATCTGTATCCCGGTTTGTGCTAGCCTTCTTAAGGCAAACTTGTTTAACTTATGTCGTACTCAGATATTGCTGCTTCACGACTTCGCCTATGATCGAGCACTTGTATTCGAGCCCTCGAGGCCCCCGGCTTGTATTATGATGCTTGTATGACTTATTTTACTTTTAGAGTTGTGTTGTGATATCTTCCGTGAGTCCTCGATCTTGATCGTACACGCTTTGCGTGCATGATTAGTGTACGATTGAATCGGGGCGCCACAAGTTGGTATCAGAGCCGACTGCCTGTAGGAATCCCCCTTCCAACTCCTTGGCCGAAGTCGAGTCTAGACCTTACAAAACTTTTACTAACATGGCTGTGCGCCCATGGGCCCACGCCACCATTGGGTGGTAGTAGGATCTTTTATTCCTCGCCTTTACTCGGGACTCGAGCTCTCTTCTATTCGGGTTAAATGATTTTGCAAAAACAAAACTAACTTTAGGTTCTCGCAAGTACTTCCTCCCGGAGAGCCCTTGTTACCGATGACCGCCACGCACTGTAAGGTTCCGAAGATACTCTCGATGTGCTCTCGAGACTATGTGCCATCGTTTTTGCAATTCACTTCCATCGATAAATCCTCGGATAACTACTTACACTTATCGCTCATATTTTCATCCCTAGTTGCTCTTGTTATTACAAGATGTCCCAAATACTCTTCGATATTCCGAGAATTCTTTATGCTTATCGCCCTGCAGTTCCTTGCTGCATGAATACCCCTACGGATAGTTACTCGCGCTTGCCGAGTATCCGTTTGTCCAAAGTTGTTCATGTGTTTCACAAAAATACATTCAATACTACCCGATCTTCCGAAAATCCTGAGCAGCCTATTGCTCTTGAAATTTTTGCTTACTTGCATTATGGTTAATCCCATAAGCCTCGTAGTCTTATTGACATTCCTTGTCATTATCATTTTGAGTCTGTTGACTCAATATGTTGTGAATACACGCAATCATCATTGATCCTTATAAATTACCTTTCGATCGAGCTGCCATTCTTTTAACTGGAATTGGTTCTCGACCAATCCAATTGCCGTTGATTGTACCCTAAGGCTATTCAACTTATCCATCCCTAATCAGAGCATTACTTCTGATCCTTCGATTTGGATTCATAATTCCTTTGCATTTATGCTTCGAATTAGTCAGATGATTCTATAACCTGATGCATTTGCATTCTTTCCTTTTCTAGTTGAAGTAGCGATACTCACATCATATCCTTTGTGGACAGTCAGGTCCTTTGTTGGATTATTATCTGACAGTGTCCTTCATATTCAAATAACCTAGTGAGCCTTTCCACGGATACATAATGCCTTTGGTAAATTGTATCCTCTGCTTTCTCAACCATGCTCTGCCTTCGAGCTTGAGTTAATTACTTCTAAAGATTCTGGTATATGATTCTAAGATTCCCCGATGGGTTGAACCTATGCCTTCCTCAATATGTGTGAACTCGAAAGTTTTCACGAGTCGTACTCTTCTGGTATTTTGCCAGATAAAATTTCAACACTACAACTTCATTGAACGCGAGAAGTGAATGAAAGGTTGTGCATTGGAGAAGTGGGAGTCGACCTTGAACTTGGTGTTCATGCCCATGGACACGATGTACATCTTCTCATCGAAGCTTCTTTTAAAAAAAATAATTATTCCCTTGGTATAAGATCATCTTATATCCGATCCGCCTTTTGCAATCGTGGTTCCGACCATGTTCTCCTTTAAATACCATTTCTCGTGCAAGTTTAAGCACTTGTCTTCTGTAGAGCAATACCCCAGTCCAAGCTCTACTTTCGGCTGTCGTCGAGTATTACCCCCTGGTATCTCGAGATTATCTTGGAACTGCATAACTCCTTATGAGTTCTTCATCAAGTACTACATTCTCACTGATTACAATTTTTCATGGGCTCTGAGTTATTAAACACTCAAAGACACCGATAACTGAATCGAGTCCACACTACGGTTCAACTTTTAGTAATCTTCTTTACTTACGAGTCTGTACCCGATCACGCCATTCCTAGCCTGATTGGCTATATCATTGTGCTAATTTTTAAACTGTGCTACCGGGTCCTTCTCGGAGCACAAATTTCGATGGTGAGCTAATCTTACAATCGATCTTCCTCGTCATATCGTTTGTCCTTGAACAACAAGCTTGATTTCGAGTTCGTGTCGTACCCATGGTCCCAATGACTTTTGGCTTCATCATTTTCGTTGACTTGATGTCATCACCGATCAGTTACATCTTCTCGAAACCTCTCGACAAATGTGTCGTGATCATCATCAACATTCTGAGGTCTTCCAAGATATCTATCGAATTCTTGATGAGAAATAGCATACTTTGCCCTCGATGGTTTGGGTTATCATCCACAACATTATTGCATTCCTCCAACACAAAATTGTTCATGTTGTGTGTTGTACCTTGAGTTCCTTGTTATCCAACTTATGTTATGATTCTACCGCGGAGTATTACCATCCTTGATGTCAAGAATGTTGTGAGGATTGCTCCACCTCTTAAGAATTCTTGCTATAGTGATACTTCTCATAATCACCATTCTTTCTTGGTCCTCACGTTGATCCCATACGGGGTACCAACAAGTGAACGGTGCTGTTTGGATTCTGCCTATCTAGCAACCCTATTGCTTTGAAGTTAATGGTCGGCCGTTCATTCTTAGACTATTGATTATTGAATCACCATTCCAGGTTAGCCGTGCAACCCAGCCCATATTTCGGGCGCACCTTTCAACCATTGTTAAATTGTGTATGTTTTCCTCAAGCATACATCAATATATCATTTTGATCTGACAAATGTTATCTCCTTGTTCACATAATTGTGGAAATCCATCTTTTGTTATTCTCGATGAATTGTCGCTGAGTCCATCAGCCACCTCCTCATCCTCTCGTTGGTTTACGATGGACTCTTGTTTCGGAACTGGCTTCCATGGTTCATCTCCCGAGAATCTTCGATGTCATCTCGTCAATTTGTATCACGCCTTTTTCTTCTCAGGCATCCTGAGTCTGAGGTATCATGACACCAATCGGATCTGAATCTCGGTCAGATATGATGGTTGGGACAACTTTCCAAGAGTTATGATGTTGGTCTTTTGATGACCCGGTAACATGATGTCCTGCCTAGCACCCCCCGCCTGGGTGGAGGACCTATCGTTATAATTTCTTTTGCAAGGATAACCACTCTTCCTGGAGGAAATTGTAAGACCTATTTTATAAGCTGTTCCTGATGGATCCAATGAGTATCTAAAGTCCGACCTTTGCTTGAAGACTATGTCAATGCTATCTCGAAGCATGTCTATGGTACTCCGATTTTCAACAAGAACATTTGAAGCCCAATGCTAAATGTTTCCTGCTAATTTATCCAAACACCGTTGTATGGGTAATGTCATGAAATTCCTCTCCCCTTACATAAATGGTTTCTACTTTCTATCCTGTCAAGGATATCATGCTCTGTTTGTCCTTGGGAAGGAAATACCCCTGAGATATGTGTTTTAACACATTTTCCTTTCAATTGTTCTGTTTAATCTGATAGCCATATTTTCCTTTCCATTGTTTGGGTTAACCTTTCTTGTGATCTATATGACCTAAGCAGTAATATTCTCTTGCTTATGTAAACACCTCGTGGTACCGCTCTGTCAAGAAGACCGGTACTATTGTTGATGACATTCCGGTAGCCACCGATGGACGAGAACCTTGCCTATTGGCCGCTCGCTCAACGAAAGCGGAAAATGGTTCTCTTCGTCCCTCGCCCTTGGTATCGCTATTGTTGCCGACATAACCGATAGGCTACCCTCGACACGCCTTGCTATCGTGACTGCAAGATGTCGGCCCCTTCCTACCTTCAACCACATGGTGGGCCCATAACCCACAGCCCACAGATCGAAACCTCGACTCTCTTGTACACCCCTGTTCCCGAGTTAGTCCTCGTGTGTGGACTCAGATGTAATTCACGGACCACCGTCCCAAGTGATCTATTTTGGTATCGACGCAATACTTATTCTCGCCGCTCAACCCCTTTCACCTTCGATTAGGCATCGAACGCTTGCCTATCCGTTTGAAACTTCTCATGGTACCTCCTTACTTTGCTCTCGATATTTTCTTAAGATTCCATTCGAGAGTAACTTCCGCCACCTCCCTCGATGTTATCGACCAGATAGTCAACCTTGTAGAGGTCTGTCCTTTTGAAGCTACCCCTTATCCTTTCCGTAAGTACGATGAAGATCCCCAAGGAAGGACGACCACTTCATCATGATGACCCGAAGCAGAGAACTGAAGACATCAATGTAATGGATCGACCTCTTCGAGAAGAGCAACCAAGACCGAGAAGATCCGTTAGAATACCGTAACCAGAACTTTTCCCTTACTGCCCTCCTAAATCTCGGGACGAGATTTCTTGTAGTGGAGGAGAATTGTGACGCCCGGATAATTAAGCTACAGTAAACCTCTGTTAATGATGCCACGTCACCACGGTTACTGTTCCTAATCTCGCGATGATTCAAATCTCGTTCAAGTTCAAATTCAAAATCAAGCAAACAATAAATGTTTTCAAATGTTAAAACTAAAATGTTCGGGTGCGAGCCAAATAATGCGTGGTAATTGTGGTGGAGAAACCACACTTTTATAAAATCTTTAGATGCTCAAATGGGAATGAAACAACAACATAACCAATTTAATAAATGCCTTTTGTTAATTATAAAATGTGAAAATATTTTATTTAGGGGTTTAAACTTTGGTAACAGAGGTATAATTAGTAATACTGAATTTGGTACAACTTTTATGTTTTTATAAAACTCAGATAAGATGGGACTAGAAATAAAGCAGTAAAAATGAAATAAAAAAACTAAACATGATTAAAAAACAAAACAAAGTAAAAGCCCCCTGCCCGGGCCTCGGCCCAAGAGTTGGCAGGGCCAAAGCCGCCCACCCGCACCCACACCCTCTCCCTTATCCACCCCACTTGGGAAAACCCTAACCACCCACCCCACCCGCCTCACTCGCTCCCCCCATTCTCGATCGGGATCGGGCACCGACGCCGACGCCCGCTTCGCCCGCCGTCTCACCATTCGCCAACGACCCCGACCCCATCATCGATCCGTCGCCCGTCGCTTCGAGCGCTACGCGCTCCCGTCCTCCTTCGACGCCGCCGCCGTCGTCGTCCATCGCCCGCCGTCGCCGCCATGTCGCCCGGAGCCGCCCCGACGCTGCCGCTCGTCACTTCCCGCCTCCTTCACGGTTGTTCCCGTCGCCTCGGCCACCACCATCGCCACGCGCGGTTCACCTCTCCGACGCCACTCCGACTGTCCCCGAGCTCTCCACCGACCTCCTCCCAAAGTGAGCTGTCGTCCGTCCTCCTCTTCCCTCTGCCGGCGTCGTCCACCACACCGCGCCTCACCCGCCATGGCTACGCTGCTGGCAGCGCCCGTGTAGCACCGCCACGCCGACGCGAGTGCCCGCGAACGCGGCCCTTCTCGGCGCCCTCACGGCGCCACGCGCCCACGAACCGCTGGCTGCCTCTGACCACCGCCACGCCATGCCAACTCCGGCGCTCCGACCTCGCCCTACTCCCTCGCTTAGTCCCAACCTCCGTCGCCTCTCGCCGGGCGACGTGGCGCCGACGACCGTGCGTTGGTCTCGCAGAGGCGGCGCTGGCTGCCTATCGGGCGCTCGTGGTCGTGCCCCTGCGCCCGCCCCGCCCGGTGCCCGCTATGGCCCCTAGGGCCAATGACAAATGGGGCCTGTCCCAGAACGTTTAAAAAAAAGATTAAGAATAAATAATAATAATAGTAGTAATAATAAAAATATAATTAATTAGTTAACTAAGTTAATTAACTTAATTAATTGTGATTAATTAACCTAATCATTTAACTAATCTAGTTAATCCTGATTAGTTAGTCTCAATCAATGACAAGCGGACCCACCCGTCGCCTTGACTGGTCAAAGGTCAAAGCTGATCACGATGTCACGATGACATCATAAATGCATTTAGAATTAAATTAATTCTGTTAATTCTAGTAAATGATTAAATCCTTTTTTAAATTAATATAAAATAAACCGTAGCTCGGATGGAAAAACTTTGTACATGAAAGTTGCTCAGAACGACGAGACGAATCCGGATACGCAACCCGTTCGTCCGCCGCACATCCCTAGCATAGAGAACACGCAACTTTCCCCCTCCGGTTCATTTGTCCGAAAACGCGAAACACCGGGAATACTTTCCCGGATGTTTTCCCCCTTCACCGGTATCACCTATCCCTACGTTAGGTCACCTCTAGCACAACGTATTACCGCTTCTTGCTTTTTGTTACATTTGATTGCTCTGTTATTTATTGTGTTCCCCTCCGCTTACTTCTTTCCGGTAGACCACGAGACCGATGCGGTACCCTCGTGATCGACTACATCGACGACCTCTCTCTTGCCACAAAGAACCGTGCAAGCCCCCCTTGATCACCGATATCGCCTATTCTCCTCTATACTTGCTTGCATTAGAGTAGTGTAGCATGTTACCGCTTTTCGATAATCCTATTCGATGCATAGCCCGACATTGTTGCTACATCTGTTGATACCTTACCGCAATCCTAAATGCTTAGTATAGGATGCTAGTTTATCATCATTGGCCCTACATTCTTGTCGGTCCGCCTGCTACACTATTGGGCCGTGATCACTCGGGAGGTGATCACGGTATATACTATACATACATACATACTACGATGGTGACTAAAGTCGGGTCCGCTCAAAGAGTACCCATGAGTGATTCACAGTTGGGGCTGAAAGGACCTTTGTCCCGACGGCCCTCTGTGTGGATCTTTGTGGCGGAGCGACAGGCAGGTTGAGACCACCTAGGCGAGAGGTGGGCCCGGCCTTGATCGGCGTCGCGGTTGCTTCATAATAACACGCTTAACGAGATCTTGGTATTTGATCCGAGTCCGCCATTTGGTCTATACGCACTAACCATCTACGTGGGAGTAGTTATGGGTATCCCGACGTCGTGGTATCACCGAAGCCTTCGTGGACGCCAAGAATCGAAGCGCGCTACGGATTGGAACGTAAGCTGCGCTTGTATTAGGGGCTAGTTCGCTTCGGCCACAGACGCAACGTCTTGTGTGCTTTCGAGGCGATGGGCCCGGCCCTGCGCGCTTAGGTTTAGACCGGCGTCTTGACCTCTGTTGTGCCTAGGTGGGGCTGCGACGTGTTGATCTTCCGAGGCGGGCATGACCCAGAAAGTGTGTCCGCCAAATGGGATCAAGCGTGTTGGGTTATGTGGTGCACCCTGCAGGAAGATTAATCTATTCAATAGCCGTGTCCCTCGGTAAAGGACGACCGGAGTTGTACCTTGACCTTATGACAACTAGAACCGGATACTTAATAAAACACACCCTTCCAAGTGCGGATACAACCCGGTGATCACTCTCTAGCAGGCGGACGAGGAGAGGATCGCGGGTAGGATTATGCTATGCGATGCTCTTGGAGATGCTACTTGGTGATGCTACTTGGAGATGCTACTTGAAGGACTTCAATCTACTCTCTTCTACATGTCATGAGACGGAGGCTGCGAGCGTAGTCTTCGACGTGATTAGCTATCCCCTCTTATTCGGCATTCTGCAGCTCACCCATCGATATGGCCTTTTTCACATATACCCATGCATATGTAGTGTAGTTCCTTGCTTGCGAGTACTTTGGATGAGTACTCACGGTTGCTTTCTCCCCCCTTTTTCCCCATTTCCCTTCTTTCTGGTTGTCGCAACCAGATGCTGGAGCCTAGGAGCCAGACGCCACCGTCGACGACGACTACTACACTGGAGGTGCCTACTACTACGTGCGGGTCGGCGACGACCGAGAGTAGTTTAGGAGGATCCTGCAGGAGGCCTGCGCCTCTTCGATCTCAGATCCCAGTTTGTGCTAGCCTTCTTAAGGCAAACTTGTTTAACTTATGTCTGTACTCAGATATTGCTGCTTCCGCTGACTCGTCTATGATCGAGCACTTGTATTCGAGCCCTCGAGGCCCCTGGCTTGTATTATGATGCTTGTATGACTTATTTTACTTTTAGAGTTGTGTTGTGATATCTTCCCGTGAGTCCCTGATCTTGATCGTACACGTTTGCGTGCATGATTAGTGTACGATTGAATCGGGGGCGTCACATTGTGGGAGTTGTTACTATCAATTTTATTGAAGTTGGTTCACTTTTATTTGAAGTTACTAAAATTTTTAGATTGTTTCAGAAATAATGAAGAAATTTTTGAGGGGCTCGTCGAGCCGAAGCTCCAAGGAAAAACAAAAGGAAGAAGAGTAGAAGCCCAAATTTAATTTGCCTCAAGATCATGGAGGTCCGCCGTGTGAATGGCCTTCCGATGACTTTTGAGGAGAGCCGGATTTATGAAGATTTCTATTTATCGATTGAGAATGCTGGCCTCACCAACTTCCTCCGCGACCAACGCCATCAAGATTCTTACTCACAAATACTTTTGTGCAAAACTTCTACTTTTTCCCTAAGAAATCACCTCCAACAGAGAGTTTCATTTATATGACGTTGTTAAAGATATGACATTAGCTGAATTCTGCGAGGTTTGCGAGATACCCTTTGAGGGCACCTTAGATGAACCCCACCGTAACGAAGTAGAAGCTTTTATTAACACTATCACGTGGGAGAAACCAGGAAGGTTTCTGATGCAAGGATAACTAGCATACATTTTCCTGTTTTACGCTACTTTGCCTTATTTGCTAGTCGTTGCTTGATTGGACGCGGGAACTGTGGGAACCTTAGTATTCCTGATATTATTATTTTGTTCCATGGTTTATACCGCAATAACTTTGTTAGTATGGGTGGAATTGTTGCTAGACGATTAAGTCTAAACTGTACTAAGGGCCCCATCTTTGGAGGCATTTATGCTTCACGCCTAGCTGAACATTTTGAAATACCTATTAGGCATGAGGAGAAAGAAGAAACAGCGCTGCCCCGTGCTTATTTAGATTATAAGAGTATGATAGCGCATGACTTTCTTGTTAAGAGTCGCGATGGGGAGCTCAAATACAAATTATACTTTGATAAAAATCACCCTGAGACTATTACTTTGCCTGCTCCTTCTTTGTTTAACTTGTCTGCAGAACCTCACATCGTTCCGTGGTCGGCTGTTCAAGCCTATCGGAATCCTGCACCAGCCCCGGAACCGGAGCCACAAGATGAGCCTCCACGACTATCTGTTTATTCTTGGGATCCAGAGGAGGCTGCCAGCCAGTGGCAGCCAGAGTCTTCTTCGTCACAGGACGACCCCAGCTACACCTACGGGTATCCGCCAGGCTATCCCTGGCAATAGACCAACTTAGGCCAAAAGCCTAAGCTTGGGGGAGTACGTATTTCCCACTGACATTACATTCATGTTCACACACACTCATTGCTAGATGTCGGTGCTCATACTCTTTCACTTTAATATCCATGATAGTTTATTTTCTTTTTCCTGCTTTCTTCTTGTGAGTTTAATAAACCTTAAGAAAAAAACCAAAAAATTAGTAGTAGTTTATTTCTTTGCTGTATTAATTAAAAGAAAAACCCAAAAATATTTCCCGTTCTTCTTTTGCTTGTTGGGAGCTTTCCCGTGTAAATAGTTTTTATTTCTTTTCCTTTCTTTGGGGGTCGAGAAGACCATATTGAAAATGCTTAGTGGCTCTTATATGCATGATTGATTATTTTAACTTAGAGCCCATATTACTTGTCTTCTCTCTTGAGTTGAATGATTGCAGATTCCAGCTTAGTCCAATGCACGTGCACTCTTATTATTATACACACCGTTCGGTCGTGCAAGTGAAAGGCAATAATGATGATATATGATGGACTTATTGGGATGAGAAAAGCTGGTATGAACTCGACCTCTCTTGTTTTTGTAAATATGATGATTCATCGTTCCTGAGTCAGCTATTATGAAGTAAACATATTTGCAATGACATTTAGAGATTATAGTTGCTTCTGCCATGCTTGATTAGCTACGAGTTATTATGGTTTACCTTGCGTGCCAACATGCTATTAGAATGATTATGATGTGGTATGATGGGATGGTATCCTCCTTTGAATGTATTAAGTGACTCGACTTGGCACATGTTCACGCATGTAGTTGAATCAAATCAACATAGCCTTCATGATATTTATGTTCATGGTGGATTATATCCTACTCATGCTTGTATTCGGTGTAAGTTAATTTTGATGCATGTTTACGACTCTTGTCGCTCTCTCAGTTGGCCGCTTCCCAGTCTTTTGCTAGCCTTCACCTGTACTAAGCGGGAATACTGCTTGTGCATCCAAATTCCTTAAACCCCAAAGTTGTTCCATATGAGTCCACTATACCTACCTATATGCGGTATTTACCTGCCGTTTCAAGTAAATTTGTATGTGCCAAACTCTAAACCTTCAAATAAACATTCTGTTTTGCATGCTCGAATAGCTCATATGTCAACTAGAGCTGCCCTTATCTTCCGTGTTAGACGGGTTATTCTCAAGAGGAGTGGACTCCGCTCCTCATTCACGAGAAAATGGCTGGTATCCGGGATGCCCGGTCCCATGCTTTATGCAAACTAAATAAAAATAACTGCAAACAAAACTCCCCCTGGGACCCGTTGAATGTTGGAGGCACTCGTTGTTTCGAGCAAGCCATGGATTGATGCTTGTGGAGGAGGGGGAGTATAAACTTTACCATTCTGTTTGGGAACCGCCTATAATCTGTTTAGCATGGAAGATATCGTCGTCTTTTAGTTGTTATGTTGACAATAAAAGTATGTCGCTCAAAATATAATTTATCTCTATTTCAAAACCGAGCTCTGGCACCTCTACAAATCTCTGCTTCCCTCTGTGAAGGGCCTATCCATTTACTTTTATGTTGGGTCATCACCCTTCTTATTAAAAAGCACCCGCTGGAGAGCACACTATCGTTTGTATTCATTATTATTGGTTTATATTGGGTATGACTTGACTGGATCTCTTTTACCATGAATTACAATATTTAGTTAGTCCTTGATCTTTAAAGGTGCTCTGCATTTATGTTTTACGGTCTCAGAAAGGGCTAGCGAGATACCATTTTGTTATATCATGTTATGATTATTTTGAGAAAGTGTTGTCATCCGAGTTTTATTATTATAGCTCGCTAGCTGATTATGATATTGATATGAGTAATTGTGAGACCTACGTGTTATCGTGAGTATGGTTAGTTCATAATAATTGCTGAAACTTGAATGCTGGCTTTTCATGTTTACAATTACAAGAGCAAACGGAGTTTGTAAAAGTTTTTCTTTTTTCTCTTTCAGTTTGTCAACTGAATTGCTTGAGGACAAGCAAGGGTTTAAGCTTGGGGGAGTTGATACGTCTCCGTCGTATCTACTTTTCCAAACACTTTTGCCCTTGTTTTGGACTCTAACTTGCATGATTTGAATGGTACTAACCCAGATTGACGCTGTTTTCAGCAGAATTGCCATGGTGTTGTTTTATGTGCAGAAAATAAAAGTTTTCGGAATGACCCGAAACTCCACGGAACACCTTAGAAAAAATAATAAAAAATCCTCGCTAAAGATGAAGACCAGGGGCCCACACCTGTCCACAGTGTGGGGCTACCGGCGCCCTCTACCTCGTGGGCCCCGGTGGCCCTCCGACGCCAACTCCAACTCCATATATTGGCTTTCGGGAGAAAAAAATCGAGAGAAGAAATCATCGCGTTTTACGACACGGAGCCGCCAAGCCCTAATCTCTCTCGGGAGGGCTGATCTCGAGTCCGCTCGGGGCTCAAGAGGGGATTCATCGCCGTCGTCATCATCAACCATCCTCCATAACCAATTTCATGATCTCACCGCCGTGCATGAGTAATTGCATCGTAGGCTTGCTGGACGGTGATGGGTTGGATGAGATTTATCATGTAATCGAGTTAGTTTTGTTAGGGTTTGATCCCTAGTATCCACTATGTTCTGAGATTGATGTTGCTATGACTTTGCTATGCTTAATGCTTGTCACTAGGGCCCGAGTGCCATGATTTCATATCTGAACCTATTATGTTTTCATGAATATATGTGTGTTCTTGATCCTATCTTGCAAGTCTATAGTCACCTACTATGTGTTATGATGCGGCAACCCCGAAGTGACAATAATCGGGACCACTCCCGGTGATGACCATAGTTTGAGGAGTTCATGTATTCACTATGTGCTAATGCTTTGTTTCGGTTCTCTATTAAAAGGAGGCCTTAATATCCCTTAGTTTCCAATAGGACCCCGCTGCCACGGGAGGGTAGGACAAAAGATGGCATGCAAGTTATTTTCCATAAGCACGTATGACTATATACGGAATACATACCTACATTACATTGATGAACTGGAGCTAGTTCTGTGTCACCCTATGTTATGACTGTTACATGACGAACCGCATTCGACATAATTATCCATCGCTAATCCGGTGCCTACGAGTTTTTCATATACTGTTCTCGCTTATTTACTTTTCCGTTGCTACTGTTACAATCACTACAAAATACCAAAAACATTACTTTTGCTGTCTTTACTTTTGTTATCATTACCACCACTATCATATTACTTTGCTACTAAATACTTTGCTGCAGATACTAAGTTTCCAGGTGTGGTTGAATTGACAACTCAGCTGCTAATACTTGAGAATATTCTTTGGCTCCCCTTGTGTCGAATCAATAAATTTGGGTTGAATACTCTACCCTCGAAAACTGTTGCGATCCCCTATACTTGTGGGTTATCAAGACAACACTATGCATATATGCTCACATAAATACAATGATTTAACTGAGCCAATAAGCATTGGGCACATATTTAAACAGCCTAACTAACAAGCCAAATCTGCTAACTACCAAAATGAGTACTAAACAATGACCAAATGATTAGACCACAACAGCTAATTAGCAGAAATTGGACACATACCTTCACATCACAGCCAAGGAACCTCCTGCCAGTATGGATGCCCTCGAAAGCAACAAGTCTTTCTGCTCGCACCCCGTGTTCATGGCACAAAACAAAATCATTGCCCTCGAATTCAGAGTCATCCGTGGTAGCAGGCATCTGCATGTGCAAAGGAAAGCAAGAGATTTGGGAAGGAAACTTCAGATCTAGCTCAAGAGGAAAATCCCCAAATCCAAACCCTAACCCTATTTCTACCAACTCACCTTCACAATGCCGTCGTGTGAACCAGAGGTGGCGTACTGGTAATAATTCTCACTGCTGTCATCATCCTCACTCCAGGAAACCATGGCGACGCGGAGGCGCCGACGGTGGTCGGAGATGTGGACGGGTCGACGGCGGCGAAAGAGTGGGAGCAGAGAGCGCGAGCGAATGAGGGTTGGGGTGGGTGGGCCTGTAACGAGTCGAGGGATGGACCGGTCAAAAGGGTTCCGGCTCGAGTTGGCCCGCGCACGGCGTCTGACGGCGTCTACCGAGCCAAACGGATGAACAGTTATGCCACGTCGACAAAAGCGGGACCCACCTGTCATAATCCCACTTAAAACGACCGAAAAGAGCGACTTGTGGTTTCTACAAAAAATTAGCCTAGGAATTGGTGTTTTTGGGCACAAAACTAGAGACTTGTGATTTTTGCAACTTTAGCCTTCAATGTCAATATTTTTTGCAATTCACTCACTCAGGAGTTCCAGTATTGGAGGTTCAGTGGGAGTAAGTAAGCGAAAATGCCCCGGGGGGTTCAGAGAACCGCAGGGGAGTAAGCTACATTTTTCCGTGTTTGCTTACATGGAACGAGCACTTCGCTACAATGTTAGTGCATTATTTACCATGTAGTTTTGCAGGAGGAACTGGAAAGCGCTTACGACGCGAAGCTCCAACAAGCCAAGAATAACTTGAATTGGTAAAATTTGCGTGCACAGAGGCGGCGACGACCCTGGGCATCAACAGCCAGGCCCTAGAGTTTAACTTGAGGACAAAGGACTACCCTGCCCTGGAGATCCTAGTGCCACACCGCTGCTCAATTTTTTTACGTGGGTGTAACAGACACAGCCAGGTGTTATGTATCTTCTGTTTTGTCAAGTTGATTTTGGCGAACAAGTGGTGCTGCACTATTGTTCAGTTGCTCTTAATGAAGGAAGCCACATTACATTTATGTCTGCATCTTTGATTTAAAACAAGCAAAACATGCAACTCCCGTGTGCTATTACAAAGACATCTTCAGGGCTGTGCGCAATCATCCTCGTAACCCAGATGTGGTTTTGAGGGTATCACACATACTATACAAACAGAGTCTACGTCAGGGGTAAAAGAAGGGAAAAATGGCGGAAGTGCGATTTGGAGCCCGTCTTGGTGACCGTGGAACCTTTTAAAAAAAACGAATGGTCGAACGGTCAAACATTTCTGAAAATAAATTGACATAAAACATGGATGTGATTCTTCTACTTATATTTTTTCATGTAATTAGAACAAGGTAGTAACACAGTCAATGCTTACTATCAACAACTGTAATTTTATATGTATTGTTTTAAGGGATAAGTATATTTTTCGTTCCTAAACTCTTTTGAAAGTATATAAATGGTCCCTTAACACCAAAACTGATAAAACTTGGTCCCTAAACTTCTCAAACCAGATTAGCTTAGTCCCTTGACTCAACATAAACAGTTTTCATGTTGACTTGGCATGGTTTTGACAGGTCGGCGCTCACGTGGCAATCTTCTTCTTCCTTCCCAGTTTAACTCAGCTGGGCATTTCGTCGAGCAGTTGGCGCGCGTCCAGAAACAGAAGAAGGAGATAGGCGTGGAGCTATTGTGAGCTTGTGACTCGCGGCAGCGCACGCAGAGGGTGCACGCGACCGGGGAGCTGCAGCACGGCGAGGCTTGCCGGTGACGCACGCACACACTCGCGCATCACCGACCCACAGCAACACGCACACCGGTGGCGGTTGCTCTGCCATGCGTCCGTGTGTCCATGGCGTGAGCTCGGAGTCGGTTCAAGCACGACGCCGTCGACCGGTTCGAACGCGACGTCATCAACCCAACACGCACGGACGCTCGTGTGAAAGAGAGCGCCGACCATGTCAGAACGCGGCCTCGGCGGAACTTGTGCGTGACCAACGGCCCGACCAACGCCGTCAACGGAGGTGCGTGAAGAGGGCTTGTCCGAGCTCCTCCTCCTGCTCGGGCATCATGTTCAACAGGTCGGCGGCAGCGCGCCGGGCGCAGGCTGCAGCTCCCCGGAGACGCCCAGCGTGTTGAGCCCCGGCCGGGAGCTTCTCCACGTTCGCCGCGAGCGGACCGGGTCGCCGGTGTTTCCCGGGAGTGCCAGCACGGAGGAGGAGAAGGCCTCCACCGTCACGTTCTACGTTCTCTTGCACGGGAACCCATTTAGCCGCAGTGCTGTGCTGCAGAGTGCACGCATGCATTACTCGCTATTCAGGCATGATCTATGCATGTGCGAAGCATGGACGGAAGATCCAGCACAGCTATTCATGTGCAGCTCGGTGCCACTCCCTGGGTCGCTCAGCTCATCGCGCTGGTCGACTGCTGCATGACCGTCGTGGACGACGCCGTCGCCGCTTCTCATCCAAGCTCGGCACGCCTGGGTTGGATTTGGGTCCAGTTTCGAAAAGAAAAAGAACTGTGGACTGTGATATGGCGGTCAAACCCAGGCGACGTGTCAAGTTTCTTGTCAAGACCGTGTCCATGTCGGACGAATACCATCACAAGCGATACGAGGGACTGAACTAATTCGGTTTAACAAGTTGAGGGACTAAGGTTTGCCGGTTTTATAGTTGAGGGACTACTTATGTACTTTCGAGAAGGTTTAGGGACAAAAGATATACTTCTCCTTTCGCAAAAGTAAAAATAAAAATACTTCTCCCTTGTTTTAATGCCTCTGAACCATGCCATTTGGACTGGATTTCGATATATTCCTCATTCCATTACTGATACGGATATTTATGTGTTTGTGCAATGATTCCAACTCGTGCTCACCCTGCCGAGGACCAGGCCAAAGCCCATCCCTTGTAGCTCGTTGGGTCCGGTTGGGCGTCCAGTGAGCCACGCCAAGAACAAGTAGACGACCATGAAGATGTTGAATACCGACATGTTGGATGCAGGGATTGAAAAGCCACACCAAGGTGTGGTTTGGCGCATCGTGGTTCCCTACACGATGATGAGCGACGCCATCTGTGTGTAAATGACGGTGTAGAAGACCGTGCAGAGCCAGACAGGTGTTAAACATTAGGGTTTGGGAAACTGCACGATACCCAATATGGGTATGGCTATCTCATATATATAAGGGTACACGTAGTGTACAAATACAATATACATAGTGTACATAGAAGCTATGTATAGACAATATCTAACACCCTCCCTCAATCTTAACTGTGACCTGAAGTACAAAGTAAGTTGAGATTGCGCCTACAACTTCAAACTGAGGTTGTGGAAGTGGCTTCGTGAAGATGTCAGCAAGTTGATCTTTAGAGGAGATGAACTTGATATGAAGAAGCTTCTGTGCAACACGTTTCCTCACAAAGTGATAGTCAACTTCGATGTGCTTGGTACGAGCATGGAAAACTGGATTAGATGAAAGATATGTCGCACCAATATTATCACACCAAAGAACCGGTGGTTGCTCTTGAGAGACTCCCAACTCTCTCAAGAGAGACTGTACCCAAATGAGCTCAGCTATGGCATTGGCAACCGCCTTATACTCTGCTTCAGTGCTACTCCGAGAGACAGTGGCCTGCTTGATCGCACTCCAGGCGATCAAGTTGTGACCAAAGAAGACAACATAGCCCCCCGTTGATCGCCGATCATCCAGGCTCCCAGCCCAATCGGCATCAGAGAACGCCGAGAGAGCACTCGAGGAGGTAGGCCAAAGATGCAAACCATAGGAGACAGTATGAGAGAGATGACGCAATATGCGCTTCACAGCTGACCAGTGTGAAGTCCGAGGAGCATGAAGATACTGGCACACACGGTTTACCGCATAACAGATGTCCGGCCGTGTGATAGTCATGTACTGCAACCCACCAACAATACTGCGGTACTCTGTAGCATCATCTGAAAGAAGCAAGGCACCGTCCAAGGCTGGTAACCGGTCAGTCGCAGACATAGGGGTGGTAGCATGCTTGCACCGCAACATACCTGCACGTCACAACAAGTCCAAGGAATACTTATGCTGAGTGAGAGTCAGGCCAGCAGGAGACCGTAAAACCTCCAGACCAAGGAAGTAATGGAGAGCACCAAGATCCTTGACAGCAAAATGACCACTCAGAGCAGACAGCAGACGATCAACGATAGTCGCTGAGGAGCTGATAAGAATAATGTCATCAACATAAACCAGCGGGTACATAGTAACCTCAGGACGATGGAACATGAACAGAGATGTGTCAGCAGTGGATGGAGCAAACCCAAGACGTCGAAGAACCGAGCCAAGTCGAGCATACCATGCACAGGGAGCCTGCTTAAGTCCATAAAGCGCCTTATCAAGATGACACAAATGATGTGGATGAGAAGGATCAACAAAACCCGGGGGTTGCCGCATGTAGACCTCTTCCTCCAACACCCCATGGAGGAAAGCATTCTGGACATCAAGCTGACGCAGAGATCATCCTTTGGCAACAACCAAGGATAGAAGCAGACGAATGGTGGTAGGTGTGACAACTGGACTGAAGGTATCCTCATAATCAAGACCATACGTTGTTTAAACCCTTTAGCCACCATTCGTGCCTTGTACCGCTCAATAGATCCATCAGCATGCTTCTTTACCTTAAACACCCACTTGGAGTCAATGATGTTGACACCAGACACAGGAGGAACCAAGCGCCAAGTATTATTCCTCTATAGTGCCTGAAACTCCTGCTCCATGGCACTGCTCCAATGAGAAATCCGAAGAGCTGCCTGAAAATGCTGAGGCTCAGCAGTGGGGTCAGCATCTGTTTGTGCCATACACGCCGCAATCCACGCAACCATGCCATCAGTACGCTCCTTCGGCCGAAAAATACCACTCTGACTGCGTGTACGAGCACGTAGAACAGTGATAGGCGGCGGAGGTGGCGGCGAAGATGGGGTCAGCGAAGATGATGACGACAATGACGCAGACTGCTCCCCAGATGCAGAACCAGTCACACCAGGTGATAGACCAGGCGAGGGAGTCAGCTCAGGTGAGGACGCCCGCTCGATCGACACGAACGCCGGCACGGGCACCGGCTCGGGCGTGGACACCGGCACAGGAGAGGATGCCGGCTCGGCTGGTGCGTCGGAAAGCCCTGTGCCCGGCTCGGCCGGCCCCGTCAGCAGGCCAGGTGACAGAGTGACGTCGCGAGCGGGCTCGGCGGACATCCAAGAGGACGCGGGAAGCTGCTCATCTAGAAGCTCGAGGCGTGCTCCACGGCTAATACCTGCACCATGGTTAGGTAGCAACAAGGGGGTATATGCAGCATCAACAAATTGAGCAGGCAAAGGTAAAGCAAATTTCTCAGGTGCAGTGAGAGTGGTGGAGGTGATCGGAAGTACAGAAAAAGGAAAAACATCCGCATCAAACACCACATCACGTGAGATGTAGACACGGTTAGAGGGAATATGAAGACACGTGTACCCTTTATGAAGAGAACTATAACCAAGAAACACGCATTGTTTAGACCAAAACTTCAACTTGCGTTGGTTATATGGACGAAGATGTGGCCAACACGCACACCTAAAGACCTTGAGAAACGAATAATCAAGAACTTCATTCAGCAAGAGTTCAAGTGGTGTTTTCATCTGACAGAGTCGTGTAGGGAGTCTGTTAATGAGGAAGCATGCGGTGGAAAATGCATCACTCCAAAACCGGAAAGGAACGGAGGCATGTGCAAGCAAAGCAAGACCAGTCTCAACTATATGACGATGCTTACGCTCAGCTACACCGTTTTGCTGATGTGTATGAGGACATGACACAAGATGTGTAATTCCAAGCTTAATAAAGAACGCATTGAGGTTGTGGTACTCAACCCCCCCCCCCAATCGGATTGCACATGGATAATTTTATGACTGAGTAGACGCTCAACATGCGTTTGGAATTGCAAGAAAACATTAAACACATCAGACTTACGTTTAAGAAGATAAAGCCAAGTGAACCGACTGTAAGCATCAATGAAACTGACATAGTAATTATGACCACTAACAGAGGTTTGGGCATGGCCCCATACATCCGAAAACACAAGTTCAAGCGGTTTATTGACTACACAACTCGACTCGAAAAAGGGAAGCTGATGACTCTTGCCTTGCTGACAGGCATCACAAACTGCATCAACATGTCTATTTGACACTACTAGAAGCTCATGAAGATGAAATACATGGCGAACGATGGGAGTGGCAGGATGAGCAAGGCGCGCATGCCAATGTGATGGAGACACACGAACACCACTGAAAGCACAAGGAGCTGGTGGCACATCAAGTGCATAGAGACCATTATTACACAGTCGACCTCTAAGGAGTACGTCCCTCGTGTCCTGATCCTTAACAAAAAAAATGAAAAGGATGAAATTCAGCAAGAACATTATAATCACGAGTAAGTTTAGGAACTGAAAGCAAACTACGTGAAATAGTGGGAACACAAAGGACATTAAAAAGACGTAATTGTGTGGATCGACATGTAAGAAGTGATGCCTGACCAATATGTGAGATGTGCATACCTTCCCCATTAGCGGTGCGAACCTGATCATGTCCACGGTACGGCTCCTGTGTAGAGAGCTTGCTCATCTCACTCGTCAGGTGATTGGTAGCTCCCGTATCCATGTACCAAGATGCATCAACTGGATAGGAAGGGGTATGCCCCTGCTCATGACTCGCCAAGGCAGCCTGCTTCTCATTACCCTTGCCATTGTTCCTGATTCCCAAGAAATCCTGCTTGAAGCGACGATGACATCGGGAGGCAAGGTGACCATCAAGTCCACATAGCTGGCAGGGGACCTGAGCACCACATGAAGGACAGCAGGCACGGACATGACCTCCTGTCGAGGTAGTGGTGTTCCGCGTGTTACGCGCGGTAGGCGGAGGTTTGCCACCAGTTGGTGGCTTGTTGGGCTTGTCCTTCCCACGCGTTGCCGCGTTGGCGGAAGGGAAACTCGACGTAGAGCGGCGAGCCTGGATGCGCTGCTCTGTAGCGAGGAGACGTGCGTACAACTCACGTGGCTTAATGGGAGTGTCACGACCATTGATATTCTTCACCAAATTATCATAGTCATCACTCAGTCCATTAAGCACATAAGAGGTGAACTCCTCCGGACCAAGAGCCTTGCCAATGGAGGCAAGTGTGTCAGCCATACCCGTCACCTTATTGAAGCAGTCGGTGACGGTGAGGTCATGAAGCTTCACCTCCCCAAGCGCAGTGCGGATAGCATGAGCCCGTGCCTGGGATTGCAAAGCAAAACTGGTATGAAGAGCCGTCCACGCGTCCTGAGACGTAGCGGCGAAGATGACCAGTGACGAGACCCCATCCGTGAGAGAGGACTGGATGGCAGAGAGTATGGCCTGATCCTGAGCAACCCATGCATGATGCTGTAGGTGGTATGGCGGGGGCACGGCAGAGTGCCATCGACAAAGCCCTGTAGGTAATGACTGCGAAGAAGTGGCAACACCTGAGCACGCCAGGACAGATAGTTATCAGCCGTCAGCTTCATCGGGATGAGATGCGCAAAGTAGAACAGTGCATTGAGTACACCATGATCTGAAGACGGCGACGGTGCATAAAACCCCGTAGGCGAAGAACCACTCGGTAGCACGGAGGAGGCCACGGGCTCAGTCAACGGACCACCGTAGGGCGCCCCGTATGAGGAGGACGCGCCATAAGGAGGCGCAGTCACCGAGGTAGTCGGGTAGGCGTAAGCCAACGGAACAGCCGTAGATGGAATCGACCATGGAGGGGTCGTGGCGGCGCCGTGGGAGCCAGTTGCCGGTGCTTGCTGCTGCTGTTGGGGCAGAACGCCGCTGGAAGCAGCCGTGGGCACTGCACCATGCCGGCGCTGGTACGCCTGGTAATCCATATGCATACGCGGGTGCTGCACCATATGCATGTTGCTGGTGGTACACTTGGTAATCAAACCAGGAAGTAGCCACGGGCGCTGCACCAGATGCATGCGGATGTGTACGGGGCGGGGCCAGGTCATTAGGAGCGGCGACCGCGTAGTTGCGTAGATCGGCCACTGGCGTCGTGTTTGGGACCAGACCGGAAGATACTGCGGAGCCGTAGTGGACCGGCGGCTCGGCGACGCCATGGGAGCCTGGAGGCGGCTGGACGGGGAACTGCTGGGCGGCACCGGCTTGGGCCGCGGCAGCCATGGAGGCAGCACCCAATGGGATGAGCGGCTAATACGTCTCCAACGTATCTATAATTTTTGATTGTCCCATGCTATTATATTACCCCTTTTGGATGTTTATGGGCTTTATTTTACACATTTATATCATTTT
This sequence comes from Aegilops speltoides, assembly GCA_021437245.1. Classification (NCBI taxonomy): domain Eukaryota; kingdom Viridiplantae; phylum Streptophyta; class Magnoliopsida; order Poales; family Poaceae; genus Aegilops; species Aegilops speltoides. The sequence continues at coordinate 103,007,271 of CM038146.1, forward strand.
TGGGACTAACTTACTAACCGGAGGCCCAGCCCGTATTGCTGTTTTTTTTGCCTATTTCAGTATTTCGAAGAAAAGGAATATCAAACGGAGTCCAAACGGAATGAAACCTTTGGGAGCGTGTTTTTTGGAACGAACGTGATCCAGAGGACTTGGAGTGCAAGTCAAGAAGCAGCCGAGGTGGCCACGAGAGGATAGGGTGCCCCCCCCCCCTACAGGGTGCCCCCCTGTCTCGTGGGCCCCTCTGGCGGCCACCGATGTACTTCTTCCTCCTATATAAGCCTACGTACCCTAAAAACTTCTAGGGAGCCAACGAAACACAATTTCCACCACCGTAACTTTCTGTATCCGCAAGATCCCATCTTGGAGCCTTCGCCGGCGCTCCGTCGGAGGGGGAATCGACCACGGAGGGCTTCTACATCAACACCATAGCCCCTCCAATGAGTTGTGAGTAGTTTACCACAGACCTTCGGGTCCATATTTATTAGCTAGATGGCTTCTTCTCTCTTTTTGGATCTCAATACAATGTTCTCCCCCTCTCTTGTGGAGATCTATTCGATGTAAACTCTTTTTGCGGTGTGTTTGTCGAGATCCGATGAACTGTGGGTTTATGATCAAGTTTATCTATGAGAAATATTTGAATCTCCTCTAAATTCTTTTATGTATGATTGAGTTATCTTTGCAAGTCTCTTCGAATTATCAGTTTGGTTTGGCCTACTAGATTGATCTTTCTTGCCATGGGAGAAGTGCTTAGCTTTGGGTTCAATCTTGCGTGTCCTTACCAAAGGACAAAAAGGGTTGCAAGGCACATATTGTATTGTTGCCATCGAGGATAAAAGATGGGGTTTATATCATATTGCATGAGTTTATCCTCTACATCATGTCATCTTGCTTAAGGCGCTACTCTATTCTTATGAACTTAATACTCTAGATGCAGGCGAGTCGGTCGATGTGTGGAGTAATAGTAGTAGATGCAGGCAGGAGTCGGTCTACTTGTCACGGACGTGATGCCTATATACATGATCATGCCTAGATAATCTCATAATTATTCTTTTTCTATCAATTGCTCGACAGTAATTTGTTCACCCACCGTAATACTTATGCTATCTTGAGAGAAGCCTCTAGTGAAAGCTATGGCCCCCGGGTCTATCTTTTATCATATTTGCTTCCAATCTACTTTTATTTGCATCTTTACTTTTTGCATCTATATTATAAAATACCAAAAATATATTTTTCTTATCATACTATCTCTATTAGATCTCACTTTCGCAAGTGGCCGTGAAGAGATTGACAACCCCTTTATTGCGTTGGTTGCGAGATCTTTGTTTGTTTGTGTAGGTGCGTGGGACTTTTGAGGAGCCTCCTACTGGATTGATACCTTGGTTCTCAAAAACTGAGGGAAATACTTATGCTACTATTGCTGCATCACCCTTTCCTCTTCAAGGAAAACCAACGCAAGCTCAAGACGTAGCAAGAAGGATTTCTGGCGCCGTTGCCGGGGAGGTCTTCGCTCAAGTCAAGACATACCAAGTACCCATCACAAACCCATCTCCCTTGCATTTACATTATTTGCCATTTGCCTCTCGTTTTCCTCTCCCCCACTTCACCCTTGCCGTTTTATTCGCCCTCTCTTTCACAATCTCCTCTCTTTCGCTTCCCTTTTTCTGTTTGCTTGTGTGTTGGATTACTTGTTGCCATGTCGCAAGATAATACCAAATCGTGTGATTTCTCGAATACCAATAATAATGATTTCCTTAGTACTTCGATTGCTCCTCTTAATGATGTTGAGTCTTGTGAAAACAATACTGCTTTGCTGAATTTTGTTATGAAAGATCAATTCGTCGGCCTTCCTAGTGAAGATGCCGCTACTCATCTAAACAACTTTGTTGATTTGTGTGATATACAAAAGAAGAAAGATACGGATAACGATATTGTTAAATTGAAGTTATTTCCGTTTTCACTTAGAGATTGTGCTAAAGTTTAGTTTTCGTCTTTGCCTAAAAATAGTATTGATTCTTGGAACAAGTGCAAAGATGCTTTTATCTCTAAGTATTTTCCTCCCGCTTAGATTATCACTCTTAGGGACGATATTATGAATTTTAAACAACTTGATCATGAGCATGTTGCCCAATCTTGGGAAAGAATGAAATTGATGATTCGCAATTGCCCTACTCATGGTTTGAACTTACGGATGATCATACAAAATTTTTATGCTGGTTTGAACTTTGCTTCTAGAAATCTCTTAGATTCGGCCGTGGGAGGCACGTTTATGGAAATCACGTTAGGAGATGCTACAAAACTTCTTGATAATATTATGGCTAACTATTCTCAATGGCACACCGAAAGATCTTCTAGTAAAAAATGCATGCTATAGAAGAAATCAATGTTTTGAGTGGAAAGATGGATGAACTTATGAAATTGTTTGCTAGTAAGAATACTCCTCTTGATCCCAATGATATGCCTTTGTCTACTTTGACTAAGAATAATAATGAATCTATGGATGCGAATTTTGTTGGTAGGAATAGTTTTGGAAACAATGCTTATAGAGGAAACTTTAATGCTAAACCGTTCCCTAGTAATTCCTCTAATAATTATGGAAATTCCTACAATAATTCTTATGGTAATTTTAATAAGATGCCCTCTGATTTTGAGAATAGTGTGAAGAATTTATGATTTCTCAAAAGAATTTTAATGCTTTGCTTGAAGAAAAATTGCTCAAAGTTGATGATTTGGCTAGGAACGTTGATAGACTTTCGCTTGATGTTGATTCTCTTAACTTAGATCTTCTCCTCCTAAGCATGATATCAATGAGTCTCTCAAAGCAATGAGAATTTTCATTGATGAGTGCAAGAAAAGAACCGCTAGATTGCGTGCTAAGAAAGATAGCTTTATAAAGGAGTTTTCTTCTAGTTTCCATGAAAATAATGATGAGGATCTTAAAGTTATTGATGCGTCTCCGATTAGATCTATGTTTTGCAATACGAATTTTGATGATTATGGGAGTGATGATAAATCAACTTTGCCTAGAAGGCGTCCCAAAAATTCGGAGTCTTTAGATCTTGATATTAAATTTGGTAAAAGTGAGATTGGAGAATCCTCAACTTATAATAATGTTGAACCCACTATCTTGGGTTTCAAGGAATTTGATTATGACAATTGTTCTTTAAAAGGGTGTATTTCCTTGTTGCAATCCGTTGTTAATTCTCCTCATGCTTATAGTCAAAATAAAGCTTTTACCAAACATATTGTTGATGCCTTGATGCAATCTTATGATGAAAAACTTAATTTGGAAGTTTCTATACCTAGAAAACTTAATGATGAGTGGGAACCTACTATAACGATTAGAATTAAAGATTATGAGTGTTTTGCTTTGTGTGATTTGGGTGCTAGTGTTTCCACGATTCCGAAAACTTTATGTGATATTCTAGGTTTCCATGATCTTGATGATTGCTCTTTAAATTTGCATCTTGCGGATTCCACCATTGAAAATCCAATGAGAAGGATCAATGATGTTCTCATTGTTGCAAATAGAAATTTGGTGCCCGTAGATTTTATCGTTCTTGATATTGATTGCAATCTTTCTTGCCCTATTATTCTTGGTAGACCTTTCCTTAGAATGATTGGCGCGATTATTGATATGAAGGAAGGGAATATTAGATTCCAATTCCATTAAAGAAAGGCATGGAGCACTTTCCAAGAAAGAAAGTCAAATTACCTTATGAATCTATCATGCGAGCTACTTATGAATTTAGTGCCAAAGATGGCACTACTTAGATCTATCTTCGCTTTTATGCCTAGCTAGGGGCGTTAAACGATAGCGCTAGTTGGGAGGCAACCCAATTTTCTTTGTGTTTTTTGTTTTTGTTCCTGTTTAGTAATAAATCTTGCATCTACCTTCTGTTTAGATGTGTTTTTATCTTTTAATTAGTGTTTGTGCCAAGTAGAACCTATAGGATAACCTATGATGATAGTTGATTTGATTCTGCTGGAAAACAGAAACTTTGCGCACGAATTTAGTTTTGTTAAATCACAGAAACGTGATTTTGCGTTGATTCTTTTTTCTGATGATCAATAGACAACTTGTTCAGGACTTCCTATTTTGGTAGGATTTTTAGAGTTCAGAAGTTTGCGTTAGTTACAGATTGCTACAAACTGTTCTGTTTTTGACATATTCTGTTTTTCGTGTGTTGTTTGCTTATTTTGATGCATCTATGGCTAGTAAAATAGTTTATAAACCATAGAGAAGTTGGAATACAGTAGGTTTAACACCAAAATAAACAAATAATGAGTTCATTACAGTACCTTATGTGGTGGTTTTGTTTTATTTCACTAACGGAGCTTATAAGATTTCCTGTTGAGTTTTGTGTTGTGAAGTTTTCAAGTTTTGGGTAAAGCTTTTATGGACTATGGAATAAGGAGTGGCAAGAGCCTAAGCTTGGGGATTCCCATGGCATCCCAATATATTCAAGGATAGCCAAAAGCCTAAGCTTGGGGATGCCCCGGGAAGGCATCCCCTCTTTCGTCTTCGTTCATTGGTAACTTCACTTGGAGCTATATTTTTATTCGCCACATGATATGTGTTTTGCTTGGACCGTCGTGTATTATATTAGTCTTTGATTTTTAGTTTACCACAATCATCCTTGCTGTACACACCTTTTGGGAGAAGCCTACTTGATTAGAATTTGCTAGAATACTCTATGTGCTTCACTTATATCTTTTGAGATTGACAGTTTTTGCTCTAGTGCTTCACTTATATCTTTTAGAGCACGGCGGTGACTTAATTTTGAAGAAATTGTTAGTCTCTCATGCTTCACTTATATTATTTTGAGAGTCTTTTAGAACAGCATGGTATTTGCTATGGTTACAAATTTGGTCCTAGAATGATGAGCATCCAAGTTGGGTATAATAAAAACTATCATAGAAAGTGAATTGGATGCTATGATCAATTTGATACTTGATAATTGTTTTGAGATATAGAGGTAGTGATATTAAAGTCATGCTAGTTGAGGTGATTATGAAAAATGCTTGTGTTGAGGTTTGTGATTCCCGTAGCATGCACGTATGGTGAACCACTTTGTGATGAAGTTGGAGCACAATTTTATTTATTGGTTGTCTTCCTTATGAGTGGCGGTCGGGGACAAATCTATCCCCCTAGGAGCATGCGCGTAGTACTTTGTTTTTGATGACTTCTAGATTTTTGCAATAAGTATATGAGTTCTTTTGACTAATGTTGAGTCCATGGATTATACGCACCCTCACCTTTCCACCATTGCTAGCCTCTCTTGTGCGGCTCAACTTTCGCCGGTACCATACACTCACCATATACCTTCCTCAAAACAGCCACCATACCCACCTATTATGGCATTTCCATAGCCATTCCGAGATATATTGCCATGCAACTTTCCACCGTTCCGTTCATATGACACATTACTTTTGTCATATTGCTCTTTGCATGATCATGTAGTTGACATTGTATTTGTGGCAAGGCCACCTTCATAATTTTCATACATATCGCTCTTGATTCATTGCATATCCCGGTACACCGCCGGGGGCATTCATATAGAGTAATATCTTGTTCTAGCTTTGAGTTGTAATTCTTGAGTTGTAAATCCATAAAAGTGTGATGATCTTCATTATTAGAGCATTGTCCCAGTGAGGAAAGGATGATGGAGACTATGATTCCTCCACAAGTCGGGATGAGACTTCGGACTTTACAAGAAGAAAAAAAAAGAGAAAAAGAAAAAAAGGCCAAAGAAAAAAAAGAAAAAAAAGAAGAAAAAAAAGGAGAAAAGAAATAAAATGAGAGAAAAAGAGAGAAGGGACAATGCTACTATCTCTTTTTCCACACTTGTGCTTCAAATTAGCACCATGATCTTCATGATAGAGAGTCTCCTATGTTGTCACTTTCATATACTAGTGGGAATTTTTCATTATAGAACTTGGCTTGTATATTCCAATGATGGGCTTCCTCAAAATGCCCTAGGTCTTTGTGAGCAAGCAAGTTGGATGCACACCCACTTAGTTTCTTTTGTTGAGCTTTCATATATTTATAGCTCTAGTGCACCGTTGTATGGCAATCCCTACTCACTCACATTGATATCTATTAATGGGCATCTCCATAGCCCGTTGATACGCCTAGTTGATGTGAGACTATCTTCCCCTTTTTTGTCTTCTCCACAACCACCATTCTATTCCACATATAGTGATATGTCCATGGCTCACGCTCATGTATTGCGTGAAAGTTGAAAAAGTTTGAGATTATTAAAGTATGAAACAATTGCTTGGCTTGTCATCGGGGTTGTGCATGATTAAATACTTTGTGTGATGAAGATAGAGCAACAGCCAGACTATATGATTTTGTAGGGATAACTTTTTTTGGCCATGTTATTTTGAGAAGACGTGATTACTTTGATTAGTATGCTTGAAGTATCACCATTTCTTATGTCAATATAAACTTTTATTTTGAATCATTTGGATCTGAACATTCATGCCACATAAAGAAAATTACATTGAGAATTATGCTAGGTAGCATTCCACATCAAAAATTCAGTTTTTATCATTTACCTACTCGAGGACGAGCAGGAATTAAGCTTGTGGGTGCTTGATACGTCTCCAATGTATCTATAATTTTTTATTGTTCCATGCTATTATATTACCCCTTTTGGATGTTTATGGGCTTTATTTTACACATTTATATCATTTTTGGGACTGACCTACTAACCGGAGGCCCAGCCCGTATTGTAGTTTTTTTTGCCTATTTTAGTATTTCGAAGAAAAGGAATATCAAACGGAGTCCAAACGGAATAAAACCTTCGGGAGCGTGATTTTTGGAACGAACGTGATCCAGAGGACTTGGAGTGCAAATCAAGAAGCAGCCAAGGCGGACACGAGAGGATAGGGCGCGCCCCCCTATAGGGCGCGCCCCTCCTATAGGGCGTGCCCCCTGTCTCGTGGGCCCCTCTGGCGGCCACCGACGTACTTCTTCCTCCTATATAAGCCTATGTACCCTGAAAACTTCTAGGGAGGCAACGAAACACAATTTCCGCCATCATAACTTCCTGTATCCGCGAGATCCCATCTTGAAGCCTTCGCCGGTGCTCCGCCGGAGGGGGAATCTGAAGGAAATATGCCCTAGAGGCAATAATAAAGTTATTATTTATTTCCTTATTTCATGATAAATGTTTATCATTCATGCTAGAATTGTATTAACCGGAAACATGATACATGTGTGAATGCATAAACAAACAACATGTCACTAGTATGCCTCTACTAGACTAGCTTGTTAATCAAAGATGGTTATGTTTCCTAACCATGAACAAAGAGTTGTTATTTGATTAACAAGGTCACATCATTAGTAGAATGATCTGATTGACATGACCCATTCCATTAGCTTAGCACACGATCGCTTAGTATGTTGCTACCGCTTTTATCCATGACTTATACATGTTCCTCGTAACTATGAGATTATGCAACTCCTGCTTGCGGAGGAACACTTTGGTGCTACCAAACGTCACAACGTAACTGGGTGATTATAAAGGAGTACTACATGTGTCTCCAAAGGCGATGTTGGGTTGACGATTCGAGATTAGGTTTTGTCACTCCGATTGTCGGAGAGGTATCTCTCGCCCTCTCGGTAATGCACATCATCAAGCCTTGCAAGCATTACAACTAATGAGTTAGTTGTGAGATGATGTATTACGGAACGAGTAAAGAGACTTGCGGTAACGAGATTGAACTAGGTATTGGATACCGACGATCGAATCTCGGGCAAGTAACATACCGATGACAAAGGGAACAACGTATGTTGTTATGCGGTCTGACCGATAAAGATCTTCGTAGAATATGTAGGAACCAATATGGGCATCCAGGTCCTGCTATTGGTTATTGACCGAGAATAGTTCTAGGTCATGTCTACATTGTTCTCGAACCGTAGGGTCCGCACGCTTAAGGTTTTGATGACAGTTATTATGAGTTTATGTATTTTGATGTACCAAAGAAGTTAGAAGTCCCGGATGTGATCACGAACATGACGAGGAGTCTCGGAATGGTCGAGACATAAAGATTGATATATTGGATGGCTATATTCGGACACCGGAAAGGTTCCGGAAGTTTCCGGAGAAAACCGGAGTGTCGGAGGGGTTACCGGAACCCCCCGGGGAAGTTATGGGCCTTAGTGGGCCAAGAGGGAGAGAGAGGGCCGCACCAGAGGTGGCGCCCCTGTGGGAGTCCGAATAGGACAAGGAGGGGGCGCCCCCTTCCCTCTCCCTCTCCTCTCTTCCTTCCCCTTCTCCTTCCTAGTTGGACTAGGAAAGGGAGTCCTACTCAACCAGGAGGAGGACTCCCCCTCCTTAGCGCCTATAGGGGCCGGCCGCCTCCCCTCCCTCCTTTATATACGGGCAGGGGGCACCCTAGGACACACAAGATTGATCTACGGATCGTTCCTTAGCCGTGTCGGTGCCCCCTCCACCATATTCCACCTCGGTCATACCGTCATGAAGCTTAGGCGAAGCCTCGCGCCGTGAAACATCAAGATCGCCACCACGCCGTCGGCCGACGGAACTCTCCCTCGACACTCGGCTGGATCGGAGTACGAGGGACGCCATCGAGCTGTACGTGTGTCAAGAACTCGGGCGCCGGAGTAACGGCGCCGGATCGGTCGGATCGCGAGGAGAACGTCGACTACTTCCTCTACGCCAGATCGCTTCCGCCGGGTCTCACGAGGGTACGTAGACAACACTCTTCCTCTCGTTGCTATGCATCACCATGATCTTGCGTGTGCGTAGGAAATTTTTGAAATTACTACGCTCCCCAACAAAGGGCATCCGAGCCTAGGTTTTATGGTTTGATGTTTTGCACGAGTAGAACACAAGTGAGTTGTGGGCGATACAAGTCATACTACCTACCAAAGATGTCATACTTTGGTTCAGCGGTATTGTGAGATGAAGCGCCTGCACCGACATTACGCGTGACGCTTACGCGAGACTGGTTTCACCGCCACGAGCACTCGCTGCTTAAAGGTGACCGGTGGGTGCTGCTCTCTCACTTTAGTTGAACCGAGTGTGGCTACGCCGGTCCTTGAGAAGGTTAAACGGAGTCTATTTGACGAAGTATCGCTGTGGTTTTGATGCGTGGTGAGACCGGTTCTTGCTTAAGCCCGTAGCAGCCACGTAAAATTTGCAACAACAAAGTAGAGGACGCCTAACTTGTTTTTGCAGGGCATGTTGTGATGTGATATGGTCAAGACGTGATGCTATATTTTATTGTATGAGATGATCATGTTTTGTAACCGGTTATCGGCAATCGGCTGGAGCCATATGGTTGTCGCTTATTGTATGCAATGCAATCGCTTCGTAATGCTTTACTTTATCACTAAGCGGTAGCGATAGTCGAGAAGCATAAGATTGGCGAGACGACAACGATGCTACGATGGAGATCAAGGTGTCGCGCGGTGACGATGGTGATCATGGTGGTGCTGCGGAGATGAAGATCACGAAGCACAAGATGATGATGACCATATCATATCACTTATATTGATTTGCATGTGATGTTTATCCTTTATGCATCTTATCTTGCTTTGATTGACAGTAGCATTATAAGATGATCTCTCACTAAATTATCAAGAAGTGTTCTCCCCGAGTATGCACCGTTGCCAAAGTTCGTCGTGCCTGCACACCATGTGATGATCGGTGTGATAAGCTCTCGTCCATCTACAACGGGTGCAAGCCAGTTTTGCACACGCAGAATACTCGGGTTATACTTGACGAGCCTAGCATATGCAGATATGGCCTCGGAACACGGAGACCGAAAGGTCGAGCGTGAATCATATAGTAGATATGATCAACATAAGATGTTCACCATTGAAAACTATTCCATTTCACGTGATGATCGGTTATGGTTTAGTTGATTTGGATCACGTGATCACTTAGATGACTAGAGAGATGTTTTTCTAAGTGGGAGTTCTTAAGTAATATGATTAATTGAACTTAAATTTATCATGAACTTAGTACCGATAGTATCTTGCTTGTTTATGTTTGATTGTAGATAGATGGCTCGTCTTTGTTGTTCCGTTGAATTTTAATGCGTTCCTTGAGAAAGCAAAGTTGAAAGATGATGGTAGCAATTACACGGATCGGGTCCGTAATTTGAGGATCATCCTCATTGCTGCACTGTAAGAGTTACGCCCCGGATACACCGCTAGGTGCCGTGCTCTTCTTGATGTAACCGACGACGTTAAGAACGTCTGCGAGCAAAGCCGATGACTACTCTATAGTTCGAGGTGCCATGCTTTACGGCTTAGAACCGGACTTCAACGACGTTTTGAACGCATGGAGCATATGAGATGTTCCAGAGTTGAAGTTGATATTCCAAATGTAATGCCCGGATTGAGAGATATGAAGTCTCCAATAAGTTCTATAGCTGCAAGATGGAGGAGAATAGTTACATTAGTGAGCACATACTCAAATGTCCGGGTACTACAATCACTTGACACAATTGGGAGTTAATCTTCCGGATGATTGTGTCATTGATGTAATTCTTCAATCACCGCCACCAAGCTACAAAGGCTTCGTGATGAACTATAATATGCAAGGGTTAGTAAAGACTATACCGAGCTCTTCGCAATGCTAAAGGCTGCGGAGGTAGAAATCAAGAAGGAGCATCAAGTGTTGATGGTCAATAAGACCACTAGTTTCAAGAAGAAAGGCAAAGGGAAGAAGAAGGAACTTCAAGAAGAACAGCAAGCAAGTTGTTTGCTCAGAGAAGAAACCCAAGTCTGGACCTAAGCCCTAAATCGAGTGCTTCTACCGCAAGCGATCGGTCACCGAAGCGGAACTGCCCCAAGTATTTGGCGGATAAGAAGGATGGCAAGGTGAACAAAGGTATATGTGATATACATGTTATTGATGTGTACCTTACTAGAGCTCGCAGAGCACTGGTATTTGATATTGGTTCTTGCTAATATTTGCAACTCAAACAGGACTACGGATTGCTTAACACCGCAAAGGACGAGGTGACGATGCGCGTGGGAAATGGTTCCAAAGTCGATGTGATCGCGGTCGGCACGCTACCTCTACATCTACCTTCGGGATTAGTTTTAGACCTAAATAATTGTTATTTGGTGCTGCGTTGAGCATGAACATTATATCTGGATCTTGTTTGATGCGAGACGGTTATTCATTTAAATCAGAGAATAATGGTTGTTCTATTTATATGAGTAATATCTTTTATGGTCATGCACCCTTGAGGAGTGGTCTATTTTGATGAATCTCGATAGTAGTGATACACATATTCATAATGTTGAAACCAAAAGATGCAGAGTTGATAATGATAGTGCAACTTATTTGTGGCACTCGCCGCTTAGGTCATATCGGTGTAAAGCGCATGAAGAAACTCCATATCGATGGACTTTTGGAGTCACTTGATTATGAATCACTTGGCACTTATGAACCGTGCCTTATGGGCAAGATGACTAGAACCCCATTCTCCGGTACTATGGAGAGAGCAACAGATTTGTTGGAAATCATACATCTGTATGTATGTGGTCCGATGAATGTTGAGGCTCGTGGCGGATATCGTTATTTTCTCACCTTCACAGATGACTTAAGCGGATATGGGTATATCTACTTAATGAAACATAAGTCTGAAACATTTGAAAAGTTCAAAGAATTTCAGAGTGAAGTTGAAAATCATCGTAACAAGAAAATTAAATTTCTACGATCCGATCGTGGAGGTGAATATTTGAGTTACGAGTTTGGTCTACATTTGAAACAATGCGGAATAGTTTCGCAACTCACGCCACCCGAACACCACAACAGTAAAGGTGTGTCCGAACGTCAGAATCGCACTTTACTAGATATGGTGCGATCTATGATGTCTCTTACAGCTTTACCGCTATCGCTTTTGGGGTTATGCTCTAGAGACGGCCGCATTCACACCGAATAGAACACCGTCGAAATCCGCTGAGACGACACCTTATGAACTATGGTTTGGCAAGAAACCAAAGTTGTCGTTTCTTAAAGTTTGGGGATGCGATGCTTATGTGAAAAAGCTTCAACCTGATAAGCTCGAACCCAAATCGGAGAAATGTGTCTTCATAGGATACCAAAAAGAGACAGTTGGGTACACCTTCTATCACAGATCCGAAGGCAAGACATTCGTTGCTAAGAATGGATCCTTTCTAGAGAAGGAGTTTCTCTCGAAAGAAGTGAGTGGGAGGAAAGTAGAACTTGATGAGGTAATAGTACCTTCTCCCTTACTTGAAAGTAGTTCGTCGCAGAAACCGGTTTCTGAGACATCTACACCAAGTAGTGAGGAAGTTGATGATGCCGATCATGAAACTTCGATCAAGTTACTACTGTAACCTCGTAGATCAACCAGAGTAAGATCCGTACCTGAGTGGTACGGTAATCCTGTTCTGGAAATCATGCTACTAGATCATGATGAACCTACGAACTATGAAGAAGCGATGGTGAGCCCAGATTCCGCAAAATGGCTTGAGGCCATGAAATCTGAGATGGGATCCATGTATGAAAACAAAGTATGGACTTTGGTTGACTTGCCCGAGGGTAGGCAAGCAATAGAAAACAAGTGGATCTTCAAGAAGAAGACTGACGCTGACGGTAATATTACTGTCTACAAAGCTCGACTTGTCGCAAAGGGTTTTCGACAAGTTCAAGGGATTGACTACGATGAGACCTTCTCACCAGTAGCGATGCTTAAGTCTGTCTGAATCATGTTAGCAATTGCCGATTTTATGATTATGAAATTTGGCAAATGGATGTAAAGACGCATTCCGAATGGATTTACGGAAGAAGAGTTGTATATGATGCAACCGAAGGTTTTATCGATCCAAAGGGAGCTAACAAGGTGTGCAAGCTCCAATGATCCATTTATGGACTGGTGCAAGCATCTCGAGTTGGAATAAACGCTTTGATAGTGTGATCAAAGCATTTGGGTTTGTATGCACTTTTGGAGAAGCCTCAGATTTACAAGAAAGTGAGTGGGAGCTCAGAGCATTTCGATATTATATGTAGATGACATATTGCTAATCGGAAATGATATAGAATTTCGGATAGCATAAAGGGATACTTGAATAAGAGTTTTCAATGAAAGACCTCGGTGAAGCTGCTTACATATTGGGCATTAAGATCTATAGAGATAAATCAAAACGCTTAATTGGACTTTCACAAAGCACATACCTTGACAAAATTTTGAAGAAGTTCAAAATGGATCAAGCAAAGAAAGGGTTCTTGTCGTGTTACAAGGTGTGAAGTTGAGTAAGACTCAATGCCCGACCACCGCAGAAGATAGAGAGAAAATGAAAGATGTTCCTATGCTTCAGCCATAGGCTCTATCATGTATGCAATGCTGTGTACCGACCTGATGTGTGTCTTGCTATAAGCCTAGCAGGAGGTACCAAAGTAATCCAGAGTGGATCATCGGACAGCGTCAAGAACATCCCGAAATACCGAAAAGGACTAAGGATATGTTTCTCGATATGGAGGTGACAAAGAACTCATCGTAAACGGTTACGTTGATGCAAGCTTTGACACCGATCCGACGATTCTAAATCGCAGACCGGATACGATTTACACTAAACGGTGGAGCTGTCGGTTGGTGCAGTTCTAAACAAAGCGTCAGAAGGGATCTACATGTGAAGCGGAGTACATAGCAGCTTCGAAGCAGCTAATGAAGGAGTCTCGATGAAGGAGTTCATATCCGATCTAGGTGTCATACCTAGTGCATCGGGTCCAATGAAAATCTTCGTGACAATATCGAGCAATTGCCTTAGCAAAGGAATCCAGATTTCACAAGAGGACCAAGCACATCAAGAGACGCTTCAATTCCATCCGGACTTAGTCCGTGGGAGACATAGAGATTTGCAAGATACATACGGATCTGAATGTTGCGACCGCTGACTAAGCCTCTTCCACGAGCAAAACATGATCAGCACCAAGACTCCATGGGTGTTAGAATCATTACTATGTAATCTAGATTATTGACTCTAGTGCAAGTGGGAGATCAAGGAAATATGCCCTAGAGGCAATAATAAAGTTATTATTTATTTCCTTATTTCATGATAAATGTTTATCATTCATGCTAGAATTGTATTAACCGGAAACATGATACATGTGTGAATGCATAAACAAACAACATGTCACTAGTATGCCTCTATTAGACTAGCTTGTTAATCAAAGATGGTTATGTTTCCTAACCATGAACAAAGAGTTGTTATTTGATTAACAAGGTCACATCATTAGTAGAATGATCGATTGACATGACCCATTCCATTAGCTTAGCACACGATCGCTTAGTATGTTGCTACCGCTTTTATCCATGACTTATACATGTTCCTGTAACTATGAGATTATGCAACTCCGCTTGCGGAGGAACACTTTGGTGCTACCAAACGTCACAACGTAATCGGGTGATTATAAAGGAGTACTACAGGTGTCTCCAAAGGCGATGTTGGGTTGACGATTTCGAGATTAGGTTTTGTCACTCCGATTGTCGGAGAGGTATCTCTGGGCCCTCTCGGTAATGCACATCATCAAGCCTTGCAAGCATTACAACTAATGAGTTAGTTGTGAGATGATGTATTACGGAACGAGTAAAGAGACTTGCGTAACGAGATTGAACTAGGTATTGGATACCGACGATCGAATCTCGGGCAAGTAACATACCGATGACAAAGGGAACAACGATGTTGTTATGCGGTCCGACCGATAAAGATCTTCGAGAATATGTAGGAACCAATATGGGCATCCGTGTCCCGCTATTGGTTATTGACCGAGAATAGTTCTAGGTCATGTCTACATTGTTCTCGAACCGTAGGGTCCGCACGCTTAAGGTTTTGATGACGCTTATTATGAGTTTATGTATTTTGATGTACCAAGAAGTTCAAGTCCCGGATGTGATCACGGACATGACGAGGAGTCTCGGAATGGTCGAGACATAAAGATTGATATATTGGATGGCTATATTCGACACCGAAAGGTTCCGGAAGTTTCCGGAGAAAACGGAGTGCCGAGGGGTTACCGGAACCCCGGGAAGTTATGGGCCTTAGTGGGCCAAGAGGGAGAGAGAGGGCCGCACCAGAGGTGGCGCCCCTGTGGGAGTCCGAATAGGACAAGGAGGGGGCGCCCCCTTCCCTCTCCCTCTCCCTCTCTTTCCTTCCCCTTCTCCTTCCTAGTTGGACTAGGAAAGGAGTCCTACTCAACTAGGAGGAGGACTCCCCCTCCTGGCGCGCCTATAGGGGCCACCGGCCTCCCCCTCCCTCCTTTATATACGGGGCGGGGGCACCCTAGGACACACAAGATTGATCTACGGATCGCTCCTTAGCCGTGTCGGTGCCCCCTCCACCATATTCCACCTCGGTCATACTGTCGCGAAGCTTAGGCGAAGCCCGCGCCGGTGAAACATCAAGATCGCTCACCACGCCGTCAGGCCGACGGAACTCTCCTCGACACTCGGCTGGATCGAGTACGAGGGACGCCATCGAGCTGTACGTGTGTCAAGAACTCGGGCGCCGAGTAACGGCGCCGGATCGGTCGGATCGCGAGGAGAACGTCGACTACTTCCTCTACGCCAGATCGCTTCGCTTCAGTTCTACGAGGGTACGAGACAACACTCTCCCTCTCGTTGCTATGCATCACCATGATCTTGCGTGTGCGTAGGAAATTTTTGAAATTACTACGCTCCCCAATGTAATCGACCATGGAGGGCTTCTACATCAACACCATAGCCCTCCGATGAGTTGTGAGTAGTTTACCACAGCACCTTCGGGTCCATAGTTATTAGCTAGATGGCTTCTTCTCTTTTTGGATCTCAATACAATGTTCTCCTCTCTCTGTGGAGATCTATTCGATGTAAACTCTTTTTGCGTGTGTTTGTCGAGATCCGATGAATTGTGGGTTTATGATCAAGTTTATCTATGAGAAATATTTGAATCTCCTCTGAATTCTTTTATGTATGATTGAGTTATCTTTGCAAGTCTCTTCAATTATCAGTTTGGTTTGGCCTACTAGATTGATCTTTCTTGCCATGGGAGAAGTGCTTAGCTTTGGGTTCAATCTTGCGTGTCCTTACCCAATGAGAGAAAGGGTTGCAAGGCACGTATTGTATTGTTGCCATCGAGGATAAAAGATGCGGTTTATATCATATTGCATGAGTTTATCCCTCTACATCATGTCATCTTGCTTAAGGCGTTACTCTGTTCTTATGAACTTAATACTCTAGATGCAGGCAGGAGTCGGTCGATGTGTGGAGTAATAGTAGTAGATGCAGGCAGGAGTCGGTCTACTTGTCACGGACGTGATGCCTATATACATGATCATGCCTAGATAATCTCATAATTATTCTTTTTCTATCAATTGCTCGACAGTAATTTGTTCACCCACCGTAATACTTATGCTATCTTGAGAGAAGCCTCTAGTGAAACCTATGGCCCCTGTGTCTATTTTTTATCATATTTGCTTTCAATCTACTTTTATTTGCATCTTTACTTTTTGTATCTATATTATTAAATACCAAAAATATAGTTCTCTTATCATACTATCTCTATTAGATCTCACTTTCGCAAGTGGCCGTGAAGGGATTGACAGCCCCTTTATTGCGTTGGTTGTGAGTTCTTTGTTTGTTTGTGTAGGTGCGTGGGACTTTTGAGGGGCCTCCAACTGGATTGATACCTTGGTTCTCAAAAACTGAGGAAAATACTTACGCTACTATTGCTGCATCACCCTTTCCTCTTCAAGGAAAACCAACGCAAGCTCAAGACATAGCAGCGTCATGACGCAGAAACGGGAGGTCGGGCGACTGAGCAGCAAGCGCGCGGCCGGGCGGCCGAGGCGACAAAGGGTGAGACGGCGGCGGCAGTCGGGGCCGACGACATCGGGGCGATCAAGAGATCGAACGAGACAGGAGCGGAAGCAATCGAACTTAATCTGATACCATGTTAAACATTAGGGTTTGGGAAACTGCACGATACCCAATACGGGTATGGCTATCTCATATATATAAGGGTACACGTAGTGTACAAATACAATATACATAGTGTACATAGAAGCTACGTATAGACAATATCTAAACAACAGGGAGGGTCCGCAGATGCTCTTCACTTGCTCCACCTGCGTCACCGTGCACATCTTTCACTTGTCACGCGTTTGGATGCATGTGGCGAGCTTGAAGTTGATGTCTTCGCCTATGAACGTTGCTCTTCTGCATCACCCTCGAGAGCAATAACACAAAATTAACTAGAGGGCTATTGCCCCCCGCCAAATTTATTTCTTTGCATAAACACATAATATTTGACATGATTTGGGTCAAATTTAACATAATACACTAGATTAACACTCAACCACTCACAATGTCGAGATTGACCACACTAGTAGGTCATAGTGCGCATTATAAGGATATCACACAGACGAAACAAAATATAGCAATTTACGTTAGTGATAAAAAAAGGAACATGTTGGAAATTCGAATTTGAGTCCGGCTGTGCTTACTCTCAACGACTGGAATTTTATATGCATTGTTGTGAGGTACACGAATCCAAGGATGATACAAACAATATATTTTCCAATGGATTGAACCATGAAATTCGGTCTAGATTTCAATATATTCCTCGGTTCATTGCTGATATGTATATTTGTGCTAGACCACCACGACCACAACGACTCCAGCTCTTGCTCACCATCACCGGTGCCTACACCATCTAAGTTGTTGCAACAAGGTAACATGAAAGGTACATATTTCATAACTCCAGATGAGAATGATGGATGACTCTTTGATTCAAATACATCATGTGTTGTTGAGATAGCATTGTTTTGATCACATCACCTATAGTCGATGTATATTCTGATAGACGCTTTGTTAGGGTACCGCGACTAGCCGGAAAGCCCGGATGGGAAGCAAGAAGCAAAGTTACCCAAGTTTAGGCCCTCGCTCTAGAGGTAAAACCCTACTCCCGCATTGCATTAATTAGATTGGGGCCAGGGGGTGGTACATAGTACAACGGTGATCTCAGGGATGGTAGATTTACCAAAGGGCGAAGGTAATGTGTCTATCGTCTAGCCCAGACCCGGCTTATATATAAAGGATGCTAGGGTCACAAAATCCTAGTCGATCTAAAGGGGGATGGGACTCTCCTCCCCCCTCGTCTCCCCTCCCGCGACGCTCCCGTGAGTGCCGGGGGGGATCCCTAGCGCCACCGTGAGCAGCCCCCCTCCTCGCTCCTCCCTCCCCTTGCCGCCGGCTCGACGTACTGGCGGGCAAAGCCCGGCCAGTGCTGGCGGCGGCGGGGCGCTCTCCTTCCCCCGCTCGATCTGGTGGGCGCGAGCCTCCAGGTCGGGCGGTGGCGGACTCGCAGGCTGTGGGCGGTGGTGTGAAGGGTCTGCAGCGGTGTGCGCTGTGGGTTCCAGCGGCGTCTCGGCCAGATATGGGCCCAGGCTGCGCGGGCCGAGGGCGGCGCGAGCTGCGGGCGTCCGTCCCTGCCGTGGCCACGACTCGTGGTGGTGGAGGCGTAGCGGTGGTGGTCGGTGGGCGTGTTGGTCGGGCTCCAGGCATTCCGTCGGCTGGACGACCGCGACAGCGTAGTTGGGCTCCCCGGTGAGTATTCTTGGCGATTGGCGGTGGTCCGTGGGGATCCTCCTTGCCAGTGGTCGGATCTGCGTCGGCGACTTTGCGCGGGTCTGCGTCGGCCGCTACGATGGGGCGGCACAGGGGTGTGTCCGGTGGGGAGGTTGGCTAGAGGGATGGCGGCGCCGACGTGCTTGGGCCACCCGTCACCGGCACAGGGGTGTGCCGGTCCAGATGCGTCCGCTCCCCCACCTCCCCCTTTCCCCGTCCCTGTGCGGGGGGTCGCGGCTCCGACGACGTTCAAGGCGGGCGTATGCTACGGTTTGTCGGTCGGGGGAGTCCCTGTGGCTCAAAGTTGATCTGTTTGGATGGTCTTGGGGGTGTCTGGATGCTGGGCGGCGGCCCTGGCGGCGGGAGGCACAATGTTCGTGGGCAGAACTTGCGCCTCGGGTGCGGGCGAGCGGCCATGGCCACGCGGGTGGGTGGTTGCTGGTGGTTGGTGGTGCTAGGATGTGTCAGAGGGGTGGGCGTGCCGGGGTTCATCACTTGCCCAATCTTGTATTGGCCGACGGCGGCGGCGTCCGTGGACACCGTATCCTTCATGAAGGCTCCGTCGCGATGCTCTTACTCCTTCGAGTTGCTCCGGGTGAAAACTCGATCTTTGGGATCGGATGGTGGCGGCTATCAGTGGTCGTTCCCTTCTAGGAGGCACCATCTTGGAGTCCTTGTCCCGTCGTTTTCCATCTCACCTCTCCTCGGAGGCTTGGAGGTCTCCATTGGCTCCAAGCGGTTCATCCTCGCGCATGTGTAGTGGCTTGGTAGCCGTTGGGGTGGTGTGGCGGTGCTCGACACCTTTGTATCTTGCCTTGGGTGTGTGTGTCGTGTGCGGTGGTGGCGTGAGTTTGTATCGTGTTGCTTGTGGATCGTGCTTTATATATAAATCGGGGCGAAAGCCTTTTTCGGTAAAGGGGGTTTGAGGGTTCCAACGTCGGTTTGGTCTCCTTTTCTTGCATGACAAGGATGCCGGTTTCCTCCTTCTAGAGGGCCAAAGGCAGGTCTAGAGTCCGAGGTGGTACGCCGATCTGGGAGTCTTGGGCCAAAATATCCCGGGGAGGACTCTACCGAACAGGCAACAACCGACCTTCGGTTTTGTTTTGTTGAAGTGGATTTTCCAGCCCTCGATTGTATTATATTTAGGATATTTGTGTACAGGGATACCCTGGCTATGTGGAATGATCTGTTGGATATTTGTGGTCAAGTTATTATGACTGAAGAACCAGACAAAGTTAAGTGGTTGATCACAACCTTGGGTACTTTCTTGGTTAAATCGCTTTATCATTACATCATTGCTAGACATGTTGTCTCCCCCTACAAGTTGTTGTGGAGGATGAAAATGGCTTTAAAAGTTAAAGCCTTTTCCTGGCTTGTTACCAAAAACAGGGTTTTGACCAAAGATAAACTGAGTAACAAAGAGTAGACATGAATAGGAAGTGTGAGTGTTGTGACACTGAAGAAAGTAATGATCACTTCTTCTTTTCTTGCTCACTAGCTAGGTTTTTACGGAATGTAACTGGGGCTGCTTTGGGAAATTCCAAAAACCCCAAAATCCGACTATAATCTCTTTAGGTGTTGCTGGATTTTTATGGACTACCTAGCTGTAATCTCTTGATGTATGACAGAATTGGTTGTCTAGATATATTGGCGATGGTTATAATCTCTTTAGGTGTTGCAGGACTTTTATGGTCTATTTGGAAAACATGAAACAAATCTTGCTTTCAAGTATTTAATGACCCCACTAATCTTTACTATAGAAAAGAGGATTGCAAAAAAAATTGTTGTGCATGCTGTCTAGAAGACTTGCTCAAGTGACGAGTGAAATCTTCAAGAAAGAGCATATGCTAGGGGCCTACGGTCAACAGGATATGTGTCTACCCGTGAAAGTGATTTTGGGCTTTGCTACTTTGTTCCACTGCTCTCTCTTGCATGGTCTGTAATTAATATACAGTCCCTGCTCTAGGTTGAGTTCAGCGGTATGTGGTTATGCTCATATAGCTTGTAGTTACTGGGTGTGAAAGGGCAATGTATCTCCCCTAGTTAAGTTTATTTTTCTTTTAGTTTTTCACCCTGGATGCATGTGTATATATGGCGCTGATGCTGTTTTTTCTCGTACAAGACTCTATTTTCTTAAATGAAAATGGAGTCCTGGAGGCTCCTTTGATTGAAAAAATTATACCACACGAAAACCTCTCTAATGGCAGGATCAAAAAACAAAATTAGAATAAAGGAGGATTCCAAGGTCATTACCCACTCGGATATTATATGATGTTTTTTTTACCAATGTACTTCCACCATCGTAAAATAAGTGTCTCAACTTTAGTACTAACTTTAACCCTCAGTTTCAAAATAAATGTCTCAACTTTAGTACAATTTGGTACTAAAGTTGAGACACTTATTTTGGGACGGAGCGAGTAATATTTTTTTAGAGAATGTCACTCTTTATTGATCACAGAAATTCACTATAAAGAGTTTCTCGAATAAGTTACATTGCACAGGATAAAATCATAAGAAGCACAGAATTGAGAACAACATTTTGGTGCTGGGAAGCATCTGCTTGAATGATGAACAATAAAATCAAAAGAAATAACAAAAAATCAAATAAATCTGGATTTTTTTGACATGAAAGATGCACAAGTTTTCTAGGTGCATGTAAAATTTTGTGGCGATATATGACATCGTAGGGGCTCTGGACAAAAAAAAAACAGAGTTTTGAGAAAGGTTTAGAATTTTTGATTTTGGAGCAATGATTTTGTTTTTTGTGTCCAGAGCTCCTCCTATGTCACATTGTCATGAAACTTTGCACGCCCACAGAAAACTTGTTCATCTTGGACGAATAAGAATTTCAGTTTTCTTTTACTATTTATTTTAATTTACTGTTCATCCACGAGCAGATGTGCTCATGTCCAGCTATGGGTTTTCACACACAATTGTGCTAATGTATGAGCGGCGACAATCGACAATCAATTTGACACCACAAAAGAAATCCATTTACCCCTAAAAGAAATCCATTTGGGCCTGTTTATATTTATTTATTTTCGTCAGAGGGGTTAGTGTAAGGCTTAGGCTTGGTTAATTTTCATTTTCGCCGCCGCGTCCCACCACCAACCAGAGCAAGAGCAACGCGGGGAGCCCAGGACAGGTGACGCGCGGCGATGGCGGCGGCTGCTACGGCGGCGACGACGGCGGCGGGGGACGGGGAGCTGGAGTCGGTGCTCCGGAACTTCCACCGCTTCTCCCAGGTCAGTAGCCCCGCACCGCGGCATCCCGCCCTACCACCGTCCCGCT
This sequence comes from Aegilops speltoides, assembly GCA_021437245.1. Classification (NCBI taxonomy): domain Eukaryota; kingdom Viridiplantae; phylum Streptophyta; class Magnoliopsida; order Poales; family Poaceae; genus Aegilops; species Aegilops speltoides. The sequence continues at coordinate 103,029,183 of CM038146.1, forward strand.
CCCGCTGGTTCGCGCCTCGCTCGCACCCCGTCCGTCTCGGATTTTAGGTTTGGATCAACGCCACGTTCAGGTGCCGACGAACTCGAGCCGTCGTAGCAATCTCCGAACCTTCCGGGGGAACGCCAACACACATACGCTCAGGTGTTAGATGAAATGCCTACGAAACGGAGAACGCCGCCGAATAGATTGTCTCCGACGGCATTGGCGGAATCGAGAGCATTTTGCGTCTTTGATGGTAGCAGCTTCCCTTCCCGTATGATTGCATTTTTGGCCAATGCTGCGGATTGTGGTAGCTGGTTGGTTACCCCGATGCGCGTCTCGTCCCGTTGACGTAGAGAGATGCTGCTGTGCAGGGAAATTTCCACAGTAGTTCAACTCCAGCGCTCGATTCTCCGTCGAACCCACTGCAAATTATTCCTCGATTGAAATGCTATTTCAATTCCCAAGTCCCCAGTAAACCAAAATATATGTAGCATAGTCTGTGGGGCAGGAGAGACTGATTTTGTAAATTCTGCTGCTTCCAGAACTCAAGTGTTTTCACCTACTTCTAATCTAACAGTTTTCATTGCCTAAGAAAATTGATCTGTATCCAAGTATTTATTTCCTGTGCTGTGTTGATCTTCTGTTGTTTGCTGGCTCTTTGTTCTGAACAGGGGTATAAAGATGCAATAGCTGAGGCCCAGGCTTTAAGAGTGAACTGCAGTTCTGAATCCAAGAAGCGTGAAGCTCTTGAGTCGCATATAACAGATCTCAAGAAAGGTTTAACTGAAATTCCAGCATTCTTCCACAGTCCAGTCCAGCTTCATTTTATTTTATTTTTTTGCTTTCCTGTTAATGTAAATCATGTACTCCCTCCGTTCCGAAATAATTGTCTTTCTAGATATTTCAACAAGTGACTACATACGGAGCAAAATGAGTGAATCTACACTCTAAAACATGTCTACATACATCCGTATGTTGTAGTCCATTTGAGATGGCTAGAGAGACAATTATTTCGGAACGGAGGGAGTAATAGGTGATAATTTCCATTGCTTGCTGAGGTTGGAAGAAGCATTGAGTTTTTTTTTCTGTTGCGCAGATAATGAGCGGTTAAGGAGGCTGTACACTGAAACTTTATTCAAGTTCACCAACCAGGTAGTTTGCTACTTACTATAATGCTATGTGCAGTTACAATGCTATGCTAGGGCTGGTGAATTTATAATACTATAAGATGATGAAATAACTAAATTAGTTTTCATCGTCGGTCGTCAACTTCTGGATGTAGATGAAATATGTTAAGTTAATGTTCTTAGCTCGAGACTGTCTGCTCACTTGTGAGATTTAGTTCATGGGAGGACTATAATTCTTGTGTTGACATTCTGGTCCATTCTATATTAACTTCTGAATTGTACAATTTGGTCTGATTGTTTTTCTGTTTGCGCTTGAAAGCTGACAATATATGAAGTTTAACTATAAGGCAAGGTACTAGGTTTTAGTATGCAATAAAATCATGCCCATCAAAATATGGACTATTTCTGATATGATTGATTTTATTCAGATTAAATATCACACAGAAGCTCAAAGTCTGAAGGAAGAATTAGGAAAAGCAAATAGCAGATTGCTATCCATGGAAGAGGTAGTTAACTGCTTCCAAGCATCCAGTTAATCCATAAAATCAATCTAACATGAGTCTTATATTCAAACAGGAGCATAAGAGGGAGGTCGAGCAACTTAAGCATGACAATGAAATGAACTGCAATGCCCTGGAGAGCAAGCTCAGGTAAAGAAACGTTCCATGGGAGGTGACATATTACTGTAGGGAGAAGCTGGAGATTCAGATCAAATTATCCTGTTGATTGTTTTGTGAAAATTGAAGAGCTAACTTCCGCTACAACCAGCTGTGCTCTTGTTCAGCAAGCTGCCGATGAGGCTGCAATAAAACAACTCAAGTTGGACCTGGGTGCTCATAAAGCTCACATCGACATGCTAGGTAGCAAGTTGGAGCAGGTCACTGCTGAAGTACATATGAAGTGTAATGCTCTAAACTTGCGTTCCATGCTGATCCCTTGGATCATCGTCTCTTATCTCTAATAATGTAAACACTCCCTTTGCTCCTGTTACAGATAAAAACGATATCCAGGATTTGCACGATGTGATCATGGTGGAACAGGAAGAGAAAGACGACACGCAAAGGAAGCTTAAAACTGCAGAAAATGAGTGTAAGTTTAATCTGGACCGGTGGGCCAAATAAACAAGTGCTTTTGCGAACCATGCAGATTTCAAACAGTTTTGGGTTGTTCGTTCAGTCTGTTGTGCCAGTTGACCACTTGTTGACAGGGATTTCATCTTCCTTTTTCTGATCCAGTGAGGATTCTGAAGATGAAGCAGGCAGAGCAGCAAAGGGACTCCGTCTCGGTCCAGCACGTGGAGGCGCTGAAGCAGAAGGTCATGAAGCTCCGCAAGGAGAACGAGTCGCTCAAGCGGAGGCTGGCGAGCTCCGAACTCGATTGCTCATGAGAGCCGGCACCGCTCCTGCCGTCAGGTTCCGAACCCTTCATCGCCATCAAACTCAAGTAGCTTCCCTCCCCAATCCCCTTGTACAGTCACATGCACCATATCTCAGCCATCAGTGATTGTCTCGTGTGAAGACGAGAAACGGCACCATATGGTCATACAATCAGGGGTCACACAGCAAGACTAGTGATTACCGGATGAAATGTATGCTCTGGAATGAGCTAGGCGCTATGGCACGTTCAGTTCCACTCTTTGATGATCTTCTTATCCCGAGAGCATGCAGAGGAGAGCTCTCTGCATGTGTGTATAGTCCATACTGTATGTAACATTCATGGCATTCACTGTCAGGCTTCTTGCCCTACATATTATGAGAACTGGTAGATACTGGGGAGTGTTCTGTTCAGAGATTGATAGATGGAAGTGACAAATACAGTAGTACATAAAAGTGAGCCCTCCATTGACTCCAGCCGATCTCCTCCTGGCTCTTGCTGCGTTCCGTGGGTCAGCGTTATGGCATCCGATATCGCAAATCGTTTTTCTGGCAGAGTTTGGTGGCTTGCAGTGCATTCACTGTTTTTTTCTTTTTTCTTTTCTTCTTCTTTGTTTGAGGACATCATTGCATTCACTGGTGTCTATCCAATGCAATTCCTTCCACCGGGCCCGGCCCAGGCCCGTTAGCCCGACGCGGCCCGCACGAAATCCCCCCCAGGCGCTACAGCCTGGCAGCACCCCTCCGCGGCGCAGGGCGTGGTGTGCTGTGCTGTGTGCGTGATCACCTATTCACCCTGCCGTTTCTGCAGCTTTTTCCCTCCCCCCGCTCTCTCTCTCTCTCTCTCTCTCTCTCTCTCTCTCTCCCAGTTCTTCTTCTTCTTCTCCACGCCTCCTCCTCCCCGCCTGCTAAACCCCGGCCGCCGCGCCGTCCGGCCGTACCGGGCACAGCCCGAACCCCCCGGCGTCTCCCCGTGCTCCCGCGCCAATGTGGCCTACGTGGGACGTCCCGCGCTCTCCTGGAGACCAGCCCGTCCGCCCGCTCCTCGCCGCACCGCCCGGCGATCGCCACGCGCGCTCGTGGGCCGACGAAGCCGACGACGACGACGACGACGGCCCCCCGCTCCCGCCGCCCCCGCCGCTCGGCTCCTCTCGCCCCGTGCGCCTCGTCGACGCCCCCGCCTCCCGCTCCAAGGACGCCGCGCAGGCCCAGGCGCGGGCGCTCCCTCCCCCTCCCCCGCTCGGCTTGTCCCGCCCCGAGCGTGCCGCCGGCCACCGCATGGATGACGACTCGCCGCGCAGCGATGGGAGGAGCTCCAGCCCCGGAGGCGGCCAGGGCGCGCGCCGCCGCTCGCGCTCGCCACGCCAACGCGGGAAGCCGTCGCCGGAGCGCGTACACGTGCCGCTCCCGCCCCCTCCCCCCGTTGGCTCCTCCCGCCCCGTGCGCGTCACCTACCGCTTGGAGTCCGACTCGTCGCGCTCCTCCAGGAGCTCCAGCCCCGCAGAAATCATGGGCCCGCCGCGGCGGAGGTCGCCTTCGCGATCAAACGACGGGAAGAGGCGGCGCCGCTCGCCGCCGAGGAGGTCGCCGTCCCCCGACCCGCCCAAGCGGCCTCGAAGGGACGACGGGGCTGGCGGCCGACGCAGCCCACCGCGCGGCGGGAGGTGAGGCTTCGGGACTTGGGCCCTTCCGCGCCCTGCGGTTCTAAGCTAATCTCTGTGTTTCTGGGCGTGCCTGGCCGGCGCTTGGTGTAGGTACGAGCGCGGCGGGGACGGCGGCAGGTTCACCGGGCATCGCGCTCCAGGTGAGCCGACTCTGATGAGCTTTCACGTCTTGGTCGCATGCATTTCCAACCTGATTCGCTCTGTCTCTGTCTGTGACAAGTTCGCGTGATCGGCGAAGCAGAGTTTTGAGGGTTCTCTGCCTCTGGGGTGTGTGGTATGTTTTGAGATAGTGAAGCGATAGCTTGGCCTGATCGAGGCTAAGCTGTCAGACCTTGCTGATCCACCTTCACCTCGAAACATGTGGGTTTGATTTGAGGTCAATGAAAAACTTGTTTGCCATCTGTCATTCTTGTGCCCAAAGACTTGTACTAACTATCATGTGTGATTTGGCTGTCAGTTGAGCTGCTCGCTCTTGGAGCACTCACCTACGGCCTTCGATCTCAAGCACGTGACCTGAAAGGGTTGTGGGGGTTTAAGCTTTTCGCGTGTTTGATAATCCGTATGTGGGCTATGTGATGGTGTTGTACAATTTGTCAGCTCTGCCCTCAGTCTCGTGCACTATGCACACTATGGTGTTGTACAGTTTGTACACTATGCACGGTATCTATTTTATAACTGAAGCTATTCCTCAAAAAAGAATTTATAGCTAAAGCTTGACTTGTGGGCTTCCTAGCTTGAGCAACTGCCCCCATCAATCAAGTGTATGATAGTTAGTTCCTAAGCGTTTGAGAAGTTGGAGTCAACATCACTAATTTTGTTAGTGCACTTTAGGAAAAGGAAAATGGGAGACCTGTGGTGTCAACATGATATGTTCTGTTACTTCTGGGTTTACCTCTTGTCTCGAACATCTGGAATTCTTAGTATCTGGCATGTGAATTAATCTGTTCTACTACCAGCTTGCTTATGCAGAAGGAAACAACAGCTAGTGTTAGCAGACAAGCTTCATGCGTTTTCACATCATGTATTACTTGCTGTTATTTCAGATGGGCCTAACTCTGGCTATGGTGCTTCCAGTAAGGTTCAAAATATAACCCAAAGGTATAGAAATTGTTGCCTTATAACCGATAGGTTTGATCTGCTTAGTATGTTATAATGTTAGTTCCTAAGTTCTCAAGCCATGTCTATATTGGTTATCTTTCTCTTTCTCTTGGGTTACTTCTGTTTCCATTTTGAATCCCTGATAGGCAATACTTGCACTACATGTGATTGTATATGATTCTGAATATTTTCAGAAAAGGATTAATGACGTACAAACAGTTTATCCTAGCTCTTGAAGATGATATTTCACCAGCTGAAGCTGAGAGCAGGTAATCAACAGAATCGAACAGAAGTTTACTTTGAGCTACTGGTACTAGAACCCCTTTCAGTTGAGAACCACCTAATTGATTGATTAAACCTTCCATGGTTAACAAGGTACCAAGAATACAAGACAGCATACATTACTACACAGAAACATGCCTATTTTGATCTCCATAAGGATGATACTAGGTATGTTAAAATGTTTTCATCTAGAGGCATTAGCTTTACGCTCTCAAGGAACTAATGGTTTTTTCTTTCATTTGACTCTAATTGCAGGTTGAAAGAGAAGTACCACCCAACAAGCTTATTATCTGTTATTGAAAGGTGAAACGTTTGCTACCTCTCTTTCTGAAAATAGTTTGCTTACCGTCACAAATTTTGGTACTCCGATCTGTGTTGAGTAGCACCAAAAATGATTGTAACACTTCATGACTAGATGAAACAGTTGTATGTCTTATTTTTATGTATGCTTTCTACTTATTTTCAGTTGAGCTTTTCTTGTTGGTAGTTGAATTTTGCTGATCATTATTGGCATGTCTTATTTTGTTAACTCAGGAGGAATGAGTTTTGTAAGGCTGCAGCGAAGAGTTTAATTCTTGATTTGCGAAGTGGAACTTTGGACCTGTGAGATGCATCTCTAATCCTATCTATCTAATTTTGTGTTACATATATTGCACAATTTTGCTAGTTTTGCTGATATCCTGATTGTCTTGGTCCAGTGGTCCTGGAATGACTGCTGATGGATCAAGCAAATCAGGGAATGACAACTGTGGAAGCTCTGGGAATGGTGAAGATTATGGTAACAAGAGAAGAAAGAATGGAAGAGGTCCCCCAAAAGAATCTGGACCACTTTCAACTGCTCCGAAAGCTCATCCGGTCAGTTCAAAGTATCGACGAATTCAAACTGACATAGATCAAACTCTAGCTTTAGTGCGAAAGCTTGACTCGGAGAAGGGTATTGTCGGAAACATTCTGTCAATTGGTGGTGATCATGGCAAGCCAGATGATGACAGATCAGATGTTGGATCCGCAGGGCCTTTAGTCATTATCCGCGGCTTAACTACTGTCAAGGGCCTTGATGGTGTTGAGCTCCTTGACACTCTCCTTACCTACTTATGGCGTGTCCATGGTGTTGATTACTATGGCATGTCTGAGAGGAGAAACGCAAATGGTTTTCGTCATGTGAGAGCTGACAACAAAAGTGCCGATGCGTTTAACATCAGTGCTGCTGATTGGGAGAAAAAACTGGATTCCTTCTGGCACGAAAGACTGGTGAATGGCGAGGATCCTCTAGTTGTATTGACTGCCAAGGACAAAATTGATGCAGCAACTGTTGAAGCTCTGGCACCTTATGTCAAGAAAATTATGGATGAGAATTATGGCTATAAGTATGGGTGTGGAGCCATGGGGTGTACAAAAATTTTCCATGCTCCTGAGTTTGTTCACAAGCATCTAAAGCTCAAGCATCCTGACTTGGTCTCTGTGTTAACTTTGAGTGTCCAAGATGATATCTATTTCCAAAATTACATGAAGTATGTTTCAGTATAATCAGATTAAACTAAAGCTAAAACAATTTTCAAACGTGTTATGACGTTTCTCATGTAATTTCTTTTTGGTGCAGTGATCCAAATGCCCCAGGTGGAAAGCCAGTTATGCAGCAATCCGAACAAGTAAGAATCTTCGCATCATTTAGTTATTTAGTGGCTTGGTACATTTAGCTATCTATTCAGATTTCTTGGAATACATACAACAAATTAGGGCAGGTGCTGTTCGTAGATACTCCCTCCATTTCAAAATTTCTAGGTTTATCCTAAGTCAAACTTCCTTAAGTCTGATCAAGTTTATACAAAATTTTACCAGTTTGACTTAGGACAAACCTAAAACTTCAAATATCTTGGAACGGAGGAAGTAAGAAATAAAGTAGCTACTTATTCCTGCATACCGTTTTGTTGTCAAAATAACAAAAGGTCAATGTAAAAGAGAAGATTGCCTCCCATATCCGGTTACCTGAAGTTTACTTGTAACCAGTTTTTACCAGAAAATGTTAACAATTAGTTATTCGTATGGTTTACGAAGTTTACATATTACTTCCTGCAAACTTTTAATTTCTTGTACCTTGTGATAGTATTCAGGTTTCATCACAACCCCGGTAACCTTTTTACTTGTGTTTTGCATTGCCATTTTCGCCTTCATTGAAATTACATGCAAAGCAGCAGTCATGTTTATTGAAATGATAAAGCTGCAGTGTTACAATTTTTGTTTATACCCCATGTCCTATATGCAGGACAGTGGCAGAATGAGAAGAATACCAGATAAGCAGACATTAGGCGCTTTTGATGAGCAGGGTTCAGATGCCCCACTTATCCCTGACGGCCCTCCAACATTACTAGTCCCTCTGCCTGGTGCTGGGTAGGTTATGTTATGCTGATTAACTATTAATTCACTTATTTTCTTTTTATGAAAAGGCGTATGAAGTGCAGGCAGAGTGCTAACATTGGCTCCCCTTGTTTTAGCCCATTGGGACCATTTGTTCCTATACCACCAGATATGGCCGTTCAAATGATGCGAGAGCAAAGACCTCCAAGACCCAATGGTGCTCAGCGTAAGAAACCTTTGATGCCTGAACCAATGATGCCCATGTATCCGCATTTTCCGCTTGATCCTCGTCCTTTGCGAAGGTCAGTGATACTCCTCCAGTTTTCTGTACTTTCTCAAGGATTAGATAAGCAAGATTCCAAAATCTTTATTGAGGTGCTTTGTGTTACATGTAACGGCTCTTTTGTTGCTATGCTGAATTTTATCTTCAGCCTTTGTATGTTTCCATAATTAACCACCAACGATTCTTCATTTAGCAGAATTGCTACTCTGTAATAGTTTGGCCTCATGCATTTTTGTTGAGAACGATGAATCATCATCACCCTCTTGTATTTCTCACTGTTGTGGAAGCAATCTCTTCTGTAAAATATTGAATCTATTTCCACGCTGCACTTTTCCGTTCCATGAGCAACGCATAACCTGTTTTCGATCCTGCTTGCAGGTACAATGATCTTGATGCTCCTGAGGAAGAAGTCACTGCCATTGACTACAGAAGCGTGTAGGGCGTCTCCATTTACCCACTCTAATCCGCTGATGACCCATATAGCGAATGTGCTCCAGCAAATTGCTCGCTGTTGCCGTTGCAATGGCAACGACAGGCAGGGAATGGGATTTTGTCAAGTCCTGGCGGACGTATGATGCCTCGTCATTTTCTGCAACACCCCCCGCTCCTCAAAATAGCAAGTATTTTAATGTGATTTTATCGCCCGTGCTTGTTGGAATGTGGCGAATCAGAAGCTGGCAAATCAGTATGATCCATCAGATTGCTCGTATTCACAGTTGGACTATGGAGAACCTCTATGTTTGTTCGTAGGCATGTTTTTGTGGTTTGTGCTGCCTCTTTTTTGATGTGGTCGTTTGCTCCGACGAGAAGGTGATACCTACACAGCGTCTCACCTTTACATTCTCGGCTCAAACAGCCAAACGACACCATGTGTGGTCAAAGTATTTGCCTCTGCAAACAGCCAGGCTCCCTCCGTAAGAAAAGCATCTTTGCAGGCAAATATAATGAAGAAAAAGGACCCTACGCTTGTAGCACGGCACTAGTAAACCGCATTTTCACTAGGATATTGGTAATCTTTCTCAGCCGCTCCTGTGCCACTACCGCATTGTTGGCTATCATGATTTGAGTCTAGTCTAGCCAATAAGTACATACCAAACCAATTATTTGACTTTATCGTGAAGTTTCCCTATTAACTTTTGATTTTCACAATGAATTTGATACAATGACAATTCTGATGCCAAACTTTTACTTGCAAGTGTTGGGTTGCTCTCTGCGGCTCTGCGCGTGGACAATGTCCATAATTTTTCAGCTAATTTTGAGCTAATGTATTGTTTACTTATTTTTGCGGGGAAGTGGTTATGTCTCATTGATGCTACTAGGTGCATAGAAAGTATGAAATTTACGAAGTGAATAACTGTAACGCCCCGAGACCGATGCTCGAGAAGACTTCCATATATTCCGGGTTTCGCCGTGTGTTTCATTTGTGCCTGCCCTTTTTATTTTTGCATTGCATCATGTCATCATGCCATCATCTCATAAATCTTTTGCAACTCAACTAAATAAATGGCATGAATCTTTGATCCATTTAAATCGAGGGAATTCACATGGTGATTCTCTTTAAAACATATCTTCTCGATATTTAGAGAGCTATAGTAAATATTCCATTTTTGGAATTCACCATAACACACTTGCAAAATCCCAATGCCTTTGTTGTCTTAATTCTTGATCTCCAACTTTGCCATTTATTCTTTCATCATCTTCCGGAGCTCCACCAAAAATCTCAACATTTTGGCTACTCCTAAAGTCTAGACTCCATTCAAACTCCTTCGGTGCAAGTTAAATAATTTTAGATTTAACTTCTCCTATTTTTGTTGGAACCATTTTTGTTGGGTTGGAAATATTCCGTAAAGCCTTACAAATATGTCCCACCATTTTATTCTTGTTCTTGGCCTTTTCTTTTAATTCTTTTGAATGCTCTCTATTTTTATTCTGCTAAAGAGATAGAGAGAAGGAGCCCAACAGCCTGGGCCTCCCAACCTCCCGCGCCGGCCCAAGGCCAAGGCCCAGCCGCCCCACCAATCCCTGCCTATAACCCTAGCCCGACTGGTCCACACATCTCTCTCGATCCCCCTCGTCCTCCCTCCAGCGCCGCCAGCGCTCGATCCCCTCGCTCTGCTCGACCCCCTCTCTCTCGTTCCCCTGCTCGCGCCGCCAGAGAGGAGCAGAGCCCCGCTCCTCCCGATCCACCTCGCGCGCGACCCTGCCTCCAGCGTCCCTCGCGCCGCCACCTGCTCGCTCGGCCCTCTCCATCCTCGTCTCGATCGGGAGAGGCTCCCGAGCCGCCGCCGCCTGGATCCATCGTCCCGACCCCATGACCGCCTCCCCATCATCATCTCCGGCAAGAGGCCGTCGCCAAGCTCGACGCCGCTCTCCTGCACCTCCGCTGTTCGCCTCCTGCAGCCCGAAGCCTCGACTCAGCGCCGCCCACCATGGATGCTGCCATGGACGCCGAAGCTCCGCATCACCCTGCCTCGACCTCGCCGCCCTCGCACCGCGCCCGTCCGACCACCTGCATCCTCGCGTCTCCCTTCCTTGTCCCGCACCCGAACCCCCATGCTGCCGCTGACCACCACCATCGTCTCCTTGCTGCCGGCGCCCCGAGGCCCCTTGTGTTGTTTTGTGTTGGACCGTCAAGGCCGGCAAGATCGACTACATGGACGCCAAGACCATACCAGGACCGCCAAGCATCTTCTCTGTGATTTTTGCCAAGTACCACAACGACGCGTCAAGTACCTCTACCGTCGTCTCCGGAAATGCCAAGTACCCCTACGCACGAAGACGCCAAGTTCGTTTCGGGATTCATCAAGTACCGCTACCGATGGCTCGAACGTCTACGAAACGTGTACCACTACCGTCGACCCGCGAAGACTCCGTGGACGTCAAGTTCCTCGCCGTGACCTCGAACATCTACGGAATGTGAACGACTACGAAACGTGAACCACTAGCGTCGCGAGAACGACTACTTTCCCTGCGAACCGATTCGCTTCGAAAATGCACGCTTCGAAGGTATAACCGCCGAGACGACCTTTCGAGAATGAATGCGTGTTGTATGAGATGCCTGTGTTGCACCGTGTCCGAATTGTTCCTTGCACGTTCGCCGTAAGCCATGCTTCGACATGTGGGACACCCCGTATCCGGGATCACTCCCCGTCACTCTTGCATATTTCGCGCACCCACACTTGTTCCTTTGCACCAGCATCTCAATCGAGTTGCCGGAACCGGGATGTTGCCGTGGCACCATTTCCGTTTCACCGACATGGCACCTTTTTCCTTCCGCCATGGCTACAAATGCTTCATAACATGCTCATGTCAACATTTTCATAAAAATTGCATAAAACTTGCATATGTCATCCGCATCATGATAATAACAATTAAAATGTTTAAAATTGTTGTTTGCTTTAATTGCTAAATGACATATGGGGATTTTCCGGAATTGTTGTTTGTTGTTCCGGCCTCATTTAAACTTGCCTAAATTGTTAGTTTAATTATGCTTCACCTCTTGCCATGCTTAACAACATTTAGTATTGTTGGTTAGCCTTAACGAGAGAGAACTAAATAATTGATGTGGCGTTCCGTCAATATGCAACTCGTTGCATATTGAGCTCCACTTAATTTGTAGTATTGTTCGTTGCACTTTGCCATGCCATGCCTCATTAAACCGGACATGCATCATACTTGATTGTGCTTCATGCCATGTTTATGTGATGGTTGTTTACTATGTTGTTTGTTTCTTTCCGGGTTGCTTCTCTCGTTAGCTTCGGTTTCGTTCCGGAGTTGTGAGGATCCGTTCGACTTCGTCCGCTTGTCTTCTTCATGGACTCGTTCTTCTTCCTAGCGGGATCTCGTGCAAGATGACCATACCCTCGAAATCACTTCTATCTTTGCTTGCTAGATGCTCGCTCTTTTGCTATGCCTATGCTACGATGCCTACCATTTGTTTGTCGACCTCCCAAATTGCCATGTCAAACCTCTAACCCACCATGTCCTAGCAAACCGTTGATTGGCTATGTTATCGCTTTGCTCAGCCCTCTTATAGCGTTGTTAGTTGCGGTGAAGATTGAAGTTTGTTCCTTGTTGGAACATGGAGATGTTGTTCCTTGTTGTAACATGTTTACTTGTTGGGATATCACAATATATCTTATTTAATTAATGCATCTATATACTTGGTAAAGGGTGGAAGGCTCGGCCTTAGGCCTGGTGTTTTGTTCCACTCTTGCCGCCCTAGTTTCCGTCATATCGGTGTTATGTTCCCGGATTTTATGTTCCTTACGCGGTTGGGCTATAATGGGAACCCCTTGACAGTTCGCCTTAAGTAAAGCTCCTCCAAAGAATGCCCAACATTGGTTTTACCATTTGCACAAACAACCTACCACCTTCCCTTGGGTTCTGCAGACTCAAGGGTCATCTTTATTCTAACCCCCGGCCGGTGCTCCTCGAGTGTTGGTCCGAATCGAGCTGCTCATGGACCACCTCGTGGAAACTTGAGGGTTGGTTTTACTCGTAGCTAGACTCATCCGAGTGTGCCCCGAGAAAGAGATATGTGCAGCTCCTATCGGGATTTGTCGGCACATTCGGGCGGTGTTGCTGGTTTAGTTTTACCCTGTCGAAATGTCTTGTTGTACCGGGATACCGAGTCTGATCGGAGTGTCTCGGGTGGAGGTCTATTCCTTCTTGACCGTGAGAGCTTGTCATGGGCTAAGTTGGGACACCCCTGCAGGGTTATAAACTTTCGAGAGTCGTGCCCGCGGTTATGTGGCAGATGGGAATTTGTTAATGTCCGGTTGTAGAAAACCCGAAGTTGACCGTAATTAAAATACATCAACCGCGTGTGTAGCCGTGATGGTCTCTTCTCGGCGGAGTCCAGGAAGTGAACACGGTGTTGGAGTTATGTTTGACGTAAGCAGTTTCAGAATCACTTCTTGATCACTACTAGCTTCACGACCGTGCCTTGCTTCTCTTCTCACTCTCTTTTGCAATTGTAGCCACCATATATGCTAGTCGCTTGCTGCAGCTCCACCTCATTACTCCATCCTTCCTATAAGCTTAAATAGTCTTGATCTCGCGGGTGTGAGATTGCTGAGTCCTCGTGACTCACAGATACTTCCAAAACCAGTTGCAGGTGCCTATGTTACCGAAAGGTGACGCAACCAAGCTCAAGGAGGAGCTCGATGAAGATCTTGCCCTTTGTGTTGTTTCGTTCTAGTTGATCAGTAGTGGAGCCCAGTTGGGGTCGATCGGGGACCTTTGTCGCATTTGGGGTTCTTCTTTTATTTTGGTGCCGTAGTCGGACCTTGATTGTATCTGGATGATGTAATGCTTTATTCATGTAATTGTGTGAAGTGGCGATTGTAAGCCAACTATGTATCTCTTTCCCTTATGTATTACATGGGTTGTGTGAAGATAACCTCACTTGCGACATTGCTTTCAATGCGGTTAGGCCTCTAAGTCGTGCTTCGACACGTGGGAGATATAGCCGCATCAAGGGCATTACAAGTTGGTAATCAGAGCCTTCCCCGACCATAGGAGCCCCACTGCTTGATCGTTTTTAGCGTCCGAGTTGTGTCTAGAAAAATGTTTTGAGTCATTTAGGATTATATATATCGGAGAGTTAGGAATTCTTTTTACTCCCCAGTCTCTTCATCGCTCTGGTAAGGCATCCTGACGTAGAGTTTTGACTCTTCTCTTCTCAAATTTCACTAAAAAAAAATTTAGGATCACGCGGGTATCTTGGAATCGTTCCGATGGTTTTATGATGAGAACATTGTCTTGGTGCCTCCTGTCAGGGGTTTAGTGGAAGTGTCCCGGGGAGTTGAGCTCTGAGGTGCTGTCGCCATAATTTTATCGTTGCAGTTTTGGAATACCTGAGTTTGGTACGCCGACATCGAAAATCTCTTTTATGCAGTTCGTTGGTGAGATAACCTCGACGCCACCCAGTACTTGGGCGGGAGTTCGTGAGTATCGCCATAACTTGTATAACGTATGCTTTTCAAGGTTGAGGTAGACGATTTCGAAGGTTTCTTGGTTATGTGTTGAAGGATGGATACAATGGATGTAGGATTTGCTAGTTTTGGGTGAGATATTATGCTTCCCTCAGTATCCCCAACACTGATTGCATAACCGAAAAATTTCGGGAGTTTCATAGGTGGGAATTCAAGTAGCTCTTAGGATATCTTTCCGACGGATGTATGATATGAAATTGGGGTTCGACGCCTAGTGGTCCGCCTATTCACGGTTGGTTTTACTGATGGTCTCGTTGTGTCTTAAAGAGTCCTTGGCTATGCCGACTGGGGGCGCTTCAGTATGTCATGTGCACTTGCCTTGTACATGATGGTGTTGTACGATCGAGCCCGTGTAGGTCCCACCACGAAAACTTCGGACAAAATCTCTATCATATGTTTGTTCCGGCTTATTCTGCAAGCCAGTCCTTTGTTTTTGTTTTGAGTTGTGGTATTCGAGTTGCTTCAATGTCAAGTGTTGATTCCATACCTTTCCGAAATGGTGTTCTCATACTCCGATGTGAATACCAATACTTCTCGACAATCGAGATTGTCATGTCAATCCTTTTCAACCGACGTGTTTCTCTTCAAGTGGATCCGATCACTTCAACATTAGCAAGACCAATTATCATTTCTTCTCAACGGTGTTTGTTTCATCCGTCTCCAAGTTGCCTTTGTTTTTTCCCGCCCACCCACCCTTTTTCCTCAAGGACTAAGATTTCTTTACCAAGTATCCTTTTATTTTTGTGAAGTTTCTCCATTCTTTTCCGTCAATGTTCTTACCCGATGGTTCTCAAGAAGATGTTCTACTAGTTCGTCATTCCTCATTCCTTTCTCTTCTCCGTGGATTCAAGTCAAGTTTTGTTGATCATACCTTTTCCTCATTTCAATGTCTTCTCATACCGGTGCACCTCATTATCATTCTACTTCTCACTATTTGTTATTCCGAGTGCTCAAGATATCTTGAAGATTCGTGTTTCCACTCTGCATTCGCTCAAGCTCTTTCGAGATTGGTATCTCATTCAAGTCATTTAATTCAACCGTGCAACATCTCTTTTAAATCTTTTCAACGGTGTTCTTTTGAGTGGGCCCTAACCCACGTGTCTTTTCCCGTGATCTTACCCGACTCTTCTATTTTCCCAGAGCTATCCTAAATTCTTCTCCAAGTTTGACGTAAGAATGAGTTATCATCAGTCAAATGCTTTTCTCCAAGATCTTTCAAATTCTTTTCATAGTTGGCTCAACCTCTTCGCTTTTGATTCTTCCGGTGTGCCTCAATAATTCATGGTGGTGTTTCTCGTCGTCATTCTCGAATTTTGAAGACCGGAGAAGAGTTCCTCTTAAATCGTTACCCGTTCTTCCAGAGATTCATGGTTCTAGCTGAAGGAAATATGCCCTAGAAGCAATAATAAAGTTATTATTTATTTCCTCATATCATGATAAATGTTTATTATCCATGCTAGAATTGTATTAACCGGAAACATGATACATGTGTGAATACATAGACAAACATATAGTCACTAGTATGCCTCTACTTGACTAGCTCATTGATCAAAGATGGTCATGTTTCCTGACCATAAACATGTGTTGTCATTTTATTAGTGGGATCACATCATTAGAAGAATGATGTGATTGACATGACCCATTTTGTTAGCCTAGCACTTGATCGTTTAGTATACTGCTATTGCTTTCTTCATGACTTATACAAAGTTCACGCAACTATGAGATTGTGCAACTCCGTGTACGGAAGAACACTTTGTGTGCTACCAAACGTCACAACGTGAATCGGGTGATTATAAAGGTGCTCTACAGGTGTTTCCGAAGGTTCATGTTGAGTTGGCATAATTCGAGATTAGGATTTGTCACTCCGATTGTCGGAGAGGTATCTCTGGGCCCTCTCGGTAATACTCATCACTTAAGCCTTGCAAGCATATAACTAATGAGTTAGTTATGAGATGACGTATTACAGAACGAGTAAAGAGACTTGCCGGTAACGAGATTTAACTAGGTATTGGATACCGACGATCAAATCTCGGGCAAGTAACATACCGATGACAAAGGGAACAAAGTATGTTGTTATGCGGTCTGACCGATAAAGATCTTCGTAGAATATGTAGGAACCAATATGGGCATCCAGGTCCCGCTATTGGTTATTGACCGGAGACGTGTCTCGGTCATGTCTACATTGTTCTCGAACCGTAGGGTCCGCACACTTAAGGTTTTGATGACAGTTATATTATGAGTTTATGAGTTTTGATGTACCGAAGGAGTTAGGAGTCCCGGATGAGATCGGGGACATGACGAGGAGTCTCGAAATGGTCGAGACGTAAAGATCGATATATTGGACGACTATATTCGGAGTTCGGAAAGGTTCCGAGTCATTCGGGTATTTATCGGAGTACCGGAGAGTTACGGGAATTCGCCGGGGAGAAGTATTGGGCCTTCTTGGGCCCTGCGGGAAAGAGAGAGGGATTGCCTAGGGCAGGACGCGCGCCCCCCCAAGGCCTAGTCCGAATTGGACTAGGGGAAGGGGCCGCACCCCCTCCTTCCTTCCCTTCTCTCTTCCCCTTCCTAGTCTCCTACTCCTACTACGTGGAAGGATCCCTAGTTGGACTAGGAAAGGGGGAATCCTACTCCCGGTGGGAGTAGGACTCCCCTATGGCGCGCCTCCTCCCTAGGCCGGCCTCCTCCTCCCTCCCTCCTTTATATACGGGGGCGGGGGGGCACCCTAGACACACAAGTTGATCATTGAGATCGTTCCTTAGCCGTGTGCGGTGCCCCCTCCACGATATTACACCTCGGTCATATTGTAGCAAAGCTTAGGCGAAGCCTGCGACAGAGAACATCAAGATCGTCACCACGCCGTCGTCTTGACGAACTCCTCCCCGCCTCTGCTGGATCGGAGATCGGGAGTGTCATCGAGCTGTACGTGTGTCAAGAACTCGGAGGTGCCGAGTAACGGTGCTTGGATCGGTTGGACCGGGAGGACGTCGACTACTTCCTCTACGCTGCGTCAACGCTTCCGCTTCGGTCTCGACGAGGCGTACGACACAACACTCTCCCCTCTCGTTGCTATGCATCACCATGATCTTGCGTGTGCGTAGGAATTTTTTGAAATTACTACGTTCCCTAACAAGGGCATCCGAGCCTAGGTTTTATGCGTTGATGTTATATGCACGAGTAGAACACAAGTGAGTTGTGGACGATATAAGTCATACCGCCTACCAGATGTCATACTTTGGTTCAGCGGTATTGTTGGATGAAGCGGCCGGACCGACTTTACGCGTGACGCTTACGCGAGACTGGTTTTACCGCCGTGCTTTGCACACAGTGACTAGCGGTGTCTGCTTTCTCCAACTTTAGTTGAACTGAAAGTGCTACGCCCGGTCCTTGTGAAGGTTAAAACGGAGTCTATTTGACAAACTATCGTTGTGGTTTTGATGCGTAGGTAAGAACGATTCTTGCTAAGCCCGTAGCAGCCACGTAAAATTTGCAACAACAAAGTAGAGGACATCTAACTTGTTTTTGCAGGCATGTTGTGATGTGATATGGCCAAGACGTGATGCTATATTTTATTGTATGAGATGATCATGTTTTGTAACCAAAGTTATCGGCAATCGGCAGAGCCATATGGTTGTCGCTTTATTGTATGAAATGCAACGCTCATAATTGCTTTACTTTATCACTAAGTCAGTAGCGATAGTCGAGAAGCAATAGATGGCGTAAATGACAACGATGCTACGATGGAGATCAAGGTGTCGCGCCGGTGGCGATGGTGATCACGACGGTGCTTCGAGATGGAGATCACAAGCACAAGATGATGATGGCCATATCATATCACTTATATTGATTGCATGTGATGTTTATCCTTTATGCATCTTATCTTGTTTTGATTGACGGTAGCATTTTAAGATGATCTCTCACTAATTATCAAGAAGTGTTCTCCCTGAGTATGCACCGTTGCCAAAGTTCGTCGTGCCCAGACACCACGTGATGATCGGTGTGATAAGCTCTCGTCCATCTACAACGGGTGCAAGCCAGTTTTGCACACGCGAATACTCGAGTTAAACTTGACGAGCCTAGCATATACAGATATGGCCTCGAGCACGGAGACCGAAAGGTCGAGCGTGAATCATATAGTAGATATGATCAACATAGTGATGTTCACCATTGAAAACTACTCCATCTCACGTGATGATCGGTTATGGTTTAGTTGATTTGGATCACGTGATCACTTAGATGACTAGAGAGATGTCTGCTAAGTGGGAGTTCTTAAGTAATATGATTAATTGAACTTAAATTTATCATGAACTTAGTCCCGTAGTATTTTGCAAATTATGTTGTAGATCAATAGCTTGCGTTGTTGCTTTCATATGTTTATTTTGATATGTTCCTAGAGAAAATTGTGTTGAAAGATGTTAGTAGCAATGATGCGAATTGGATCCGTGATCCGAGGTTTATCCTCATTGTTTGCGCAGAAGAATTATGTCCTTGATGCACCGCTAGGTGACAAACCTATTGCAGAGCGAGCGATCCGCACGTTATGAACGCTTGGTTAGCTCAATATAATGACTACTTGATAGTTTAGTGCACCATGCTTAACTGCTTAGAATCGGGACTTCAAAGACGTTTTGAACGTCATGGACCATATGAGATGTTCCAGAGTTGAAGTTAATATTTCCAAGAAATACCGAGTTGAGAGATATGAAGTCTCCAACAAGTTCTAAAGCTAAAAGATGGAGGAGAATCGCTCAACTAGTGAGCATGTGCTCAGATTGTCTGGGTACTTCAATCGCTTGAATCAAGTGGGAGTTAATCTTCCAGATAAGATAGTGATTGACAGAATTCTCTAGTCACCATCACTAAGTTACTAGAACTTCGTGATGAACTATAGTATGCAAGGGATGACGAAAACGATTCCCGAGCTCTTCGTGATGTTGAAATCAACGAAGGTAGAAATCAATAAAAGACCATCAAGTGTTGATGATAGACAAGATCACTAGTTTCAAGAGAAGGGCAAAGGGAAAGAAAGGGAACTTCAAGTGGAAAGACAGGCAAGTTGTCACTCCTGCGAAGAAGCCCAAAGCTAGACTATAGCCTGGAACTGAGTGTTTACACTGCAAAGGAAATGGTCACTGGAAGCGGAAATGCCCTGAATATTTGGTGGATAAGAAGGATGGCAAAGTGAACAAGGGTATATTTGATATACAGATTATTGATGTGTGCTTTACTAGTGTTTATAGTAGCCCCTGAGTATTTGATACTTGTTCGGTTGCTAAGATTAATAAGTCGAAACAGGAGTTACAGAATAAACAGAGACTAGTTGAAGGGAAAGTGACGATGAGTGTTGGAAGTAGTTCCAAGATTGATATGATCATCATCGCACACTCCCTATACTTTCGGGATTAGTGTTAAAAAGTCAGAGAATAATTGTTGTTCTATTTACATGAATAAAACCTTCAATGGTCATACACCCAATGAAAATAGTTTGTTGGATCTCGATCGTAGTGATACACATATTCGTAATATTGATGCCAAAAGATGCAAAGTTAATAATGATAGTGCAACTTATTTGTGGCACTGCCGTTTGGGTCATATCGGTATAAAGCGCATGAAGAAACTCCATAAAGATGGATTTTTGGAATCACTTGGTTATGAATCATTTGATGCTTGCGAACCGTGCCTTTTGGGCAAGATGACTAAAACTCCGTTCTTCGGAACAATGAAACGAGCAACAAACTTGTTGGAAATAATACATACTGATGTATGCAGACCAATGAGTATTAAGGCTCGTGGCGAGTATCGTTATTTTCTGACCTTCACAGATGATTTAAGTAGATATGGGTATATCTACTTGATGAAACATAAGTCTGAAATAGTTGAAAGGTTCAAAGAATTTCAGAGTGAAGTGGAAAATCATCGTAACAAGAAAATAAAGTTTCCGCGATCTGATCATGGAGGAGAATATTTGGGTTACGAGTGTGGCCTTTATATAAAACAAATGTGGAATAGTTTCACAGTTCACGCCACCTGGAACACTACAACATTATGGTGTGTCCGAACGTCGTAATCGTATTTTATAAGATATGGTGCGATCTATGGTGTCTCTTACCGGTTTACCACTATTGTTTTGGAGTTATGCATTATAGACAGCTGCATTCACTTGAAATAGGGCACCATCTAAATCCGTTGAGACGACACCGTATGAACTATGGTTTAGCAGTAAACCTAAGCTGTCGTTTCTTAAAGTTTGGGGCTACGATGCTTATGTGAAAAAGTTTCATCCTAATAAGCTCAAACCCAAATCGGAGAAGTGCGTCTTCATAGAATACCCAAAGGAAACTGTTGGGTACACCTTCTATCACAGATCCGAAGGCAAGATATTCATTGCTAAAAATGGATCCTTTCTAGAGAAGGAGTTTCTCTCGAAAGAAGTGAGTGGGAGGAAAGTAGAACTTGATGAGGTAACTGTACCTATTCCCTTGTTGGAAAGTAGTTCATCACGAAATTAGTTCCCGTGACAAATACACCAATTAGTGAGGAAGCTAATAATATCGATCATGAAACTTGATCAAGTTACTACAGAACCTCGTAGGACTTCCAGAGTAAGATCCGCACTGAGTGGTGTAGTAATCATGTTCGGAAGTCATGTTACTAGACCATGATGAACCTACGAACTATGAGGAAGCGATGATGAGCCCAGATTCGCGAAATGGCTCGAGGCCATAAAATCTGAGATATGATCCATGTATGAGAACAAAGTATGGACTTTGATTGACTTGCTCGATGATCGATAAGCCATGTTAAATAAATGGATCTTCAAGAGGAAGACGGACACTGATAGTAGTATTACTATCTACCAAGCTCGACTTGTTGCGAAAGGTTTTCAACAAGTTCAAGGTGTTGAATACGATGAGATTTTATCACTCGTATCGATGCTTAACTCTGTCTCGAATCATGTTAGCAATTGCCACATTTTATGAAATCGGCAAATGGATGTCAAAACTGCATTCCTTAATGGATTTATTAAAGAAGAGTTGTATATGATGCAACCGAAGGTTTTGTCAATCCTAAAGGTGCTAACAAAATGTGCAAGCTCCAATGATCCATCTATGGACTGGTGCAAGCATCTCGGAGTTGGAATATACGCTTTGATAAGTTGATCAAAGCATATAGTTTTATATGGACTTACGATGAAGCCTGTATTTACAATAAAGTGAGTGGGAGCACTACAACCTTTCGATTAGTATATGTGAGTGACATATTGTTGATCGAAATGATGTAGAATTTTTCTCGCAAAGCATAAAGGAGTGTTTTAAAGGAGTTCTTTAAAAGAAAAGACCTCGATAAAAGCTACTTACATATTGAGTATCAAGATCTATTGAGATAGATCAAGACGCTTGATAAGATTTTCAATGAGTACATACCTTGGCAAGATTTTGAAATAGTTCAAAATGGAACAGTCAAAGAAAGAGTTCTTGCTGTGTTGCAAAGGTATGAAATTGAGTAAGACTCAAATCCCGACCACAACAGAAAATAGAAAGAGAATGAAAAGTCATTCCCTATGCCTCACCATAGGTTCTATAAAGTGTGCTATGCTATATACCGGACCTATTGTATACCTTGCTCAATTTGGCAAGGAGTACAATAGTGATCTAGGAGTAGATCATTTGGACATTGGTCAAGAATATCCTTAGTAAGGACTAAGGAGATGTTTCTCGATTATGGAGGTGACAAAAGAGTTTGTTGTAAAAGTTACATCAAGTGCAAACTTTTACACCGATCCGATGACTCTAAGTCTCAACTCGGATACATATTGAAAGTGGGAGCAATTAGCTAGAGTAGCTCCGCGAGCATTGTGGACATAAAATATTTGCAAAATACATACGGCTCTGAATGTGACAGACCCGTTAACTAAGCTTCTCTCACGAGCAAAACATGATCACACCTTAGTACTCTTTGGGTGTTAATCACATAGCGATGTGAACTAGATTATTGACTCTAGTAAACCATTTGGATGTTGGTCACATGATGATGTGAACTATGGGTGTTAATCATATACAGATATGAATATTGATGTTTGAAGGAAATATGCCCTAGAGGCAATAATAAAGTTATTATTTATTTCCTTATTTCATGATAAATGTTTATCATTCATGCTAGAATTGTATTAACCGGAAACATGATACATGTGTGAATGCATAGACAAAACAACATGTCACTAGTATGCCTCTACTAGACTAGCTTGTTAATCAAAGATGGTTATGTTTCCTAACCATGAACAAGGAGTTGTTATTTGATTAACAAGGTCACATCATTAGTAGAATGATCTGATTGACATGACCCATTCCCTTAGCTTAGCACACGATCGTTTAGTATGTTGCTACCGCTTTTATCCATGACATATACATGTTCCTGTAACTATGAGATTATGCAACTCCGTTTACGGAGGAACACTTTGGTACTACCAAACGTCACAACGTAATCGGGTGATTATAAAGGAGTACTACAGTGTCTCCAAAGGCGATGTTGGGTTGGCGTATTTGAGATTAGGTTTTGTCACTCCGATTGTCGGAGAGGTATCTCTAGGCCCTCTCGGTAATGCACATCATCGAAGCCTTGCAAGCACTACAACTAATGAGTTGGTTGTGAGATGATGTATTACGGACGAGTAAAGAGACTTGCCGTAACGAGATTGAACTAGGTATTGGATACCGACGATCGAATCTCGGGCAAGTAACATACCGATGACAAAGGGAACAACGATGTTGTTATGCGGTCTGACCGACAAAGATCTTCGTAGAATATGTAGGAACCAATATGGGCATCCAGGTCCCGCTGTTGGTTATTGACCGTGAATAGTTCTAGGTCATGTCTACATTGTTCTCGAACCGTAGGGTCCGCACGCTTAAGGTTTCGATGATGCTTATTATGAGTTTATGAGTTTTGATGTACCAAGGAGTTCGAGTCCCGGATGTGATCACGGACATGACGAGGAGTCTCGGAATGGTCGAGACATAAAGATTGATATATTGGAAGCCTATGTTTGGAGTTCGAATGGTTCCAAGTAAAACAGGAATTTACCGAGTACCGGAGGTTACCGAACCCCGGGGTAAATGGGCCTCGGTGGGCCTTGAGGGAGAAGAGGAGGGCCGGCCAGGAGGTGGTCACGCCCTCTCCCCCCAGTCCGAATAGGACAAGGAGGCGGCGCCTTTCCCTCTTCCCTCTCCCCCAATCCTATTCCAACTAGGAAGGGGGAGTCCTACTCCCTGGGAGTAGGACTCCTCCCAGCCGCCTCTCTAGGGCCGGCCGGCCTCCCCCTCCCTCCTTTATATACGGGGCAGGGGCACCCCATGACACACAAGTTGATCTTTAGATCGCCCTTAGCCGTGTCGGTGCCCCCTCCACCATATTCCACCTCGGTTATACTGTCATGCTTAGCGAAGCCTGCGCCGGTGAAACATCAAGATCGTCACCACGCCGTCGTCTTGACGAAACTCTCCCTCGACACTCGGCTGGATCGGAGTACGAGGGACGCCATCGAGCTGTCGTGTGTCAAGAACTCGGGGCGCCGAGTAACGGGCCGGATCGGTCGGATCGCGAGGAGAACGTCTGACTACTTCCTCTACGCCAGTGATCGCTTCGCCCGGGTCTCACGAGGGTACGTAGACAACACTCTCCCCTCTCGTTGCTATGCATCACCATGATCTTGCGTGTGCGTAGGAAATTTTTGAAATTACT
Organism: Aegilops speltoides; assembly: GCA_021437245.1. Taxonomy (NCBI): domain Eukaryota; kingdom Viridiplantae; phylum Streptophyta; class Magnoliopsida; order Poales; family Poaceae; genus Aegilops; species Aegilops speltoides. Next base: position 103,053,084 of record CM038146.1, read on the forward strand.
ACGTTCCCCAACAAAGGCATCCGAGCCTAGGTTTTTCTATGGTTTGATGTTTTGCACGAGTAGAACACAAGTGAGTTGTGGGCGATACAAGTCATACTACCTACCAAAGATGTCATACTTTGGTTCAGCGGTATTGTGAGATGAAGCGGCCCGGACCGACATTACGCGTGACGCTTACGCGAGACTGGTTTCACCGCCACGAGCACTTGTTGCTTAAAGGTGACCGGTGGGTGCTGTCTCTCTCACTTTAGTTGAACTGAGTGTGGCTACGCCCGGTCCTTGAGAAGGTTAAACGAGTCTATTTGACGAAGTATCGTTGTGGTTTTGATGCGTAGGTGAGACCGGTTCTTGCTTAAGCCCGTAGCAGCCACGTAAAATTTGCAACAACAAAGTAGAGGACGCCTAACTTGTTTTTGCAGGTATGTTGTGATGTGATATGGTCAAGACGTGATGCTATATTTTATTGTATGAGATGATCATGTTTTGTAACCGGTTATCGGCAATCGGCAGGAGCCATATGGTTGTCGCTTTATTGTATGCAATGCAATCGCCTCGTAATGTTTTACTTTATCACTAAGCGGTAGCGATAGTCGTAGTAACATAAGTTTGGCGAGACGACAACGATGCTGCGATGGAGATCAAGGTGTCGCGCCGGTGGCGATGGTGATCATGGTGGTGCTTGCAAGATGGAGATCGTGAAGCACAAGATGATGATGACCATATCATATCACTTATATTGATTTGCATGTGATGTTTATCCTTTTATGCATCTTATCTTGCTTTGATTGACGGTAGCATTATAAGATGATCTCTCACTAAATTATCAAGAAGTGTTCTCCCGAGTATGCACCGTTGCCAAAGTTCGTCGTGCCCGCACACCACGTGATGATCGGGTGTGATAAGCTCTCGTCCATCTACAACGGGTGCAAGCCAGTTTTGCACACGCAGAATACTCGGGTTATACTTGACGAGCCTAGCATATGCAGATATGGCCTCGGAACACGGAGACCGAAAGGTCGGCGTGAATCATATAGTAGATATGATCAACATAAGATGTTCACCATTGAAAACTACTCCATTTCACGTGATGATCGGTTATGGTTTAGTTGATTTGGATCACGTGATCACTTAGATGACTAGAGATGTTTTTCTAAGTGGGAGTTCTTAAGTAATATGATTAATTGAACTTAAATTTATCATGAACTTAGTACCGATAGTATCTTGCTTGTTTATGTTTGATTGTAGATAGATGGCTCGTGCTATTGTTCCGTTGAATTTTAATGCGTTCCTTGAGAAAGCAAAGTTGAAAGATGATGGTAGCAATTACACGGATTTGGGTCCGTAACGAGGATCATCCTCATTGCTGCACGTAAGAGCTACGCCCCGGATGCACCGCTAGGTGACGAACTTCTTCTGCCGAGCAACGCCAGATGTTGTGAACGTCTGCGAGCAAAGCGATGACTACTCTATAGTTCGATGTGCCATGCTTTACGGCTTAGAACCGGGACTTCAACGACGTTTTGAACGTCATGGAGCATATGAGATGTTCCAGAGTTGAAGTTAATATTCCATCGTAATGCCCGGATTGAGAGATATGAAGTCTCCAATAAGTTCTATAGCTGCAAGATGGAGGAGAACAGATTACATTAGTGAGCATATACTCAAGATGTCCGGGTACTACAATCACTTGACACAATTGGGAGTTAATCTTCCGGATGATTGTGTCATTGATGAAATTCTCAATCACCGCCACCAAGCTACAAAGGCTTCGTGATGAACTATAATATGCAAGGGTTAGTAAAGACTATACCGAGCTCTTCGCAATGCTAAAGGCTGCGAGGTAGAAATCAAGAAGGAGCATCAAGTGTTGATGGTCAATAAGACCACTAGTTTCAAGAAGAAAGGCAAAGGGAAGAAGAAGGAATCTCAAGAAGATCAAGAAACAAGTTGTTTGCTCAGAGAAGAAACCCAAGTCTGGCCCTAAACCTGAAATCGAGTGCTTCTACCGCAAGCGGATCGGTCACCGGAAGCGGAACTGCCCCAAGTATTTGGCGGATAAGAAGGATGGCAAGGTGAACAAAGGTATATGTGATATACATGTTATTGATGTGTACCTTACTAGAGCTCGCAGAGCACTGGTATTTGATACTGGTTACATTGCTAATATTTGCAACTCAAACAGGACTACGGATTGCTTAACACCGGCAAAGGACGAGGTGACGATGCGGCGTGGGAAATGGTTCCAAAGTCGATGTGATCGCGGTCGGCACGCTACCTCTACATCTACCTTCGGATTAGTTTTAGACCTAAATAATTGTTATTTGGTGCTGCGTTGAGCATGAACATTATATCTGGATCTTGTTTGATGCGAGACGGTTATTCATTTAAATCGAGAATAATGGTTGTTCTATTTATATGAGTAATATCTTTTATGGTCATGCACCCTTGAGGAATGGTCTATTTTTGATGAATCTCGATAATAGTGATACACATATTCATAATGTGGAAACCAAAAGATGCAGAGTTGATAACGAAAGTGCAACTTATTTGTGGCACTGCCGTTTAGGTCATATCGGTGTAAAGCGCATGAAGAAACTCCATCTTGATGGACTTTTGGAGTCACTTGATTATGAATCACTTGGCACTTATGAACCGTGCCTCATGGGCAAGATGACTAGAACACCGTTCTCGGTACTATGGAGAGAGCAACAGATTTGTTGGAAATCATACATACTGATGTATGTGGTCCGATGAATGTTGAGGCTCGTGGCGGATATCGTTATTTTCTCACCTTCACAGATGACTTAAGCGAGATATGGGTATATCTACTTAATGAAACATAAGTCTGAAACGCTTTGAAAAGTTCAAAGAATTTCAGAGTGAAGTTGAAAATCATCGTAACAAGAAAATTAAGTTTCTACGATCCGATCATGGAGGCGAATATTTGAGTTCTGAGTTTGGTCTACATTTGAAACAATGCGGAATAGTTTACAACTTACGCCACCCTAACACCACAACAGTAATGGTGTGTCCGAACGTCGAATCGTGCTTTACTAGATATGGTACGATCTATGATGTCTCTTCAGATTTACCGCTATCGTTTTGGGGTTATGCTCTAGAGACGGCCGCATTCACACTGAATAGAACACCGTCGAAATCCGTTGAGACGACACCTTATGAACTGTGGTTTGGCAAGAAACCAAAGTTGTCGTTTCTTAAAGTTTGGGGATGCGATGCTTATGTGAAAAAGCTTCAACCCGATAAGCTCGAACCCAAATCGAGAAATGTGTCTTCATAGGATACCAAAAGAGACAGTTGGGTACACCTTCTATCACAGATCCGAAGGCAAGACATTCGTTGCTAAGAATGGATCCTTTCTAGAGAAGGAGTTTCTCTCGAAAGAAGTGAGTGGGAGGAAAGTAGAACTTGATGAGGTAATAGTACCTTCTCCCTTACTTGAAAGTAGTTAAATCGCAGAAACCGGTTTCGAGACATCTACACCAAGTAGTGAGGAAGTTGATGATGTTGATCATAAAACTTCGATCAAGTTACCGCAGAACCTCGTAGATCAACCAGAGTAAGATCCGCACAGAGTGGTGCGGTAATCCTGTTCGGAAGTCATGCTACTAGATCATGATGAACCTCGAACTATGAAGAAGCGATGGTGAGCCCAGATTTCGCAAAATGGCTTGAGGCCATGAAATCGAGATGGGATCCATGTATGAAAACAAAGTGTGGACTTTGGTTGACTTGCCGAGGGTAGGCAAGCAATAGAAAACAAGTGGATCTTCAAGAAGAAGACCGACGCCGACGGTAATATTATCGTCTATAAAGCTCGACTTGTCGCAAAAGGTTTTCGACAAGTTCAAGGGATTGACTACGATGAGACCTTCTCACCCGTGGCGATGCTTAAGTCCGTCCGAATCATGTTAGCAATTGCGCATTTTATGATTATGAAATTTGGCAAATGGATGTAAAGACTGCATTCTGAATGGATTTACGGAAGAAGAGTTGTATATGATGCAACCGAAGGTTTTATCGATCCAAAGGAGCTAACAAAGTGTGCAAGCTCCAATGATCCATCTATGGACTGGTGCAAGCATCTCGGAGTTGGAATAAGCGCTTTGATAGTGTGATCAAAGCATTTGGGTTTGTATGCAGACTTTGGAGAAGCCTCAGTATTTACAAGAAAGTGAGTGGGAGCTCAGTAGCATTTACGATATTATATGTGGATGACATATTGCTGATCGGAAATGATATAGAATTTCTGGATAGCATAAAGGGATACTTGAATAAGAGTTTTTCAATGAAAGACCTCGGTGAAGCTGCTTACATATTGGGCATTAAGATCTATAGAGATAAATCAAGACGCTTAATTGGACTTTCACAAAGCACATACCTTGACAAAATTTTGAAGAAGTTCAAAATGGATCAAGCAAAGAAAGGGTTCTTGCACGTGTTACAAGGTGTGAAGTTGAGTCGACTCAATGCCCGACCACTGCAGAAGATAGAGAGAAAATGAAAGATGTTCCTATGCTTCACCATAGGCTCTATCATGTATGCAATCTGTGTACCGGACTGATGTGTGCCTTGCTATAAGCCTAGCAGGAGGTACCAAAGTAATCCAGAGTGGATCATCGACAGCGGTCAAGAACATCTGAAATACGAAAAGGACTAAGGATATGTTTCTCGATATGGAGGTGACAAAGAGCTCATCGTGGCAGTTACGTTGATGCAAGCTTTGACACCGATCCGGACGATTCTAAATCGCAGACCGGATCGTATTTACACTAAGCGGAGGAGCCGCCGGTTGGTGCGTTCTAAACAAAGCGTCGTGGCGGGATCTACATGTGAAGCGGAATACATAGCAGCTTCGGAAGCAGCTAATGAAGGAGTGCGGATGAAGGAGTTCATATCCGATCTAGGTGTCATACCTAGTGCATCGGATCAATGAAAATCTTCGTGACAATCTTCGAGCAATTGCCTTAGCAAAGGAATCCAGATTTCACAAGAGGACCAAGCACATCAAGAGACGCTTCAATTCCATCCGGGACTTAGTCCAGACTAGAGACATAGAGATTTGCAAGATACATACGGATCTGAATGTTGAAGACCCGTTGACTAAGCCTCTTCCACGAGCAAAACATGATCAGCACCAAGACTCCATGGGTGTTAGAATCATTACTATGTAATCTAGATTATTGACTCTAGTGCAAGTGGGAGATCAAGGAAATATGCCCTAGAGGCAATAATAAAGTTATTATTTATTTCCTTATTTCATGATAAATGTTTATCATTCATGCTAGAATTGTATTAACCGAAACATGATACATGTGTGAATGCATAGACAAAACAACATGTCACTAGTATGCCTCTACTAGACTAGCTTGTTAATCAAAGATGGTTATGTTTCCTAACCATGAACAAGGAGTTGTTATTTGATTAACAAGGTCACATCATTAGTAGAATGATCGATTGACATGACCCATTCCCTTAGCTTAGCACACGATCGTTTAGTATGTTGCTACCGCTTTTATCCATGACATATACATGTTCCTGTAACTATGAGATTATGCAACTCCGTTTACGGAGGAACACTTTGGGTACTACCAAATGTCACAACGTAATCGGGTGATTATAAAGGAGTACTACAGGTGTCTCCAAAGGCGAGATGTTGGGTTGGCGTATTCGAGATTAGGTTTTGTCACTCCGATTGTCGGAGAGGTATCTCTGGCCCTCTCGGTAATGCACATCATCAAGCCTTGCAAGCACTACAACTAATGAGTTGGTTGTGAGATGATGTATTACGGAACGAGTAAAAGAGACTTGCGTAGCAGATTGAACTAGGTATTGGATACCGACGATCGAATCTCGGGCAAGTAACATACCGATGACAAAGGAACAACGTATGTTGTTATGCGGTCCGACCGACAAAGATCTTCGTAGAATATGTAGGAACCAATATGGGCATCCAGGTCCCGCTGTTGGTTATTGACCGTGAATAGTTCTAGGTCATGTCTACATTGTTCTCGAACCGTAGGGTCCGCACGCTTAAGGTTTCAATGATGGTTATTATGAGTTTATGAGTTTTGATGTACCAAGGAGTTCGAGTCCGGATGTGATCACGGACATGACGAGGAGTCTCGGAATGGTCGAGACATAAAGATTGATATATTGGAAGCCTATGTTTGGAGTTGGAATGGTTCGGGCGAAAACAGAATTTACTGAGTACCGGAGGTTACCGAACCCCGGGGTAAATGGGCCTCGGTGGGCCTTGAGGGAGAAGAGGAGGGCCGGCCAGGAGGTGGCACGCCTCTCCCCCCAGTCCGAATAGGACAAGGAGGCGGCGCCCCTTTCCTCTTCCTCTCCCAATCCTATTCCAACTAGGAAGGGGGAGTCCTACTCCCTGGGAGTAGGACTCCTCCAGCGCCTCTCTAGGCCGGTCGGCCTCCCCTCCCTCCTTTATATCACAGGCAGGGGCACCCCATGACACACAAGTTGATCTTTAGATCGTTCCTTAGCCGTGTCGGTGCCCCCTCCACCATATTCCACCTCGGTTATACCGTCATGAAGCTTAGGCGAAGCCTGCGCCGGTGAAACATCAAGATCGTCCTGCCACGCCGTCGTCTTGTGAAACTCTCCCTCGACACTCGGCTGGATCGAGTCTGAGGGACGTCATCGAGCTGTACATGTGTCAAGAACTCGGGCGCCGGAGTAACGGGCCGGATCGGTCGGATCGCGAGGAGAACGTCGACTACTTCCTCTACGTTGTGATCGCTTCGCCGGGTCTCGAGGGCGTGACAACACTCTCCCCTCTCGTTGCTATGCATCACCATGATCTTGCGTGTGCGTAGGAAAATTTTTGAAATTACTACGTTCCCCAACAATGTTAAATCACATGGCGATGTGAACTAGATTATTGACTCTAGTGCAAGTGGGAGACTGAAGTAAATATGCCCTAGAGGCAATAATAAAGTTATTATTTATTTCCTCATATCATGATAAATGTTTATTATTCATGCTAGAATTGTATTAACCGGAAACATGATACATGTGTGAATACATAGACAAACATATAGTCACTAGTATGCCTCTACTTGACTAGCTCATTGATCAAAGATGGTCATGTTTTCTGACCATAAACATGTGTTGTCATTTGATTAGTGGGATCACATCATTAGAAGAATGATGTGATTGACATGACCCATTTTGTTAGCCTAGCACTTGATCGTTTAGTATCTTGCTATTGCTTTCTTCATGACTTATACAAAGTTCCGCAACTATGAGATTGTGCAACTCCGTGTACCGAAGAACACTTTGTGTGCTACCAAACGTCTACGTGAATCGGGTGATTATAAAGGTGCTCTACAGTGTTTCCGAAGGTTCATGTTGAGTTGGCATAATTCGAGATTAGGATTTGTCACTCCGATTGTCGGAGAGGTATCTCTGGGCCCTCTCGGTAATACTCATCACTTAAGCCTTGCAAGCATATAACTAATGAGTTAGTTATGAGATGGCGTATTCTGAGCGAGTAAAGAGACTTGCCGTAGCGAGATTTAACTAGGTATTGGATACCGACGATCAAATCTCGGGCAAGTAACATACCGATGACAAAGGAACAAAGTATGTTGTTATCTTGATCGACCGATAAAGATCTTCGTAGAATATGTAGGAACCAATATGGGCATCCAGGTCCCGCTATTGGTTATTGACTAGAGGCGTGTCTCGGTCATGTCTACATTGTTCTCGAACCGTAGGGTCCGCACATTAAGGTTTTGATAGCGGTTATATTATGAGTTTATGAGTTTTGATGTACGAAGGAGTTCGGAGTTCGGATGAGATCGGGGACATGACGAGGAGTCTCGAAATGGTCGAGACATAAAGATCGATATATTGGACGACTATATTCGGAGTTCGGAAAGGTTCCGAGTCATTGGTGTTTATCGGAGTACTGGGAGAGTTACGGAATTCGCCGGGAGAAGTATTGGGCCTTATTGGGCCTGGGAAAGAGAGAGGATTGCCTAGGGCGGGCCGCGCCCCCAAGGCCTAGTCCGAATTGGACTAGGGGAGGGGCGCACCCCTCCTTCCTTCCCTTCTCTCTTCCCTTCCTAGTCTCCTACTCCTACTACATGGAAGGATCCTAGTTGGACTAGGAAAGGGGAATCCTACTCCGGTGGGAGTAGGACTCCCCTATGGCGCCCTCCTCCTAGGCCGGCCTCCTCCTCCCTCCTCCTTTATATACGAGGCGGGGCACCCTAGACACACAAGTTGATCATTGAGATCGTTCCTTAGCCGTGTCAGGTGCCCCCTCCACGATATTACACCTCGGTCATATTGTAGCAGTGCTTTAGCGAAGCCTGCGGCGACAGAGAACATCAAGATCGTCACCACGCCGTCGTCTTGTGGAACTCCTCCCCGCCTCTGCTGGATCGGAGATCGGGAATGTCATCGAGTTATGCGTGTGTCAAGAACTTCGGAGGTGCCGAATGCAGTGCTTGGATCGGTTGGACCGGGAGGACGTCGACTACTTCCTCTACGTTGCGTCAACGCTTCCGCTTCGGTCTACGAGGGTACATAGACAACACTCTCCCCTCTCGTTGCTATGCATCACCATGATCTTGCGTGTGCGTAGGAATTTTTTTTGAAATTACTATGTTCCCTAACACTAGCTTGATGCCATCCTCTCATAATTGTTTTTCATTGTGACAATTCTTTTCACCCATACAGAGCATTTCATGAGCTGTTTCCGCTTCTTTCCTCCGAAGGCCATTATGCCATAATTCTTCATTCTCAGCGTGTAGCTATCGTTCTCCAAATCTTACCGGTGCATCGTTCAAATATCCTCTAATCAGTTCATGATCTCTTCGTTCTCATGTATCTAAATCCCCCTATCTTCATTCGTTTTTCAATCCTTTCCCGGTGAATTGTGCCTTTGCTACGTTCATTTTCAATTCTTACGACGGTTCGTTCAAGATTTCGCTTCCTTCGTTATCGTATCAATTCATTCATTCTTTCGTTGTTTCAATCCTACCGGTGGTTGTTGAAGACCTTTTTCAAGTTGGCGCTATATCTCTCTTTAATCCTTTCTACGAGAATAAGTAGTATGCCAAATCCGTTGCTTGTCATCAATTTATATTGGTGAAGGATACGCATAACATAATTCTTATTGTTGTTTCATCCAAGTGATCTAGTTTCTTCTTTCTAGAGTTGTTCATCATGTCACATTTATCGGTTCGAGATGCTTCATCTTTTCTTTTCCGGAGTTCCAAGCTTTCTCGGTTATCTCGTCGTGAAGCTCCATCTAAATCATTGCAAGGCTTCACCTTGTGTTTTCAACTTCTCCTTCTTTCCACCATCCTTTTAATACCGAAGTTTCTTCATGGTGGTTCGTCAAGGATTCCTTTCATTCTTCAATTGTTCTTCAAGATTTCTCTCAAAGTTATGATCCGCCAAGCTATACTCTAAGATAAGCATGGTGCTCGGCACATGTTTTGTTTTGGGGAGTTCAAGTATTCTTCATCTTGCATTCCGAAGTGCGATTCCTTCTACCTTATCTTCTGGGGTGGTATTATGTCATTCTTGATAATTTGAGTTCATGTTCCATGATTCACATGTTGTCAAGATTGAGGTATTTTAAATCCATCAATCTCCTTGTTGGAGTTATCTTGTGTCATATTTCACCTAAAGCCTTCCCTAAGGAATGTAGCTATTTGTGGTGCTTATCAATGATCCAATTTTCTCCTTCTCATCTCGGTGAAGAAGTTTTTCATCGCCTTGGTGCTCTCACTCAAATCAATGGCTTCCTTTAGTGGCCATTTGTCACCTCATAATGTTGAGATGTTTCAATATGTCCACTACAAGCTTATTCTTTTCGTTGTTGGTTTTTTAACAACTCCGTTCAATCCTTCTTTTTAAGGAGGCTCTTTCAAATTCAATTGTGATAGAAGTTGTTATTCTCTTCTCTGTTCTCTCGATTCCACTCTTTCATTTGTCCCGAAGGCATTGTGATGTTTTCTTTGACCCATTATATCATTTTGGAGATCATGTTCTTTTCATGATTGTCCATTTAACCGGAGTGTCGTGTCCTCTGCTCAAGCTCTTTTCTTCCTATCAAGTCTTGTATCTGTTTTCAACCGGAGTGCTATAAGAAATTGTTCTTCCTTGTTCCTCTTTTCTAACGGGGTGTTTTCAACTTCGTTCATCTCCGTTGTATTCTTTCTTTCAATTTGTTCAATTTTTCAAGGTCCGTGGTTTCACTCGTTTGTCAAAAGAAGCAACTTAGTTTTACCTTTCTTTTTCTCTTCGTTTTCCCTCCGGTGCCATTCTAGATCTCGGGACGAGATCCTCTCGTAGTGGTGGAGTGCTGTAACGCCCCGAGACCGATGCTTGAGAAGACTTCCATATATTCCGGGTTTCGCCGTGTGTTTCATTTGTGCCTGCCCTTTTTATTTTTGCATTGCATCATGTCATCATGCCATCATCTCATAAATCTTTTGCAACTCAACTAAATAAATGGCATGGATCTTTGATCCATTTAAATCGAGGGAATTCACATGGTGATTCTCTTTAAAACATATCCTCTCGATATTTAGAGAGCTATAGTAAATATTCCATTTTTGGAATTCACCATAACACACTTGCAAAATCCCAATGCCTTTGTTGTCTTAATTCTTGATCTCCAACTTTGCCATTTATTCTTTCATCATCTTCTGGAGCTCCACCAAAAATCTCAACATTTTGGCTACTCCTAAAGTCTAGACTCCATTCAAACTCCTTGATTGCAAGTTAAATAATTTTAGATTTAACTTCTCCTATTTTGTTGGAACCATTTTTGTTGGGTTGGAAATATTCCGTAAAGCCTTACAAATATGTCCCACCATTTTATTCTTGTTCTTGGCCTTTTCTTTTAATTCTTTTGAATGCTCTCTATTTTTATTCGCTAAAGAGATAGAGAGAAGGAGCCCAACAGCTGGGCCTCCCAACCTCCTTGGCTGCCCCCAAGGCCAAGGCCCGGCCGCCCACCAATCCTGCCTATAACCCTAGCCCGACCGGTCCACATCTCTCTCGATCCCCTCGTCCTCCCTCCAGCCCGCCCGGCCTCGATCCCCGCTCTGCTCGACCCCTCTCTCTCGTTCCCTGCTCGCGCCCGCCAGAGAGGAGCAGAGCCCGCTCCTCCCGATCCACCTCGCGCGACCACGCCTCCAGCGTCCCTCGCGCCGCCACCTGCTCGCTCGGCCCTCTCCATCCTCGTCTCGATCGGGAGAGGCTCCCGAGCCGCCGCCGCCGCCCGGATCCATCGTCCCCGACCCCATGACCGCCTCCCCATCATCATCTCCGGCAAGAGGCCGTCGCCAAGCTCGACGTCGCTCTCCTGCACCTCCGTCGTTCGCCTCCTGCAGCCCGAGCGCCTCGACTCAGCGCCGCCCCACCATGGATGCCGCCATGGATGCCGAGCTTCTCCGCATCACCCCTGCCTCGACCCTGCTTCGCCTCTGCACCGCGCCGCCCCGTCGACCCGCTGCATCCTCGCGTCTCCCTTCCTTGTCCCGCACCCGAACCCCCATGCTGCCGCTGACCACCACCATCGTCTCCTTGCTGCCGTCGCCCCGAGGCCCCTTGTGTTGTTTTGTGTTGGACCGTCAAGGCCGGCAAGATCGACTACATGGACGCCAAGACCATACCAGGACCGCCAAGCATCTTCTCTGTGATTTTTGCCAAGTACCACAACGACGCGTCAAGTACCTCTACCGTCGTCTCCGGAAACGCCAAGTACCCCTACGCACGAAGACGCCAAGTTCGTTTCAGGATTCATCAAGTACCGCTACCGATGGCTCGAACGTCTACGAAACGTGTACCACTAACGTCGACCCAAGAAGACTCCGTGGACGTCAAGTTCCTCGCCGTGACCTCGAACATCTACGGAATGTGAACGACTACGAAACGTGAACCACTAGCGTCGCGAGAACGACTACTTTCCCTGCGAACCGATTCGCTTCAAAATGCACGCTTGAAGGTATAACCGCCGAGACGACCTTTCGAGAATGAATGCGTGTTGTATGAGATGCCTGTGTTGCACCGTGTCTGAATTGTTCCTTGCACGTTCGCCGTAAGCCATGCTTCGACATGTGGGACACCCCGTATCCGGGATCACTCCCCGTCACTCTTGCATATTTCGCGCACCCACACTTGTTCCTTTGCACCAGCATCTCAATCGAGTTGCCGGAACCGGGATGTTGCCGTGGCACCATTTCCGTTTCACCGCCATGGCACCTTTTTCATTCCGCCATGGCTACAAATGCTTCATAACATGCTCATGTCAACATTTTCATAAAAATTGCATAAAACTTGCATATGTCATCCGCATCATGATAATAACAATTAAAATGTTTAAAATTGTTGTTTGCTTTAATTGCTAAATGACATATGGGGATTTTCCGGAATTGTTGTTTGTTGTTCCGGCCTCATTTAAACTTGCCTAAATTGTTAGTTTAATTATGCTTCACCTCTTGCCATGCTTAACAACATTTAATATTGTTGGTTAGCCTTAACGAGAGAACTAAATAATTGATGTGGCGTTAAAATCAATATGCAACTCGTTGCATATTGAGCTCCACTAATTTGTAGTATTGTTCGTTGCACTTTGCCATGCCATGCCTCATTAAACCGGACATGCATCATACTTGATTGTGCTTCATGCCATGTTTATGTGATGGTTGTTTACTATGTTGTTTGTTTCTTTCCGGGTTGCTTCTCTCGTTAGCTTCGGTTTCGTTCCGAAGTTGTGAGGATCCGTTCGACTTCGTCTGTTTGTCTTCTTCATGGACTCGTTCTTCTTCCTAGCGGGATCTCAGGCAAGATGACCATACCCTCGAAATCACTTCTATCTTTGCTTGCTAGATGCTCGCTCTTTTGCTATGCCTATGCTACGATGCCTACCATTTGCTTGTCAGCCTCCCAAATTGCCATGTCAAACCTCTAACCCACCATGTCCTAGCAAACCGTTGATTGGCTATGTTACTGCTTTGCTCAGCCCCTCTTATAGCGTTGTTAGTTGCAGGTGAAGATTGAAGTTTGTTCCTTGTTGGAACATGGAGATGTTGTTCCTTGTTGTAACATGTTTACTTGTTGGGATATCACAATATATCTTATTTAATTAATGCATCTATATACTTGGTAAAGGGTGGAAGGCTCGGCCTTAGGCCTGGTGTTTTGTTCCACTCTTGCCGCCCTAGTTTCCGTCATATCGGTGTTATGTTCCCAGATTTTATGCGTTCCTTACGCGGTTGGGCTATAATGGGAACCCCTTGACGGTTCGCCTTAAGTAAAGCTCCTCGGCAATGCCCAACATTGGTTTTACCATTTGCACTAACAACCTACCACCTTCCCTTGGGTTCTGCAGACTCAAGGGTCATCTTTATTCTAACCCCGGGCGGTGCTCCTCTGAGTGTTGGTCCGAATCGAAATACTGTGGGGCCACCTCGTGGAAACTTGAGGTTGGTTTTACTCGTAGCTAGACTCATCTGAGTGTGCCACGAGAAAGAGATATGTGCAGCTCCTATCGGGTTTGTCGGCACATTCGGGCGGTGTTCTTTGGTTTAGTTTTACCTGTCGAAATGTCTTGTTGTGCGGGATACCGAGTCGATCGGAGTGTCTCGGGTGGAGGTCTATTCCTTCTTGACCGTGAGAGCTTGTCATGGGCTAAGTTGGGACACCCTGCGAGGTTATAAACTTTCGAGAGTCGTGCCCATGGTTATGTGGCGATGGGAATTTGTTAATGTCGGTTGTAGAAAACCGAAGTTGACCGTAATTAAAATACATCAACGCGTGTGTAGCCGTGATGGTCTCTTCTCGGAGTCCGGAAGTGAACACGGTGTTGGAGTTATGTTTGGCGAAGCAGTTTGAGAATCACTTCTTGATCACTACTAGCTTCACGACCGTGCCTTGCTTCTCTTCTCACTCTCTTTTGCAATTGTAGCCACCATATATGCTAGTAAACTGTCTGCAGCTCCACCTCATTACTCCATCCTTCCTATAAGCTTAAATAGTCTTGATCTCGCGGGTGTGAGATTGCTGAGTCCTCGTGACTCACGATACTTCAAAACCAGTTTGCGGTGCCTATGTTACCCGGCGGTGGCGCAACCAAGCTCAAGGAGGAGCTCGATGAAGATCTTGCCCTTTGTGTTGTTTCGTTCTAGTTGATCGATGAGTGGAGCCCGGTTAGGGTCGATCGGGGACCTTTATGCATTTGGGGTTCTTCTTTTATTTTGGTGCCGTAGTCGGACCTTGATTGTATCTGGATGATGTAATGCTTTATTCATGTAATTGTGTGAAGTGGCGATTGTAAGCCAACTATGTATCTCTTTCCCTTATGTATTACATGGGTTGTGTGAAGATAACCTCACTTGCGACATTGCTTTCAATTCGGTTAGGCCTCTAAGTCGTGCTTCGACACGTGGGAGATATAGCCGCATCGAGGGCGTTACAATAACTTCCTTTTGCGATCTTATGACCAACATAAATAAATATTGAAATAAAACAATCTTTTAGAAACACATTTTGAATACTACTCTATTAGAATAAAGTTGGTGATAAAACTGAACAAACTCAAAATTCTTTTGGGAGTAGACAAGGTGCGCGAGTATCACTATGTAATTGTAATACTCCCTCCATTACATAATACAATGCGTATAGATTTTTTGAGAAGTCAAACTATGCAAATTTTGATCAAGTTTACATAGAAACTATATCTTATGATGAATCTAATGAATATATGTTTGACATTCTAGAAGTAAAATTCTCCACAAACCTAGCCAAAGTTTGTGACTTTGACCTTTCAAAAAATCTATATACACTACATTAGTGAACGGAGGGAGTATTGACATATCCGAACACGTGCCACCTTTTTTTACGATGATACGAGTCTCATCCATATAACGAAAAATAAAGTACAAACATTGTAGACACCGATATGACAAAAAACGAAAAGATAACAAAATCCGAGCTTCAGCCCAACAACCTCATCCAAGAAAGTATATTACAATTAAGACCGAATAATCTCCCGAGCTTGATGCCCACTTCCATCATGCGCCTCCGACATCACTTAGCGAACATAGAAGGAATAAAGGGACATACCACCTCTTCACTCGAGTTCAACGCGACTCCATCGCTACTTTGCAACTTTTCATGCCTCAAAAGTAACTCGTCAAAGGCAAAGCCATTACCGTTAAAATAATCTGGCTAGGGCAGCACCCCAGACATGTCACAAAACTCCAACTTTGGCAACTCCTGACGATGTCTAAGGAGAGAACCTGATCCACTAACCATCAACCACAAATCAACAGTCTTCCAACTGTCACCGATTGAGAAAACCACCTACACCCAATCCTGAACAACGTTTTGTGCTCCGCATCGACGCTAGAGCAAGTGTGATCGTGGTGACGGAGCCTAAGGACACAAGTTCGCCATAGGAGTGCTGCCAACGCCAGAGTGAACGCTGTCGAAATGACGGAGCCCATGGACACAAGTCCAGCATAGGTGTGCCGCTGTCGCCACGCAATCCATGCTTGAAACATGCTAGGATCCATTAACCACCCACCAAAAGTAGAAACACTTTGTCGACAAAAGAAGCTAAAGCTTTATGATTTGGTTTCGTCGTCACCCTTGCCAGAGCTAAGATGTCAAGCAGTTAAATCCTAAACTAGCGGTGACCTAAAACCTAATAAAACTACATGATCTGCACGCCCAAAAATCCGACACCCAATCTTGAACAAACCTTTCGTGCTCCGCATCGACGTTAGAGCATGTGCGATCGCGGTGACGGAGCCTAAGGACACAAGTCCACCATAGGGATGCTGCCAACGCCAGAGCGAACGCCTTTGAAACGACGGAGCCCAAGGACACAAGTCCAGCATAGGTATGTCGTTGTCGTTGTCGCCACACCATTCATGCTTGAAACATGCTGGCATCCATTAACCGCCCACCAAAAGCAGAACGCCGTGTCGACAAAAGAAGTTAAAGCTTTATGATCTGGCTTCGTCGTCACCCTTGCTAGAGCTAAGATGCCAAGCAGTTAAAAACTAAGCTAGTAGGGACCTAAAACCTAATAAAACTACACGACCTGCATGCCCAAAAATCCTACGCCCCCATCATCATGTCATGGGTGAAGGTGGGCTGCGGAAGGACGACGGTGAAAGACTAGTCTCCCTTGACAAAGAAGATCACCTTCTTTCTTTCTCGGCAAGAAAGAAAATGCACGCATCCGAAAACATAGCACCTGAACCCCATCGGTTGTGTGCTGAAGATTTTCGTCAAAACAACGCGTGGACTAGATATTTTGTTTGAGTTTGCTTGCGAATACAAGAATTTTGAACCTCTTGTTCCGTGCTGAGCTCTCCTCCGTTTATATTTTTTTTCGGCGTACGCGGAAAGCCGTTGGGGTGGTAGCACCGGACGAAAAGCCAGGCCATGACACGACGAAGAAAAATAAAAAATCCGAAAAAGAGAGGCGGTAGGAGAAGGCGAGCCGGGGACGGCAGCCCTAGCGGAGCCCCCCTTTACTTCTCTCGCCCCGCCTATAAAAGCCGCCCGCCTCTCCTCCCCTCCCAACCACTCCGTCGCCTCGCCGCCACCGCCCGCCTCTCCTCCCCCTCCCAACCACTCCGTCGCCTCGCCGCCACCGCCCGCAGCCTCCGATCGATTTCGGTTCGATTGCGGTTTCGTCCCCCCGCCCGCCGACGAGGTGAGAACGCCCGCCGTCTCCTCCCGTCCCGCTCTTCGTTTCTCGCGTGCTCCCTTGCCTATGTATCTGGTAGATTTGCGATGTATTTGGGGGTTTGTTTGGTCTGGGTGGGAGGATCCGATCTGGATGTGTGTTGCGATTGGTAGGCATGGCGGTCTGGTGATCTGCTGTCGCAGGTCGGTGTGGGCTCGGCGTCGGCTAGGGTTTGCTTGGACGAATTCCTTGCCCGTGGCGGCTACTCGACGTTAGGGTTTGCATCTCGATTGGGATCCGCTAGTGCTGTGGTTTTAGCTCAAACAAACGTTGCAATACTGTGCTAGTTGAATTAGACCTCCTTGTTTTAGTTACGCGATGTTCCCTTGTTCGATCTCGTTTACTACTGCCAGTTTCTAGTATTTGATTGAGGCCAGTTTTGATGGAATATCCTGTCCCTGTGTTGTTATTGTACTTGACCTGTGGCTAAACATATGGATTGCTGTTATCAGTGTTACATATTTTGTTGGTGAGCTTACAAGTCAGGTCAATATCATAGGCAGAGCCTGTTATCCTTTTCTTGTCTGTTATGTAGTCTATATATCCTGTCCTTAATTTTTATTTCCATTATTATAGTTGAATGGATTGAGGTAGTTGTTTTTGTTGGGTTCTACAAAATTCAGTTTTATCTTTGTTAATGGAGGCATGCGCGTTGTTGTTTGAAACTATGTGTGCTTAGTAATTATATCTGCATGTCTGGAGATAGTTTATACTTCATTTAGCAGTTATTCTGCTGTAATTTTTTGATATTTTATCTTTGTGCATCTTTGCTTTTGCTAGTAAAATTTGTTGCTTGTGGATAGATATACTTCTAATACGTGCCCCTTGTATGATATTGGGAGTAGTTGTAATTAATTTGGAAAGTTTAGTCCTATTGTCTTGAAGTTTATCGTGCTGTCTATAAATGTTAATTTCGCTGCTGATTTGGTTGTGCAAGAAGTGTAGCCTCCTTTCTGCAGTGATGCCTAATTCACTTGCAATGTCTATTTAGCTGCTGATGCTTAGCTCAGCCAGCAACCTGTGTCATGAATTAATAATGTAGTCCTTTCTCGTCAATGATATTATACCTTTATTTCAGTTAGTTTCATGTAATCTCACATTACATGAGTAATCACTGATGTTTCATCTTTCACTTGTTATAAACCAGGTAGCAGCATCTGTTTTGCTGCCATCTGACAAAGTGGAGGGCTACGCTGAACCTTCTTTTATGTCTGAACAAGCATCGGTCTATTTGGGATCAGTTGGATTGCTGGGAGAGTACTCTCGTGCAACGAGAAAAAGGCATAAGTTCGTGCTCCCCTGCATGCATCAAGAGCCCATTAGTTTCTCTGGTTCTGAGAGTTCACTTGCCACTGCCTGTGCTCAGAGTCCTGCAGCTACTATTTCTTCTGAATTTTGCCACATCTGATAGCATCTGCTGCAGAAAGTTTTTCTCAAGATGGCGCTGCAAAACATTGGTGCTTCAAACAAGGATGATGCCTTCTACAGGTACAAGATGCCCAGAATGTTGACCAAAATTGAAGGCCGTGGTAATGGCATCAAGACCAATATTGTCAACATGGTTGATATAGCAAAAGCACTTGCCAGGCCTGCTTCCTACACAACCAAGTACTTCGGATGTGAGCTTGGGGCACAATCAAAGTTTGATGAGAAGACAGGAATCTCCTTGGTTAATGGTGCCCATGACACTTCAAAGCTGGCTGGTCTGCTTGAGAACTTCATCAAGAAGTATGTCCAGTGTTATGGCTGTGGCAACCCTGAGACGGAGGTCCTCATCTCCAAGAAAGAGATGATAACTCTGAAGTGTGCTGCCTGTGGATTCCTCTCGGATGTTGACATGAGGGACAAGCTCACTACATTCATCCTGAAGAACCCACCAGAGGCGAAGAAAGGAGGCAAGGACAAGAAAGCTATGAGGAGGGCTGAGAAGGAGCGTCTGAAAGAAGGTGAAGCAGCTGATGAGGAGATGAAGAAACTCAAGAAGGATGGGAAGAAGAAAGGTGCTTCGTCCAAGGAGAGTACTGCAAAAGGTGTTGCCAAGAAGAAGGGTGCTGGGGGCTCTGATGAAGAACATGTCTCATCGCCAAGAGATGCTGACTTTGCAGCTGCTGCAGACGATGACGATGACGACGACGATGATGTACAGTGGGCGACTGACACGTCAGCAGAGGCTGCGAGAAAGCGTATGGAGGAACAGCTGAGTGCAGCAACTGCTGAAATGGTTATGCTTGCCACTGAAGAGACTGAGAAGAAGAAGAAACAGGCCCAGCACAAGGAGGAAGGTGCCAATGGCACATCAAAGGCTGAAGAAACCTCCAATGGTAAGCAGAATGGAGCCAAAGCCACTCCCTATGATGAACTGGTTGAAGAGATCAAGGCGAGCCTTGCCAATGCTGCCACCGCAGCTCAGCTCAAGGGGGTGCTGTCCTCCTCAACCCTGCCCCTGAAGGACGTGATGGATGCCCTCTTCGAGGCGCTCTTCCATGGTGCTGGCAAGGGGTTCGCCAAGGATGTGGTGAAGAACAAGAAGTATCTTGCTGCTGCTGTTCCTGATGAAGCCGCCCAGATGCTCCTGCTCCAGTCCATCGAGGCGTTCTGTGGCAAGTGCAGTGCCGAGGCCCTGAAGGAGCTGCCTGTTGTCCTGAAGGCCCTCTACGACGGAGACGTCCTCGAGGAAGAGACTATTGTGCAGTGGTACAATGAGGCTGTTGCTGCCGGCAAGGACTCCCAGGTCGTGAAGAATGCCAAGCCCGTCGTGGAGTGGCTCCAGAGCGCTGAGTCCGACGAGGAGTGAGACGTTGTACTGTTTGCTCCGACATTCTATGCTTCTTTTTACCGCCGCTACTTGCTTAAGTGTCCTTTTAAGTTGTGTTTGAAGTGTCCCTCGTTGTCGTGGATCAGTATTTGGAGTTTTGTCAGTTTTGAGTCTGTTGCGTCTGATGTATTTCAAAACACCGTGTGATGAACAAGTTGCGTTGAAGACTCGTTATATATGAAATGCTGTGATTTGTATCTGTTATATATGCTGCCTTGGCTGACATTATACAGGGCTGTCACTTGATTGTCTTTTAAAGTTGTGTTTGAGGTGTCCGTCATTGCCGTGGATCAGTATTTGGAACGGAGTTATGTTGGTAAAAAAAAATTGTATCTGACCTTTTCCTACTTCCTCTATTTTACACACTGTAGTGCGCCTGTGCTTCTGAGATCTAAATTTAATCATAAATTTAACCAACGAAACTGATTGTTTCCGAGCAAAGATCCAAGTTTGTTCTAGCAAAAATCTAAGTTTGACCATAAATTGCGTCCGAGCAAAGATCTAAGTTTGTTCTAGCAAAAATCTAAGTTTGACCATAAATTTAATCAACAAGACCAACTACATAAAATACGAATTCAGTGGTATAATTTTCGCTTCCCGCGTCGGAAGTCTCATTCTCTTTCTCTAAAATTTTAATAATGAATATAAATAGTATCACACAGTAATATAGCTTATACATTAAATAAATCGATAATATCACACATCATAATATGCATCACACACAAATAGATAGCAACGCACAGTGATATAGTTCAACATATCCAACGTAGCACATAGTTTTACATATCCAACATAGCAAATAGTTCAACATATCAAAGATAGCAAATAGTTCAACATAGCCAACATAAGTTCTGAAGCTCAGCACCAAGCTCGACATGCCCGAATACTAGAAGGGAAGCAAGTGACCATCGTCACTTCCCTCATCTTGCTCAACATCCGCTTCTTCCTCATCTTCCCTAGGCTCCTCAACATGGCGAGACAACGAGGCGGCATGGCTAGAGGAAGCGACGATATGTCCACTAGCATGTGACGGGCAGGAGCATGCACATCAACCGAGCTAGCGCACCCAAGCATGCTTACTAGCTTGCGGCAACGCATCATGAACTTATGCAACAACAAAGAGAGTGGAATATGTTTACTTCAAGGTTATGGATCAAGTGACAAAGACTATACTAGATTATGGTTGGCTTGAAGTTAGTGACAAAGACTATACTAGATTATGGTTGGCTCGAAGTTAGTGACAAAACCAGGATATGGATCAAAGTTATGGTTACTTAAAGATTATGGCTAGACTCAAACTTACTTTCGTCACTTCCCAAAGCGCTGAGTCTGATTCCGCGGTGCAAGGGCGTGCACTAGCGCGTTCGAGGCATCGAAAATGCTTCTGTTCAGCTTGAAACTCTGCAAATGTCAGCATCATAAATAATTAGTGACAAAGACTATGCTAGATTCAGCTGCAAATGCCATCTCCAAGCAATTCAACACAACCTACCAATTTATTAATAAGGGGTGCATACTCCCTAAATTCACCTTTAAATCTCTCTAATGTTGGCATTATAGGTTTCTTCCTCGGGGTTGTCCGTCTCTAGTGATGTGATATCCGCTGCGGTCCACTTTGGGCTCAAGCGCAAACGGTACTTTATACCATCATCAAACCACTTAAGATGCATCTCCTTGTACTCCTCCCAGTCGACCATTGCCATATCCCACTCTTTGCGACACCTCATCTCCCTCCACATTTTCACATAGTCCTGGTGATCACCCCAGTCCGTCATCCGTGACGGACTGAAAATTCAGCCTATTCTGCATGCAAGGCACATGAACAACAAACCATAAGAAATCATCGAGTCTTGTAACTTGTAGGTCAAGAAATCATTGAGACTTCAAACAACAAACCATAAGAAAACATAATAGAGGTTAAGTCGCTCACCTATGAAGGTCGAAGCCACCAGTGTTGGTATCCTCCAATGGGGTGCGTTGCATCCTACCGAATTGCGTCACCATGCGCCGTGGTACGTGCCGCTCGATAGCGTACACGCATATCAATGGGACCCTAGCCCACCATATAATCTTGTCCCTCGTGCACATCTAATTCACCTCGAAACTTTGACCCGTTCACATGACCACCAGTTAACCTACAAATATATTGGTTCAGTTAGGTCTTCGTAAGCAACGAAAAAGCGGTTACAAGATATTACTAGCACGTAGTTTTACCTGGTGAAATGGGATATTCTCCAGCTCGTTGGTGAAGGCCTTACACAAGGCCTTGGACTTGCCCGTGAAGACTTTAACTTTGTCCCAAGAGTATGCCATGGTGGGGTAACGAGAAGACTCGCCTTCTTCGCCATGATATACCCATGCAAGCCTGTCAACTTTTTCAGTACGACCCACTGGCAACCGCTCCCACATGTAGATCGAGACGACCCAGGCACATCCGCCCGTACCGGATTTATCTCCGGTCCTCCGACATGCGGCGTCCAGCTACAAATTTCAACTCATGATTTCTACTTTCATGCCCCTGGTTCCTTAGTTTTACTCAGTTTTGTCCAACTGTCTTTGTTTTCCTCACTTTCCCCTTCCCCCTCTACCTGAACCTCATAGATGCCCAAGCGGTACATTCCTGTTGGGTCAACCCCGTTAACTGTTACATGGATGAGTTCATGACGAGTGGGACCATTAAAAATGCTGACATGTGGGGCCGCTTAAAATGTTGACATGTCAATGGGCCCTTGCTAGAAAAACAACCCACCCCTCTCTCCTTCTTACATGTGGGACCAATAGAATAAAGGGAAATAGGAAGAAAAAAGATCTTCCGAACTCCCTGGCCATGCCGATAGGCACGGGGCACGATGGGGATGGCTCTATGGCTAGAGGCATCTCGCATACTCCTGCATCAAGGACGCCCTCCTCGCTCGCACGCTCCCTCTCCCTATCCGCTCTCTCCTCCCGTGGAACCCTAGCGCCGCCTTGGTCCCAATCGCGCGCTCGTCTTCGACCACCCCGACGAATTGAGAACACCTTCAGAGTGCCTCACCACACAATTCTATTCCATCCCCGTGAGCCGTATGTGCTTTAATGTAGTGTAAGAGCATCTCCACTCGTTGGCGCCTCCAGGAGGTCCTTTTTTTGCCGCTTGGGGTCGCGCTGGCGGAATTTTTGGCTATGCACGGTAGGCAAAATTTCCCAGCCGTTCCCCCCACCCAAGACGCATTCCGAGGACGCGTGGCGGCACCCCGCAGCTCGACACCATCTCTAGCACCGTCGAGGACGCCCGCCACCGTCTGCCGCACGCTCCTTGGCACGGGCCTCGCCACCGCGTACCACCATCCCTCCGTCCTCGTGCCCTCCGTCGAGCTCCCTCCTAAATGCGAGCGCGAGCTCCGCCACGACCGCGCGAGCGTGAGCCCTGTGCCGGCAGGTGCAACAGCCACACTGCCTTGGCCGCCCGCAGGAACATCACCTGGCCGAGGAGCGAGGAGAGGGAGTCGTCCAGGTAGAAGGACTCGTGCTCGAAGCCGCCGAGCTCCGTGCAGGCGACGAACAGCTCCGCCGTCGGCGCGCCGACCTACACGGCGGGCGCGGCGAGGAGGTGGTGCTTCTAGGAGGGGTGGAGGCGCGTGTTGCGGCTGCTGGCGGCGGTGGCGAGCTTCTCCTTGAGCCCGTCCACCTCGGCCTGCTTGCCCTGGAGCTGGCGGCAGAGGTCGTCGAGCGCGGCCTGGTACGACGCGGAGCGGCGGGGCGGAGGGCTCGGGCTCGGGCGCGGGATGCAGATGTGGATGGGACGCTGGCAGAGGGATGCGGGGTGGTGGTGAAGGAAATATGCCCTAGAGGCAATAATCAAGTTATTATTTATTTCCTTAATTCATGATAAATATTTATTATTCATGCTAGAATTGTATTAACCGGAAACATAATACATGTGTGAATACATAGACAAACATAGTGTTACTAGTATGCCTCTAATTGACTAGCTCGTTTATCAAAGATGATTAAGTTTTCTAACCATAGACATGAGTTGTCATTTGATAAACGGGATCACATTATAAGGAGAATAATGTGATTGACTTGACCCATTCCGTTAGCTTAGCTTTCGATCATTTAGTATATTGCTATTGCTTTCTTCATGACTTATACATGTTCCTATGACTATGGGATTATGCAACTCCCGAATACTAGAGTGATACGTCTCCGTTGTATTTATAATTTTGATTGTTCCATGCCAATATTATATAACTTTCATATACTTTTTGGCAACTTTTTATACTATTTTTGGGACTAACATATTGATCCAGTCCTTAGTGCCAGTTCTTGTTTGTTGCATGTTTTATGTTTCGCAGAAACCCCATATATCAAACGGAGTCCAAACGGGATAAAAACGGACGGAGAATATTTTTGGAATATTTGGAGAATATGGGAAGAAGAATCAACACGAGACGGTGCCTGAGGTGGCCACGAGGCAGGGGGGCGTGCCCCTGACCCTCGTGGGCCACCCGTAAGGCTGTTGCTGCTCTTCTTCGACCGCAAGAAAGCTAATTCTTGGAGAAAAATCTGGGCGAAGGTTTCAATCCAATCGGAGTTATGGATCTCCATATATATACGAATCAGTGAAAGGGCAGAATACGAGAACGCAAAAACAGAGAGAGACAGAGAGACAGATCCAATCTCGGAGGGGCTCTCGCCCCTTCCATGACATGGAGGCCAAGGACCAGAGGGGAAACCCTTCTCCCATCTAGGGAGGAGGTCAAGGAAGAAGAAGAAGAAGAAGGGGGCCCCTCTCCCCTCTCTTCCGGTGGCGCCGGAACGCTGCTGTGGCCACCATCATAATCACCGCGATCTTCACCAACACCTACGCCATCTTCACCAACATCTCCATCACCTTCCCCCCCTCTATCTACAGTGGTCCACTCTCCCGCAACCCGCTGTACCCTCTACTTGAACATGGTGCTTTATGCTTCATATTACTATCCAATGATGTGTTGCCATCCTATGATGTCTGAGTAGATTTTCATTGTCCTATCGGTGGTTGATGAATTGCTATGATTGATTTAATTTGCTTGTGGTTATGTTGCTGTCCTTTGGTGCCCATCATATGAGCGCGCGCGTGGATCACACCATAGGGTTAGTTATATGTTGATAGGACTATGTATTGGAGGGCAAGAGTGACAGAAGCTTCAACCTAGCATAGAAATTGATGCATACGGGATTGAAGGGGGACCAATATATCTTAATCCTATGGTTGGGTTTTACCTGAATGAACGTTAGTAGTTGCGGACGCTTGCTAATAGTTCCAATCATAAGTGCATAGAATTCCAAGTCAGGGATGACATGCTAGCAGTGGCCTCTCCCACATAAAATTTGCTATCGGTCTAGTAAAGTAGTCAATTGCTTAGGGAAAATTTCGCAACTCCTATCACCACCTTTCCACACTCGCTATATTTACTTTATTGTGTCTTTATCTAAACAACCCCTAATTTTTATTTATGCCCTCTTTATTATCTTGCAAACCTATCGAAAAACTCCTACAAAGTACTTCTAGTTTGATACTTGTTTTAGGTAAAGCGAATGTTAAGCGTGCGTAGAGTTGTATCGGTGGTCGATAGAACTTGAGGGAATATTTGTTCTACATTTAGCTCCTCGTTGGGTTCGATACTCTTACTTATCGAAAGAGGCTAGAATTGATCCCCTATACTTGTGGGTTATCAAGACCTTTTCTGGCGCCGTTGCCGGGGAGTCATAGTGTGTGGTGAATATTCTCGTGTGTGCTTGTTTGCTTTATCACTAAGTAATTTTTATTTTTCTGTTCTTAGTTTTTTTCTATCTTTAGTTATGGGTAGGAAATGCAAAATACCAAAAAATTAGTTGTACCGACTGAAATAATGGTTGAAGAACCACTCAAAATCTATCACACTCCTGAAGCTTTTTACTTGGATCATCTTTGATCCCTATGTGCTCGTGCTGAAACCCCAACTAGCTTAGTTGAGGGAAAATCTTTAGATGAGCATGCTTGTTATGTGCGACACCGCATATCTCAAAAGGGAAACTTTTACTGGATCAAATTCACCGTTTGCAATGTTATGCTTGGAATTTATGCGAAATATATGATTTTACTTGTTGTTCTGAAGACCCTAAGAAACACCTTCCCTACCAATGTTTGTTTAGTGATAATGGAATCGTATCTTCTTATGCTAAGGGTGTTTATAATTACTATGATGTTCAACAAATTGAAGAATTTGTTGCTTTTAAGGGTGCTTATGAAATTGCTTCTTTGATTGAAAAGCATGATGCTACTCTTTACAAGTCTGAAATTTTTGCCATACTTGAATATTGTTATGATAATTATGCTTCTAATGCCTATGTTAAACCATATATTGAGGACTCCTCCGCTATCCAAGAAGAGACTAATATTTTGCAGGAGTCTATGGAAGAAGAAATTGATGAAACTGTGAGCTCATTGGATGAAAAAGATGATGAGGAGAGCGAAGAACAAAAGGAGGCAGAGCGGATTAGCTACCCCTGCCCACCATGTAATGAGAGTAACTCTTCAACTCATACATTGTTTAATTTCCCTTCGTGCTTACCGAAGGATGATTGCTATGATGATTGTTATGATCCCGTTGATTCTTTTGGAATATCCCTTTTTGATAATGCTTGCTATGCTTGTGGCCAAGATGCCAATATGAATTATGCTTATAGAGATGAACTTGCTATAGTTCCTTATGTTAAACATGAAATTGTTGCTATTGCACCCACGCATGATAGTCCTATTATCTTTTTGAATTCTCCCGACTACACTATATCGGAGAA
The DNA here is from genome assembly GCA_021437245.1 of Aegilops speltoides. Classification (NCBI taxonomy): domain Eukaryota; kingdom Viridiplantae; phylum Streptophyta; class Magnoliopsida; order Poales; family Poaceae; genus Aegilops; species Aegilops speltoides. Next base: position 103,079,474 of record CM038146.1, read on the forward strand.
GTTTGCCTTTATTAAGGATTATATTGATGGGTTGCCTTTTCCCGTTGCACATGATGGTTTTGATAGATATAATATGCATGTGCTTGATGCTCCTACTTGCAATTATTATGAGAGAGTAACTATATCCCCACCTCTCTATGTTTCCAACATGATAAAATTGCAAGAAACTGTTTATACTATGCATTGGCCTTTACTAGGTGTGCATGAATTGTTCTTTTATGACATGCTGATGCATAGGAAGAGAGTTAGACTTCGTCATTGCTTGATATATGTTGCTTTGTGCTCACTACTTAATGCGAAATCATTGCTAATTAAAATTGGCTTTGATATACCTTGGGATCCGGGTGGATCCATTACTTGAGCACTATATGCCTAGTTTAATGGGTTTAAAGAAAGTGCTGCCAGGGAGACAACCCGGAAGTTTTAGAGAGTCATCTACTTCTGTTGAGTGCTTTTATATAGTTTAAAAACAAAAAAATAAAGAGGGGAACCCAAAACTTTTTCAAAAAGGAAAGTGAAAGTGAGAGAGACGAGCATTGTTGAAGTGGGAGCTAGCCTTGAACTTTGTTCATGCTTACGGAAACTTTGTGAATCTTTATTACAGAAACTTTTCAACAAAAATAATTATCCCCTTGTACAATTCCATTTTATTATAAAAAATAATGTGCCAAGGTTTGCCTTTAGGATGTTTACAATGCTTGTTGGTTTGTACGGTGTAGGACAGAAACTTTGGCTGTAGTGCGCGATTTTTCATTTTTTACCGGAAGGTCAAATGGTTCTGAAACTTTTTGCAGTGTCTTTATATACAAATTTTTTATTTTTCCTAATTTTGGCAGAATTTTTGAAAGTACCAGAAGTATGGCTAATGTTCAGATTATTACGGACTGTTCTGTTTTAGATAGATTCTGTTTTTGATGCATAGTTAGCTTGTTTTGATGAAACTATCAATTCCTATCAGTGGATTAAGGCATGGAAAAGTTATATTACAGTATCTACAATGCAAAAACAAAATATGAATTGGTTTGCAACAGTACTTAGAGTAGTGATTTGCTTTATTATACTAACGGATCTTACCGAGTTTTCTGTTAAAGTTTTGTGTGGATGAAGTGTTCGATGATCGAGAAGGTCCCGATGTGAGGAGAAGGAAGAGAGGCACGAGCTCAAGCTTGGGGATGCCCGAGGCACCCCAAGTAAATATTCAAGGACACTCAAGCGTCTAAGCTTGGGGATGCCCTGGAAGGCATCCCCTCTTTCTTCAACAAGTATCAGTATGTTTTCGGATTCGTTTCGTTCATGCGATATGTGCAATCTTGGAGCGCCTTTTGCATTTAGTTTTCACTTTTCTTTTATGCACCATGCTGGTATGAGATAGTCCTTGGTTGATTTATAGAATGCTCTTTGCACTTCACTTATATCTTTTGAGTGTGGCTTTATAGAATGTTTCATGTGCTTCACTTATATCATTTGAAGTTTGGATTGCCTGTTTCTCTTCACATAGAAAACCGCCATTTGTAGAATGCTCTTTTGCTTCTCTTATATTTGTTAGAGCGTGGGCATATCTTTTGTAGAAAGTATTAAACTCTCTTGCTTCATTTATATCTATTTAGAGAGATGACAAGAATTGGTCATTCACATGGTTAGTCATAAAATCCTACATAAAACTTGTAGATCACTGAATATGATATGTTTGATTCCTTGCAATAGTTTTGCGAAATAAAGATGGTGATATTAGAGTCGTGCTAGTTGAGTAATTGTGAAATTGAGAAATACTTGTGTTGAGGTTTGCAAGTCCAATAGCATGCATGTATGGTGAACCGTTATGTAACGAAGTTGGAGCATGAGTGTTCTTTGATTGCTTTCCTTATGAGTGGCGGTCGGGGACGAGCGATGGTCTTTTCCTACCAATCTATCCCCCTAGGGGCATGTGTTGGGGAGCTGAGAGAGCTAATCAAGAGATCCTGAAAGGTATCAAGCCCCGGCTCTTGGTCCCTTTACAGCGGACTCCGGATTGTTGGGTGGAGGAATTACCCTCCGTGTTATGGAGCATCAACACTACGCCTAACAGATCTACGGGATACACACCTTTCTTCATGGTTTATGGAGCAGAGGCGGTCCTACCAAGTGACATACGGTATGACTCACCCCATGTGGCGGCTTACGTTGAGGCAGATATCGAAAAGGCTCGTCAGGATGCACTTGACTTGTTGGACGAGGAGCGAGACTTGGCAATAGCCCGCTCGGCGATTTACCAGCAAGACCTGCGCCGCTATCACAGCCGCCGGGTTAAGAGCAGAACCTTTCAGGAAGGTGACTTGGTGCTCCGACTCATCCAGGATCAGTCTGATATGCACAAGCTATCCCCGCCTTGGGAAGGGCCCTTTGTGGTCAGCAAGAATCTGCATAACGGGTCATATTATCTCATCGATATTCGAGAGCACAAGGACTCATTAAAATCGGAGGAAGAGACCCGCTGGCCGTGGAACATAGCTCATCTCCGGCCCTACTATACTTAAGTTACTTTTTTAAGATACTTTTTATAATGTACATATTATATAAAGCAATAAAGCAGGACCTCTGTCCTTTTTTCCCATAAAGAAATGTTTCATGTTTTCTTTATCAGGTGATGGACACTGCCAACAGGGACGGATCATATCTGAATCCGGCTTTCCCTTTAGTCCGGCTTATGATCATATCTGAATCTAGCCTTGGTCACTTGGGGGCTTCCTGTTCAAACATAGGTCGTATAGAACCAAGGAGAACATAGCTGTCGATACCCACTTGATCGGCATATTGCCAAACCCACTTGGGGGCTTCCTGATCAAATTTGAATCATAGCTTAACCCCTTTGGGTCTGACGTGGATCGTATTCGAATCAGCGTCATTAAACAACTCTTATGTTCACTTGGGGGCTTCCTGTTCAAACATAGGTCGTATTCGAACCAAAGAGAACATAGCTGTCGATACCCACTTGATCGGCATCGCCAAAGCCACTGGGGGCTATATGATCGTATCCGAATCTTAGCTTAACCCCTTTGGAATGGTTTTCTGATCGTATTCGAATCAGGAGCCTGTGAACATTTGCAAGTATGATTATTTTCACTATCATTGAAACCTTCTTGAGGAGATGGTTCTTGATCTTTCCGGTTTTATATTGGTTACTTCAGGTTCTAACAAGTGCCAAGTAAAAACTTATATGAGCCGGAGAGGTTATCAAAAAGGGTCGCAGGTATGCTGTTATGATTACGTTTTAACTAATCATGAACCGGCTTATACATATGATTTTTGATCATGTCCGGGTTATCAATATTCTATAACCCACTAGTGCAGTGAATCGTCCAGGAAAGCCTTGCCTGTTTTACGTGCAGGTAAAAACGGAGCAAGGTGAAGGATCAAGGAAACACTTGATTAACATAAGCAAGATGAATTTAGTGCTGGCGGCTTAACAAAAGCAATAAGTGCCATAAGGCATGATAGGCATTAAGGAGTTTTTCTATCCTATTACAAGACTCCCCGAGTCTGAATAAGTGAAGCATTGTTCTTTGCCAAGTTATAACCCGGCTGGCGGCTCATTCCTCCGGCTGGCTTGATGACTCCGGGTTATCCTTCCCCGCCTCTCCTTTGGTTGTTGTGTCCTGGAAGGTGGACGAGGCCCAGACAATGCCGCTCAAAGCTTCAAATTCAGCTTCATCATCTATTAAACTGGCCGGGTCCACTTCAGGGGCAAAGGTATGCTTACGCTGCGTTGGAGGGAGCAGTGACTTGGTCATATGGGACATTTGGGATTCTCTGGTTCTCGCTATCATAACCCGGCGAATACTTGGTGAGATCAGTATCCTCCCCAATGAGAGTCGCCAGAGGGCGTACGACTTTAACACAGGCAGTGAAGTCCTGTTTGCCAAAAGCAGTGCCGTCCTCCTTAAGACTTGGATATCCAAGAGAGAGGTCAGCAAGGTCAAGCTCTGGCACCCATACTTTTGCCCGACTCAACGCAGCCACGGCTCCGGCTCTCGCGGATGCCCGCCTTAAGTCTTGAATACGTTGAGGTAGCACCGACAGATGTCTCAACACGTCTTGCAGGAGCCGGGGAGAGGTATTTGATAAAGCCACAACGGTCAACACATGCTGTGACCCGGAGTACAGCTGCTCTACCAAGGTGTACACTGCCTTAAGCTTGACAAGCATATTTTTCTTCAGATTGGTACTCCTGAGGCCTGCATATTCACAGGTATAGCAGTAAGCCGGAGGCAACTATTACGATAACTCTTGAAGGATCACAATATTCATGGGCGGCTTACCAAAGATAGCTGAGACCATTTGGGATATGTGCCGCTTTAAGTTGGACAACTCATTTGTTGCCTCGGCAAGAGATGCCTCCGCTGTTTCAACCCGGGTCATCAGTGAAGCCCTCTCATCAACCCAAGCCTTCTTTTCCGATTCAAATTTTTTCTTCAGCTTTTCTTGTTCAGAGACACTGAATTCAAACTTGGAATTGGCTTTCTGAGCCTCGAGCTCTTGTGTTTTCAACTGGCTCTTCAAGTCAGCAATCTCCGCCTCAAATTGACTTACGGTGGCCTGCATTGACATTAAGTTATGGTAAGAATCTTGGTAAGATAACATTTAAGTCCCAAGTATTTTACAAGTAAAGATACATGGCACTTGGGGGCTAATGTTTAAAGAGTTTTTAGTCTATTTTACCAAGTCACACATATTAAGTCTCAAGCACTTTACAAGTAAAGGTACTTGACACTTGGGGGCTAATGTAACCCAAATTTAAAGTTTCATGTTATCTCCGGGTTAAACATATTCAATTTAAACCGGACAAAACTACTAGCTAGCAGATTATTAAGTCTACAGCATATTCATTCATAAGCAATAGACTTGGGGGCTGGTACAGTAAGTAAGAGTCAGAGTGAAAGCTTAAATTTTACCTCAGATTTATGCTGTATTTGATTCACCATGTCAATTTCCAGGTCACGACTACTGTGTACTTGGTTCAGATAGCCTGAGACTATATCACCAATACTTAGGTGAGAGTAATCAGTGATGTCTTGTTTGGACTTCCTACTGGGCAAACTCTTCCTTGGCGGTGCATTGGGCAAGGCGAGGGCCAACCAGTTCAACATAATCGGCTCTTCACAATTTCAACTTCCGGTCAGCCGCCTTGGCGGGCTAGGGATTTTCGGTCATCCGAGTTATGAATCACGCCCTCTGCGGCGGTCGGTTGGCTCCGAATGTCGAAGCGGTTCAAAGCGATGGTCGATGAGTGGAGCTATGCGAACGGATGAGTCAAGCACCGGTTCAGTAACCACCGGGTCTTGGGACGGCTTATTCTTCTTTGCCCTCTTGCTGGGCTTTACTTGCAAGCTGTCAAACAAAGTGGAAAGATAAGTATGGATAACCTCAAAGTAGGAAAGGTTATATTACCCGGGAGCCGTTTTGAAAGCCGGCATGTTCGATTGCATCGACTCATCAGAAGAAGGGGAGGTATCCTGATAGTGGAGTCAGATGAATTGAGAGGTTGGCGAATCAAACCCATCAAGGGTAAAACAAAACGTAAGTTGGAGATAACCTCGGTCCGACGCTTCCTGGTTACATCGGGTAAGCCGGAAGAAAGCTCCGCGTCCTGGTTGGCCCGAGTCTGCCGCCGGTTCTCAAGCTGCTGTTGCTTCAAAAGAAATTGAGGATCTTGGTAATCAAGAGGGTGTGAAAACCTTACTTTCCGGGTCACCCTTCGGATTCTTTATGTTGGCAAAGGCTCTGAGTCGGAGGAAATTATAGTTACCTCTTCGCCAGCTGCTTGACTGTTCCCAGTATCCTCCTAAAAGGATCAAATGTCAGTAAGGTAATGGCAAAGGAGTTAAAGAAAATCAAAAAGATTACCTCTTCCTCATCTGAAGAAGAGTCGTCCAATTTAAGCATATCAGAGGCGCTGGCTTTCTTCTTTTTAGAGGTACCCGTCCTGGCGGCTTTCCTTTCGGTCTTCTTGGCCGCCCGGGCCAGCTTTGCAGCCTCATGGTCATACTTGACCTTCCAGAAGTTGTCATCGGCCTGTGGAAAAAGACAAAGAATCATAAGTACCAGAAGGTAACATATTAAAGAGTATTTGTGAAGACTAGTAACTTACTGCAGGAGCCGGATTCTTCTTGCAGAAGGGAAGCAAACTGAAAGTATTACTGGTTATAGTGCCCTCCTTCAATAGCGACTGGACTGTAGCATCTACCACATCATCTGGTAAGTCCTCAGGACTATGACACATTGAGTCGTCCTTTTCACCTGTGTAAGTACACATTAAGCCGGGGCGGCGGCTTAATGGTAGTATCCGCCAGGTGACCTAGACCCGGACCAAATCAATACCAGTTAACCCGTTGCCTAAAAGGGCCTTGATCTTTCTGATGGTGGGGTTAAGAGGCAGGCGCTCAACAACAGTTAACTTGTCCGCCAGATGATGATTGGATTCAAGATGCAGGGCGCGAAAGCCGAGCAGAGGCTTATCGTTAACCGGAGAGGTGTCTTGACAGTAGAACCATGTCTGGTTCCAGTCTTTTGGGTGACTCGGAAGATCAGCGTATGGAAAGAGGCAATCTCTCCGCCGCTGGATCGAGATGCCGCCAAGTTCAAGACTAGGCCCGTAGGCGCGCTCATTCTGCCGGTTCAAGTAAAAAAGCTCTCTAAACAGCAGCAGACTTGGTTCCTCTCCTAAGTATACCTCGCAGAAGACTTGGAAATTACACAGATTGGACACGGAATTGGGTCCAATGTCTTGAGGCCTCAGGTCAAAGAAATCCAGAACTTCCCTGAAGAATTTTGAGCCGGGAGGGGCAAATCCCCGGTTCATAAGGTCTGTGAAAACTACTACCTCCCCGTCTTTGGGTTGAGGTATCTCTTCAGACGGGTGAGGGGCACGATAGGACATGACCTCCTTTTTCGGCAGATGGCCAAACGTTACAAACTCGACAAGTTTGCTTTTGGTTACTATGGATGGGACCCAGTTGCAAGTCACAGGGGCCTTGGCCGCCTTAGGAGCCATCTACGACAAAGTAAGAAAGTTCCGGTTCAAATTTAACCCGGGAGAAATATTCAAATTTATTTAAAAATAGCGGCTTAAGCAAGGGGCCTAATGATATAAGGGTAATTGTGCGGTAAGGTTTAAGCCACTATCAAGATCAACAGTCATTCAAGGATTTTTTAAACTGGACACCCAGACAGTGGTGATAAAAATAAGCTTTCCAGAAGAAGCTTTCCGGGTGATAAAAACAAGTTTCACGGACAACAGCTATTATTATGGATCAAATTATTGTTCTAAAAGAGAAAAGTTTTAGACCTAAAAACAGGGCAGAGAAGTTCATGCATTCAAAGGAGGTTTCCAAATAAGAGAAATGGGATATATTTCTACGCAAGATCAACACAAACAACTACCGCAGCGGTTCTGCACGGTTTTTACAATTTAAACAGGCTGTGGAGGTGCAAACTAGCAAGGATTCGCATCGGGCGGTGTTGAACCCGATGAACTTGGCAGAGCTTCAAGATAGATCTAAGAAAGGGGAAAAAGGGAGCTCACGGATGAGGATGAACTGCGGAGGTTCGCCGTCGATTTCTGGTGGCAGTCAGGTCGATGCAGCGGTCTGAGTCGATGAAGACGAAGGAGTCGATGGTAACGACGGCGGAGCTTGAGAGGCAGAGAGGAGAGGAAGAAGATGACTGAAAGGGTAAAAAGGAAAAGACCCAAGTCGTGGCTATTTATAAGGAAAAGATGACTGAGACGGCGCGGGAAACGAGGAGATAACAATTATTATCCAGCGACCCCGACGCCTCGATTTTCGGAGTAGTCAGTAAAGAAGAGATCCGTTGAAGGATTCGGTGGAATAAAAAATGAGTTAAAGGAAAGAATGACGTCACGCCGAGTTAAGAAGGATCCAGGAGATGACGTCATGGCGGGTTAACAAAACCCTCTATATAGTCAGAAGACTGAAGATTTGATTCTTTAAAAATATTTTTTAGACTGACATGAACAGGTTCAAATCAATATGGGGCCTAATGTTGGGGATATGACTATTTGTGTAAGCCGCCCAGGAGGGGCCGGGTTACGCAAAGAGTATTCATCAGAGGAAGCCCAAGACCAAGCATGAAGATGGCGGTTCAATAAAGAGCTTAAGGCCCACGGGCGGCTTAAGCCCATTGTAGTAAACCGCCATGATGGCAAGACTTGTAACATAAGGTAGATTTAACTAGTCACCGAGCCAGACTCTGTTTATAAGCCGGCCGGGACTCTGTAAGCCGCAGGAGGCAACCCGTGTATATAAGGGGACGACCTGCGGGCGACTTAGGGCAACAGACAACTCATCGAGAGCCAGGCATAGCGTATCTCGCTCCCTGGTTATCGAAACATCAATACCAACCCAACTAGACGTAGGCCTTACCTTCACCGTAAGGGGCCGAACTAGTATAAACTCTCTCGTGTCCCTTGTCCCGATTTAACCCCTTCAAGCTTGCTAGTTGCGATGGCTCCACAACTAAGTCCTTTCACGAGGACATCTGACGTGACTATTCCACGACAGGATGCGTAGTAGTACTTTGCTTCGAGGGTTAATAAACTTTTGCAATAAATATATGAGTTCTTTATGACTAATGTGAGTCCATGGATTATACGCACTCTCACCCCTCCATCATTGCTAGCCTCTTCGGTACCGTGCATTGCCCTTTCTCACCTCGAGAGTTGGTGCAAACTTTGCCGGTGCATCCAAACCCCGTGATACGCTACGCTCTATCACACATAAGCCTCCTTATATCTTCCTCAAAACAGCCACCATACCTACCTATCATGGCATTTCCATAGCCATTCCGAGATATATTGCCATGCAATTTCCATCATTATCATATACATGACTTGAGCATGTATTGTCATATTGCTTTGCATGATCGTAAGATAGCTAGCATGATGTTTTCATGGATTGTCCGTTTTTTCATGTCATTGTCACGCTAGATCATTGCACATCCCGGTACACCGCCGGAGGCATTCATATAGAGTCATATCTTTGTTCTAGTATCGAGTTGTAAGTAAATAAAAGTGTGATGATCATCATTATTAGAGCATTGCCCCAGTGAGGAAAGGATGATGGAGACTATGATCCCCCCACAAGTCGGGATGAGACTCCGGACGAAAAAACTAAAAAAAGAATAAAAAAGAGAAAGGCCAAAAAAAAGAGATGGCCCAAAAAAATAAAAAATGAGAGAAAAAGAGAGAAGGGGCAATGTTACTATCCTTTTACCACACTTGTGCTTCAAAGTAGCACCATGTTCTTCATATAGAGAGTCTCATTGAGTTATCACTTTCATATACTAGTGGGAATTTTCATTATAGAACTTGGCTTGTATATTCCGATGATGGGCTTCCTCAAATGCCCGAGGTCTTCATGAGCAAGCAAGTTGGATGCACACCCACTTAGTTTCCAGTTTGAGCTTTCATACGCTTATAGCTCTAGTGCATCCGTTGCATGGCAATCCCTACTCCTCACATTAACATCAATTGATGGGCATCTTCATAGCCCGTTGATTAGCCGCGTCAATGTGAGACTTTCTCATTTTTGTCTTCTCCACACAACCTCCATCATCATATGCTATTCCACCTATAGTGCTATGTCCATGGCTTGCGCTCATGTATTGCGTGAGGGTTGAAAAGGCTGAAGCGCGTTAAAAAGTATGAACCAATTGCTCGGCTTGTCATCGGGGTTGTGCATGATTTGAATGCTTTGTGTGGTGAAGATGGAGCATAGCCAGACTATATGATTTTGTAGGGATGAGCTTCCTTTGGCTATGTTATTTCGATAAGACATAATTGCTTGGTTGGTATGCTTGAAGTATTATTGTTTTTATGTCAAATGATAGACTATTGCTTTGAATCACTCGTGTCTTAATATTCATGCCATGATTAGATACATGATCAAGATTATGCTAGGTAGCATTCCACATCAAAAATTATCTTTTTTATCATTAACCTACTCGAGGACGAGCAGGAATGAAGCGTGGGGATGCTGATACGTCTCTGTCGTATCTATAATTTTTTATTGTTCCATGCGAATATTATACAACTTTCGTATACTTCTTGGCAACTTTTTATACTATTTTTGGGACTAACATATTGATCCAGTGCCCAGTGCCAGTTCCTGTTTGTTGCATGTTTATGTTTCACAGAAACCCCATATCAAACGGAGTCCAAACGGGATAAAAACGGACGGAGAATATTTTTGGAATATTTGGAGAATATGGGAAGAAGAATCAATGCGAGACGGTGCCCGAGGTGGCCACGAGGCAGGGGGCGCGCCTACCCCCTAGGCACGCCCCTGACCCTCGTGGGCCACCCGTAAGGCGGTTGCTGCTCTTCTTCGGCCACATGAAAGCTAACTTTCAGAGAAAAATCTGGGAAGGTTTCAATCCAATCGGAGTTACAGATCTCCATATATATACGAAACGGTGAAAGGGCAGAATATCAGAACACAGAAACAGAGAGAGACAGAGAGACATATCCAATCTCGGAGGGGCTCTCGCCCCTCCCATGCCATGGAGGCCAAGGACCTGAGGGGAAACCCTTCTCCCATCTAGGGAGGAGGTCAATGAAGAAGAAGAAGAAGGGGGCCCCTCTCCCCTCTCTTCCGGTGGCACCGGAACGCTGTCGTGGCCACCATCATCATCACCGCGATCTTCACCAACATCTCCATCACCTTCCCCCCTCTATCTACAGTGGTCCACTCTCCCGCAACCCGTTGTACCCTCTACTTGAACATGGTGCTTCATGCTTCATATTATTATCCAATGATGTGTTGCCATCCTATGATGTCTGAGTAGATTTTCGTTGTCCTATCAGTGGTTGATGAAATTCTATGATTGATTTAATTTGCTTGTGGTTATGTTGCTGTCCTTTGGTGCCCATCATATGAGCGCACACGTGGATCACACCATATGGTTAGTTGTATGTTGATAGGACTATGTATTGGAGGGCAAGAGTGACAGAAGCTTCAACCTAGCATAGAAATTGATGCATACGGGATTGAAGGGGGACCAATATATCTTAATGCTATGTTTGGATTTTACCTTAATGAACGTTAGTAGTTGCGGACGCTTGCTAATAGTTCCAATCATAAGTGCATAGAATTCCAAGTCAGGGAGGACATGCTAGTAGTGACCTCTCCCACATAAAATTAGCTATCGGTCTAGTAAAGTAGTCAATTGCTTAGGGACAATTTCACAACTCCTATCACCACTTTTCCACACTCGCTATATTTATTTTATTGTGTCTTTATCTAAACAGCCCCTACTTTTTATTTACGCGCTCTTTATTATCTTGCAAACCTATCCAAAAACTCCTACACAGTATTTCTAGTTTCATACTTGTTTTAGGTAAAGCAAACGTTAAGCGTGCGTAGAGTTGTATCGGTGGTCGATAGAACTTGAGGGAATATTTGTTATACCTTTTGCTCCTCGTTGGGTTCGACACTCTTACTTATCGGAAGAGGCTACAATTGATCCCCTATACTTGTGGGTCATCAAGACCTTTTTCTGGCGCCATTGCCGGGGAGTCATAGCATGGGGTGATATTCTCGTGTGTGCTTGTTTGCTTTATCACTAAGTAATTTTTATTTGCTGTTCTTAGTTGTTTTCTATCTTTAGTTATGGGTAGGAAACGCAAAATATCAAAAAAAATTAGTTGTACTGACTAAACCAATGGTTGAAGAACCACTCAAAATCTATCACACTCCTGAGGCTTTTTACTTGGATCATCTTCGATCCCTATGTGCTCGTGCTGAAACCCCAACTAGCTTAGTTGAGGGCAAAACTTTAGATGAGAATGCTTGTTATGTGCGACACCGCATATCTCAAAAAGGGAAACTCCTAATGGATCAAATTCATCGTTTGCAATGTTATGCTTGCCTTTAGACATGATATCTCCTTGTTGCAATACATGATTAAGTCTGCCTACAAGGATGACCTTCTAAAGTGGATCTCCTTCCTTCCCCCTTAAGGCTTAGTGTAGTAAGGCATCCCTGCCTCCCTCCCCCCCTTTTAGTTTAGTCTCTTTATGTTAGATTACCCCTTGTAATCACTCTTTGTATTTTGTTACTTTGTTCTAATAAAGGTTTTGATTTGCTGTGGGGGTTTTGCCCCACAGTTCCCAGTCAATTTTTTTATGCGAAATATATGATTTTACTTGTTGTTCTAAAGACCCTAAGAAACACCTTCCCTACCAATGTTTGTTTAGTGATAATGGAATTGTATCTTCTTATGCTAAGGGTGTTTATAATTACTATGATGGTCAACAAATTGAAGAATTTGTTGCTTTTAAGGGTGCTTATGAAATTGCTTCTTTGATAGAAAAGTATGATGCTACTCTTTACAAGTCTGAAAATTTTGCCATACTTGAATATTGTTATGATAATTATGCTTCTAATGCCTATGTTAAACCATATATTGAGGACTCCTCCGCTGTCCAAGAAGAGACTAATATTTTGCAGGAGTCTATGGAAGAAGAAATTGATGAAACTGTGAGCTCATTGGATGAAAAAGATGATGAGGAGAGCGAAGAACAAAGGAGGAAGAGAGGATTAGCTACCCATGCCCACCTTCTAATGAGAGTAACTCTTCAACTCATACATTGTTTAGTTTCCCTTCGTGCTTACCGAAGGATGATTGCTATCATGATTTTTATGATCCCATTGATTCTTTTGGAATATCCCTTTTTGATGATGCTTGCTATGCTTGTGGCCAAGATGCCAATATGAATTATGCTTATAGAGATGAACTTGCTATAGTTCCTTATGTTAAACATGAAATTGTTGCTATTGCACCCACGCATTATAGTCCTATTATCTTTTTGAATTCTCCCGTCTACACTATATTGGAGAAGTTTGCCTTTATTAAGGATTATATTGATGGGTTGCCTTTTACCGTTGCACATGATGATTTTTATAGATATAATATGCATGTGCTTACTACTCCTACTTGCAATTATTATGAGAGAGGAACTATATCCCCACCTCTCTATGTTTCCAACATGATAAAATTGCAAGAAACTGTTTATACTATGCATTGGCCTTTACTAGGTGTGCATGAATTGTTCTTTTATGACATGCTGATGCATAGGAAGAGAATTAGACTTCGTCATTGCTTGATATATGTTACTTTGTGCTCACTACTAAATGCCAAATCATTGCTAATTAAAATTGGCTTGGATATACCTTGGGATCCGGGTGGATCCATTACTTGAGCACTATATGCCTAGCTTAATGGCTTTAAAGAAAGCGCTGCCAGGGAGACAACCCGGAAGTTTTAGAGAGTCATTTACTTCTGTTGAGTGCTTTTATATAGTTTAAAAAATAAATAAAGAGGGGAACCCAAAACTTTTTCAAAAAGGAAAATGAAAGTGAGAGAGACAAGCATTGTTGAAGTGGGAGCTAGCCTTGAACTTTGTTCATGCTCACGGAAACTTTGTGAATCTTGATTACAGAAACTTTTCAACAAAAATAATTACTCCCCTGTATAATTATATTATAAAAATAATGTGCCAAGGTTTGCCTTTAGGATGTTTATAATGCTTGTTGGTTTGTACGGTGCAGGACAGAAACTTTAGCTATAGTGCATGATTTTTCATTTTTTTACTGGAACGTCGAATGGTTCTGAAACATTTTGCAATGTCTTTATATACAAATTGTTTATTGTTCCTAATTTTGGAACAATTTTGGAAGTACCATAAGTATGGATAATGTTCAGATTATTACAGACTGTTCTGTTTTAGACAGATTCTGTTTTTGATGCACAGTTTGCTTGTTTTGATCAAACTATCAATTCCTATCAGTGGATTAAGCCATGGAAAAGTTATATTATAGTAGCTAAAATGCAAAAAAAATATGAATTGGTTTGCAACAGTACTTAGAGTAGTGATTTGCTTTATTATACTAACGGATCTTACTGAGTTTTCTGTTGAAGTTTTGTGTGGATGAAGTGTTCGATGATCGATAAGGTCTCGATGTGAGGAGAACGAAGAGGGGCAAGAGCTCAAGATTGGGTATTCCCAAGGCACCCCAAGTAAATATTCAAGGAGACTCATGCGTCTAAGCTTGGGGATGCCCCGGAAGGCATCCCCTCTTTCTTCAACAAGTATCGGTATGTTTTCGGATTCGTTTCGTTCATGCGATATGTGCAATTTTGGAGAGTCTTTTGCATTTAGTTTTCACTTTTCTTTTATGCAACATGCTGGTATGAGATAGTCCTTGGTTTATTTATAGAATGCTCTTTGCACTTCACTTATATCTTTTGAGTATGGCTTTATAGAATGTTTCATGTGCTTCACTTATATCATTTGAAGTTTGGATTGCCTGTTTCTCTTCACATAGAAAACCGTCATTTGTAGAATGCTCTTTTGCTTCACTTATATTTGTTAGAGAGTGGGCATATCTTTTGTAGAAAGAATTAAACTCTCTTGCTTCACTTATATCTATTTAGAGAGATGACATGAATTGGTCATTCACATGGTTAGTCATAAAATCCTACATAAAACTTGTAGATCACTGAATATGATATGTTTGATTCCTTGCAATAGTTTTGCGATATAAAGATTGTGATATTAGAGTCGTGCTAGTTGAGTAATTGTGAAATTGAGAAATACTTGTGTTGAGGTTTGCAAGTCCCGTAGCATGCACGTATGGTGAACCGTTATGTAACGAAGTTGGAGCATGAGGTGTTCTTTGATTGCTTTCCTTATGAGTGGCGGTCGGGGACGAGCGATGGTCTTTTCCTACCAATCTATCCCCCTAGGGGCATGCATAGTAGTACTTTGCTTCGAGGGCTAATAAAATTTTGCAATAAGTATATGAGTTCTTTATGACTAATGTGAGTCCATGGATTATACACACTCTCACCCTTCCATCATTGCTAGCCTCTTCGGTACCGTGCATTGCCCTTTCTCACCTCGAGAGTTGGTGCAAACTTCGCCGGTGCATCCAAACCCCGTGATACAATACACTCTATCACACATAAGCCTCCTTATATCTTCCTCAAAACAGCCACCATACCTACCTATCATCGCATTTCCATAGCCATTCCGAGATATATTGCCATGCAACTTCCATCACCATCATATACATGACTTGAGCATTTATTGTCATATTGCTTTGCATGATCGTAAGATAGCTAGCATGATGTTTTCATGACTTGTCCGTTTTTTGATGTCATTGCTACGCTAGATCATTGCACATCCCGGTACACCGCCAGAGGCATTCATATGGAGTCATATCTTTGTTCTATTATCGAGTTGTAAGTAAATAAAAGTGTGATGATCATTGTCGGTGTCAAAACCGGCGGATCTCGGGTAGGGGGTCCCGAACTGTGCGTCTAGGCGGATGGTAACAGGAGACAAGGGACACGATGTTTTACCCAGGTTCGGGCCCTCTTGATGGAGGTAAAACCCTACGTCCTGCTTGATTAATATTGATGATATGGGTAGTACAAGAGTGGATCTACCACGAGATCAAGGAGTCTAAACCCTAAAGCTAGCCTATGGTATGATTGTTGTAATGTATGTTGTCCTACGGACTAAAGCCCTCCGGTTTATATAGACACCGGAGAAGGCTAGGGTTACACAGAGTCGGTTACAATGGTAGGAGATCTACATATCCGTATCGCCAAGCTTGCCTTCCACGCCAAGGAAAGTCCCATTCGGACACGGGACGGAGTCTTCAATCTTGTATCTTCGTAGTCTTGGAGTCCCGCGGACGATGATAGTCCGGCTGTCCGGACACCCCCTAGTCCAGGACTCCCTCAATCATCATTATTAGAGCATTGCCCCAGTGAGGAAAGGATGATGGAGACTATGATTCTCCCACAAGTCGGGATGAGACTCCGGACAAAAAAAAAGAATAAAAAAAGAGAAAGGCCAAAAAAGAGAAGGCCCAATTTTTTTTTAAAAATGAGAGAAAAAGAGAGAAGAGGCAATGTTACTATCCTTTTACCACGCTTGTGCTTCAAAGTAGCACCATGTTCTTCATATAGAGAGTCTCATTGAGTTATCACTTTCATATACTAGTGGGAATTTTCATTATAGAACTTGGCTTGTATATTCCAAAGCCTCTAAGCGGGAGAAGAAATCTCCGCCGGAGGGTCCTGCGTCCGGGGAGTACCCGGACGTACAATCGTCTCTAAAGGATCAGCTCTCCAGCGAGCCGTGAGTAGAGAAGGGGGAGTTTATTAATAAGAAAATACCTCCATTTGTGCTTCTGTGGATAACCGAAGTTTTGCTTTACAACTCGGATTTGCGGACTTCTCAGATGAGTTCGTCTTCGGGGGATCTTCGTCCGGAGATGATGGAGAGCAAACGCCTCGATCGCTGCGTCACGGACAGGCGACGAGCCTCAAGTATCATCACGGAGGGTGTCCCGAGTCCGAGGGGCCGAAGAGTTCGGCGCCCAGAGTATCCGCCGGAGAGTGAAGAATCTGCTTGAGAGGGCGTCCATCTCAGAAGATCACCGTGCTTTGATGCGTATGGTGATTGGAAGGATTTCGTCCGCCGAAAGCGGATTGCATAATGCCGCCAGGAGTTTGCTGGTGGGATTTGAGGTACGCAAGAATGACGCACCCTTTTTTGACAGTTTTGCACATAAAAGTGCGCCCTGTATAGATAGTAGCCCCTGAGACTCGGTAGGTTGTCGAAAGCGACAGCGTGCCGAGGATCAAAATCTCATGTAATGAATATCACCGTTCCTATGTAGGTGGCGGATAGTCCGAGGGCTAGCCGGACTAGTGGAGTTGCCGAGTTAATGCGGCAACTTGACGTGGCGGATGCGGACATTGCACTTGTCAACCGGCGACTTGACGAGTCGCAAGGTAAATGAATTCTCCACAGTCGCTTATTTAAGGGGGTCAAAGCCCGCCTCTGATAATGTATATGTTGTGATACATACAGTGCTGCTGCTGTGGAGAGCCTTCGGGCCGAACTTGCTCAAGCTAAGGGGCAAGCCCGAAGGAGTGATGCGGCTGCCTCGAGGGCGACCGAGGAGTTGAAAGCCGAAAAGGCTGCACACCGCCTAAGCAGGGAAAAGATGGCGAATTGGCCGTGAAATTAAAAGATGCTGCCGATCGCAATGAGGCCCTTGAAAAGGAGCGCTTATCGGGCGGAAGACTGGGAAGGCCACCGCCGAGGCCAAGGATGCCCGCTCGCAATGCGGCTATGAAGGAGGAGCTTTGCCAGTGGAGATATTGTGGTCGGCAAGCCTTTTCTATTGCGTCGCCGGTTTACGGATCAAAAGTATGCTCAACTTGGCCAGCTGTGGGGTCCGGAGGATCCATATATGGACTTAGCGGCAAGTGCGGCTGATGCCGTTGAGCACTTCCGGAGCCAGAAGGATCACAAGATGGAAGAGCTATTTTGGTCTCAATTTCATAGTCCGGATCGTTCACTTCCGTTGACCGATCGGTTGGCCGAATGGGCTGAGCTAAATAGATTGTCCAGACTTGCCATGACTGATATCGTGGCTCATGTCTGGCCAGAGAGGCCCAAGGCGACGAGCTATTTCGGCTTATTGCAGCAATTTCTTGGAGCGGTGCCGCTTATTAAGGAGATGAAGCGGTCGGCATGCATAGAAGGCGCGCGGATGACCCTTGCCCGTGTGAAGACACATTGGACAGAGATGGATGCCACCGCTATTGCCGCCCAGGGTTCGGACAAAAGCCGGTTACCCGTCGAGCACTATTTTGGGGAAGTTATGCGTGGCGCTCGTGTAATAGAGTCGCAGTGCTCGAAAAATGTTACGTTCAAATGAACGTTTTTATCTTGTAAGACAATGATTATAATGTAACCACTTTTTATACTTGTGTGTCCCAAGTATTAAAATATCTCCTATGCGGCCGTTTATGTATACATTTGTATAACCCGAAGATTGCGCTTGACTTTCAGCCCCCACGCACAAGGTGCGGGGGTGTTCGCAAAAATAGCGCGTTTTCACACTTAATCCGACGTCTCGGTCCTGTTAAGGAGGTGGTAGCGTAGCAAACGAGGCAATCCGGACTATGATGCTTTATCACTTTCACTTAGCCAGTGGAGTTCGAGGGTGGGGCTACGATATAGCCCCTTGGGGCACCGCGCTTTTCCGAATTCGGGGCGCGTGTGTGCCTGACCGGGAAACGGTCCTTCGTCAAAGCGGGGAATTCTAAACATTCCGGTAGTCGATCGAGTGGTTGACCAGTCTCTCGCTATATCATGACAGTCAGTTTTCGGCTTTCATCGAGGTGCTCGCCAAATTAACCGGGGCACAATCGCAGAGTTCTCCGGTGCCGCGTTAGCCGATGATACTGAACGTAAGGCAGCAAAACACAGAGCCGCAAACCGAACATTTGACCAAAGACATGATTCGAGCTGATGCATATAATGCCTAACTCGAGACGCCAACACTCCCTAAGGTGTTTGGTCTTTATGATAATGGGCGTAACAATGCCCTAAGCCCCTAGTGTCCGTGTACGGCATGGTCCTCTGACGCGGCCGATGCCAAAACGTCAGGCTCCGCTTTGGTTATAAGAAGAAACCAAGGGAAAATAAGAACAAGAGACAGTAAAAAAGGTTTACGCAGGGTCTTAATCTAAAAAGAATCCTCGTGACGGGTCCCTACTGCACGTCTGCGCCCGTGTCTCCGTTGTGCCGTTATCCTGGACGGGTGTGCACGTTGTTCATCTGTAAAAAGAGAGGAACTTAGTTTGAAAAGAACTCGTGCAAAAAAAAGGTATATGTGAAAGAAGAAATATAAATAAGTAAAGCGGGGTCTGTATGAACTCGCTGTTGTTTAGCGCCGCAGCCCTTGTAAGGGATGTGCGGCTAGGGAGCCCCTAGCTTACTTATGCCAGACTCGTCTAACCGTGTCCGGGGTCTTTAAGTGACCCTCGCACTGAAATGATGCCACATGGACCGGGCATCCTGAGTGTAAGAGACGCGTAATGTGGTATGGCGTTGAAACGGACGAAAGCCTCTCGTCCCAAGAGTGCTTGATATCCACTTTTAAATGGGACGGTATGAAAGATTAGTTTTTCGCGTTGAAAGTTGTTCGGTGATCCGAACACAACTTCTAGTAATAGGGAGCCTGTGCACTTGGCGTAAGGGCCTGGCGTCACTCCTTTGAAGGAAGTGCGGCTGTGTCGAATTTTGGTAGGGTCTATCCCCAACTTGCGGATTGTGTTTGGATACAGCAGGTTTAAGTCGCTGCCTCCGTCCATCAGGACTTGAGTAAATTGTAGTCCGTCGATTATAGGATCCAATATCGAGGCAGTCCATCCCGCATTTGAACGCTCGAATAATCCGTGGTCGAAAGTGATTGGTTTTGATGTCCAATCTCTATGTTCCATTGGGTTGGACCGTGCGAGACCCATTTTAACGGTGCGCCTGTTTTCCGTATTATCACATGAAGTGAATTTACTGATTTGACCACTTGTGGGAAATTCTTTTGTTTTCCGGTGCTCTGCTGGTGGGGTTTGTCATCTTCGCTTGACGCGTCGAGCCCCTTGTGTTCGATGTTTAGTCGGCCGGATTGTTTGAAAACCCAACAATCTTGCTGGGTGTGGTTTGCAGGCCTTCCGGGGGTACTGTGGATTTGACATATCCGACCCAAAATCTTGTATAAGTTGGATAGCTCATCGCTGTCATCCTTAAGAGGCGGTGTTTTGTTGTCTGGCCGCGAGCTTTTGAATCCGGCGTTGATTGCCGTGCTCTTTGGGCTTTTCTCTTTATTCCGGCGCTGCTCTTTTCTCGCCGTGATTTTCCGCTTCCATCTCGATCTCGGATGTACTTGGGTCATTGGTGCTGCATCTTGCTAGCTAGTTGTCTTCTCCGCATGTAAGCGGGTCATGAGGCTTGTTAGCGCGGACATTGTCCTCGGCTTCTCTTGGCCGAGGTGTCAAGCGAGCCATTCATCTCGACATTGTGTTTAAAAGCTGCTAAGGCTTCAAGGTCCGGACAATGACTATTTGGTTCTTTTTTCGTGAGGAACCTGTTCTAGAATTTGCTTGTGACTCTTCGGGCTGTTGAGTTATATGACTTAGATCATCTCAGATCCGGAGGGCGGACATAAGTCCCTTGAAAATTTGCTCTAAACGCGTCCTCGAGCTCTTCCCAACTTCCAACAAGTGTTTTCGGGACGCTTTTAAGCCAATGACGGCTGGCCCTTTGAGCTTGAGGGTAGGTATTTTATGGCATGGAGATTGTCCCTCTAGCCATGTGTATGTGTAGTATATAATCTTCTATCCGCACTCGTGGTCTGTTGTTCCATCGTAGGCCTCTATGTTTATGGGTTTAAATCCTGCTGAATTCATGATCCAAAGACCTCATTGGTGAAACATAGTGGGTGTGCGGCGCCCAGTATTTGGGTGTGCCACTATCTTCTGGACACTTGGCGTGTTGCATTGCTTCCTCGGGCCTTCTTCTTTGGCCCGTAGATGGACCTGGCTGGGCCATCTGTCTTTCGAGGTCATTAGTCGGTTTATATGCAGCGCCGCTTTCTGCTTTTGGCCTATCATCTGGCCGTCTATCCAACCTGCAGCCTCTTTGTTTTTTGACTGTGGGGGCTCTATGGCCTCCTCGTCAAATTCTGGCAGCAGCTTGCGCTTTGGGTAGCTCTTTGATTGGTGGCCATTGCCGTATTTATCCGCGGTTTTGAGCACTTTGCTCCACCTCATTCTGAGTGTATCTTCCGCTGTTTTGAGCTTCCGTTTTTCCTTCTTCAAGCTTCTTGCGGTGTTTACGAGTCTTTTCCGAAGGTTTTTACTCTCCGGCGGTGTGTCCGGCATGAGGTCGTCCGGACTGTTGTTTTTGCCGGGCCTGGACTGATTATCTGACTCGTCTTGTTCGGACGGTTGCTTATCTGCATGTTCGTCGTCCACTTGTGTGCCCTGCTGTATTGCAGGGTCATTAGGAGCGTTGTTGTTGTCGAGGCGGGACTTAGGGCGGCGCCTGCGCTGCCGTTTTGGTTGTTTGTCGGCGGGGTTATCTTCTGCCGCGGCCCGTTGGTCCTCGTTATCGCTCTCTTTTGGGGTATCCACCATATATATGTCGTATGACGAGGTGGTCTTCCCATGCCCTATAGGCGCTGGGCATCGTCGTTCATACCGTCGATGTCTTCGGAGTCATAATCTAGCATGTCAGTTAGGTCGTCGACAGTGGCTACAAAGTGGGTGGTGGGCGGGCTTTTAATTCCTTCGTCGTCCGTATCCCAACCACCCTGGCCATAATCCGGCCAGGACTCTCCTGATAGCGAGAGACGCTTTAGCGAATTTAGGATGTTGCCAAAGGGCGAGTATTGGAAGATGTCCGCGGCGGTGAATTCCATAACCGGCGCCCAATCCGATTCGATTGGTAGGGGCGTGGGAGGTCCGGAGTCCAGCAAGGAGTCCGGCACCTCGGAATCACGAATTTCGCGAGGGACAAGGCTGGTGTTCGGCTCTATCGCCGTGGAAGTTGAAGCCCCCGAGGTGGTGTCCGTCCACCGGTCCTCGATCTGGGTGATCGGCTCCGGACTAAGGTCCAAAGCGGATTCGTGTGCGGCCACCAATGCACTGTTCGGCGGCAGAGCTAGATCATGCCCATCGCAACAGTGCGGCGTGCTTGGCTTTGGCTCGAGCCCGTCGAAGATCAAGTCTCCGCGGATGTCGGCCGTGAAGTTTAGGCTTCCGAATTTGACATGACGGCCAGGGCGAACTTCGATCTGCTCCAGATGGCTGCTTAATTAGCCCGCAGACGGCCGCCAATCGAAGATCTGTCCGGGAGAAAAGTCTCACCACAGGTAGCGTTGTTGGTTGAAGGTGCCATCGAGCCTATCGGTGACGCGACGAGGAACTCTCAATGAAAGCACCAATGTCGGTGTCAAACCGCGGATCTCGGTAGGGGGTCCCGAATGTGCGTCTAGGCGGATGGTAACAGGAGACAAGGGACACGATGTTTTACCTGTGTTCGGGCCCTCTTGATGGAGGTAAAACCCACGTCCCGCTTGATTAATATTGATGATATGGGTAGTACAAGAGTGGATCTACCACGAGATCAAGGAGGCTAAACCCTAAAGCTAGCCTATGGTATGATTGTTGTAATGTATGTTGTCCTACGGACTAAAGCCCTCCGGTTTATATAGACACCGGAGAAGGCTAGGGTTACAGTCGGTTACAATGGTAGGAGATCTACATATCCAGATCGCCAAGCTTGCCTTCCACGCCAAGGAAAGTCCCATCCGGACACGGGACGGAGTCTTCAATCTTGTATCTTCGTAGTCTTGGAGTCCGCGGACGATGATAGTCCGGCTGTCCGGACATCCCTAGTCCAGACTCCTCAAGAGCCCCTCAACCAGCTTCAATGACGATAAGTCCGCACGCATAATGTTCGGCATTGCAAGGCGGGTTCCTCCTTGAATAATCCAGAGAAGATCATGAACACCAGGATAGTGTCCGGCTCTGCAAAATAAATTCCACATGCCGCCGTTGAGAGAATAATGCACATAAATCCAATCTGCTGACGTATTTTGCGGCATGACATCACACCGCTACCAAGCTTTTACTTGAATCGTTTTTTATTATACCACCTTAGCACGTTTAGCGAAGCGGTTTCCTTGGCACGTCTTGTCGAAGCAGAGATCGTGCTCCCCTTATTCCGGGATTCTCATCAATACGAGCGTAGGTAACCCAACCGTGCCCGTCGCAACGCCTCCTCTACCGAAGGTGAATCCCGAACGGTCACGGAGACGGCTCCTGGTATTTTCCCCCTTTATAAGGGGACCGAGGCTCGTTTCTTTTCTCAATCTTCCCTCGAACCCTCTCTTTGCTCCAAGTTCCAACACCCAAAGCCCTAGATTTGAGCACTTCGGATCTTCAACAATGTCCGGCTCCGACCTTCAGGGCCGGTGGATGCCCTCCTCCGTTACGGAGGAGGACGTGTTAAAGCTGCGTGAGGACAAGTACCTGTCCTACGAGATTTCGCACAGGTTGCGTGCCCAAGGGCAGGCCGTGCCTGCTCCCGAGCCCGGTGAGTACGTTGTCTTCGTATCCCACCTCCGTCGGGGTTTAGGCTTCCCGACGGACCCCTTCGTGAGAGGGCTCATGTTCTACTACGGGCTGGATTTTCACGACTTGGCTCCGGAGTCCATCCTCCATATCTCCGCATTCATTATCGTCTGTGAAGCCTTCCTCCGCGTCACTCCCCACTTCGGCCTGTGGCTCAAGACCTTTAATGTGGAGCCAAAGATGATCGGGGGGCGTCAAGCGGAGTGCAGCAGGGCGGCCATAAGCAGAAGGGCCGATGCCCCGTGGCCCGAGGGCTCCTTCCAAGAGGAGCTTGGCTTGTGGCAGCAGGAGTGGTTCTATATCACCACTCCGAAGGGCAGCAAGCAAAAGCCGCTACCTTCATTCTGCCCGGGACCCCCATGTCGACTGATGTCGTGGGTCAACCAAGGGCTCAATTGGGGGCCGTCCAAAGACGTGCCTTCATTGCAGGGCCGGATTCGAGATCTCCAGGCGAGGGAGATCAATCTGGTGGTGGTGATGCAGGTTATGCTAATCAGGCATCTTCTGCCCTGCAAACGCCATCCTCTCCGGTTATGGGAGTTCAATCCAGAGGGACCACGAATTCTCCAACACTTCATGGGTACAACACCCGTGGAGATGTACAAGTTGTTCTTCGGACCGCGGGTGGCGTGTCCGGAATTGACCGAGGACGCAGGCCTAAGCTGCAATCGCCCGGATACTCAGGTAAATAACTCAGAGTCCGGACGTTTTGTTTATCTGCTTTTCTAGAATTCGCTTCCTGACCCATTACTCTTCATCAGGAGTGGGTAGCACAATCGAAGCTGATAAGGTGTCCGGCCCCCCTCCCAGAGACCGCACTGGAGCCCGTGCTGGTCAGAATGTTGGAGGTCACGCCCGAAGAAAGGGGCGATGGGGAAAATAGAGGAGTTAATACCTCGCCCAAGGGGGCGCCTGAAGAGGGGGGGATCGAAAATCCCTCCTGCCAGGGGGAGAAGAGGACCGCCTCCGAAGACCTGGAGGCCAAAGCCTCTAAGCGGGAGAAGAAATCTCCGCCGGAGGGTCCTGCGTCCGGGGAGAACCCGGACGTACAATCGTCTCTAAAGGATCAGCTCTCTAGCGAGCCGTGAGTAGAGAAGGGGGAGTTTATTAATAAGAAAATACCTCCATTTGTGCTTCTGTGGATAACCGAAGTTTTGCTTTACAGCTCGGATTTGCGGACTTCTCAGATGAGTTCGTCTTCGGGGGATCTTCGTCCGGAGATGATGGAGAGCGAAACGCCTCCTACTGCTGCGTCGCCGGACAGGGCAGACGAGCCTGAAGTATCATCACGGAGGGTGTCCCCGAGTCCGGAGGGGCCGAAGAGTTCGGCGCCCAGTAGTATCCGGCCGGGAGAGCTGAAGAATCTGCTTGAGAGGGCGTCCATCTCAGAAGATCACCATGCTTTGATGCGTATGGTGATTGGAAGGATTTCGTCCGCCGAAAGCGGATTGCATAATGCCGCCAGGAGTTTGCTGGCGGGATTTGAGGTACGCAAGAATGACACACCCTTTTTTGACAGTTTTGCACATAAAAGTGCGCCCTGTATAGATAGTAGCCCCTGAGACTCGGTAGGTTGTCGAAAGCGACAGCGTGCCGAGGATCAAAATCTCAAGTAATGAATATCTCCTTTCCTATGTAGGTGGCGGATAGTCCGAGGGCTAGCCGGACTAGTGGAGTTGCCGAGTTAATGCGGCAACTTGACGTGGCGGATGCGGACATTGCACTTGTCAACCGGCTACTTGACGAGTCGCAAGGTAAATGAATTCTCCACAGTCGCTTATTTAAGGGGGTCAAAGCCCGCCTCTGATAATGTATATGCTGTGATACAAACGGTGCTGCTGCTGTGGAGAGCCTTCGGGCCGAACTTGCTCAAGCTAAGGAGCAAGCCCGAAGGAGTGATGCGGCTGCCTCGAGGGCGACCGAGGAGTTGAAAGCCGAAAAGGCTGCACACTGCCTAAGCAGGGAAAAGATGGCCGAATTGGCCGTGAAATTAAAAGATGCTGCCGACCGCAATGAGGCCCTTGAAAAGGAGCGCTTATCGGAGCGGGAAGACCTGGGGAAGGCCACCGCCGAGGCCAAGGATGCCCGTTCTGCAATGCGGACTATGAAGGAGGAGCTGCGCCAGGCCGGAGATATTGTGGCTGGCAAGCCTTTTCTATTGCGTCGCCGGTTTACGGATCAAAAGTATGCTCAACTTGGCCAGCTGTGGGGTCCGGAGGATCCATATATGGACTTTGCGGCAAGTGCGGCTGATGCCGTTGAGCACTTCCGGAGCCAGAAGGATCACAAGACGGAAGAGCTATTTTGGTCTCAATTCCATAGTCCGGATCGCTCACTTCCGCTGACCGATCGGTTGGCGAATGGGCTGAGCTAAATAGATTGTCCGGACTTGCCATGATCGATATCGTGGCTCATGTCCGCCGAGAGGCCCAAGGCGACGAGCTATTTCGCTTATTGCAGCAATTTCTTGGAGCGGTGCCACATATCAAGGAGATGAAGCGGTCGGCCTGCATAGAAGGCGCGCGGATGGCCCTTGCCCGTGTGAAGACACATTGGACAGAGATGGATGCCACCGCTATTGCCGCCCAGGGTTCGGACGAAAGCCGGTTACCCGTCGAGCACTATTTTGGGGAAGTTATACGTGGCGCTCGTGTAATAGAGTCGCAGTGCTCGAAAAATGTTACGTTCAAATGAACGTTTTTATCTTGTAAGACAATGGTTATAATGTAACCACTTTTTATACTTGTGTGTCCCAAGTATTAAAATATCTCCTATGCGGCCGTTTATGTATACATTTGTATAACCTGAAAGATTGCACTCCTCGGCTTCAGCCCCCACGCACAAGGTGCGGGGGTGTTCGCAAAAATAGCGCGTTTTCACACTTAATCCGACGTCTCAGTCCTGTTAAGGAGGTGGTAGCGTAGCAAATGAGGCAATCCGGACTATGATGCTTTATCACTTTCACTTAGCCAATGGAGTTCGAGGGTGGGGCTACGATATAGCCCCTTGGGGCACCGCTTTTCGAATTGGGCGCGTGTGTGCCCGACCGAAACGGTCCTTCACAAAGCGGGAATTCTAAACATTCGGTAGTCGATCGAGTGGTTGACCAGTCTCGCTATATCATGACGATCGGCTTGGCTTTCATCGAGGTGCTCGCCCAAATTAACTGGGGCACAATCTCGAGAGTTCTCCGGTGCCGCGTTAGCCGATGATACTGAACGTAAGGCAGCAAAACAGGAGCCGGAAAACCCAACATTTGACCAAAGACATGATTCAGAGCTGATGCATATAATGCCTAACTCGAGACGCCGAACACTCCCTATGGTGTTTGGTCTTTATGATAATGGGCAGAACAATGCCCTAAGCCCCTAGTGTCCAGGTACGGGCATGGTCCTCTGACGCGGCCGATGCCAAAACGTCAGGCTCCTCTTTGGTTATAAGAAGAAACCAAGGGAAAATAAGAACAAGAGACAGTAAAAAAGGTTTACGCAGGGTCTTAATCTAAAAGAATCTCGCGACGGGTCCCTCTCGCACGCCTGCGCCCGTGTCTCCGCAGTGCCGTTATCACGACGGTGTGCACGTTGTTCATCTGTAAAAGAGAGGAACTTAGTTTGAAAAGAACTCGTGCAAAAAAAAGGTATATGTGAAAGAAGAAATATAAATAAGTAAAGCGGGTCTGTATGAACTCGCTGTTGTTTAGCGCCGCAGCCCCTTGTAAAGGATGTGCGGCTAGGGAGCCCTAGCTTACTTATGCGGACTCGTTTAACCGTGTCCGGGTCTTTAAGTGACCCTCGCACTGAAATGATGCCACGTGGACCGGGCATCTTGAGTGTAAGAGACGCGTAATGTGGTATGGCGTTGAAATGGACGAAAGCCTCTTGTCCCAAGAGTGCTTGATATCCACTTTTAAATGGGACAGTATGAAAGATTAGTTTTTCGTGTCGAAAGTTGTTCGGTGATCCGAACACAACTTCTAGTAATAGGGAGCCTGTGCACTTGGCGTAAGGGCCTGGCGTCACTCCTTTGAAGGAAGTGCGGCTGTGTCGAATTTTGGTAGGGTCTATCCCCAACTTGCGGATTGTGTTTGGATACAGCAGGTTTAAGTCGCTGCCTCCGTCCATCAGGACTTGAGTAAATTGTAGTCCGTTGATTATAGGATCCAATATCGTAGCAGTCCATCCTGCATTTGAACGCTTCGAATACTCGGTGGTCGAAAGTGATTGGTTTTGATGTCCAATCTCTATGTTCCATTGGGTTGGACCATGCGAGACCCATTTTAACGGTGCCACTGTTTTTCCGTATTATCACATGAAGTGAATTTACTTGATTTGACCACTTGTGGGAAATTCTTTTGTTTTCCGTGCTCTGCTGGTGGGGTTTGTCATCTTAAGCTGACGCTGCGAGCCCTTGTGTTCGGTGTTTAGTCGGCCGGATTGTTTGAAAACCCAACAATCTTGCTGGGTGTGGTTTGCAGGCCTTCCGGGGGTACTGTGGATTTGACATATCCGACCCAAAATCTTGTTTAAGTTGGATAGCTCATCGCTGTCATCCTTAAGAGGCGGTGTTTTGTTGTTTGGTCATGAGCTTTTGAATCCGGCGTTGATTGCCGTGCTTTTGGGCTTTTCTCTTTATTCCGCGCTGCTCTTTTCTGCCGTGATTTTCCGCTTCCATCTCGATCTCGGATGTACTTGGGTCACTGGTGCTGCATCTTGCTAGCCAGCTGTCTTCTCCCGCACAGAAGCGGGTCATGAGGCTTGTTAGCGCGGACATTGTCCTCGGCTTCTCTTGGCCGAGGTGTCTGGCGAGCCATTCGTCTCAGACATTGTGTTTAAAAGCTGCTAAGGCTTCGGCGTCCGGACATTCGACTATTTGGTTCTTTTTCGTGAGGAACCTGTTCTAGAATTTGCGCGCTGACTCTTCGGGCTGTTGAGTTATATGACTTAGATCATCTGCATCCGGAGGGCGGACATAAGTCCCTTGAAAATTTGCTCTAAACGCGTCCTCGAGCTCTTCCCAACTTCCAACAGTGTTTTCTGGGACGCTTTTAAGCCAATGACGGGCTGGCCCTTTGAGCTTGAGGGGTAGGTATTTTATGGCATGGAGATTGTCCCCTCTAGCCATGTGTATGTGTAGTATATAATCTTCTATCCGCACTCTGTGGTCATTGTTCCATCGTAGGCCTCTATGTTTATGGGTTTAAATCCTGCTGAAATTCATGATCCAAAGACCTCATTGGTGAAACATAGTGGGTGTCTGGCGCCCAGATTTGGGTGTGCCACTATCTTCGGACACTTGGCGTGTTGCATTGCTTCCTGGGGCCTTCTTCTTTGGCCCGTAGATGGACCTGGCTGGGCCATCTGTCTTTCCAGGGTCATTAGTCGGTTTATATGCAGCGCCGCTTTCTGCTTTTGGCCTATCATCTGGCCGTCTATCCAACCTGCAGCCTCTTTGTTTTTTGACTGTGGGGGCTCTATGGCCTCCTCGTCAAATTCTGGCAGCAGCTTGCGCTTTGGGTAGCTCTTTGATTGGTGGCCATTGCCGTATTTATCCGCGGTTTTGAGCACTTTGCTCCACCTCATTCTGAGTGTATCTTCCGCTGTTTTGAGCTTCCGTTTTTCCTTCTTCAAGCTTCTTGCGGTGTTGACGAGTCTTTTCCGAAGGTTTTTACTCTCCGACGGTGTGTCCGTCATGAGGTCGTCCGGACTGTTGTTTTTGCCGGGCCTGGACTGATTATCTGACTCGTCCTGTTCGGACGGTTGCTTATCTGCATGTTCGTCGTCCACTTGTGTGCCCTGCTGTATTGCGGGGTCATTAGGAGCGTTGTTGTTGTCGAGGCGGGACTTAGGGCGGCGCCTGCGCTGCCGTTTTGGTTGTTTGTCGGCGGGGTTATCTTCTACCGCGGCCCGTTGGTCCTCGTTATCGCTCTCTTTTGGGGTATCCACCATATATACGTCGTATGACGAGGTGGTCTTCCCATGCCCTATAGGCGCTGGGCATCGTCGTCCATACCGTCGATGTCTTCGGAGTCATAATCTAGCATGTCAGTTAGGTCGTCGACAGTGGCTACAAAGTGGGTGGTGGGCGGGCTTTTAATTCCTTCGTCGTCCGTATCCCAACCACCCTGGCCATAATCCGGCCAGGACTCTCCTGACAGCGAGAGACGCTTTAGCGAATTTAGGATGTTGCCTGTAACACCCCGGATCCGATGCGCCAGGTGTCTGCCAGTTATTCGCCTTCGTTGCCATGTCATGTGCTTGTGTGTTGCACTTTGCCATGTCATCATTTGCATTTTATCATGTCATCATGTGCATTTCAATTTGCATCCGTGTTCGTCTCATGCATCCGAGCATTTTCCCCGTTGTCCGTTTTGCAATCCGGCGCTCCTATGTCCCCGGCGTCCCCTTCTTCCCTCTTGTTGTGAGCGGGTATTAAACTTTCTCGGAATGGCCCGAGCCTTGCCAAGCGGCCTTGGTATAGCACCGGTAGACCGCCTGTCAAGTTTCGTGCCATTTGGAGGTCGTTTGGTACTCCAACGGTTAACCGGGTAACCGTGAAAGCCTCTTTGAGTTACAGCCCAACACCCCTTCCAAAGTGGCCCAAAACCCATCAAACTCCTCTCCATGCTCTCGGTCGTTCGATCACGATCGCGTGGCCGAAAACCGCTCCTCATTTGGACTCTCCTAGCTCCCTCTATGCCTATTTATACACCCCCCATTCCATTTTCGCGGTCTAATCCCAAACCCTAGCCCGTTTTCCTCAAGCGCCGGGACGTGTCCGTCTGCGTCGGACGCGCCCACCGGCCGTCACCCGACTAATCGGGCGTGCCACGTCGCCAACCCCGCCGCCTCGGCCAACCGTTGCCGCCACTGCCTCCGTCCTGCTTCGCTGCCGCCGCCGCTGCCACGGGGCCCAGGGCAGGCGAGCCGCTCGAACCCGCTGCGCGCCCACCTCGCGCTGCTCTGCGCCGCCTTCGCTGCCGGCGCAGCGCCGCTGCTCCATCCGCCGCCCGGACCCTCGCCGGACCCGCATCCGCTCAAGCGCCCGCCGCTTGCCCTCTCTCCCGCGCCGCCGCCCCGCGTCGGCCGCGCCGTCCTCACCAGCGCCGCTGAAGCGCTGCCGCGCTGGCTCCCGGCCGCCAGCGCCCGCCGTCAGCGCTCCGCCCGGCCGTCGCCCAAACCACCGCCGCCGGATCTCGCCGTGCCATGCTCGGCCGGCCCCGAGGCTCCTCCGCCCGCCCGCCGCGCCGGATCCGGCCGGATCCGGCCGGGCCAGCCCTTCCCCGCGCCTCCTCCGACTTCTCCGGCGCCGTCTCCGGCGAGCCCGACCGTGCCTCGAGAACCGTGCCCGCAGGTTGACCTTCCCCCGTTTTCACTAAGTCCCTGAGTTTTGTTATTTTCATGCATTTTCATTGCATCACATCTCCGCAACCGTAGCTCCGTTTTGCGCGTATAATATGTCGAATTGTTCGTCTCGACGAGTACATCTTTTCATTCCATTGCATCATTTGCATTTGAGCTCATCTTGATGCCCGAAATGCTGTTGGAAGTAGGCTTCAGATCGTTAGTTTCAGAATCTTATCAGCTCGAGCTCTTTTGTCATTTTTGTCATGATTTATGTGTGCATCCTTTGAACTTGAGTTCTACATGAATGTTGGACTAGGCCATGCCATCTTTCCAGGGGTGTTGACCTTGTATTTTTGTGAGTTGTGTGCTGAGTGCATTGAGCTTGTAAAGTAGGTTAGTTGCTGTTGTTGTTTTGCTAGACAGATTCTGTTATAATTTGATGCCATGTTAACATGCTGCTAGTAATCATTCTATGCATAATCTGGAGATGCTCTATAAACATGATTTGATATACATGTCTTGCTCTATCCATTCATGCCCTTGTTTGCATTTATAGCCTGCTGGAACATGTTTATTTCCTGCTCCAAAGTTGCTTGAAAATGTTTCCTGACAGATTGTTTGCATGAGATTCAATTTTCACGAGGTCGTTGTAGTTGATCCATGTATGCTATGACCTTGCTCTTGCCATGCTTAGCTTCATAATCATGCCTTCTTACTGTTGGTTGCCTTGCCATGCCATGTATTGCTCTGTAGTGAGTGCATCGAGCTCTCGAACATGCCATGTTGAATCTGTTTTTGCCATGTCCTGATATTTCACTAAGTCTGAAATCTGTAATAAAACTTGCAATGTTTACATGGGTGCCATCATTTCTTAAAGTCCTTTTTGGCTTATGGTCAGTAAGGGACTATTGAAATATGCTTTGAGTAGAATCATGTCATGCCTTGCTTTGCTATTATAAGTTCCTGTAGCATGTTGTTTGCTTGCTCTAAACATGCCTTCCTGATGTTAATTCCTGCCATGTTAGTATTTTCACTAAGTCTGTGAACCTGATATTTTGAGCACTTTCACCATGCTTGTTTGAACATGTTATGATGTGATTTAGCCGTAGCTCAGTGTTCCTCTTTTGTTAAGCATCTCCTGTAGTTCGTTGTCATATGCTTTGTTTTTATGTTGGGGTGCTGTAGCATAGTTTCGTGTTGCGTGCTAAGTAGCATCGGGCTGTTAAACGCAGATTTGCGTCATTCTTGTTTTGCTTGTCATTTGCAAACCGTGCATCCGATTCCGGTGATCTTTATATCGATTTCAACCGAAATCATCTCATCTTTCCAGCGGCATACTTGGTTTGCCAAGTTGATGCCCGGTTCATCATTTTCCTTCCGGAGCATACATATGCATTGCATATCACATCTCGCATCGCATGTCATGTATCGCATCATATTGCTTGTGCATTGTTCCTTGTTTGATTGTGGTTCCGTTGCTTGTGTTCTTGCTTTGGGTAGAGCCGGGAGACGAGTACGTGAACGAGGAACCTGTTGAGAACGCCTACGAGGTTCAAGCCTTCGACAACTCTGAGAACCTTTCAGGCAAGATGATCATACCCTCGAAATCACTTCTATCTTTGCTTGCTAGTTTGCTCGCTCTTTTGCTATGCCAATGCCACGATGCCTACCATTTGCTTGTCAGCCTCCCTAATTGCCATGTCAAACCCCTAACCTTTGACACCTTTCCTATGCAAACCGTTGATTGGCTATGTTACTGCTTTGCTCAGCCCCTCTTATAGCGTTGTTAGTTGCAGGTGAAGATTGAAGTTTGTTCCTTGTTGGAACATGGAGATGTTGTTCCTGGCTGGAACATGTTTACTTGTTGGGATATCACAATATATCTTATTTAATTAATGCATCTATATACTTGGTAAAGGGTGGAAGGCTCGGCCTTATGCCCGTGTTTTGTTCCACTCTTGCCGCCTCTAGTTTCCGTCATATCGGTGTTATGTTCCCGGATTTTGCGTCCCTTACGGTTGGGATATAATGGGAACCCCTTGACAGTTCGCCTTAAGTAAAGCTTCTCCAAAGAATGCCCAACATTGGTTTTACCATTTGCCTCACCTAGCCCTTTTCTTTCCCTTGGGTTCTGCAGACTCAAGGGTCATCTTTATTTTAACCCCCGGCGGTGCTCCTCTCGAGTGTTGGTCCGAACCGAACTACTGCATGGGCCACCTCGGGAAACTTGAGGGTTGGTTTTACTCGTAGCTAGACTCATCCGAGTGTGCCCCGAGAAAGAGATATGTGCAGCTCCTATCGGGATTTGTCGGCACATTCGGGCGGTGTTGCTGGTTTAGTTTTACCTGTCGAAATGTCTTGTTGTACCGGGATACCGAGTCCGATCGGAGTGTCTTGGGTGGAGGTCTATTCCTCCGCTGACCGTGAGAGCTTGTCATGGGCTAAGTTGGGACACCCTGCAGGATTTGATCTTTCAAAGCCGTGCCCGCGTTATGTGGCAGATGGGAATTTGTTAATGTCCGGTTGTAGAAAACCTGAAGTTGACCTTAATTAAAATACATCAACCGTGTGTTACCGTGATGGTCTCTTTCCGTGGAGTCCGGAAGTGAACACGATGTTGGAGTTATGCTTGACGAGGTTGCTATAGGATCACTTCTTGATCATATTTTTATCGACCGTGCTTTGCCTTCTCTTCTCGCTCTCATTTGCGTATGTTAGCCTCCGTATATGCTAGTCGCTGCTGCAGCTCCACCTCATGCCTTTACCTTACTCATAAGCTTAAATAGTCTTGATCTCGCGGTGTGAGATTGCTGAGTCCTCGTGACTCACCGGATACTTCAAAACCAGTTTGCGGTGCCTATGTTACCGAAAGCGGTGACTCAACCAAGCTCAAGGAGGAGCTCGATGAAGATCTTGCCCTTTGTGTTGTTTTGTTCTAGTTGATCAAGAGTGGAGCCCAGGTTAGGGTCGATCGGGGACCGTTTGTCGATTTGGGGTTCTTCTTTTATTTTGGTTCCGTAGTCGGACCTTGATTGTATCTGGATGATGTAATGCTTTATTCATGTAATTGTGTGAAGTGGCGTTTGTAAGCCAACTATGTATCTTTTCCCTTATGTATTAAATGGATTGTGCGAAGATTACCTCACTTGCGACATTGCTTTCAATGCGGTTATGCCTCTAAGTCGTGCTTCGACACGTGGGAGATATAGCCGCATCGAGGGTGTTACAAGTTGGTATCAGAGCCATCCCCGACCTTAGGAGCCCCCACTGCTTGATCGTTTTTAGTGGCCGAGTTGTGTCTAGAAAAAAAATGTTTTGAGTCATTTAGGATTATATATATCGGAGAGTTAGGAATTCTTTTTACTCCCCAGTCCCTTCGACCTTCTGGTGAGGTATCCTGACGTAGAGTTCTGACTCTTCTCTTCTCAAATTTCACTAAAATTTTTTTTTAGGATCACGCGGGTATCTTAGAATCGTTCCGATGGTTTTATGATGACAACATTGTCTTGGTTGCCTCGACATTTAGGGGTTGTGGCGGTGTCCCGGGAGTTGAGCTCCGAGGTGTTGTCGCCATAATTTTATCGTTGCAGCTCGAATACCCGAGTTTAGTACGCCGACATCGAAAATCTCTTTTATGCGCTTGTTGGTGAGATAACCCCGCTAACCCAAAGATCGAGGTGAGTACGGGAGTATTGCCATGACTCGTATAACGGATGCTTTTCAAGGTTGAGGTAGACGATTTCGAAGGTTTCTTGGTTATGTGTTGACGGATGGATACAAATGGATGTAGGGATTGTTAGTTTGTGTGAGATATTATTGCTCCCTGTATCCCCAACACCAGATTGCATAACCGGAAAATTTCGGAGTTTCATAGGTGGGAATTCAAGTAGCTCTTAGGATATCTTTCCGACGGATGTATGATATGAAATTGGGGTTCGACGCCTAGTGGTCCGCCTATTCACGGTTGGTTTTACAAATGGTCTCGTTGTGTCTTAAAGAGTCCTTGGCTATGCCGACTCGGGGACACTTCGTATGTCATGTGCACTGCCTTGTACATGATGGTGCTGTACGATTGAGCCCGTGTAGGCCCCACCACGAAAACTTCGGACGAAATCTCTATCATATGTTTGTTCCGGCTTATTTTGCAAGCCAAATCCTTTGTTTTGTTTTAATTGTGGTATTCGAGTTGCTTCAATGTCAAGTGTTGATTCCATACCTTTCTGAAATGGTGTTCTCGTACTCCGATGTGAATACCAATCCTTCTTGATCATTGAGATTGTCATGTCAATTCCTTTCCAACCGGTGTGCTTCTCTTCAAGTGGATCCCATCATTTTTCCCATCCGCAAGATCAAATCTAAGTTTTCTCAACGGTGTTTGTTTCATCCGTCCCAAGTTGTCTTTGTTTTCCCGCCCTCCCACCCTTTTTCTTCAAGGACACATATTTCTTAATCAAGTATCCATTTATTCATGTGAAGTTTCTCCATTCTTTTCAATCAATGTTCTTATCCGGTGATTTCCCATGAAGATGCTCAACAGTTTCAAGTTCATCATCCTTCATTGTTGTTTCTTCTCCGGTGGATTCAAGTCAAGTTTTGTTGATCATACCTTTTTCCTCATTTCAATGTCTTCTCATACCGGTGCACCACTTTATCATTCTACTTCTCGCTATTTGTTATTCCGGAGTGCTCAAGATATCTCGAAGATTCGTGTTTCCACTCTGCATTCCTTCAAGCTCTTTCGAGATTGTTATCTCATTCAAGCCATTTAATTCAACCGGTGCAATATCTCTTTAAATTGTTCAACGGTGTTTTCTTTTGAGTGGGCCCTAACCCACAGGTCTTTTCTCAGGATCTTACCTGACTCTTCTAATTATTCCGGAGCTATCCCAAATTCTTTTCCAAGTTTGATGTAAGAATGAATTTTCATCAGTCAAATGTTTTTCTCCAAGATCTTTCAAATTCTTTTCATAGTTGGCTTAACCTCTTCGCTTTTGATTCTTTCGGTGTGCCTCAATAATTCTTGGTGGTGTTTCTCGTCATCATTCTCATCATTTGAAGACCGAAGAAGAGTTTCTCTTTAATCTTACTCTATTCTCTTCAAGATTCATGGTTCTAGCCTGATGCCATCCTCTCATAATTGTTTTGATTGTGAGAATCTTTTTCACCCATCCGGAGTGTTTCTTGAGTTGTTTCCATTTCTTTCCTCCGAAGGCCATCATGACATAATTCTTCATTCGTTTTCCAATTCTTCCCGGTGAATCATGCCTTTGCTACATTCATTCTCAGTGCTTACGGTGGTTCTTTCAAGATCTCACTTCCTTGTTCATCATATCATTTCATTTGTTGTTCCAATCCTACCGGTGGTTCGTTGAAGACCTTCTCAAGTTTTGATATATCTCTTTTAATCCTTTCTACGAGAATAAGTAGTATGCCAAATCCGTTGATTGTCATCAATTTAATTGGTGAAGGATAAGCATAACATAATTCTTATTCTTGGTCATCCAAGTGATTAATTCTTTATTCCGGAGGCCCTTAAAATTCTCGGTTTCATTTGTTCCATCTTCTCTTTTTCCCAGAGTTCCAAGCTCTTATCACCGCGAAGCTCCATCTAAATCATTGCAAGGATTCACCTTGTGTTTTCAACTTCTCTTTCTTTTATCACCCTTTTATTACCGGAGTTCTTCGTGGAGGCTCTACATGGTGGTTCGTCAAGGATTTCTTTCATTCTTCAATTGTTCTTCATGATTTCTCTCGAAGTTATGATCCGCCAAGCTATACTCAAAATTAAACATGGTGCTTAACACATGTTTTGTTTTGAGGAGCTCAAGCATTTCTTATCGTGCATTCCAAAGTGCAATTCTTTCTACCTTATCATTTGAGGTGGGGTTATGTCATTCTTGACAATTTGAGTTCGTGTTTCATGATTCATATTGTTGTCAAGAATGAGGTATTTTAAATCCATCTATCTCTCCGTTGGAGTCATCTTGTGTCATATTTCAGCTAAAGCTTTCCATAAGGATTGTTGCTATTTATGGTGCTTATAAATGACCCAAGTTCTTCATTTGTCCTTCCGGTGAAATAAGTTTCTCGTCTCCTTGTTGATATCAATCCAATCATTTGTTTCCGTTGGTGACAGATGTTGGCATTTTCTTCTCCATTCTTCTATTCCAATGATCTATCTTCTATTCTTTTGTTTCGGAGGCATTGTGATGTTGTGCTCTTCAATCATCATCCTGAATTGCGAGGCCGTGTTCTTTTCGTGCTTATCCATTTAACCGGAGTGTTGTATCATCTCTTCAATATCTTTTCACCTCATTAAGTTTTCTTCTCTTTTCTACCGGATTGTTTGAAATCTCGTTCATCTCTGTTGTACCCTTTCTTTTAAATTGCTCAACATCTCAAGGTCCGTGGTTTCACTCGATTGTCGAAGAAGCAACTTAGTTTTACCTCTTCTCTTCCTCTTCCGTTTTCCCTCCGGTGCCATCCTAGATCTCGGGACGAGATCCTCTCGTAGTGGTGGAGTGTTGTAACACCCCGGATCCGATGCGCCAGGTGTCTGCCAGTTATTCGCCTTCGTTGCCATGTCATGTGCTTGTGTGTTGCACTTTGCCATGTCATCATTTGCATTTTATCATGTCATCATGTGCATTTCAATTTGCATCCGTGTTCGTCTCATGCATCCGAGCATTTTCCCCGTTGTCCGTTTTGCAATCCGGCGCTCCTATGTCCCCGGCGTCCCCTTCTTCCCTCTTGTTGTGAGCGGGTATTAAACTTTCTCGGAATGGCCCGAGCCTTGCCAAGCGGCCTTGGTATAGCACCGGTAGACCGCCTGTCAAGTTTCGTGCCATTTGGAGGTCGTTTGGTACTCCAACGGTTAACCGGGTAACCGTGAAAGCCTCTTTGAGTTACAGCCCAACACCCCTTCCAAAGTGGCCCAAAACCCATCAAACTCCTCTCCATGCTCTCGGTCGTTCGATCACGATTGCGTGGCCGAAAACCGCTCCTCATTTGGACTCTCCTAGCTCCCTCTATGCCTATTTATACACCCCCCATTCCATTTTCGCGGTCTAATCCCCCCGAAACCCTAGCCCGTTCCTCCCCGCGCCGCCGGACGTGTCCGTCCGCGTCGGACGCGTCCACCGGCCGCGTCACCCCGACCAATCGGGGCGTGCCACGTCGCCAACCCCGCCGCCTCAGCCAACCGTTGCCCGCCACTGGCCTCCGTCCCTGCTTTCGCCGCCACCCGCCATTCATGGGCCCCAGTAGGCAAACCCGGCTCAAGACGCTGCGCCCCCCTCTCATATTGCTCTGCCGGACCCTCGCGGACCACGCAAGCCACGCGCCCGCCCCGCGCTCCTCCCGCTTGCCCGTCCCATGTCGGCCTTCGCCGCTGTCCTCACCAGCGCCGCTGAAGGCTCTGCCAGCGCCGGCTCCCGGCCGCCAGCGCCATTGCCAGCGCTCCGCCCGGCCGGCCGCCGACCACCGCCGCCGGATCTCGCCACCTGACCCTCGGTCGGCCCGAGGCCGCTCCGCCCCGCCATGCCGGATCCGGCGGATCCGGCCGGGCCAGCCTTCCCAAGCCTCCTCCGACTTCTCCGGCGCCGTCTCCGGCGAGCCCGACCGTGCCTCGAGAACCGTGCCCGCAGGTTGACCTTCCCCCGTTTTCACTAAGTCCCTGAGTTTTGTTATTTTCATGCATTTTCATTGCATCACATCTCCGCAACCGTAGCTCCGTTTTGCGCGTATAATATGTCGAATTGTTCGTCTCGACGAGTACATCTTTTCATTCCATTGCATCATTTGCATTTGAGCTCATCTTGATGCCCGAAATGCTGTTGGAAGTAGGCTTCAGATCGTTAGTTTCAGAATCTTATCAGCTCGAGCTCTTTTGTCATTTTTGTCATGATTTATGTGTGCATCCTTTGAACTTGAGTTCTACATGAATGTTGGACTAGGCCATGCCATCTTTCCAGGGGTGTTGACCTTGTATTTTTGTGAGTTGTGTGCTGAGTGCATTGAGCTTGTAAAGTAGGTTAGTTGCTGTTGTTGTTTTGCTAGACAGATTCTGTTATAATTTGATGCCATGTTAACATGCTGCTAGTAATCATTCTATGCATAATCTGGAGATGCTCTATAAACATGATTTGATATACATGTCTTGCTCTATCCATTCATGCCCTTGTTTGCATTTATAGCCTGCTGGAACATGTTTATTTCCTGCTCCAAAGTTGCTTGAAAATGTTTCCTGACAGATTGTTTGCATGAGATTCAATTTTCACGAGGTCGTTGTAGTTGATCCATGTATGCTATGACCTTGCTCTTGCCATGCTTAGCTTCATAATCATGCCTTCTTACTGTTGGTTGCCTTGCCATGCCATGTATTGCTCTGTAGTGAGTGCATCGAGCTCTCGAACATGCCATGTTGAATCTGTTTTTGCCATGTCCTGATATTTCACTAAGTCTGAAATCTGTAATAAAACTTGCAATGTTTACATGGGTGCCATCATTTCTTAAAGTCCTTTTTGGCTTATGGTCAGTAAGGGACTATTGAAATATGCTTTGAGTAGAATCATGTCATGCCTTGCTTTGCTATTATAAGTTCCTGTAGCATGTTGTTTGCTTGCTCTAAACATGCCTTCCTGATGTTAATTCCTGCCATGTTAGTATTTTCACTAAGTCTGTGAACCTGATATTTTGAGCACTTTCACCATGCTTGTTTGAACATGTTATGATGTGATTTAGCCGTAGCTCAGTGTTCCTCTTTTGTTAAGCATCTCCTGTAGTTCGTTGTCATATGCTTTGTTTTTATGTTGGGGTGCTGTAGCATAGTTTCGTGTTGCGTGCTAAGTAGCATCGGGCTGTTAAACGCAGATTTGCGTCATTCTTGTTTTGCTTGTCATTTGCAAACCGTGCATCCGATTCCGTGATCTTTATATCGATTTCAACCGAAATCATCTCATCTTTCCAGCGGCATACTTGGTTTGCCAAGTTGATGCCCGTTCATCATTTTCCTTCCGAGCATACATATGCATTGCATATCACATCTCGCATCGCATGTCATGTATCGCATCATATTGCTTGTGCATTGTTCCTTGTTTGATTGTGGTTCCGTTGCTTGTGTTCTTGCTTTGGGTAGAGCCGGGAGACGAGTACGTGAACGAGGAACCTGTTGAGAACGCCTACGAGGTTCAAGCCTTCGACAACTCTGAGAACCTTTCAGGCAAGATGATCATACCCTCGAAATCACTTCTATCTTTGCTTGCTAGTTTGCTCGCTCTTTTGCTATGCCAATGCCACGATGCCTACCATTTGCTTGTCAGCCTCCCTAATTGCCATGTCAAACCCCTAACCTTTGACACCTTTCCTATGCAAACCGTTGATTGGCTATGTTCT
This sequence comes from Aegilops speltoides, assembly GCA_021437245.1. Classification (NCBI taxonomy): domain Eukaryota; kingdom Viridiplantae; phylum Streptophyta; class Magnoliopsida; order Poales; family Poaceae; genus Aegilops; species Aegilops speltoides. Next base: position 103,119,274 of record CM038146.1, read on the forward strand.
TCGCTTTGCTCAGCCCTCTTATAGCGTTGTTAGTTGCGGTGAAGATTGAAGTTTGTTCCTTGTTGAACATGGAGATGTTGTTCTGGCTGGAACATGTTTACTTGTTGGGATATCACAATATATCTTATTTAATTAATGCATCTATATACTTGGTAAAGGGTGGAAGGCTCGGCCTTATGCCTGGTGTTTTGTTCCACTCTTGCCGCCCTAGTTTCCGTCATATCGGTGTTATGTTCCCGGATTTTGCGTCCCTTACACCGTTGGGATATAATGGGAACCCCTTGACAGTTCGCCTTAAGTAAAGCTTCTCCAGCAATGCCCAACATTGGTTTTACCATTTGCCTCACCTAGCCCTTTTCTTTCCCTTGGGTTCTGCAGACTCAAGGGTCATCTTTATTTTAACCCCCCCCCGGGCCAGTGCTCCTCTGAGTGTTGGTCCGAACCGAGCTGCCTGCGGGGCCACCTCGGGGAAACTTGAGGGTTGGTTTTACTCGTAGCTAGACTCATCTGAGTGTGCCCCGAGAAAGAGATATGTGCAGCTCCTATCGGGATTTGTCGGCACATTCGGCGGTGTTGCTGGTTTAGTTTTACCTGTCGAAATGTCTTGTTGTACCGGGATACCGAGTCTGATCGGAGTGTCTTGGGTGGAGGTCTATTCCTCCGCTGACCGTGAGAGCTTGTCATGGGCTGTTGGGACACCCTGCAGGATTTGATCTTTCAAAGCCGTGCCCATGGTTATGTGGCAGATGGGAATTTGTTAATGTCCGGTTGTAGAAAACCTGAAGTTGACCTTAATTAAAATACATCAACCGTGTGTTACCGTGATGGTCTCTTTCCGTGGAGTCCGGAAGTGAACACGATGTTGGAGTTATGCTTGACGTAGGTTGCTATAGGATCACTTCTTGATCATATTTTTATCGACCGTGCTTTGCCTTCTCTTCTCGCTCTCATTTGCGTATGTTAGCCTCCGTATATGCTAGTCGCTTGCTGCAGCTCCACCTCATGCCTTTACCTTACTCATAAGCTTAAATAGTCTTGATCTCGCGGGTGTGAGATTGCTGAGTCCTCGTGACTCACCAGATACTTCCAAAACCAGTTTGCAGGTGCCTATGTTACCGAGCAGGTGACTCAACCAAGCTCAAGGAGGAGCTCGATGAAGATCTTGCCCTTTGTGTTGTTTTGTTCTAGTTGATCAGTAGTGGAGCCCAGTTGGGGTCGATCGGGACCGCTTTATCGATTTGGGGTTCTTCTTTTATTTTGGTTCCGTAGTCGGACCTTGATTGTATCTGGATGATGTAATGCTTTATTCATGTAATTGTGTGAAGTGGCGTTTGTAAGCCAACTATGTATCTTTTCCCTTATGTATTAAATGGATTGTGCGAAGATTACCTCACTTGCGACATTGCTTTCAATGCGGTTATGCCTCTAAGTCGTGCTTCGACACGTGGGAGATATAGCCGCATCGAGGGTGTTACATTGCCAAAGGGCGAGTATTGGAAGATGTCCGCGGCGGTGAATTCCATAACCGGCGCCCAATCCGATTCGATTGGTAGGGGCGTGGGAGGTCCGGAGTCCAGCAAGGAGTCCGGCACCTCGGAATCACGAATTTCGCGAGGGACAAGGCTGGTGTTCGGCTCTATCGCCGTGGAAGTTGAAGCCCCCGAGGTGGTGTCCGTCCACCGGTCCTCGATCTGGGCGATCGGCTCCGGACTAAGGTCCAAAGCGGATTCGTGTGCGGCCACCAATGCACTGTTCGGCGGCAGAGCTAGATCATGCCCATCGCAACAGTGCGGCGCGCTTGGCTTTGGCTCGAGCCCGTCGAAGATCAATTCTCCGCGGATGTCGGCCGTGAAGTTTAGGCTTCCGAATCTGACCTGACGGCCAGGGGCGTAGCTTTCGATCTGCTCTAGATGGCCAAGCGAATTAGCCCGCAGTACGAAGCCGCCGAATACGAAGATCTGTCCGGGGAGAAAAGTCTCACCCTGGGCAGCGTTGTTGGTTGAAGGTGCCATCGAGCCTATCGGTGACGACACAGAGGAACTCTCAATGAAAGCACCAATGTCGGTGTCAAAACCGGCGGATCTCGGGTAGGGGGTCCCGAACTGTGCATCTAGGCGGATGGTAACAGGAGACAAGGGACACGATGTTTTACCTGTGTTCGGCCCTCTTGATGGAGGTAAAACCCTACATCCTGCTTGATTAATATTGATGATATGGGTAGTACAAGAGTGGATCTACCACGAGATCAAGGAGGCTAAACCCTAAAGCTAGCCTATGGTATGATTGTTGTAATGTATGTTGTCCTACGGACTAAAGCCCTCTGGTTTATATAGACACCGGAGAAGGCTAGGGTTACACAGAGTCGGTTACAATGGTAGGAGATCTACATATCCGTATCGCCAAGCTTGCCTTCCACGCCAAGGAAAGTCCCATCCGGACACGGGACGGAGTCTTTAATCTTGTATCTTCGTAGTCTTGGAGTCCGGCGGACGATGATAGTCCGGCTGTCCGGACACCCCCTAGTCCAGGACTCCCTCAATCATCATTATTAGAGCATTGCCCCAGTGAGGAAAGGATGATGGAGACTATGATTCTCCCACAAGTCGGGATGAGACTCCGGACGAAAAAAAAAGAATAAAAAAAGAGAAAGGCCAAAAAAGAGAAGGCCCAAAAAAATTTAAAAAAAATGAGAGAAAAAGAGAGAAGAGGCAATGTTACTATCCTTTTACCACGCTTGTGCTTCAAAGTAGCACCATGTTCTTCATATAGAGAGTCTCATTGAGTTATCACTTTCATATACTAGTGGGAATTTTCACTATAGAACTTAGCGTGTATATTCCGATGATGGGCTTCCTCAAATGCCCGAGGTCTTCATGAGCAAGCAAGTTGGATGCACACCCACTTAGCTTCCAGTTTGAGCTTTCATACACTTATAGCACTAGTGCATCCGTTGCATCGCAATCCCTACTCCTCACATTGAAATCAATTGACGAGCATCTCCATAGCCCGTTGATTAGTCGCGTCAATGTGAGACTTTCTCATTTTTGTCTTCTCCACACAGCCTCCATCATCATATGCTATTCCACCTATAGTTCTATATCCATGGCTTGCGCTCATGTATTGCGTGAGGGTTGAAAAGGCTGAAGCGCGTTAAAAAGTATGAACCAATTGCTCGGCTTGTCATCGGGGTTGTGCATGATTTGAATGCTTTGTTTGGTGAACATGGAGCATAGCCAGACTATATGATTTTGTAGGGATGAGCTTTCTTTGGCTATGTTATTTCGGTAAGACATAATTTCTTGCTTGGTATGCTTGAAGTATTATTGTTTTTATGTCAAATGATAGACTATTGCTTTGAATCACTCGTGTCTTAATATTCATGCCATGATTAGATACATGATCAAGATTATGCTAGGTAGCATTCCACATCAAAAATTATCTTTTTATCATTTATTTACTTGAGGACGAGCAGGAATTAAGCTTGGGGATGCTGATACGTATCCGTCGTATCTATAATTTTTGATTGTTCCATGCCAATATTATACAACTTTCATATACTTTTGACAACTTTTTATACTATTTTTGGGACTAACATATTGACCCAGTGCCCAGTGCCAGTTCCTATTTGTTGCATGTTTAATGTTTTGCAGGAACCCCATATCAAACGGAGTCCAACGGGATAAAAACATTTTTGTCAAAGGAAGAGAACATTTTTGTTGTTACAAAAGTAAATAAATCATTTTGAAGTGCCAAAAAATGTTTTTTGTGAAGCAAGTACCAAAAATAAGATTAAAAATAGAATGTTTGCAATTTTCTCATGAAATAGACCATATTGGAGGTCTACTACTGAAATATTTTGAGGTTTTGAGCTTTTTTTCTATATTCCACATATTAAGTTAATTTCTGGACATTTACCAAAAGTAATTCAAAATTATACTACAAGTGTGTTATAGTTTGGTTCCAAAAAGTGGCAAAAAGAATTTGAAGGTACTCAGATAGGATTATATGCAGTATTCAGTAAAAGTTGAAAGATCCATCTCCTTTCTATGAATAGCCATGCTGACCCCATTTGGAAAAGAGTGAAAGAAAATGAAAAATATTAAAAAATACAATCTTTTTGCATGACTCCTTTTATCTGTACTACGTTACAGGAAAATGATAAACTAGGAATATAATATTTTTTTGAAAAAGTGTTCACCAATTGGACCACCATCTATCAAGGTTTATGGGTTTCAAGCCAAATGACCAAGTGAATGGCTTTATCCATGTTATATTTCAATATAAGGTGACGATATTTGGCAAAAACATGGGGCTTACCATGCCAAACAAGATTTCCAATGGGAGAGAACAAGTTTGTGAGAAAAGTAAATAAATCATTTTTGAAGTGCCAAAAATGGTTTTTTTGTGAAGCAAGTACCACAAATAAGATTGAAAATTGATATTTTGCAATTTTCTCATGAAATAGACCATATTGGAGGCCTACTGCCAAAGGATTTTGAGTTCTTGAGTTTTTGCTATATTCCATAGATTAAATGAATTTCTGGATATTTACCAAAAGTAATTCAAAATTGAAATACAAGTGTGTTATAGTTTGGTTCCAAAAAGTGGCAAAAATCATTTTAAGGTACTCAGGTTGGATTATATACAATATTCACAAAAAGTTGAAAGATTCAACCCCTTTCCATGAATATCCATGTTGACAATGTTGAGCCCATTTTGAATAAAGGGTAAGAAAATGAATATTAAAAAAAGACACAATCCTTTTGCATAGAGTCCTTTTACGTGTACTAGTTTCTAGGAAAATGATAAACTAGGAATATAATGACTTAAAAAAAGTGTTCAGAAAATAGACTACCATCTATGAAGGTTCATGGCTCTCAAACTAAACGACCAAGTTCATGGCCATATCCATGTCATAGTTCATGGTAAGGTGACCATATTTGGCACAAACATGGGGCTTAGTATGCCAAACAGATTGCTAAAGGGAGATTCCAAAATTTTGTTACAAAACTAAATAAATCATTTTTGAAGTATCAAAAATGTTTTTTTGGTGAAACAAGTACCACAAATAAGATTGAAAATTCATCTTTTGTTATTTTCACATGAAATATACCATATTGGTGGCCTACTTCGAAAGATTTTGAGATTTTGAGTTTTTTGTTATATTCCATGGATTAAATAAATTTCTGGACATTTACCAAAAGTTATTCAGAATTGAACTACAAGTGTGTTATAGTTCTGCCCAAACAATTGGCAAAAATCATTTTCAGATACTCAAGTAGGATTGTATGTAGTATCCACAAAGATTTAACTCCTTTGCTATGGATAGCTATGCTGATAATGTTGATCCCATTTAATTTTTTATCTAATTAGTGAGGTCAAATAAGGATTTAAAGACATTTTTGTACTGGAGTTGGACCAACAGGGAATTGATTAGGAATTTCTAAAGAAGTATATGAAATATATATTTAAATCAAAGATACATAGAAACGATTCTTGTAGAATTACGAAAATTGGCTATTAAATAGGTCCGATCGAGGCGATTCAGTGTCCATGCTCAGCTGTACCCGCGATGAACAACAAGTTCAGAAAAAATACTAGAAAATTCAAAAATCTGTTTTTGCATGGAAGATAATTTGGTGTGTGAGGCGCGCTCCAAATTTCAAATCATTTGTACACCTGAGTAGCTCTCGGCAAAAAAGATAAATTTGGGGCGTGTGAAAAAGTTTACTGTTCATGTATTGTTCTGACCCAATTTGTCTTTTTTATGACGGAAATATTGTCTTCTATAGCTTTAACATTTAAAAAATAGATAGCATCACACACAAATAGATAGCATCACATAGTAATATAGTTCAACATATCCAAATGAACGATCTTTCAACATATCCAACGTAGCAAATAGTTTTACATATCCAACATAGCAAATAATTCAACATATCGAAGATAGCAAAAAGTTCAACATAGGCAACACAAGTTTTGAAGCTCATCACCAAGCTCGACATGCCTGAATACTAGAAGGGAACCAAGTGACCATATCACTTATTCCTACCCCTCTTGGCGGTACGTTCCCCGTTTCTCTTTGAGCGACACTTTTTTCTTTCGATGTTCGACGACAAGGGCACTCTTTTTGGGGCGGTGATGGACTCCAAACCTTTTTGTGTGGATGAGGCTTCCTTTTGTCCTGTCGTACTCCTCCTCGTCACCATCGTCACTTCCCTCATCTTGCTCAACATCCACTTCTTCCTCATCTTCCTCGGGCTCGTCAACATGGCGAGACAACGAGGCGGCATGGCTATAGGAAGCTATGTCGGCATGGCTCAAGGAAGCGATGGTATGTCCACTAGCATGTGTTGACGGTCCAGGAGCATGCACATCAATCGGGCTAGGGCACCCAAGCATGATTACTAGCTTTCGGCAACACATCATGAACTTTTGCAACAACAAAGAGAGTGGAATGTGGTTACTTCAAGGTTATGGATCAAGTGACAAATATTATACTAAATTATGGTTGGCTCAAAGTCAGGAACAAATTTTTGGAGTTTTGGTGCATTGGAATTGTATTTGGACTTTTGGTGCACTGGAATTGTATTTGGACTTTTGGTGCATTGGAATTGTATTGCTACAGTACAAACAAATATCTTTTGGACAACTTAGGAACAATTTTTGTCGAGAACAAAATCGAAGCCTATAATTATGTTGGAAGCAAGTTTTGGTATATTAGATACAAATCCTGCTTCGTAAGGAAACCAATTGATGGTGCAGAAGCTTATTTTGCAATGAATTGGTTTTCTTGCTTCGTTAGGAAACCAACTAATGGTGCACAATTCCCTAGGGATAAAATAATCGACTCCCTCCGTACGGGTTTATTAGGCCCCTATTATTTTGGGCTAAATTTGACCTACAAATTTAACTAAGAAAATGTAAACTATACGTCACAAAAATTTATAATGTCGAAAAGCTCTTTCAAATACAAATTAAACCATTTAATTTTTTATAGCATATACTGTTGGGGAACGTAGCAATAATTCAAAATTTTCTACGCATCACCAAGATCAATCTATGGAGATTCTAGCAACAAGAGAGGGAGAGGATGAGTGTATCTTCATACACTTGAAGATCGTGATGCGGAAGCGTTACAAGAACGCGGTTGGTGGAGTCGTACACGCAGCGATTCAGATCGCGACCGATTCCGATCTAAGCGCCGAACGGATGGCGCCTCCGTATTCAACACACATACAGCCCGGGGACATCTCCTCCTTCTTGATCCAGCAAGGGGAGAGGACAAGTTGAGGGAAAACTCCAGCAGCACGACGGCGTGGTGGCGATGGAGCTCGTGGTTCTCCGGCAGGGCTTCGCCAAGCACTACGGAGGAGGAGGAGGAGGTGTTGGAGGAGGGAGGGGCTGCGCCAGGGGCAAGGGTGCGGCTGCCCTCTCTCTCCCTCACTATATATAGGGGTAAGGGGGTGGAGGAGGCGCCCTAGGGTTCCCTAGGGGAGGGGTGGCGGCCACAGGGGAAACCCTAGATGGGTTTGGGCGCCCCCACCCCTAGGAAACTTGCCCCCCAAGCCGGGAGGGGTGGCTGCCCTAGGGGAGGCGCCCCCACCTCTCCACTTTACATGAGATGGGGTGGGAGGGGCGCACAGCCCCTTAGTGGGCTGATGTGCCCCCTCCCCTTAGCCCATAAGGCCCCCCAAAGCTTGCCGGGGCCTCCGAAACACCTTTCGGTCACGCTGGTCGTTACCCGGTACTCCCAGAACAATTCCGGACTCCAATACCCTTCGTCCAATATATCAACCTTCACCTCCGGGCCATTCCGGAGTTCCTCGTCACGTCTGCGATCTCATCCAAGACTCCGAACAACCTTCGGTAACCACATACTATTTCCCATAACAACTCTAGCGTCACCGAACCTTAAGTGTGTAGACCCTACAGGTTCGGGAACCAAGCAGACCTGACCGAGACGTTCTCCGGCCAATAACCAACAACGGGATCTGGATACCCATGTTGGCTCCCACATGTTCCACGATGATCCCATCGGATGAACCACAATGTCGGGGATTCAATCAATCCCGTATACAATTCCCTTTGTCTATCGGTATGTTACTTGCCCGAGATTCGATCGTCGGTATCCGAATACCTCGTTCAATCTTGTTACCGGCAAGTCACTTTACTCGTTTTGTAATGCATGATCCCGTGACTAACTACTTAGTCACATTGAGCTCATTATGATGATGTATTACCGAGTGGGCCCAGAGATACCTCTCCGTCATACGGAGTGACAAATCCCAGTCTCGATTCGTGCCAACCCAACAGACACTTTCGAAGATACCTGTAGTGCACCCTTATAGCCACCCAGTTACGTTGTGACGTTTGGTACACCCAAAGCATTCCTACGGTATCCGGGAGTTGCACAATATCATGGTCTAAGGAAATGATACTTGACATTAGAAAAGCTTTAGCAAACGAACTACACGATCTTGTGCTACGCTTAGGATTGGGTCTTGTCCATCACATCATTCTCCTAATGATGTGATCCCACTATCAATGGCATCTAATGTCCATGGTCAGGAAACCATGACCATCTATTGATCAACGAGCTAGTCAACTAGAGGCTCACTAGGGACAAGTTGTGGTCTATGTATTCACACATGTATTACGGTTTCCAGTTAATACAATTATAGCATGAACAATAGACAATTATCATGAACAAGGAAATACAATAATAACCATTTTACTATTGCCTCTAGGGCATATTTCCAACATATACTTTGTATTTTAGTAGTCTATAGATGGTCAAAGTCTGGCCCAAAATACGAAGGGGCCCAATAAACCCGGACGAAGGTAATAGAATTACTCTACTCCATTATTATTACTCTGCGTATTAGAGTTGAATGAAAGTCAAACTTCGTAAAGTTTGACTAAGTTTATAGAAAACAATATAAACATTTACTATAAGAAATCAATATGATGTGAACTACATTCGATAATAAATCTAATGTTATTGATTTGTTATTGTATATGTTAATATTTTTGTGTATAATTTTTTATAAATTTAGAAAGGTTGACTTTGACCAAAACTAATACACGGACTAAATAAAAACCGCTTCCTAAAATTATGAATTGGTTTCCTCAAATCACGTGATGTCTGGCAGTTATTAGTTTCCTCATCTATATCTATATCTATATTTATATCTGTATTTATACTATACCTACTAATAAAGCAAGATGGGTTTCTCCAATTTTTTCATCCGTTCACTATCGAACATATTTTTTTCTATTCAAGGTGGTACTAAATTTTTCTCCGTTCGTATTAGAAAAGAAAAACGCCAGATCTCGTACATGGGCCGCCCACAATGTGGCCCAGCAAAGCCAGCCTAGTTATTTTTCGTGTCCATGCAGGTGGTGTTGGGGATATAACTATTTGTGTAAGCCGCCCAGGAGGGGCCGGGTTATGCAAAGAGGATTCACCAGAGAGAAGCCCAAGACCAAGCATGAAGATGGCGGTTCAATAAAGGGCTTAAGGCCCGCAGGCGACTTAAGGCTCGTTGTAGTAAACCGCCGTAATGGCATGACTTGTATCATAAGGTAGATTTAACTAGTCACCGAGCGGGACATTGTTATAAGCCGGCCGGGACTCTGTAAGCCACAGGGCGTCAACCCGTGTATATAAGGGGACGACCTGCTGGCGGCTTAGGGCAAGAAACAATTCATCGAGAGCCGGGCATAGCGTATCTTGCTCCCTGGTCATTGAAACATCAATACCAACTCAACTAGACGTAAGCCTTACCTTCACCGTAAGGGGCCGAACTAGTATAAAACCTCTCGTGTCCTTTGTCCCGATTTAACCCCTTCAAGCTTCCTAGTTGCGATGGCTCCACAACTAAGTCCTTTCACGAGGAGATCTGACGTGACAATTCCACGACAGTTGGCGCCCACCGTGCGGCCAGCATACAATGGATTTGAGTTCTTGAAGGGAAACTTCGAAGGGCTCAAGGGATACGTAGTGGGCCGGATGACCAAGAGTCGTCGCGGCAAGATCTACATCGACGACGAAGGCTGGGGTCCCGACGCCGGCTCAATTGAGTACGGATACCGGGTCCCTTCGGCGGAATCCACATCTTCATCGGCCGGATCGGTGAGCGGGGCCCTGAGCCGGACAACTGCACCGACCTCGTCGAGACGGCTCAGCGTGCGAGGAAGACCCGGACTCAACCTATTATGAAGCGTGCCTTCGTGGGCTGCATCCACGGAGAGGAACTCTCTGAAGGATCTGAAGATATGGGTGAGACGACCGTCCTCTCAGACGGTGATTCGTCCGCCGGTTCAACAGATTCGTTGTACCAAGTCCAAGACGGCGTGCTCGGGGGCTGTTCCGATGGCGTCAGAATTCCGGACCCCTGTGAGCCGCCAAGATGGGCAGGAGTCTTTATGGCTGGGACTCAGCCCGGCTCAAACTCTACAGCTGCTGCAGCAGTAACGTCCGGGTTAGGAGCAGCCGGGGTAGGACGGTCCCGTGCGCCCACCGGCTCAGGTGCTGATAGACCTCATGGACAAGCTAACGACCCTGTTAACCGCAACGGTTATTCCCACAGATAAAGATGAGCATGACGCGGAGGTGGCACGGGTGCGTGAGGAAATAGCTCAGGCCAAGGAGGCCTTGGCAGCTGAGGACACTAGGTTAGCTACAGAGAGGGCGGCTCTAGATGCCCGGGCATAGCGGTTGCAGTCGGAAGCTTACCAGCTCACAATGAGCTTAAACGCATCCAATGAGGTGATGAGGAGGAGACATCAGAAAACCCAGTCCCGTTTACCTCCGAATTATGACCCTCGGGTTCTTTTTGCTACACCCGGAGCCGGCCCAAGTAACCCGCCAGAGGCTAATCAGCTTATGACAGCCGGAACAGGAGGGCCGGCTCAGCCTCGGGAGATGGCACCACCTCACGTGAGCATGACACCGCCGCGTTATGTGCCGATTCCACCGGGTCACTTTTCCAACCCCATGGAGAACTTAATCGCCGCCTCAACACGTTTGGCGGCTCTTCCTATGGACGGTGATGACCCGGCGGCAGTGGAGACCCGGCGGGTCAAAGAACTTCTTCAGACGGCCTTAGCTCAGCAAGAGACCTATTCTTACAGCCGGGACATAATTCATTCAACTCCCCCGCCTTGGTTAGTGCTACCTCGCCAGAACCGGAGCCCGAGTTACAGCAGGCACATGGAGTGTGAAGCTTTGTCAAGCAACACCCAACACCATAACCAGCCCAGTGGCTATAATCCAGTGCAAGACCGAATATGTCAGGAGAACGAGCGGGCGGCTCAGCTAGCGGCTCAACAGACGACACATCAAGATTTTCCAGGGTATCCAACGACTTCCGTTGAAGCGGGAGTAGCCACTAGAACCAGTGGTGTTCCTTGCCTGGTACCGGCTTTGCGTAATGTGCGGTTGCCCAAGGACTTCAAGGGACCTCAAAAGGTGCCGAATTACACGGCCGATTTACAGCCCGGAGCTTGGATCGAAAGTTACAAGATGTCTATGGAGTTATTAGAAGTCAGCGATGCGTTGATGGCTAAGTACTTCACCATGATGTTAGATGGAACAGCCCGGTCTTGGTTGAAGGGTTTGCCGCCCAATTCCCTTGGTTCATGGGCAGAACTGAAAGCCCGTTTCATCCAGAATTTCAAAGACACCTATAAGCAGTCTATGTCAATTGTGGACTTGACAAATTGTAAACAGGAGGAAGGTGAGTGTACGACTCATTGGGTATGCTGGGTCAAGGAGATAATACATTCATCTGACAAGATGGATGCTGGTTCTGCAGTCCTCATGTTGGAGAAGAATTGCCGTTTCGAGCCACTAAGGCAGAAACTGGGGCGCCTTAAGCGTGATTGCAATGATATGGGTACGCTGATGGCGGCTTTAGTCAAATATGCCGATTCTGATAGTACCAAGGATCCTGCGTCTGATGAGGAAAAGACCGGGAAGGGAAAGAAGAACGGCAATGGAAAGGGTCAGCAGCATAACCCGATGAATCAAGGAGGCAATAAGCGTAAGGCAGACGGTAACCCGGAGTTTGTGGCCAACGCCAATGCGCAAGGTAACAATCAGAGACGTAAGGGTAAACCGCCTCGATCCGGCGGGTCAGGCCCATCTCTTGAACAGCTACTCAATGAGCCCTGCCCGAGACACGGCACCAGGGAGCGGCCCGCCACACACCTGTGGAAAGATTGCGCGATCATGAAGGCATTTAAGAATTCCAACACCTATGATGGCCATAATGGGTCTGGTGGCGGTTCAGGGGCTGGCGGTTTCCATGGCCCGGGTGGCGGCTCAGGTTCCGGCTTTCAGGGACGTCAAGGAGGCTATAATCAACAGCAATCTGGTCAAGGAGAGCAGCAGCAGCAGCAGTCGGGTTATCAAAGCAACCCGAAGCAGTTGAATGGTGGGCAGTATCACGTGCTTACCACTAGCCTATGCAAACGTGACCAGAAGGTTCATAAGAGGGCCGTCAATTCTGTTGAGCCGGCAATTCCTCGTTATTTGAGGTGGTCAGAACAGCCCATCATATGGAGCAGAGAAGCACCCTCCATGAGTCGATAATCCGGGTCAGTTGGCCTTGGTGGTAGCACCTCAGGTTGGTGGATATAAGTTCACTAAGGTACTCATGGACGGGGGTAGTAGCATCAATATCCTCTATTATGAGACCTTTTGACGCATGGGGTTAACTGATAAAAATCTGAGGACGTCCAACACTGTTTTCCATGGAGTGGTCCCTGGTAAGTCGGCTTACCCAGTTGGCAAGATTGAGCTGGAGGTGGCTTTCAGAGATGAATATGATTCCAGAGCTGAGAAGTTGACATTTGAGGTAGTCAAAATCAGGAGCCCATATCATGCTCTGTTCGGGCAGCCGGCTTATGCTAAGTTCATGGCCCGGCCGTGTTATGTTTATTTGAAACTCAAGATGCCGGGTCACAAGGGCACCATCACTATGCATGGAAATCGGAAGGCGGCATTGGAGTGTGAAGAAGGTGACGCGATTTATGCTGAGTCGGCCTGTGCGGTGGAAGAGCTCAAATTTTATCAAGATAATGTTGACCCAGCGGATATGACCTCCCTGAAGAAACCAACTACAGAGCACGACCCGACATTGAAGTTTAAATCGGCTGCTGAGACAAAGCTTGTTGACTTTACCCCGGGTGACCCTTCTAAGCAGTTCAACATCAGCAGCAATTTGGATCCCAAATAGGAAAGCACGCTCATCGAGTTCATCCGTGAGAACCGGGACATCTTTGCATGGAAACCTTCTGACATGCCGGGTGTACCGAGGGAACTCACTGAGCACACTCTCAATATTGATCCGAAGTATAAGCCGGTCAGGCAGTTTCTTCGGTGTTTTAACGAAGAGAGACGGAAAGCTATTGGAGAGGAAGTCGCCCGGCTCTTAGCGGACGGGTTTATTATTGAAGTTTTTCACCCGGAGTGGTTGGCTAACCCGGTGCTTGTCCTCAAGAAGAACGGCACTTGGCGGATGTGTGTGGACTACACAGATTTAAACAAGGCTTGTCCGGCTGATCCCTTTGCTCTCCCCCGTATTGATCAAATCATTGATGCTACGGCGGGTTGTGAATGTTTGAGTTTTTTGGATGCTTACTCTGGTTATCATCAGATCAAAATGGCAGTTAAGGACCAGGAGAAGACGGCTTTCATCACTCCGTTTGGAGCCTTCTGTTATGTATCTATGCCGTTTGGACTCAAGAGTGCTCAGGCGACTTATCAGCAATGTGTGCAGAACTGTCTACATGATCAAATCGGGCGTAATGTTCATGCTTATGTAGATGACACCGTGGTGAAGTCCAGAGAGAAAGAAACCTTGATATCCGACTTGAAAGAGACCTTTGATAATCTCCGGGTTTATAAGATGATGCTTAACCCGGCCAAGTGTGTGTCTGGTGTACTTGCAGGCAAGCTTTTGGGTTTTCTGGTATCAAATAGAGGCATTGAAGCTAATCCGGAGAAGATCAAGGCAATTACCTCTCTGGCTAAACCGGCGTGCATCAGTGATGTTCAGCGATTGGCGGGTCGTGTTGCCACTTTAAGCTGGTTCATAAGTCGGTTAGGTGAGAAGGTCCTACCACTATATCAGATGATGAAGAAAACAGACACTTTCACTACAGGAATCTGCTACTTTGCCATCAGCCACGGCGGACGGCAAAGGCATGGATGGCGGACGGCAAAAGTGGACGGAAATGTAAGGGACGGCAAAGAGCTACATTGCCGTCCGCTTGGCGGTGACGGCAAAGGGTCCTTGCCATCACCGCCGACGCAAAGAATCTTGACGGCAATAATTGCGCTTGTTACTCCGTTAAGTGGTTAACGGCAAGCCTTTGCCGCCGTCGGCGTGACGGCAAACATCGAAGGCCTTTGCCGTCCGCCGCCGTGTAAACAAAGTTACTTTCTCTTTGCCGTCACCATCGTTAACAAACCGACCAGATAGGTCACCTCCCAGAAGCACGATTGCCGCCACGTGGCATCTTTGCCGTCCATTGCCGATGGCAAAGAGCCCTTTGTTGGTGGCGAGCGGCAAAAGAGCCCGATAATGGCTTTTTCCCTGTTTTTTAAATCCAACAATTTTCATAGCAAATATATATGACATATATAGATATATTTCACAGGGCTATTTAACAGCACATAAGTTTCATCGTATACATATATAGTTCCATCCACTCATACATAGCAAGTTGCACATACACATAAGTTGCAAAGTTTCATCAAGATAGCAAGTTCCATCGTAGCAAGCTAGAAGAATACTAGAAGAGAATGAAATAAAAAACAAGCACTTCATCATAGCAAGCTAGCTTCCGCGAAGTGAATGAAATCTGCAAAATGGCAAATAAGAAAGTTAGGAAAAGGTGACTAGAAGAAGAAGACTAGAAGAAGAAGCACGCCATCGTTTGTTAGGTAACTTAGGTGAAATGGATCGTTTATGAGCTAACTTAGGTAAAATGCATCATTTTAGAGCTAATGTAGGTAAAATGGGTCGTTTATGAGCTAACTAAGCTAATTATGCCATTTTTTTACATAAGTAAGGTAAGTACATGTCATTATTGAGCAAACCTAGTTAACTAAGCATATTATAACCAACTTAGGTCATTTTGGAGGAAACAAAGCTAAGTATAGATCGTTTTAGAGCTAACTTAGGTAAAATGGCTAGTTTTGGAGGTTAGTAAGCTTATTAAGTCATTTTGCAGGAAAAGAAGCTAACTCTAGGTCATTAAGGTAAGCATATTGGATGAAATAAAGCTAAGTCTAGGTCTTTATGCATTTGTTAAGCAAAAAACTAGAGAAACTTACCTTGATCATGGAGGTGTGGGAGCGGGCTGGCTCATGCCAGTAGCTGGAGAAGGATCGTGTGATGCTTGTGTGGAGTAACGCTGCACCAAAGATCATTTCCAATGTTTCTTAGCATGATGACACTCAAATGTTAAGACTAGCAAGTAACGTCCATTCAAATTAAACTCACCGTGGTCTCAGGAGCAATCTCTGGATCAATGGCTATGGAGCCACGGGACCTCCCGCCACTAGATATCATCACCTGCTCTAGATTGTAGGGGATCTGGCTCGGGTTAAACTCCTCCCCTTTCCTCGCCTTCCCCTTGACTTGCTTGTAAGAGGCAGTGTGGGCCATGGCATATAGGTCGTACCCCTCTGGCACCTTATCCGTCTTATTGTAGCATGCCTGAAAGAGAGAAAAAAAGTAAATTAGTAATTAAAGGGCTCAAGCTAGCTAGCATGATGAATGAATTGCATTAATAATGAAGCAAACCACATTACCCAATTCCGCCTGAATCGATATAAGTGGAGCTACCTTGATGGTGTGGCACACCTTCAATTTGGGCACGTTGCCCTTGGCCTCGATCGGCTCCCCTTCCATCTTTCAACACCGCCATGACAAAGAGTAAACGAAATTAGTACAACATAAAAAAATACCGACATGAATAATAATATCTATATCACTTAAGAGTATCATCATCAAGTACAACATAAAAAATTGAATACCTGACACTACTAATAATCTCGATTAGTATCATCAATAAATGCATAATCATCATCATCACTATAATCAATGATGGGCTCATAGGGTTCGGTGGCATCAACATGTGGAAGGCCACCTTTACGTAATCGGTCAAGCATTGAGAGGTCGTTCGCAGCAGTAACCTCTTCTTGTTCCGGCTCTTCTTGTTCCTCCTCTGGGGTGATGTGGGATTCACCGTCGCTGTCTACTTCAATATTTTGGGGTGAAGTATACCGGTTCTTGAAATGCTTTTTGGAAAGACGTGTCTCTTGGAAGAATTCTCCTTCATATGTGTATGGGTTAATGTGAGGTTCATAATCCTCTTCCTTTGGGGGAGATAGTCTAGCACGTGGCGGCACTTCATAAACAACATCCCAACCTTTCAGATTTGGATTAGTTTGGCAGGCCCAGGGTAGATAGAATACTTGGGTGCTTTGTTGAGCCATAATATAGACATCAGGAACATCTAAATGGGTGCTTTGGTTGATTTCAACTAGCCCTATATGTTCATGAGTCCTTCTAGTCTCCTTCGGCTGAAACCAATAACATTTGAAGACTACGACATTCGGTGGGTTTTCACCATAGAATAGAAGTTCATAAATTGCTTCAACTCTCCCATAATACTCGGTACCTCCTTCGCCGATAGTAGATACACAACAATTTGTAGACTTTCGATTGGCCATAGATAGCTCTTTGCCATAGGTACGCAAACGATACCCGTTGATGTCGTATTTGTCAAATGAACGGACCTTATAGTCAAAACCATTAGTGACTTGTCTCAATTCGGCGCCCATAGACTCGAATTAGCCTACAAGTTTAATATGAAAGGATTGTTGCATTATGCACAAATTAGCGAATGAAATGAAATTGTCTAATAGAATTTACCGTTTGTTTGAACCAAGAGATGAAACCGGGATAGCCGCCTCCTTGCTTTGCGAGAAGCTCATACTCTTCGACGGAATCCTTTTGGATCACCGCTCCATACGAGAATAGGGCGACGTATCGACTGTATGAAATATCCAGGAATAAGAGCAGTTCAAAGGAAATAGAAGTTGGACAATTCAAAAGAATCAAGGTTATAAATATGCAAATGCATGCATATTTATAACTATGACCCTTTCGAACGGGAGACACATATTGGTTATGCATACTGATGATTCAAGACACATATATAGCTAGCTACCAAATTTCATATCATTTGTGCAAATAATTAATGGGGGAGAAGGACATGTCATTTGTGCTCACCCACGAACGAAGGGGCAGAGCTCGTCAAACGCATGGCGAGGTCGTCGAACACCAAACCTCGCAGCGATGAAACAACTGCACGTTTAAATCTACCCGATCAACACAATTATATATGGTTTTTTTCATAACAAAATCGAAAAATATATGACCTAACTAATAATTCACAAATATATAACCCCGTCGGCCTCTGGAAGGCCAAAGAGCACCTATTCGGGAGGGTTAGAGGGTCGGGGTGTCATGTCAGTGTCGGGGTGCTGTTTTGGGGTCAGGGTGTCGTGTCGGGGTTGGGGTGTCGGGGTGTGGTGTCGTGGTCTGTGTGTCGGGGTGTGGTGTCGGGGTCGGGGTGTCGGGGTCAGGGTGTCGGGGTTAGGTGTCGGGGTGTGGTGTCGGGGTCAGTGGTCGGGGTGTTTCCTTCTATCCTTCTTCTTCTTTCCTTCTCTTCTTCTTCTTTTTTCTTCTTCTTTCCTTTCTTCTTCTTCTCTATCCTTCTTCTTCTTTCCTTTCTTCTTCTTCTTCTTTTTTCATCTTTTTTCTACTTCTTTTACTTCTTTTCTTTTCTTCTATTCTTCTTCTTCTACTTCTTCTACTTCTTTTCTTCTTCTTCTTTTCATCTTTTTCTACTTCTTTTCTTTTCTTCTTTTCATCTTTTTCCACTTCTTCTTCTTTTCTTCTACATATTCTTTTTCTAACACTAACACTAAATTTTCTTCTTTTCTAACACTAAATCTAACACTAACACTAACACTAACAATTAAACAAGAATTAAACAGCAAAAAAAAAAAAAAAAAAAAAACTCACCGAGTAGGGGCGACGCTGGCTGGGTGGTGGGTGGGTGGGGGGCGGGGGCTCGGGCGGTGGGATGGTCGAGGCGGGAGGGGGGGGGCGGGGCGGCGGGGGGGGGCGGCGGGGCAGGTGGGGGGTGGGGCGAGGCAGGCGGGGTGGTGGGGCGTCGTCGGCGGGGAGGCGGGTGATGGCGGTGGGGGGGGGAGGGCGGGTGGGGGCCGGGTGGGGGGCGGCGAGGGGGGGGGCGGGGGGGCGGGGCGGGCGGCGCGGGGAGGCGGCGGGTGGGCGCTGGGGAGGTCGAGGTCGAGCTGAGTAATGGGCGGGGGAGGGGGCTCGGCCGTTAGTTAGGTTAGTTAGGGTAGCCTTTGCCGTCCGCCCTCCTTTGCCGTCCGCTTTTGTTCATATTTGCCATCTGCTGCGGACAGCAAAGCGGGGGGACGTTAAGTATTTTTTAACTAGCTCCTCAGTGGCCCCCCCTCCCACTTTGCCGTCTGCTAGCGGACGACAAAGATTCTTTGCCGTCTACTAGTGGATGGCAAAGAACAGGCTGATGGCAAAGGCTTTCTTTGACATCAGCCAGTTTTTTGCCGTCTGCTTTCGGGTAGCTGATGGCAAAGAGCTTCTTTGCCGTCTGCTAGCTGACGGCAAAGAGCTGGCAGATGGCAAAGTAGCTGATTCCAGTAGTGTTTTGTCTGGAGTGAAGCCGCTGATGCTGCCTTTGAAGACTTGAAGAGACAATTGTCTGAACCACCGGTTCTTGCGGCTCCCATTGATAAAGAGCCATTGCTGTTATACGTGGCTGCTAATTCACGAGCCGTCAGCGTTGCCATCGTGGTGGAGCGTAAGGAAGCTGGCAAGGAGCATCCGGTTCAACGGCCGGTTTATTACATCAGTGAGGTGCTCATTGAGTCTAAACAAAGGTATCCACATTGGCGTAAACTTCGTTTACTGGTGTTTATGGCCAACCGGAAGTTGAAGCAATACTTTCAAAGTCATCCTATAAGCGTGGTAAGTTACGCCTTTGGGAGATATCATCCAAAATAGGAGGCCACAGGGATTTAGTCGCCAAGTGGGCCATCGAGCTTGGGCCTCATGATTTAAAGTACATGCCACGTACTACTATTAAGTCTCAGGCCTTGGTGGATTTTATCAATGATTGGACAGAGTTACAGACGCCTGAGGAGAAGCCGGATAACACATATTGGACTATTCATTTTGACGGGTCCAGGCATCTAGAAGGCTCGAGGGCTGGAGTGGTTTTAACTTCCCCTCGAGGTGACAAATTTTGTTATGTACTCCGGCTTATGTTTTCATGTACTAACAATGCAGCTGAGTACGAGGCCTTACTCCATGGTCTCCGGATGGCTAAGGAGATGAACTTAAGCCGGGTAAGATGCTTGGGCGACTCAGATCTCGTGGCTCAACAGGTGTCAGGCAAGTGGGATTCCAAGGATCCCCTTATGGCAGCTTATCATCGTGAAGTAGATGCTGTGGCTGGTCACTTCAAGGGTTATCAAGTGGAGCACATTGATTGAAGGAAGAATGAGGCGGCTGATGCTTTAAGCCGGTTGGGATCTCAATGTAAACCGATACCTCCTAAGACCTTTCTCGATATTTTGCATAACCCTTCTGTCAAGGTGCCTACCAAGGAAGAGCTAGCGGTGCCAGACCCGGAGGCATAGCTGGTGGCGGCTCTTCATGTTATCCCGGATTGGACAGTGCCCTATTCGGCTTATATGACCCGGGGTGAGTTACCTGAGGATGAGACCTTGGCAAGGCAAATCGTCAGGCGCTCCAAATCTATGACGATCGTTAACGGTGAGTTACATCACCTAAGTGTCACTGGGGTGTTTCAACGCTGTGTGTCCCCTACGGAAGGCCAAGAAATACTCCATGAGATCCATGAAGGGGATTGTGGCCATCATGCCGAGTCAAAATCTCTGGTAGCAAAAGCTTTCCGTCATGGTTTCTACTGGCTGACGGCTCATGCTGATGTGGAAGATCTGGTCAGCAAATGTGACGGTTGTCAAAAGTTCTCACGACAAGCTCATGTGCCGCCTCAAGAATTGAGGATGATCCCAATCACTTGACCGTTTGCAGTCTGGGGGCTTGACATGGTTGGGCCTTTCAAGAGGTCTAAGGATAAAAAGACACATCTCCTGGTGGCAGTGGATAAGTTTACAAAGTGGGTTGAGGCAGAGCCGGTCAGTAAGTGTGATGCAGCCACGGCGGTTCAATTCATGAAAAAGGTGATCTTTCGTTTTGGTTTCCCACATAGCATCATAACTGATAATGGCACTAATCTCTCCAAGGGTGCCATGGAAGAGTTCTGTCAACGAGAACATATCCGGCTTGATGTTTCGGCTGTTGCTCATCCTCAATCCAATGGTCAAGCAGAAAGAGCTAATCAAGAGATCCTGAAAGGTATCAAGCCCCGGCTTTTAGTCCCCTTACAGCGGACTCCGGGTTGTTGGGTGGAGGAGTCCTTCTGTGTTATGGAGCATCAACACTACGCCTAACAGATCTACAGGCTACACACCTTTCTTTATGGTGTATGGTGCAGAGGCGGTCCTGCCAAGTGACATTCGACACGATTCACCCTGCGTGGCAGCTTACATTGAGGCTGACAATGAAGAAGCTCGTCAAAATGCACTTGACTTATTATATGAGGAGCGAAACTTGGCAATAGCCCGCTCGGCGATTTATCAACAAGACCCGCGCCGCTATCACAGCCACCGGGTTAGGAGCAGAACCTTTCAGGAAGGCGACTTGGTGCTCCGGCTCATCCAGGGTCAGTCTGATACGCACAAGCTATCTCCGCCTTGGGAAGGGCCCTTTGTGGTTAGCAAGAATCTGCACAATGGGTCATACTACCTCATCGATGTTCGAGAGCACAAAGACTCACGTAAGTCGGAGGAGGAGACCCGCCGCCGAGGAATATTGCTCATCTCCGGCATTATTATACTTAAGCCACCGGCTTTCAAGATGTATATATTTTTTGATAATGAATATATTATATAAACAAATAAAGCAGGGCCTCCATCCTTTTTACCCTCAAAAATCTATGTGTCTTCTTTATCAGGTAGTGGAGACAACCAACAGGGAGCGGATCACATCCGAATCCGGCTTTCCCTTTGGACTGGCTTATGATCATATCTAAATCTAGCCATGGTCACTTGGGGGCTTCCTATTCAAACATAGGTCGTATTCGAACCAAAGAGAACATAGCTGTCGATACCCACTTGATCGGATACTGCCAAACCCACTTGGGGGCTTCTTGATCATATTTGAATCATAGCTTAACCCCTTTGGGTCTGACGTGGATCGTATTCGAATCAGCATCATTAAACAACTCTTATGTTCACTTGGGGGCTTCCTGTTCAAACATGGGTCATATTCGAACCAAAGAGAACATAGCTGTCGATACCCACTTGATCGGCATCGCCAAAGCCACTGGGGGGCTATATGATCGTATCCGAATCTTAGCTTAACCCCTTTGGGACAGTTTTCTGATTGTATTCGAATCAGGAGCCTGTGAACATTGCTTATTATCCGTTATAAATATAATTACTTCAACTATCTTGAAACCTTCTTGCAAGCATTATGAGATGGTTCTTGATTCTTCCGATTTAATATTGATTACCCCAGGTTCTTAAGTGCTAGGTAAAACATCATATGAGCCGGGAAGATTATTAAAGGGATCGCAGGTATGCTATTGTGTTTATAATCATAAACCGACCTGTATATGATGTCTTTGGGTCGTGTTCCGCGTTATCAATACTCTCTATAAACCCCTGGCGCAATAAACCGCCCAGAAAATTTTGCTTGTTTTATGTGTAGGATAAGGCAAAGCAAGTTAAACATCAAGGAAATACACGGTTAACATAAGCCAGAGAAATATAGTGATGGCGGCTTACGAAAGTAATAAGCACCATAAACATGCGCGAGGGCATGACAAACATTAAGAGGTTTTTTCTATCCTATTACAAGACTCCCCGAGTCTGAATAAGTGAAGCATTGTTTTGGCAAAGTTATAAAACGCCTGGCGGTTCATTCCTTCGGCGGGCTTGAAGACTCCGGGTTATCCTTCTCCGCCTCTTTGTCGGTTGCTTTGTCCTGGAAGATGGACGAGGCCCGGTCAATGCCACTCAAGGCTTTAAATTCAGCCTCATCATCTATTAAACCGGCCGGGTCCACTTCAGGGGCAAAGGTATGCTTACGCGTTGGAGGGATCAGGCTGACTTGGTCATATGGAATGTTTGGAATTCTCTGGTTCTCGCTATCATAGCCCGTCGAATACTTAGTAAGATCAGTATCATTCCCAATAAGGGTATCCAAGGGACGTACGACTTTGACACAGGCGGTGAAATCTTGATCATCAAATGCGATGCCGTCCTCCTTGAGCTTGGATATCCAAGAGAGAGGTCACCAAGTCAAGCTCGCATCCATGCCTTTGCCCGGCTTAATGCGCCACGGCTCCGGCTCTTGAAGATGCCCGCCTTAAATCCTGAATTCGTTGAGGCAGCACTGTGAGATGCTTCAGCACATCTTGTAGGAGGTGGGGAGTGGTATTTGATAAGGCCACAACGGCCAAGGCACGTTGTGACCAGTCAAATTGTTCCACTAAAGTGTAAACCGCCTTAAGCTTGATCAGCATGTTTTGCTTCAGGTTGGTACTCCTGGGGCCTGTATGTTCACAAGCATAACAATGAGCCGGAGGTAGCTATTACAATAGTCATTGGAAGATTACAAGGCTTGAGGTTTTGCACAGTAACTTACCGAAGATGGCTGAGACCATTTGGGATATCTGCCGTTTCAAGTCAGATGACTCAGTTGTTGCCTCTGCAAGAGCTGTTTCTGCCATCTCGGCACGAGTCACCAGTGAAGTCTTCTCATCAGCCCAAATTTTCTTCTCTGACTCAAAATTTTGCTTCAACTTCTCTTGTTCAGAGATTCTGAATTCAAACGTGGAGTTGGCTTTCTGAGTTTCAAGCTCTTGAATTTTCAGCTGGCTCTTCAGGTCAGCAAGCTCCGACTCAAATTGACTTATGGTGGCCTGCATTGATACCAGATTATGGTAAGAATCATGGTAAGGTAACATTCAAGTCCCAAATATTTTACAAGTCAAGACATTTGGCACTTGGGGGCTAATGTATGCTTAAAGAATTTTTAACCTACCCTACCGAGTCATACATATTAAGTCTCAAGCACTTTACAAGTAAAGATACTTGACACTTGGGGGCTAATGTGTAATACAAGTTCAAGTATCATGCTATCACCGGGTTAAATATATTCTCTTTAAACCGGACAAGCCAACAGTAAGTAGATTTCTAAGTCTACAGCATATTCATTCATAAGCAATAGACTTGGGGGCTGGTACAGTATGTAAGATTCAGGAAAATAGCATCAGTTATACCTCAGATTTGTGCTGTATTTGTTTCACCATGTCAATTTCCAGGTCACGACTATTATGCACTTGGTTCAGATAGCCTGAGACTATATCACCAATGCTTAAGTGAGTATAGTCAGTGATGTCCTGTTTGGCTTTTCGATGTTGGGAAAATTCTTCCTTGGCAGTGCATTGGGCAGAACGGAGGTCGCCCGGTTCAACAAATTGACTCTTGGATATTCAACTTCCGGTCGGTCGTCTTGGCGGACTAGGAGCTTCCGGTTATCGAGTTGTGGATAACATCTTCAAGGCGGGTCGGTCGGCACCGAATATCGAAGCCGTTCAGGGCGGTTGATGGGTGGAGCTGTCAGGAGCGGACAAGTCAAGCGCCGGTTCAGTGACAACTGGGTCTTGGGATGGCTTATTTTTCCTTGCCCTCTTGCTGGGCTTCACTTGCAGGCTGTCAATAAAGGTAGAAGGATGAGTATTAAAGCATAAGTACGGAAAAACTTAAAGTAAGAAAGGTTACATTACCCGGGACCCGTTTTGAAAGCCGGCATGTTTGATTGCATAGACTCGTCAGAAGAAGGAGAGGTATCCTGATAACTAGAGTCAGATGAATTGAGAGGTTGGCGAATGAAACCTGCCAAAGGTAAAACAAAATGTAAATCGGAGATAACCTCGGTCCGACGCTTCCTAATTACATCGGGTAAGCCGGAGGAGAGTTCTGCGTCTTGATTGGCCCGAGTCTGCCTCCGGTTTTCAAGCTGTTGTTGCTTTAAAAGAAATTGAGGATCTTGGTAAGCTAGAGGATGTGAAAATCTTACTTTCCGGGTCACCCTTCAGATTTTTTGCTTTGGCAAAGGCTCTGAGTCAGAGGAGATTATAGTTACCTCTTCGTCAATTGCTTGACTGTTCCCTGTATCCTCCTGAAAGGATAGAATGTCAGTAAAATAACGACAAAGGATTTAAGAAAATCAAAGGATTACCTCTTCATCATCCGAAGAAGAGTCATCCAATTTAAACATATCGGAGGTGCTGAGTTTCTTCTTCTTTGAGGTTCCCATCTTGGCGGCTTTCCTTTCGTTTTTCTTGGCTGCCCTGGCTTGTTTGGCAGCCTCATGATCATACTTGACCTTCCAGAAATTATCACCGGCCTGTGGAAAAAGACAAGGAATTATAAGTACAAATAAGGTATAACATGTTAGAAAGTATTTATTAAGATTGATAACTCACTGCAGGGGCCGGGTTCTTCTTGCAGAAGGGAAGTAAGCCGAAGGCCTTGCTAGTTACAGTGCCCTCCTTCAGCAGTGACTGGGTTGTAGCATCTACCACATCATCTGGTAAGTCGTCGGGACTACGACGCATTGGATCATCCTTCTCGCCTGTGTAAGTACACATTAAGCCGGAGCGGCGCCTTAATGGTAGTATTCGCCAGGTGACCCAGACTCGGACCAGATCGATGTCGTTTAACCCGTTTCCTAAAAGAGCATTGATCTTCTTGATGGTAGGATTGAGAGGCAGGCACTCAACAGCGGTCAACTTATCCGCCAGCTGATGGTTGGATTCAAGGCGCAGGGCGCGGAAGCCGGGCAGAGGCCTCTCATCAGCCGATGAAGTGTCTTGACAGTAGAACCACGTCTGGTTCCAATCTTTTGGGTGACTCGACAGCTCAGCATAAGGAAAAAGACAATCTCTTCGCCGCTGGATTGAGATGTCGCCAAGCTCAAGACTAGGCCCGTTGGCATGTTCATTCTGCCGGTTCAAGTAAAAAAGTTCTCTGAACAAAAGCAGACTTGGCTCCTCTCCCAGGTACACCTCGCAAAAGACTTGGAAATTGCAAAGATTTGACATGGAATTGGGTCCAATGTCTTGAGATCTAAGATCAAAGAAATTCAAAACTTCCCTGAAGAATTTTGAGCTGGGAGGGGCAAATCCCCGGTTCATGTGATCCGTGAAAACTATCACCTCCCCTTCTTTGGGTTGAGGCCTCTCTTTAGACGGGTCAGAGGCATGATAAGACATGATCTCCTTTTTTGGCAGGTGACCAGACTTCACGAACTCAGCAAGTTTACTCTTAGTAACTATGGGTGGGACCCAATTGCAGGTTACAGGGGCCTTGGCCGCCTTAGGTGCCATGACAATAGTTGGACTATTACAAAATAAGAAGATCCGGTTCAATTTTAACCCGAGAGAAATATCCTAATTATTCAATGTGGCGGCTTAATAAGGGGCCTGATGATATAAGGATAACTGTGCAACAGTATCTAAGCCGCCACATGTATCAAAAGCAGTTCAAACTTCTTAAAGGTCATAAGAAGCAAGTAAGGTTAACAGATCAATGTTATCTATTTAAACTGGCTACATAGACGGTTGCGTTTAAGCGTATTTGATAGAAGCAGTTTTCCGGGTGATACAAACATGTTTCATAAACTGCTACTATTATTTTAGATCAGAAGGCAGTTCTGACAAGAAAATTTTCTAGATATAAAGCTGATGCAGATGTGTTCATAGGTTTGAATAAGGCTCTTATGCAGAGAAAGGGATCCGTGTTCTATCCAAAACAAGTGCGAAAACAACTACTGCGGCCATTTTATATCATTCTCAGATCAGAAGAGGCGTCTGAGAGGAAAACTAACAAGGGTTTGGCTCTAATGATGATGAACTCCGACGAACTCAAGGAAGCTCTAATGCGGATCTAAGCAAGGAAGGGAAGGGAACTTACGGATCTGGATGGGCTGTGGAGGTTCGTCGCGTTTTCTCTGGTCCAACCAGGTCGATGCAGCAGCCTGGGATGGTGAAGACAGGAAGCTCGACAGTGGCGGCGGCGAAGCTCGAGAGGAGGCAGGAGGAAGAAGACGACTGAAAGAGGGAAGAATGGAAGACCTAGATCGCGCCTATTTATAAGGAGAGGATAACTAAGACGGTGCAGGAAACAAGGAGATAAGAGTTATTATCCAGCGGCCCTGACGCCTCGATTTTTGGAACAGTCAATAAAAGCAGAGATCCGTTGAAGGATACAGTGGAATAGAAAAGGAATTTAAGAAAGGATGATGTCATGCCGGGTTAACACGGATCCATAAGATGACGTCATGGTGGGTTAAAGAAAACCTTTGGCACAGTCAGAAGACTGAAGATTTATTCTTTAAGATATTTTAAAGATTGACATGAACAGGTTCAAATCAATCTGGGGCCTAATGTTGGGGATATAACTATTTGTGTAAGCCGCCCAGGAGGGGCCGGGTTACGCAAAGAGGATTCACCAGAGAGAAGCCCAAGACCAAGCATGAAGATGGTAGTTCAATAAAGGGCTTAAGGCCCGCAGGCGACTTAAGGCCCGTTGTAGTAAACCGCCGTAATGGCATGACTTGTATCATAAGGTAGATTTAACTAGTCACCGAGCCGAACATTGTTATAAGCTGGCCGGGACTCTGTAAGCCACAGGGCGTCAACCTGTGTATATAAGGGGACGACCTGCTGGTGGCTTAGGGCAAGAAACAATTCATCGAGAGCCGGGCATAGCGTATCTTGCTCCTTGGTCATCAAAACATCAATACCAACCCAACTAGACATAGGCCTTACCTTCACCGTAAGGGGCCGAACTAGTATAAAACCTCTCGTGTCCTTTGTCCCGATTTAACCCCTTCAAGCTTCCTAGTTGCAATGGCTCCACAACTAAGTCCTTTCACGAGGACATCTGACGTGACAATTCCACGAGAGGTGGGAAAACCCTATTTATCGCAATGAGCGTTAGATAGTCGCAAATTCGCACCTGACGTCCAAGCTGGGCTGGAATGTTTTTTGTGCTATTTTTATATTTTTCTTTGGTCTTTTTTCCTGTCGAGTTATTTTTTCTCCCTTTTTCATAAATTCAAAATATTCAAAAAACTTCATAATGACATAAAAATTTGATTTTTTTAAAATGTTCAGAACTTTAAAATATGTTTCTATTTTTTCCATTTCCTTCTCTTTTTCTTTGGTCTTTTTTTTCCTTTCAAGTTTATTTTTTTCTCCCTTTTATTCATAAATTCAAAATTTTCAAAAAACTTCATAATATCATAAAATTTTGGTTTTTCTAAAAATGCCTAGAACTTTAAATATATTCTATTTTGAAAATGTTTAGAACATTAAATATGTGTTCTCATTCCAAAATAGTCGCAAATTCGCGTAGGACACCCGAGCTGGGCTGAAACATTTCTTTTATTATATGTTATGTTTCTATTTTTCTTTTTCCATTTGTTTCTATTTTACTTTCATTTTCTTTTTTCTTTTTTCCTTTCAAGTTTCTTTTTCTTTCTCCCCTTTTTTATTAAAACCAAAATTTTTAGTAAAATTCATGATATAAAAAAAATCGAATTTTCAAAAATGTTTTGGATTTTAAAATATATTCTATTTTGAAAATGTTCAGAACATTAAATTTTTGTTCTTGCCTATGTTACAAGGTGTGAATTTGAGTCAGACTCAATACCCGACCACTGCAGAAGATAGAGAGAAAATGAAAGTCATTCCCTATGCCTCAACCATATGTTATATCATGTATGCAATATTGTGTACCAGACCTGATGTGTGCCTTACTATAAGTTTACAGGGATGTACCAGAGTAATCCAGGAGTGGATCACTGGACAGCGGTCAAGAACATCCTAAAATACCTGAAAAGGACTAAGGATATGTTTCTCGTTTATGGAGGTGGCAAAGAGCTTGTCATAAATGGTTACGTCGATGCAAGCTTTGACACTGATCCGGATGACTCTAAGTCACAAACTGAATACGTATTTATATTGAATGGTGGAGTTGTCAGTTGGTGCAGTTCCAAGCAGAGCGTCGTGGCGGGATCTACGTGTGAAGCGGAGTACATAGCTGCTTCGGAAGCAACAAATGAAGAAGTCTAGATGAAGGAGTTCACATCCGATCTAGGTGTAATACCTAGTGCATCGGGTCCAATAAAAATCTTTTGTGACAATACTGGAGCAGTTGCCTTAGCAAAGGAATCCAGATTTCATAAGAGAACCAAACACATCAAGAGATGTTTCAATTCCATCCGCAATCAAGTCAAGGAGGGAGACATAGAGATTTGCAAGATACATACGGATCTGAATGTTGCAGACCCGTTGACTAAGCCTCTTTCATGAGCAAAACATGATTAACGCCAAGACTCCATGGGTGTTAAAATCATTACTATGTAATCTAATTTATTGACTCTAGTGCAAGTGGGAGACTGAAGGAAATATGCCCTAGAGGAAATAATAAAGTAGTTATTTATATTTCCTTATATCATGATAAATGTTTATTATTCATGTTAGAATTGTATTAACCGGAAACTTAGTACATGTGTGAATACATAGACCAAACAGAGTGTCCCTAGTATGCCTCTACTAGACTAGCTCGTTAATCAAAGATGGTTAAGTTTCCTAACCATAGACATGTGTTGTCATTTGATGAACGGGATCACATCATTAGAGAATGATGTGATGGACAAGACCCATACGTTAGCTTAGCATAATGATCGTTATGTTTTATTGCTATTGCTTTCTTCACGACTTATACATATTCTCCTGACTATGAGATTATGCAACTCCCGAATACCGGAGGAACACCTTGTGTGCTATCAAACGTCACAACGTAACTGGGTGATTATAAAGATGCTCTACAGGTGTCTCCGAAGGTGTTTGTTGGGTTGGCATAGATCAAGATTAGGATTTGTCACTCCGAGTATCAAAGAGGTATCTCTGGGCCCTCTCGGTAATGCACATCACTATAAGCCTTGCAAGCAATGTGACTAATGAGTTAGTTGCGGGATGATGCATTATGGAACGAGTAAAGAGACTTGCCAGTAATGAGATTGAACTAGGTATGATGATACCGACGACTGAATCTCGGGCAAGTAACATACCGATGACAAAGCAAATAACGTATGTTGTTATTGCGGTTTAACCGATAAAGATCTTTGTAGAATTTGTAGGAACCAATATGAGCATCCAGGTTCCGCTATTGGTTATTGACCGGAGATGTGTCTCAGTCATGTCTACATAGTTCTCGAACCCGTAGGGTCCGCACGCTTAACGTTCGATGACGATTTGTATTATGAGTTATGTGTTTTGGTGACCGAAGTTTGTTCGGAGTCCCGGATGAGATCACGTACATGACGAGGAGTCTCAAAATGGTCGAGAGGTAAAGATTCATATATTGGAAGGTAGTATTCGGACATCGGAATGGTTTCGAGTGGTTCGGGTATTTTATCGGAGTACCGAGGGGTTACCGGAACCCTCCGGGAAAGTATTGGGCCTAAGGAAGCAAGAGGGAAGCCCGCGGGGGGGTGGCGGCGCCCCCCACCTAGGGAGCCTGAATAGGACAAAGAGGAGGGGACGCGGCCCCCATTTCCTCTCCCTCTCCCTCTCCTTCCTTTTCCCTCCGGTGAAGAAAGGAAGGGGGGGATCCTACTAGGAGTCGAGTCCTAGTAGGACTCCCTCCCATGGCGCGCCCCCTCCTGGCCAGCCGCCTCCTCCTCCCCTCCTTTATATACGGGGGCGGGGGGCACCCCAAAGGCACATCAATTGTTCTCTTAGCCGTGTGCGGTGCCCCCCTTCACAGTTTACTCCTCCGATCATATCGTCATAGTGCTTAGGCAAAGCCCTGCACGGATCACATCACCATCATCGTCACCATGCTGTGGTGCTGACGAAACTCTCCCTCGACACTTTGTTGGATCAAGAGTTCGAGGGACGTCATCGAGCTAAACGTGTGCTGAACTCGGAGGTGCCGTATGTTTGGTACTAGATCGGTTGGATCGTGGAGACATTCGACTACATCAACCGCATTAACTTAAGGATTTCGCTTTCGGTCTAGGAGGGTACGTGGACACACTCTCCCCTTCTCGTTGCTATGCATCTCCTAGATAGATCTTGCGTGATCGTGGGATTTTTTTTTGAAATTGCATGCTGCGATGCCCAACAGCTGGGTCTTCGAGGGCATGATTTTGATCCTTCAACTCATCTTTTTTGGATTTTTTCGTGCCTTACTAACACAGGTCGTCTTGGCGCCTACCAATGTGTTGGTCCATATACGGACTGATGTGCATCTCACATGCTAATTTACGCAACTAGCATCATATTGTAGCCCCTACGTACTTGGCCCAAGAGAAAAAATTGCTCCGTCACATAGGCTGTATTGGGATTTAACTTCCCTACTGGGTCGTCTGAGGGAGCAGTTTTTTTCTTGGGCCAATAAAAGAGAATATGTTGGTTTGACTCGAATAAAAAAGTTGTGCGCACGTGAGCGCTAAAATAATCAAAGAGAATAAACCCTGATAGAGAAGAGACATTGATGTCTGGTTATGCAATATGCTAATGAAACGGAATTTATGCGCTACATTAGTAATCCATCCAGTTACGCCATTGTAAGAGAGAGTGGTCGAAGCAACCGTGCTCTGAAGGTTGCCGCATAGGTACCAAATGAGGAGGCAGACACAACCCCGAGACAGAGGTAGACCCGAAGGAAAAAAGGGACGAGTTGGATGGTTGCCGCCATGCCGACTAACCCCATCACTATCAATATCTCGCGGGACAAACATGACCTGCTAGAAGACCATAACGCCTCTTTCTATCGCACTGCTACAGAGATCATTTTTGGTGGAGGCATCAATTATCTCTTCCATTGCTTCTAAAAAAACATCACTCATGTTACAATGCACGGGCGCATATGTGCTAGTATCACCTAGCGAAATGAATTCTCTGGCGCACGTCTCCAATAAAGTGGAATCAGACGCTCGGGCGGCTTCAGATTGTACTTATCCCTAAGGCCTCGTTTGTTTCGCGTGGATTGGGGGGTTTCGAGCTGGTATTCCTCGCGTGGCCCAGAATCCTCGCAAATACCCGTTGGCCGATTTGGTACCCGGGGTTTCGACGGCCCAACCCTCTCGATTCCCTGTTGATCCATCAGTTTCCACGCGCTTTAGAAGCCTCGAGCCCCCCTCGAGGATTTGCTAGCCCGACCTGAGACGCCGCCGCCCGACCTGAGACGCTGCCGCCGACTCCTCCAAGACGCCGCCGCCAACTCCTCCCCAAGACTGTAACGCCCTCGATGCGGCTATATCTCCCACGTGTCGAAGCACGACTTAGAGGCATAACCGCATTGAAAGCAATGTCGCAAGTGAGGTAATCTTCACACAACCCAAGTAATACATAAGGGAAAGAGATACATAGTTGGCTTACAATCGCCACTTCACACAAATACATGAATAAAGCATTGCATCATCCAGATACAATCAAGGTCCGACTACGGAACCAAAATAAAAGAAGAACCCCAAATGACAAAAGGTCCCCGATCGACCCCAACCGGGCTCCACTATCGATCAACTAGAACGAAACAACACAAAGGGCAAGATATTCATCGAGCTCCTCCTTGAGCTTGGTTGCGCCACACCTTTCGGTAACATAGGCACCGCAAACTGGTTTTGAAGTATCCGGTGAGTCACGAGGACTCAGCAATCCCATTACCATGGGTATCAAGACTAGCAAAGCTTAATGGGAAAGGAACGGGTAAAGTGGTGAGGTTGCAGCAGCGACTAAGCATATATGGTGGCTAACCAACGCAAATAAGAGCGAGAAGAGAATCAAGCGGAACGGTCGTGAAGCTAGCAATGATCAAGAGGTGATCCTGAACACCTACTTACGTCAAGCATAACACAGAAACCGTGTTCACTTCCCGGACTCCGCCGAGAAGAGACCATCACGGCTACACACGCGGTTGATGCGTTTTAATTCGGATCTGGTGTCAAGTTGTCTACAACCGGACATTAACAAATTCCCATCTGCCACATAACCGCGGGCACGGCTCTCGAAAGTTTAAACCCTGCAGGGGTGTCCCAACTTAGCCCATGACAAGCTCTCGCGATCATCGAAGAATAGACCTTCACCGAGACACTCCGATCGACTCGGTATCCGGTACATCAAGACATTTCGACAATGGTAAAACAAGACCAGCAAAGCCTCCCGCTGCCGACAAATCCCGATAGGAGCTGCACATATCTCATTCTCGGGGCACACCGGATGAGCAGACGTCGGGTTGGCATAGACCACAGTTGCCCGGGGGCGCGGACATCGCTCGGTTTGGACCAGCACTTAGACAAGCAACGCCCGGGGCTAAAATAAAGATGACCCTTGGGATGCGCGACTCTCAAGGGAAAAAGGTAGTAGGTGAGGCAAATGGTAAAACCAATGTTGGGCCTTGCTTTGGAGGAGTTTTATTCAAAGCGAACCGTCGGGGTCCCATAAATCACCCGACCGCGTTAGGAGCATAAAATCCGGGAACATAACACCGGTATGACGGAAACTAGGGCGGCAAGAGTGGAACAAAACACTGCATAAGGCCGAGCCTTCCACCCTTTACCAAATATATAGATGCATTAATAATATAAGAGATATTCGATATCCCAACCAAAATCCTGTCCACCATGGAGAAATCTTCAACTTCACCGCAACTAGCAACGCTATAAGAGGGCTGAGCGAAAGCGGTAACATAGCCAAACAACGGTTTGCATAGGAAAGGTGTCAAAGGTTAGGGGTTCATGGCAATTTGGGATGGCTGGACAAACAGTAATAGGTAGCGCAGCATAGCGAAAGAACGAGGCAACTAGCATAGCAATGATAGTAGTGAGATCGGGTAGCGGTCATCTTGCCTCAAATCCCGCTAGGAAGAAGAACGAGTCCATGAAGAAGACAAACGGACGTCGATTTAACGAATCCTCACAACTCCTGAACGGAACCGGCTAACGAGAGAAGCAAACCGAAAGAAGCAAACAACATGGTAAACAACCATCGCATAATCATGGCATGATGCACAACCAAGTATGATGCATGTCCGGTTTAATGAGGCATGGCATGGCAAACTGCAACACACAAAACTACAAGTTAAGTGGAGCTCAATATGCAACGAGTTGCATATTGACGGAACACCACATCAATTATTTAGTTCTCTCTTGTTTAAGCTACCCAACAGTATTAAATGTTGATTAACATGGCAAGGGGTGAAGCATAACAAAACTACCTAACTAGGCAAGTTTAAATGAGGCCGGAAGAACAAACAACAATTCCGGAAAAACCTCATATGCAATTTATGAATTTGCTACTGTTCTGCCCTAAAACATATTTTAAAGTTGTTAAACAGGAAAATAAAGAGGACCATGTTAATCTAGGCATTTTTCCACCCCATTTACATATAAAGAACATTTAAATCCGAGCTACGGTTAATTAGTTATGAATTAAATCATTTTAGCATGTCATTTAAGCAAATTTAATCAAACAACATTTTAAACATTTTAAACATGGATGAAAATGGCATATTATTAAACTACACAATCTTCTGAGCAATTTACATATATAAATTATTTTAATCCGATGCACGGTTAATTAATTATTGATGCATGAACATTAAGGGGGTTTTCTGCAAAACTGGCAGTCTCTCGATAAAAGCTGAATTCGCAGATCTGGAAAAAAATGCTACGGGCCGAAAGTGACTGGCCCAACAGGAACAGGAGGTGGGGGGGAGCTCACCACGGGCCAAGGCCCAGGTCGGTGATGAGGTGAGGCCGGCAGTGGCTGCTGGGACCGGGCAGCAGGGCGAGGCGGCGGCGGCGAACGGCGGCAAGCAGCGCCAGCGGCGGCGGATCCGGCCAGCTGGCTCGCCATGGGCTCTGGCGGTCGCGTGGTTGGCGGCGCGCGTGCCACGTGGCAGGACGGGAGTGGACGGCGCGGCGGGCGTGTCCGGCCAGTCTGGACATGTCCGGCCTGTGGAGGGAAAAATCTAGGGTTTCGGGGGGATTTGATCCGCGAATTTCGGGGGAGGTCTAGTTTTATAGGTAGAGGGAGCTAGGAGAGTCCAAATGAGGAGCGGTTTTCGGCCACGCGATCGTGATCGAACGACCGAGAGCATGGAGGGGAGTTTGGTGGGTTTTGGGCCACTTTGGAAAGGATGTTGGGCTGCAACTCAAAGTGGGCTTCTGCGGTTACCCGGTTAACCGTTGGAGTATCAAAGTACCTCCAAATGGCACGAAACTTGACAGGCGGTCTACCGGTGCTATACCAAGGCCGCTTGGCAAACCTTGGGCCATTCCGAGAAAGTTTAACACCCGCACACGAAAAGAGAGAAGAAGGGGACACCGGGTGAGATAGGAGCGCCGGATTGCAAAACGGACCTCGGGGAAAATGCTCGGATGCATGAGACGAACACGTATGCAAAATGAAATGCACATGATGACATGGCAAAGTGCAACACGCAAGCACATGACATGGCAACGAAGGCGAATAACTGGCGGACACCTGGCGCATCGAATCCGGGGTGTTACAAAGACGCCGCGCCGCCTCGACGCCTCGATGCCGGCGATCTCCTCCGGCATACCGGACTTCTCCCCGGTGGTTAGTAACTGCAGTCCCTCCCCTCCCCTCCCCATCCTCTCCATGGCTGCCACCTCCCGCACGCCCTCCGTCTGCCTCGTCCTCATCGGCAAGCGCGCCATGAACGGCGTCTCCTACCCAGCTAGCTTGCCAAGAACGCCGTCCTCTTCTAGCTCCTCTTCTACCATAACCCTAGAGGTCGAGATTTGTCTCAATCTGCCGGGGTGTGAGTCGCAGGGCTCGGAGCGATTGCCACTGTGCTGCTGCTGCTGCTGTGACGAGTGCTAGTGAGATTGGCCGTGGACGCCGTGCTGCTGGCCCTTATCGTGTGGCGGGTGCTTGTGGACCTGCCTCATCTCCAGGTTGTGGATCTCCTCCATCATTGGCTTCCACAGCCTCACCCTCGTGTTGATGAACCAGTTCAACACCTGCACCGCCATTATTAACCCAACATGTCAACCAAGCTCCAGAAACAAAATGACATGGTAGAGGCAACAGTGACCAGCTTTGTTGCTTACCTGATTCCTTGTTAGGCCCGTCTGCTTGGCCAACATTTGCTTGTTGCCATCAGTAGGATACCTGCAAAGTTTCAACCCGAATATCAGACCAATGCAACAGTACTCTTGATTGCAACACGTTCAAAAGGGAGATGCGTATCTGTTTTTCCTATTTCCAATCTTTACTTTCAACTCTTGCAATTGTTAGTAAACGATTCTTACTCTCAGATGTACCATGATAACAACTACACTAGTAAAAAATAGGATGCAGATAGACAAAAGATGGTTTACAGCATTTGTTCTTGTGAAGAAAGAAAGAGTTGCTATAGAAAAGTACATGATCATAGTCACCACTTAGTAGTGTGAAGTCATCTGCAATTAGAACTCACTGGCTAGTGCACTGCTTTTACAAGATTGCAATTTCTGCTCATATTTGATTTTAATCTACTTGGAGACTTTGGAGGTGTCTATACCATTGAAGCCCATGTAATATTGGTGTGTGGTAGCAACAAACTGCTCAACCCATGTAATCGAAGCCTAGGAATGGAATGAGCAGTGCGGCCCAAAAAAGAACTAGCATTAAGTTTAGGCTACAAATGTTTGCAGCAAACATTCAGTTGCATACAGGACTTGTCTCTTTTGTTCCTAGCATTGTTGTATCTTAATATTACTTTCATTTACTACATCCTTGTAATCTAGGGAACCATATCTGCAAGCTAGAGTTTAGGCTATATATTTTTTGCAGAGTTTATAAATCTATGTAGAATAATTAGGATTCAACAAGCGTAAACCTGTTACTTCCCTTGCCAGTGAATTGACCTGATGAAATGAATGTAGTTTATACCTGATTGCTGTTGTTTATTCAAGGGAAAACTCTTTGATTTTGGTCTTGATTCTAATTGTCCATCTTCTGCATGTATTGGAACAAACCATCCTACGATGTTTCTATTCAAATGTGTGTGTCGTCAGATTAGAAATAATGATGAAATTCTGCTACTTATAATACTTATGATGAAATGTGTTTGACTCTTATTTTCACAGCCTGCCGCTTGGATCCTTGTTGGGGTGGATGAGTTACCTCCTTCTTGGGAACCTGTTGCCATGCCAAACTTTGGTAAGCTACATGAGCCCTCTTGAGCTTGTTTCTTTGCCGATGTAGTCATACTTAATAGCTCTTGGTCATTGCACATCTTGGCACACTGATGATATAATATTCTAGATCATTATGTATGTCTTAGTGAATATAATCATTTTAATAGTAGTGAATTTTGATGGTTATATGATTTTGCCTTTTCTTGCCAAAAAAGG
This sequence comes from Aegilops speltoides, assembly GCA_021437245.1. Taxonomy (NCBI): domain Eukaryota; kingdom Viridiplantae; phylum Streptophyta; class Magnoliopsida; order Poales; family Poaceae; genus Aegilops; species Aegilops speltoides. Next base: position 103,155,957 of record CM038146.1, read on the forward strand.
AGGATATAATTGATGTGGATCCGAGAAAACTACCCTTGACCGTTTGATTCAAGGGTCTATATATATGTCAATTCATGATCAGCTCAACTAGCTTAGCTCTCGCGGCTGATTGCTTTGTGCAAGACGTACTATATAGCAGCGGCTGCTTTTTTTTCCTTGTTAGAAGTATTAATATATGGTTGTTGGTCGCTTCTGTAGTTTGCATGATTTTCTTGGAATATTATTGTCCTTTGTCCTAACATCCTGTCAAGTTAAACTTGAATAATCAAGAGAGCGTGGCCTTTGGTCTTGTCCCAGCTTCTAATGAGTAAAATGAATTTGTACATGGAAAATTTCTTTGCTACTCCGGAGTGTCTACACTAAAAATTTGATACCGTTGTACACTGAAAATCAGGAGTACAAATTTGCCTGCTTGATCTTGCTCCTTGCTTGCTTGCTGTTGGAACAAATCAGGAGTAGTATCGAACTTCAATAAAATTGTTGATCTTGTGTACAAATGCCATTAAACTGTTGGAGTACTCCTGTTTGCTTGTTGCGCACCTACAAAAAGAAAATGAAGAAAAAAATAAATTAATGTTGCTTGCTGGAAACTTTGCTTTAATATATACAACTTGTTTCTTGCTAGTAGTACAATGCTCCTACTACAAGTACAATACTCCTTGCTTGTTCTATTCCCGAAACTTGCTATACTACAGGCCTACTTATGTTCCAGAAGGCACTCTAATGTTCATCTAGCAAAACATATAGTTATAAGTTATTCTGAAGGCACTCTAATATTCATCTCTTTTTGTTTCATCAGGTTCTCAAGCACCAAAAGAAGCAACAATAAACAAGCTGGAGGGATAACTTTCTCTCAGATTCTCAAAGATAGATGATCATGACACCAAAAGATGGATATATCTTTATGCGAAATTATAACTGATCTTGAGCTATTCCAGAAGTACTTGTGTTGTGTTATCTTTGCTGCAAAATTATGTTGGGGCTGTGATGAACTGTTGTTGCTGCGAAAGATCATGTTGTCATGATAAATTATGATTCCTGGGATTTGGGTTTCGAAGTCATGTTGTTATGATAAATTATGATGTTGTGATGATATATTGATTTCGAGTCATGCAAAATTATGTTGCTGCTGGGAAAAACTACAGCTAAATTATTCCCCTGTAGCAACTTTTCTCATTTTTATTAGGTGGCCTTTACAATTCTGTAGCAAGGATATAAGGGAGTTAGTTACATTGTAAAGATTGAATTTTTAGATGTTCTATACCATATTATGTCAATTTGGCAAACCCTGCCTATCAAACAGAAATTTTAAACGAAGAGGATTGGGGATGAAGGGGTTTTGGGGATTCAAGGGGCTTTGAGGGGATTGGGTGGAAAGGAGGGATTCACCAAATCCTCCCAAATCCCCTCCTCCGAAATCCTCCCAAATCCCTTTGTGCCAAACGAGGCCTAATGCTTGCCTCGTACTCTGTATATATCCCATACCGAGTCGGATCGGAAGCCTATCTATATTTTCGACACGACATGTTCGTGAAACTTAAGGCAGGGGTTACGTGGACTTCTTTGGTCGGCAGCGGAAGTGTGTATGCGCCACCCGCCTAGTCAGAAAACCAAGCGCAAGTCTAACCGAACATACTCTTTCTCGATCGCTTGTCAAAGAAAAAAAAAGAAAAACTCTTTCTCGATCGTACTCGTTCCGGACGGCGGCTGCAGCCACGGCTAGATGGCGGAGGAGCATGTTAGGACCCAGCCGCCGGCCGGCGGCTCTCCACTTCCACGCACGGGGAACGACACCACGGAGGAGACGCGTAAGCGTCCGGCGGATGAGGACGCGGAGCGGTCGGCGAAGCGGCCAGGGGCGGACCCAAGAAAAATGTTGAGAGGGGGCAAAAGAAAATTGCCATATTCATGAATTAATAATGCAATTCTCCTTATAAACTAAAACCTAGGTAAAATCACTTCATTCTCCATGAGATAACCACATTCATTGCAAGTCTAAAAAAACAAATTGAAATAAAATGACATACATTAGTATTTCAATCCCTTGTTCCAAAGTTGCGAAAGAGAACATTGACACATTGTTTAATATAATCCAACCTACAACCTGGAAGAAAAAAAACGTTGTCAAATGGAGGGAGAATGAAAACATTGAAGAATGCCTTATAAAAATGGAAAAGAGCTTTAGCACATTACCTTTCGTTTCATCCCACGATTGTCTTTCACCTCATGAAAACATTTAACTTTTTTTTAGAGAAGGAGGACGACCCCCGGCCTCTGCATCTGGACGATGCATACGGCCACTTTATTAATATTGACACAAGACCGTACAGAGTCATACAACAATAAGTCTAAAGCCACCAAACTAAGCAACAACTGTCGCTATCCCTATCCACTTGATGTAGGGGCGCTGAAAGTCTGGGCCTCATATCAAACAGACCACGCAGCCAAACCTAACCATCTAAAGACTTGAGGTCCCACCCAGGACGCCTGCCGGGTATGGGCACCCACCAGTCCGGCGTGCTTCTCAACCAGGACCCCTGCCGGGTATGAGGCCGCCGCAGCCACCTGCCACGAACCCATCTTCAGAGCTGCTATCACTTCATTAGAAACTTTTTGGCAATTCTTTTTCTACAAAGCAAATACGACTATGGTTCATACCGATTAGCACTAACATGTCAATTGATCTCCAGAATTGTCCTTGGCTTCAACTTTTTGGGACGATGTTGATGTGGCCCTCACATCAAGTACTTTCTTCTTATATCCTCGTGGTGGTTGGGATTGTAATATGCAATCCGCTTCCTTTCTCTTTGTGTGTCCTCTTCCTTTTAGATGGATGCCTTGGAAGCTTGTTCAAATCAACTAGTTTTCAGGCATCTTGGAGATTGTTGGTTTTTGGAATAACCTCTCCATTACATTCCCAGCAAGTTTTAAGTGCTAAAATGCAAAACATTAAATGAATTGTTATACTAAGTTGAAGTGTGCTGAAAACTAGGAAAAATATATTATTCGAATGAAATTTTGAGTGTGTCAGTCTAGACTAAAATTGGAACTGAAATTTACATCTTACGAAAAATTTGTTTGAACCGACCTAGTCATCCAAACCTGAAAATTATACACATAAATTGATTATACTGATAAGGTTTGTGCATAGAAACTGCCAACGAAGAAAAAAGATTGAAAAGAAAGAACCCTAGTGATCTATATATACGGCTTACTTGTATCAATTAAAACGCTAGAATTGCAGAATTGGGGATGAGTCTGTGTTGCGGCGGCGACGTGGAAGCGCGAGAGATGGGCGGCGGCAAGTCGCTGATGGCCGGCGGCGAGCCGGTGACCGCGTGATGCCGCGATCGCCTGAAAGGCAATTTCGGGGTGGATGTCGTATTGTGCGTTTTTACTTTCTGTCATTCTGTGCGTGCGTGGACTAGGGCCGCATTGATCGATCGAATAATTTATTTTATTTTATTTTTTGAGGGGAGACCAAAATTTATTCATCGAAAACCACAGAGTGTGGGATACAAGTTGTGTCATGAGGTTGGCCTAACCATACATGACGACCGCTGCCGCGGCTTCCGCTGTATGGTTATATATTGTGGTAGGACTCGGGCAAGTTCATCGCAGCTGGAGCGGGAAAGCTCATGCATGTTAAAGAGAGAATTTCTTATTTGGCCTTTTCTTGAAGTTTTCTTTTCTATTTGGCTCAAAATAAAAATGACTTCCCTATTTGACACCTAAAGTTAATTTTGTTCCTTATATGACGCTTCTGTCCATTTTAGGCACTAATGGTGTTAAGTTTGAGGTGAAAAGACCATCTTACCCCTAGTGCATTTTGTAACTATTTTGGATGTAGTAAAAAAGCAATCAGTTCACCCATGTTTTTGGGATGTTCAATGGATGATGCACAGGTATATGTATGGTTCAATATTTTCTTCCTTATGTAATCTGATTTGTACATTTAAAAGGTGTACAAAACACCGTATAATTTGTATATGTCCCTCTAATTGTCCCACTTAGATAGACATCCATCTAATCATCTAAGTTATCACGCGATCCATATCAACTAAACCATGTCCGATCATCACGTGAGATGGAGTAGTTTCCAATGATGAATATCACTATGTTGATCATATCTACTATATGATTCACGCTTGACCTTTCGGCCTCAGCGTTCCGAGGCCATATCTGCATATGCTAGGCTCGTCAAGTTTAACCCGAGTATTCTGCGTGTGCAAAACTGACTTGCACCCGTTGTATGTGAACATAGAGCTTATCACACCCAGTCATCACGTGGTGTTTCGGCACGACGAACTTTCGCAACGGTGCATACTCAGGAAGAATACTTATGCCTTGAAATTTAGTGAGAGATCATTTTATAATGCTACCGTCGATCTAAGCAAAATAAGATGCATAAAAGATAAACATCACATGCAATAAGTGATATGATATGGCCATCATCATCTTGCGCCTTTGATCTCCATCTCCAAAGCACCGTCATGATCATCATCGTCACTGGCGTGACACCTTGATCTTCATCGTAGCATCGTTGTCGTCTCGCCAACTATTGCTTCTACAACTATCACTACCGCTTAGTGATAAAGTAAAGCAATTACATGGCGATTGCATTTCATAGAATAAAGAGACAACCATATGGCTCCTGCCAGTTGCCAATAACTCTGTTACAAAACATGATCATCTCATACAATAAAATTTAGCATCATGTCTTGACCATATCACATCACAACATGCCCTGCAAAAACAAGTTAGATGTCCTCTACTTTGTTGTTGCAAGTTTTACGTGGATGCTACGGGATGAGCAAGAATCGTTCTTACCTACACATCAAAACCACAACGACATTTCGTCAAGTATGTGTTGTTTTAACCTTCACAAGGACCGGGTATAGCCACACTCGATTCAACTAAAGTTGGAGAAACTGACACCCGCCAGCCACCGGTGTGCGAAGCACGTCGGTAGAACCAGTCTTGCATAACCGTACGCGTAATGTTGGTCCGGGCCGCTTCATCCAACAATACCGCCGAATCAAAGTATGACATGCTGGTAAGCAGTATGACTTGTATCGCCCACAACTCATTTGTGTTCTACTCGTGCATATAACATCTATGCATAAACCTGGCTCGGAGGCCACTGTTGGGAAACATAATAATTTCAAAATTTTCCTACGCACACGCAAGATCATGGTGATGCATAGCAACAAGAGGGAAGAGTATCGTCCACGTACCCTTGTAGACCATAAGCGGAAGCGTTATGACAACGTGGTTGATGTAGTCGTACGTCTTCACAATCCGATTGATCCAAGTATTGAACGCACGGCACCTTTGAGTTCAGCAAACGTTCAGCTCGGTGACGTCCCACGAACTCACGATCCAGCAGAGCTTCGAGGGAGAGTCCCATCAGCACGATGGCGTGATGACGGTGATGATGATGCTACAGATGCAGGGCTTCGCCTAAGCTCCGCTACGATATGACCGAGGTGGATTATGGTGGAGGGGGGCACCGCACACGTCTAAAAGATCAACTGATCAACTAGTGTGTCTTCGGGGTGCCCCCCTGCGCCCGTATATAAAGGAGCAAGGGGGGAGGCCGGCTGGCCCTAGGGGGGGCGCTCCAAGAGGAGGAGTCCTCCTCCTAGTGGGAGTAGGACTCCCCTTTCCTAGTCCCACTAGGAGGGGGAAGGAATGAGTGGGAGAGGGGAAAGGGAAGGGGGGGCACCCCCCTTCCTTGTCCTATTCGGACTCAAGGGAAGGGGGCACGCGGCCTACCCTGGCCGGCCCCTCTCTCTCTCCACTAGGGCCCATCAAGGCCCATTAGCCCCCCCCCCCCCCCCCCCGAGGGGGGGGGTCCGGTAACCCCCCCGGCACTCCGGTAAAATCCCGATTTCACCCGGAACTATTCCGATGTCCAAATATAGGCTTCAATATATCGATCTTTATGTCTTGACCATTTTGAGACTCCTCGTCATGTTCGTGATCATATCCGGTACTCCAAACTATCTTCGGTTCATCAAAACACATAAACTTATATTACCGATCGTCACCGAATGTTAAGCGTGCGGACCCTACGGGTTCGAGAACTATGTAGACATGACCAAGACTCGTCTCCGGTCAATAACCAATAGCGGAACCTGGATGCTCATATTGGCTCCTACATATTCTACGAAGATCTTTATCGGTCAAACCGCATAACAACATACGTTGTTCCCTTTGTCATCGGTATGTTACTTGCCCGAGATTCGATCGTCGGTATCCCAACAGCTAGTTCAATCTCGTTACCGGCAAGTCTCTTTACTCATTCCGTAATGCATCATCCCGCAACTAACTCATTAGTCACATTGCTTGCAAGGCTTATAGTGATGTGCATTATCGAGAGGGCCCAGAGATACCTCTCCAATAATCGGAGTGACAAATCCTAATCTCGATCTATGCCAACTCAACAAGAACCATCGGAGACACCTGTATAGCACCTTTATAATCTCCCAGTTACGTTGTGATGTTTGGTAGCACACAAAGTGTTCCTCCAGTACTCGGGAGTTGGATAATCTCATAGTCATAGGAACATGTATAAGTCATGAAGAAAGCAATAGCAATATACTAAACGATCAAATGCCAAGCTAAGGGAATGGGTCAAGTCAATCACATCATTCTCTAATGATGTGACCCTGTTAATCAAATGACAACTCATGTCTATGGTTAGGAAACTTAACCATCTTTGATTCAACGAGCTAGTCAAGTAGAGGCATACTAGTAACACTTAGTTTGTCTATATATTCACACATGTATTAAGTTTCCGGTTAATACAATTCTAGCATGAATAATAAACATTTATCATGATATAAGAAAATATAAATAACAATTTTATTATTGCCTCTAGGGCATATTTCCTTCACAGTATGTCGACTAGCATGTGTTGACGGGCCAGGCATGCACATCAACCGGGCTAGCGCACTCAAGCATGCTTACTAGCTTTCGACAATGCATCATGAACTTTTGCAACAACAAAGAGAGTGGAATGTGGTTACTTCAAGGTTATGGATCAAGTGACAAAGACTATACTAAATTATGGTTGGCTCAATGTTAGGAACAAAATTTTGGTCTTTTGGTGCATTGGAATTGTATTTGGACTTTTGGTGCATTGGAATTGTATTGCTACAGTACAATCAAATGCCTTTTGGACAACTTAGGAACAATTTTTTTGGGGAACAAAATCGGAGCCTATAATTACGCTTGGAAGCAAGTTTTGGTATATTAAATACAAATCTTGATTCGGAAGGAAACCAATTGATTGTGCGGAAGCTTTTTGTTGCTATGAATCGGCTTTCTTGCTTCATTAGGAAACCTATTGATGGTGCACAATTTCCTAGTGATAAAACAATCTAGAATTACTCCCACCGTTTCTATTCCCTCTGCATATTAGAGTTGACTGAAGTCAAACTTTGTAAAGTTTGACTAAGTTTATAGAAAACAATATAAACATTTACCATAAGAAATCTATATGATGTGAAACTCCATTCAATAATAAATCCAATGGTATTGATTTGTTATTGTATATGTGAATATTTTTGTGTATAAAATTTGTCAAAATTATAAAGCTTGACTTTGATCAAAACTAATACAAGGACTAAATAAAAACAAAGGGAGTACCTTTCTATGATTCATTCTGCCTCCTAAAATTATGGATTGGTTTCCTCAAAGGAAATCATGTGATGGCTGGCGGTTATTAGTTTCCTCATACCACCTGTGGTATAAATTCCCAGGCGCATGCCTCCAATACGGTGAAATCGGACGCACTTTTTTTTTCATGGTTATACATGTCTCATTCATATTGTAAAGATCAAAATATAAGTCACGTAAGGACCGACATAACAAAACTGAAAAGATAGTAGAACATCGTTTTTCCTCTGGTCCTGGCGGCTGGAACCCTAGCCGCCGCCAGGAGGCCAATCTTCTAGCGCCATCCTCCGGCGGCGACCTCGGTCGTCGGTGGTGGTGGTGGTGGGGGGGGGGTCACTGGATCCACACGTCTGGATCGTTTTACTCTCTCGTAGTCTAGGTTTTTAGGTTGCTCATCGTTTTGGCTTCGGCGGCGACAATGATAGTGCTGAATAAATATTCTTCGGATCCATCCCTGACGAGGCCTTCAGTCCTATGGTTGGGGGTGAATTTGGAAACCAATCTGTTCAAGCAAGGATGGCGTGGTGGCGGCGGCATCCTCGTGATGAACTTGTGTCCTCGGGCTCCGTTGTTGCGACGGCGTTTGCTTCGGCGTTGGCGCGGAGCTTGAGAGGTAGTTCAGGAGTGAATGCAGATTGTGATCTGCATCGACAACATCTGGAACACGGAACGTGTGCTGGGTTCGTGGTTCGTGGATGGCAGGTATGGTTTCCTCCTTCAGCGTCTTAGTCGTGGTGGAGTGCCAGATCTGGAGTTCGATGGTGTGTCCGAGGTGTTGCTTCGGTCTGATTCGTTCAATGGCAATGGCTTCACTTTTGGTGAGCCACATTGAAGGTCCGCAAAGCTGTATATCAGCGATGGAGCCGCGTCGAACTTCGATGAGAAGATGATCCGTTATTTTTTTCTTCGGTGACTGCTATGATGATGCCGAAGGCAGATGACGGTTGAAATCGGACGCTCGGCCGGCTTCAGATTGTACTTATACCAAGTGCTTCCCTTTAAACTACATGTAACTTGTCTCGTACTCTCTATATATCCCATACAGAGTCGGATCGGAAGCCACACGACATGTTCGTGAAACTTAGGTTACGTGGACTTCTTTGGTCGGCAGCGGAGGTGTGTATGCGCCACCCGACTAGTCAGAAAACCAAACGCATCAACCAACATACTCTCTCGACCATACACGTTCCGGACGGCGGCTGCTGTCGCGGCTAGATGGCGGAGGAGCACGTTAGGACCCAGCCGCCGGCCGGCAGCTCTGCACTACCACACACCACGGAGGAGACCCGTAAGCGTCCGGCGGATGAGGGCGCGGAGCGGTCGGCGAAGCGGCCGTCGCGGACCAAGCTGCACAAAGCGTTCATGCGATCTCTTGGTGATGTCCGCGAGGCGCAGGCCACGCTGTACGATCCCAAGCGAAGGCGCTTCGACTGCTGCCGCGGCTTTGACTGGGACATGTGCGAGCCCGCCGTGTTCGACCACGAGGAAGAGTGTAAGATTTTTTTTTTCTTTTTTTTTGCGGGAAAAGAGTGTAAGATCTAAATCTTACTATATTCTCTTTCTTTCTCTCTCTCTCTCTCCAAAAATTAGTGTTCACGTTCAAATTAAATCTCTTTAAACTGATAGAGGTTTGCACAACATTCTAATTTTTTCTGAGTTGCTTGTCTTGAGTTCACAGCAACGGCTCGGTTCTCAAGGCCGCTTGACGAAATCCCGGAGTCTCGATTAGACTGCCTGATGATCGCGCTGAATGTGATTCATGTGAAGGTATTGGCCTCCGATGTAGGTTTCCCGATCAGCGTGTTTGGGAATGTGTTGATGAGAGATGACTTGGACTTCAAATGCATCTACCTCTTCCAACGTGATAGAGACAACTGCCAGGTCATCAGCTCACCGGTTAGTACCAGTATTAATGATGTCAAGCTACACATATATACGTACATTGCATGCCTATCATATGGTATTCATTGGTGTATACATACATACATACATACATATATACATACACACATTGCCTAAATACATCAAGCTATACATACATAAATTGCGGAAAAATACCAACAATTTCTTCATTAACTAGATGATTATATAACCGCAAACAGACTCTTCTGAAATTATCCCCTTTTAATCCCGGCTGTGTGTTGCAGGATGAAATGCTAAATTTGATAGGGCCCAATCGAGGACCCGCAGAAGCTGGTGTTTTCTATTTTGAGATCAACCTAAAGATCAGGGGCGAAGAACCTGCTATGGATATGATTTTCAGCAGGACCTTGGTGTACCAAGATTATCCTCTTGATGCATGGACTAAGAAACAACAAGTTTCAAGTTGGCTGAGTACATTAGAGTTTTCATACAGATCTGTGCACTATGCGGTGGAAGCCACCGTTGGGATCAAAATTTTGAGAGGGCCACGATTCTTGCATGGCAGCCTGATATCTTCCACCTCCGAAGAGCCTAGTGAGATGGTGCTATATGACAGTGAGCGCTGGGGTGCCAATACCAAGGTTGCTGAGGATGGGTCCGTGAATCTACATCGTTGTCTAGTAATTCTGCGCGAAGACGAGGATTTATTCCTAAAAGTTTGTGTTTTTGGCCGTCGCCCTAGAAGAGCTAAGCCAAAGACCACTGTCCTTACAGTTGAACATTCTGATAGATCATTCGATATAAAATTAGGTTGTTATCACTTACAAGTCACTGTGTCCTGGTCAGGCATTTTGTTGCGCTAGATAAATCTGTTTGATCAACAAGTAATATGAATTGAAAGGAGTTTCTTTGTTACCACCGTACGTGATTGTAGGGCTGCTGGACGTGGAGTTCCATATTCTCCTCTGCGGCGGAGTACGCTCAGTCATTTTTTTTAAGTTACTTTTAATTACCAAGTGCACACAGAAAACAGATTAGATTAAGTTTAATTGTTAGATTGTGTTTAGTGGACCTAATCATGTGGTGGTAATGGATCTGTACATCTATGGGGCACGTTTAGTGAAAATATGTTTGCTCTTTTATAAAGTACTAGTAGAGAAAACTTTTGGTCTATTCATTTTTCATCATGGTAGTACAAGAACACCACAGTAAAAATTACACCCAGATTTGTAGAAGTGAGTCGAAGGCGCGCCGCCGTCATCGTCCTTCCCCCGCTGGAGCCAGGCAAAACTTGTTATAGTAGACAGTCGAGCAGCCATTATAGTAATACCTCATAGGACTTAATTCTCATCTAGATGTGGTTTAGCAAAACTGACAAAAATATTACTATAGATTTCCGATTCAAATATAGTACTCCCTCTCGGACAAAGAGTATCTCACTAGAACGGTTTCATGGAGGAGAAGGAAAGCGTCAAGTCTATCTCATAAGGCCAGATCTGTCCATGGCTATCTCCTTCGGCTCTTTGTATCTCCGTGCTCACTAGATCAAGAACAAACAATCCGAGGAAAGGAACCCAGATTATCAAACGGTTGCTCCTGGGGCAAAACCACTCTAACCTTGTTTCCAACACTGCCCAGTCTTTGCACGATGGTCGGAAATATGCCAGGCCTGCATCTTCGACGAGCTTCTGAACGTCGATAGATCGCGACAGCATCCAGCTCTCCTCCACGTCATCGTCGTCGCCACCATGATCTCTAGCATACAACCAGATTGATACCTCCAATCCTGATCTCTCTGTTCGTATCAAAGATAGCCGTTCACCCTCGGACGACGTGGCCAACATTAGCCTTTTCTTGGTCGATACTTCATGATTGCCCATCAACAAGTGATTTGGTAGCCTTGTCATTCTTGCCTGGCCTGTGCTTATGTCCACTGCGACTATACGGGTGATCTTGTGGAACCATACTTGTTTGTATGTTGATGAGTCGTAATCTGACACGTTGCTGCACAACCAATGGATGGCACCCCGGCACAATACTGGGGCAGCACGGTAATCACGGTAGGGCATCCGAAGCCTGCTGCCGCTGGGACGAAAGACCGGGCCCCAAGCACCATCCTTCGAGCAGTAGTTTTGAAGGGCCAGTATGCCATCGCGCTCTATTTTCACGGCGAGCACTTGGAACGTGTTGGGGCTAGGGTTTGGCTCTACGCCAACGCCATGACAAGAGTGCAAGAGGTAGTTGTATGTGACAAGCTCGCCAAGGCGGGGTATGGAGGCGCGGAAGCCGGTGAATGGGTTGCACACGCACATCTCCGACGGGAGACCTCGGCAGACAAGGACAAGGCCGTCGCTGCACGCGAGCGGCGAGTACAGCTTCGGTGTCGTGCCTTCCGCCACCGGCACATGGGAAGGTGCCGGCAGGGAGTCCGACCAGTGCCGCCCGTTAGCCGGCGGCAACCATGACGAGCGGTGGGAGAAGGCGAGTTCCCCCGGGTACATCTCACGGTGATAGATGCCGAGGAGGAGGTGACGGCCCAGGTGGCGCCGGATTTCGGCCGCGTTGTCGGTGACGGCGCGGCGCCAGTGCCGCGAGACCGCGGCGCAGCGGAGTATGGAGACTGGGTCCAGACTGAGGAAGACGTGGAGGAGGCAGTCGCTCGTAAGAGACGGCAGCCGCGGCGCCATGGTGATGTTGGAATTCGACCACGAAGTCGCGATCACATCAACACACGAGAAAGAACGGACACTGGAATACCAACGAACCTCAATACATGGCAAAGCCAAGCCACGTATAGTACTGATTTGTACATCTCGCGGTGGTAGAAGCCGAGGAGGATTCACGCTGTCCGTTCGCGTGTCCACGCTGTTTTCCTTCGGGTTTTTTTTTTTTTTTTGAGGGAGAAGAGTATTCCTTGGTCTCTCAAGACTTGACTTGGTGCGCGACACGACGACTCCAGCTCAAAACTAAACAAAAGAGGGGCCACGCGCAGGCCAGTGGGAGCCACGGCCCACGACGCCCCATCTCTCTGCTATTCTTTCTCTCGAATTTTACTTTTTTTTTTAAATCCCCGTCATCTTCTTGATTGACGTGATCCTTTTGTTAGGATTAATTATTTAGTTTAATTAATTAGAATCTCTGTTTAACGACAGCCGGTTTCTTCCCGAACGATCGCATCCTAATATGATGGACGCGTCGTTTAGATCATGCCTCTTGTAAACGTCGCTCCTGTGCGATGCATCTCTTCCAGAGATATAAATATGTACATCATCGACATCAATCGATAGCGAAAGTTACTGTTCATTCGCACTGTTTCTTCACACGTTATCACGCACTTCTCTCCAGCGAGAGCGACAGGCCAGAACTCGTCGGAGAAGAATCTGGAACGGTGAGGATGTCGTCCCTCGCCTCCCTTCTCCTTGGTCTTCTCTGGGAAGAAGGTCGCCGTCACTTCCTTGCCGAGCAGCGCCGCCGGTTCGTCCGCCATAGATGGGGCGCACCACCACACGTATCTGGCCTCGGCATTAACCGCCGCCAGAACTTTGCTGCTGGACGCCGCCATCACACGGCCGCTGGACGCCGCCATCATGCCACGCCGGTGAACCGACGCCCGACCACGCCGGTTGACAACCGCCTGGGTCTGGACCCAGGGCTTGTCGCAGGACCAAGTGCCCCTCCACCTCCGCAGAACGCCGGGATGGGCGTACCAGAGCCTGCAGTTGCCGCTCCATCCGCACCACGGTGGTGCCGTGTGCACGGATATGGCCCGTGCCCCGCTCGCTCTAGTGGCACGCGCCTACCGACACCAACGCCAGCAGAGGAGGAGGAGCGGGAGATCGTCGTCGACGTACATGCACGCGGCTACAGCCCGGCACCGACGCGCGTCGCCGGCGCCGGGGGAGACGGCCTCGTCTTCATCCCGACTCCAGGACGCGCCATGACCACCGCGGGCGCGGTCACCACTGTTGGAGCAAGTGGCAGCGCCGGTCCAGGGCTTGGAGTGGACACCGAGGGGACAAGAAGCGCCCCATGGGCGTTCGGCCGCTCCCCTGCTCCTCCCGGCGAGCAGCGCATCTTCCTCTTCGACACAGGAGGGACACCCGCTACGGACGTCGCTGGCACGAGCAGCAGCGCGGGTCCGCCCGACACTGGCGCGAGCCGCCGTCTTCTCTTCGGGCGCTCCTTCGCTGCCGTCGACCGCCGCCCTGGACGGCGTCCAGGAGCGTGGGATCCGGCGTCGCTCGGGCTCACAGCCAACCTCCCTAACGGCATCGACTACACCCCCTCTTCGGACGAGGAGGATTTGGCCCCTTCGCCGCCGGCGGCTCGCCGGTGAGCGCGCGTACGGCGCGGCGGCCGGAACAGAGGAGGTGGCGCCGCGTCGGATGGGGATCGGGGGCGGTAGGGTAAACCCTAACCGTCGACCCCATTTATGCAGCGAATAAAGCGGCGCCGGGCTGTTGGGCCGAAAGGCCAGATGGGCTTCGACCCAGGCATCTGTTCCGAGCCGAAAAAGAAAGGAAAAATGAAAAAAACGAAATTTACTGTAGCAGTGGGCTGTGCTACTGGTTTGGGTCTATCTGTTGCGACCCAGGACCATTTTTTTTTCATTTTTCTTTCTCTGTTTAGTTCTTTGACTAGCAGTTTGAAGTTGTGACTAGTTATTTAGTAATTTGTGTAAATTACTATATTGTATTGTTCAGTAATTAATGTGTATTACTGTATTGTACAAGTACAATGTATGTCAACGTATATGTTCCGGCAATTTGGCAATTGCTATATGTTGATCAATATACATGCATTGTTTTATTTACAACATAATTAATTTGCTATGAGAGTAAATTAATAAGCATGATGATTGCATGCAGGATATGGCTGACATATCTAAAAAAGAGTTTGCTGAACTTGCCGTCGATGGTTCTAACTATTTGACATGGGCAATGGATGTCAAAATCAATTAGACGGCCAAGGGACTCAATTCCGCTATAACCACACTTGCCCAAGGGACTTCATCTGTAACAGACATAATAAGGTATTCAACATTGCACTTCATTCGACATCATCTTCACCCTGACCTAAAGACAGAGTATCTGATGGAGGAGAGCCCTCTGACACTCTGGAACTCCTTAAAGGAGAGGTATGATCAACAAAGGGCGGTGATGTTGCCTGAAGCGCAACGGGAATGGGCGCTAGTCCGATTCCAAGACTTTAAGTCTGTAGCTACATACAATTCTGTTGTTCATAAGATCAATTCCAAGCTGAGATTCTGCAATAGTGCAGTTTCTGATGCTGATCTTATTGAAAAGACACTTTCTACTTTCCATCCTTCTATGAGGATACTTGCTGAACAGTATCGTCAGCAAAAGTATAAGAAGTATTCTGAGTTGATTTACTCGCTGCTTCAGGCAGAGAAGCACAATGAGCTTCTTGAGAAGAACAATTTGGCTCGTCCAACAGGAACGATGCCTCTGCCTGAATCACACTTCAACTCTAAGAATACTCAAAAGTTCAATGGTTCCAAAAAGAACCGTAGGACATTCAATGGAAAGTGGAAGCGTAATGAGAAGCAGAATAAGTATGGAGTCCAAAAGGGCAAAGGTTCTTTCAAGAAAAATGAAAGGGCTAGCAACACTGGTTGCTTCAGATGTGGTTGTAAGGAACATATTGCAAAGAAGTGTGACACTTCGAAGCATTTGGTGGAATTGTACCAACAGTCACTTGGAAAGGGCAAGAAGGCTCAGGGGAACCAGTATGAAGCACACTTCACTGGCAATGAAGATGGTACCCCTAAGGTTGATGGTTCTCGAGAGGATTCTCCGAACATGGACAACCAGGAGCAGAATCAGCAAGTGGAAGATCCAATACTAGATGTCGATGACATGCTAGTGGAATTTGGGTCTACTGACATATATGGAGACCAGATTTAGTCTCATTTGTCTAAGTATTGTAATGATGTTATTAGACATATTACGTGTGTTGTAAAATAAGTTATGTCCTTAGACATAATGTGTTTGCTATGTCGTGTGACATAGGGCTTGTAATAAGTACAAGACATATATAGTTTGTAATGTATGTATTGATTCTATAAGAGTTTGATTATATACTGAACTTTGTTCTTTTACTCTATAGAACTTCAGGGAATAATACAATGGAGGAGGAAATGTGTTTAGTGGATAGTGGATCTACTAACACGATACTTAGGGAGATGAAGTATTTCCAAACACTCAAGAAGAGTAATGGAAGTGTCATGACAATTGCTGGTCGAGACACGGTAATTGTTGGTTCTGGTCAAGCTACAATTACACTCCCTATGGGTACTAAACTGGTAATCCCGGATGCTCTCATCGTATCCAGATTCTACTCATACCTTGCTAAGTTTTAAGGATATCCGCAAAATGGTTTCCATGTGGAAACTAATGAAGAAAGTGGGACTGAATGCCTACTCATAACTCAGCAAAAGGGATTTCGAAAGGAAGTCCTTGAGAATTTGCCTTCTCTATCTTCTGGGTTGTATTATACATACATTAAACCAGAGACGCATTTGGCGCACAAGATAGTTTTTCAGAATCTTGATAAGTTCAATATTTGGCATGGTCGCCTGGGTCATCCTGCTATTGGGATGATGCGAAAAATTATTGATGGTTCTGTTGGACACAATATAACAGATAGAAAGTTCCCAAAATCATCGGATTTTGTATGCACAGCATGTGCAACTGGGAAATTGATCACAAGGCCATCTTATGTGAAATTAAAGGATGAGCCGCTTAAATTCCTTGAACGCATTCAAGGAGATATTTGTGGTCCAATACAACCGTTATCTGGACCATTCAGATATTTCATGGTCCTAATTGATGCATCAACGAGATGGTCAAATGTGTGTCTACTATCAACAAGGAACCACGCTTTTGCAAAGCTAATTGCTCAGATCATTAAATTGAGAGCAAATCATCCTGAGCATACGATAAAAATCATCAGAATGGATAATGCCGCGGAATTTAGTTCACGAGCATTTAATGATTACTTGCCTAGCTTTGGGCATTTCATGGAGCACTCAATTACCTTATGTACATACCGTAATGGTCTTGCGGAATCACTTATCAAGAGGATCAAATTGATAGCAAGACCACTCTGCAGAATAGTAATCTTCCACTTCATGTTGGGGGCATGCAGTTTTACATGCTGCAGAATTGATACAAATTCGACCAACCGCATATCATACGATCTCCCGTTGCGGTTAGTGCGTGAAACCAACCAAGTATTTCCCATCTGCGGCAATTCGGTTCGCGGTATATGTACCGATCTCACCACCGCAGCGTACATCAATGGGCCCTCATAGACGAATGGGGATCTATGTGGGTACAATTCTCCGTCAATTATTAAGTACTGGAACCCCGACGAGGATTTGTTTACAGCCCGATGCGCTGATTGCATTTTGATGAGGACAATTTCCGGCATTAGGGGAGAGAATAACCACAAAGAATGCCGAGAAATAGATTGGGATGTGAAGGCATCCAGTCCTTAGATCCACGTGATTTAATGAGTCTCGAATCGGAGGTTCAGAAGATTATAAATTTGCAAAATATTGCAAATAATCTGCCGATGCATTTATGATTATAAAGGTGTCACAAAATCAAATGTTCCCGCTATGAATGTGCGAGAGAGAGTGGATGTGACCCATAGATCTACTCAGCCACCTAAGAGGGGGAGGAATCTGGACACAAAGGACAAGGCTTTGCAAAAGCGTCCAAGGGGAATGAGGAATCCTCAAATAGTAAATGCAAGTCAACAAAGTGTTGATGTTCAACCTAGGGTTGAAGGACACCTGAAGGATGTTGGACATCCGAACCCAACACGTGTGTGCACACAATTTTGGTGTTGGGACATCGGAAGACCTTGATCCAATTGTTGAGGGAAATCACAAAGGATCAAAAGGTATTGATGAGATATCCATTAATTATATTGATTCAGGAGAATCATACAATAGAAAGACTACAGTTGTCGACATTTATTTCGCCTCTAGAATTGCAGAAGGCCTTGATTTGGATCGAGAACCTAAGTCCATGGCAGAGTGCATGAAGCGCTCAGACTGGTCCAAATGGAAGGCAGCAATTGAGGACGAATTGCGCTCGCTCATAAAAAGAGGGGTATTCACTGCAGTAATACCCACTCCTCAGCATGTGTTCCCTGTGGGAGCAAAATGGGTTTTCGTTCGTAAGAGGAACGAGAACAATGAGGTGGTGAGATATAAGGCGAGGCTTGTAGCACAGGGGTTCACGCAGAGACCCGGCATAGACTATGATGAAACATATTCTCCTGTTATGAGTGGAACAACGTTCCGATATTTAATATCACTGGCAGTGAAAATGAATTTGTCTATCCAACTGATGGATGTTGTGACTGCATATTTATATGGGTCACTGGATTGGATATTTATATGAAAGTTCCCGAGGGAATGAAACTTCGAATCCAAAGGCTAATCGCAACATGTATTGCGTAAAGCTTCAGAAGTCATTGTATGGCTTGAAGCAGTCGGGAAGAATGTGGTATAACCGACTGAGTATATTCCTTCTTCAAAAGGGATACTCAAATAATAATGATTGCCCATGCGTGTTTATTAAGAAATCTAAGAATGGATTTTGCATTATTTCTGTGTATGTGGATGACCTGAATATCATTGGGACTACACAAGAAATACATGAGGCAAGTAATCATCTTAAGACGGAGTTTGAGATGAAAGATCCGGTAAGACTAAATTTTGTTTGGGCTTGCAACTTGAACATCTTCCTTCAGAATACTTGTTCATCACCGCTTATATCCAAAAGATTCTTGAGAAATTTAATATGGATAAAGCATATCCATCGAAAACACCAATGGTTGTTAGATCTCTTGATAGAGATAAAGACCCATTTAGACCTAAGGGTGATGATGAAGAGGTATTAGGACCTGAGTTTCCTTACCTCAGTGCTATTGGAGCACTAATGTATCTAGCAAACCGCACCAGGCCCGATATATCATTTGCGAGAAATTTATTGGCTAGATTCAAAGGCATCACCAACAAAGAGGCATTGGGTTGGTGTGAAGACCATTTTCAGATATCTTCAAGGCACCAAAGATCTTGGTTTGTTCTATCAGAAAAATCAAGATAAGACCATGGTGGGATATTTGAAGGAAATATGCCCTAGAGGCAATAATAAAGTTATTATTTATTTCCTCATATCATGATAAATGTTTATTATTCATGCTAGAATTGTATTAACCGGAAACATAATACATGTGTGAATATATAGACAAACAGAGTGTCACTAGTATGCCTCTACTTGACTAGCTTGTTAATCAAAGATGGTTATGTTTCCTAACCATGAACAAGGAGTTGTTATTTGATTAACAAGATCACATCATTAGTTGAATGATCGATTGACATGACCCATTCCATTAGCTTAGCACCCGATCGCTTAGTATGTTGCTATTGCTTTTATCCATGACTTATACATGTTCCTATAACTATGAGATTATGCAACTCCGTTTGCGGAGGAACACTTTGGTACTACCAAACGTCACAACGTAATCGGGTGATTATAAAGGAGTACTACAGGTGTCTCCAAAGGCGGATGTTGGGTTGGCGATTTGAGATTAGGATTTGTCACTCCGATTGTCGGAGAGGTATCTCTGGGCCCTCTCGGTAATACTCATCACCTAAGCCTTGCAAGCATGTAACTAATGAGTTAGTTATGAGATGACGTATTACGGACGAGTAAAGAGACTTGCCGTAACGAGATTGAACTAGGTATTGGATACCGACGATCGAATCTCGGCAAGTAAACATACCGATGACAAAGGGAACAACGATGTTGTTATGCGGTCCGACCGATAAAGATCTTCGTAGAATATGTAGGAACCAATATGGGCATCCGTGTCCCGCTATTGGTTATTGACCGAGAATGGTTTTAGGTCATGTCTACATAGTTCTCGAACCCGTAGGGTCCGCACGCTTAACGTTTCGCTGATTTATATAGTATTATATGAGTTATACATGTTGGTAACGAATGTTGTTCGAGTCCGGATGAGATCATGGACATGACGAGGAACTCCGGAATGGTCCGGAGATAAGGTTTGATATATGGGATAATAGTGTTTGATCTCCTAAGGGTTCCGAATTCACGGAAGGGGTTCCGGATGTTTCGAAATGTTTGGGTGCGAGAACACGTTATTTGGGCCTAAAGGAAAAGCCCACAAGGTTTTTGGAAAGCGCAAAGGAAGTTTTATGGAGTCAGGGCGACGCCAGAGTCCTCGGCGTGCGGGTCCAGACGCCGAACCCAAGGCGTCGCCCTGGAGTCCGAGAAGGACTCTTGCCTTTGGGTGAAACCGACTTTGTGGAGGCTTTTACTCCAAGTTTCGACCCCAAGGCTCAACATATAAATAGAGGGTAGGGCTAGCACCAAAGACACATCAAGAAACACCAAGCCGTGTGCCGCAACCCCGCCCCTCTAGTTTATCCTCCGTCATAGTTTCCGTAGTGCTTAGGCGAAGCCTGCGGAGATTGTTCTTCACCAACACCGCTACCACGCCGTCGTGCTGCGGAACTCATCTACTACTACCGCCTTGCTGGATCGAGAAGGCGAGGACGCCATCGAGCTGAACGTGTGCGTAACTCGGAGGTGCCGTCGTTCGGTACTTGGATCGGTCGGATCGTGAAGACGCACGACTACATCAACGCGTTGATAAACGCTTCGCTTAGCGATCTTCAAGGGTATGAAGATACACTCCCTTCTCGTTGCTATACATCACCATGATCTTGCGTGTGCGTAGGAAATTTTTGAAATTACTGCGTTCCCCAACAATGGCATCCGAGCCAGGTTTTATGGTTTGATGTTTTGCACGAGTAGAACACAAGTGAGTTGTGGGCGATACAAGTCATACTACCTACCAGCATGTCATACTTTGGTTCAGCGGTATTGTGAGATGAAGCGGCCCAGACCGACATTACGCCAGACGCTTACGCGAGACTGGTTTCACCGCTACGAGCACTCGTTGCTTAAAGGTGACTGGTGGGTGCCTGTCTCTCTCACTTTAGTTGAACCGAGTGTGGCTACGCCCGGTCCTTGAGAAGGTTAAAACGGAGTCTATTTGACGAAGTATCGTTGTGGTTTTGATGCGTAGGTGAGACTGGTTCTTGCTTAAGCCCGTAGCAGCCACGTAAAATTTGCAACAACAAAGTAGAGGATGTCTAACTTGTTTTTGCAGGGCATGTTGTGATGTGATATGGTCAAGACGTGATGCTATATTTTATTGTATGAGATGATCATGTTTTGTAACCGGTTATCGGCAATGGCAGGAGCCATATGGTTGTCGCTTTATTGTATGCAATGCAATCACGCTGTAATGCTTTACTTTATCACTAAGCGAGCGATAGTCGTAGTAGCATAAGTTTGGCGAGACGACAACGATGCTGCGATGGAGATCAAGGTGTCGCGCCGATGACGATGGTGATCATGGTGGTGCTGCAAGATGGAGATCGTGAAGCACAAGATGATGATGACCATATCATATCACTTATATTGATTTGCATGTGATGTTTATCCTTTTATGCATCTTATCTTGCTTTGATTGACGGTAGCATTATAAGATGATCTCTCACTAAATTATCAAGAAGTGTTCTCCCGAGTATGCACCGCTGCCAAAGTTCGTCGTGCCTGCACACCACGTGATGATCGGGTGTGATAAGCTCTCGTCCATCTACAACGGGTGCAAGCCAGTTTTGCACACGCAGAATACTCGGGTTATACTTGACGAGCCTAGCATATGCAGATATGGCCTCGGAACACGGAGACCGAAAGGTCGAGCGTGAATCATATAGTAGATATGATCAACATAAGATGTTCACCATTGAAAACTACTCCATTTCACGTGATGATCGGTTATGGTTTAGTTGATTTGGATCACGTGATCACTTAGATGACTAGAGGATGTCTTTCTAAGTGGGAGTTCTTTAGTAATATGATTAATGAACTTAAATTTATCATGAACTTAGTACCGATAGTATCTTGCTTGTTTATGTTTGATTGTAGATAGATGGCTCGTCTTTGTTGTTCCGTTGAATTTTAATGCGCTCCTTGAGAAAGCAAAGTTGAAAGATGATGGTAGCAATTACACGGATCTGGGTCCGTAACGAGGATCATCCTCATTGCTGCATGTAAGAGTTACGTCCCGATGCACCGCTAGGTGCAGACTCTTGCTAATGCAACTGCAGATGTTATGAACGTCTGGCAGAGCAAAGCTGATGACTACTCTATAGTTCAGTGTGCCATGCTTTACGGCTTAGAACCGGGACTTCAACGACGTTTTGAACGTCATGGAGCATATGAGATGTTCCAGGAGTTGAAGTTAATATTCCAACAGAATGCCCGGATTGAGAGATATGAAGTCTCCAATAAGTTCTATAGCTGTAAGATGGAGGAGAACAGTTACATTAGTGAGCATATACTCGAATGTCCGGTACTACAATCACTTGACACAATTGGGAGTTAATCTTCCGGATGATTGTGTCATTGATGAATTCTCCAATCACGCCACCAAGCTACAAAGGCTTCGTGATGAACTATAATATGCAAGGGTTAGTAAAGACTATACCGAGCTCTTCGCAATGCTAAAGGCTGCGGAGGTAGAAATCAAAAAGGAGCATCAAGTGTTGATGGTCAATAAGACCACTAGTTTCAAGAAGAAAGGCAAAGGAAGAAGAAGGGAATTCAAGAAGAACAGCAAGCAAGTTGTTTGCTCAGAGAAGAAACCCAAGTCGGCCCTAAACCTCAAACTGAGTGCTTCTCCGCAAGCGGTAGGTCACCGAAGCGGAACTGCCCCAAGTATTTGGCGGATAAGAAGGATGGCAAGGTGAACAAAGGTATATGTGATATACATGTTATTGATGTGTACCTTACTAGAGCTCGCAGAGCACTGGTATTTGATACGGGTTACATTGCTAATATTTGCAACTCAAACAGGACTACTACGGATTGCTTAACACTGGCAAAGGACGAGGTGACGATGCGCGTGGGAAATGGTTCCAAAGTCGATGTGATCGCGGTCGGCACGCTACCTCTACATCTACCTTCGGGATTAGTTTTAGACCTAAATAATTGTTATTTGGTGCCTGCGTTGAGCATGAACATTATATCTGGATCTTGTTTGATGCGAGACGGTTATTCATTTAAATCAGAGAATAATGGTTGTTCTATTTATATGAATAATATCTTTTATGGTCATGCACCCTTGAGGAATGGTCTATTTTTGATGAATCTCGATAGTAGTGATACACATATTCATAATGTTGAAACCAAAAGATGCAGAGTTGATAACGAAAGTGCAGCTTATTTGTGGCACTGCCGTTTAGGTCATATCGGTGTAAAGCGCATGAAGAAACTCCATACTGATGGACTTTTGGAGTCACTTGATTATGAATCACTTGGCACTTGCGAACCGTGCCTCATGGGCAAGATGACTAGAACACCGTTCTCGATCTGTGGAGAGAGCAACGGATTTGTTGGAGATCATACATACGTATGTATGTGGTCCGATGAATGTTGAGGCTCGTGGCGGATATCGTTATTTTCTCACCTTCACAGATGACTTAAGCGAGATATGGGTATATCTACTTAATGAAACATAAGTCTGAAACGTTTGAAAAGTTCAAAGAATTTCAGAGTGAAGTTGAAAATCATCGTAACAAGAAAATTAAGTTTCTACGATCCGATCGTGGAGGTGAATATTTGAGTTACGAGTTTGGTCTACATTTGAAACAATGCGAATAGTTTCAACTCACGCCACCGGAACACCACAGCGTAATGGTGTGTCCGAACGTCGAATCGTACTTTACTAGATATGGTACGATCTATGATGTCTCTTCTGATTTACCGCTATCGCTTTGGGGTTATGCTCTAGAGACGGCCGCATTCACACTTGAATAGAACACCGTCGAAATCCGCTGAGACGACACCTTATGAACTGTGGTTTAGCAAGAAACCAAAGTTGTCGTTTCTTAAAGTTTGGGGATGCGATGCTTATGTGAAAAAGCTTCAACCTGATAAGCTCGAACCCAAATCGGAGAAATGTGTCTTCATAGGATACCCAAAAGAGACAGTTGGGTACACCTTCTATCACAGATCCGAAGGCAAGACATTTGTTGCTAAGAATGGATCCTTTCTAGAGAAGGAGTTTCTCTCGAAAGAAGTGAGTGGGAGGAAAGTAGAACTTGATGAGGTAGTAGTACCTTCTCCCTTACTTGAAAGTAGTTCGTCGCAGAAACCAGTTTCTGAGACACCTGCGCCAAGTAGTAAGGAAGTTGATGATGTTGATCATGAAACTTCAGATCAAGTTGCTACAGAACCTCGTAGATCAACCAGAGTACGGTCCGCACCAGAGTGGTACGGTAATCCTGTTCTGGAAGTCATGCTACTAGATCATGATGAACCTACGAACTATGAAGAAGCGATGGTGAGCCCAGATTCCGCAAAATGGCTTGAGGCCATGAAATCTGAGATGGGATCCATGTATGAAAACAAAGTGTGGACTTTGGTTGACTTGCCCGAGGGTAGGCAAGCAATAGAAAACAAGTGGATCTTCAAGAAGAAGACTGACGCCGACGGTAATGTTATCGTTTATAAAGCTCGACTTGTCGCAAAAGGTTTTCGACAAGTTCAAGGGGTTGACTACGATGAGACCTTCTCACCCGTAGCGATGCTTAAGTCCGTCTCAATCATGTTAGCAATTGCCGCATTTTATGATTATGAAATTTGGCAAATGGATGTAAAGACTGCATTCTGAATGGATTTACGGAAGAAGAGTTGTATATGATGCAACCGAAGGTTTTATCGATCCAAAGGGAGCTAACAAAGTGTGCAAGCTCCAGCGATCCATATATGGACTGGTGCAAGCATCTCGGAGTTGGAATAAACGTTTTGATAGTGTGATCAAAGCATTTGGGTTTGTCTGCACTTTTGGAGAAGCCTGTATTTACAAGAAAGTGAGTGGGAGCTCAGAGCATTTCGATATTATATGTGGATGACATATTGCTGATCGGAAATGATATAGAATTTCTGGATAGCATAAAGGATACTTGAACAAGAGTTTTTCAATGAAAGACCTCGGTGAAGCTGCTTACATATTGGGCATTAAGATCTATAGAGATAGATCAAGACGCTTAATTGGACTTTCACAAAGTACATACCTTGATAAAGTTTTGAAGAAGTTCAAATGGATCAAGCAAAGAAAGGGTTCTTGCACGTGTTACAAGGTGTGAAGTTGAGTCGACTCAATGCCCGACCACCGCAGAAGATAGAGAGAAAATGAAAGATGTTCCTATGCTTCAGCCATAGGCTCTATCATGTATGCAATGCTGTGTACCGCACTGATGTGTGCCTTGCTATAAGCCTAGCAGGAAGGTACCAAAGTAATCCAGAGTGGATCATCGGACAGCGGTCAAGAACATCCTGAAATACCGAAAAGGACTAAGGATATGTTTCTCGATATGGAGGTGACAAAGAGCTCATCGTGGCGGTTACGTTGATGCAAGTTTTGACACCGATCCGACGATTCTAAATCGCAGACCGGATACGATTTACACTAAACGGAGGAGCTGTCGGTTGGTGCAGTTCTAAACAAAGCGTCGAAGGGATCTACATGTGAAGCGGAATACATAGCAGCTTCGGAAGCAGCTAATGAAGGAGTCTGGATGAAGGAGTTCATATCCGATCTAGGTGTCATACCTAGTGCATCGGGTCCAATGAAAATCTTCTGTGACAATCTCGAGCTATTGCCTTAGCGAAGGAATCCAGATTTCACAAGAGGACCAAGCACATCAAGAGACGCTTCAATTCCATCCGGACTTAGTCCAGACCGGAGACATAGAGATTTGCAAGATACATACGGATCTGAATGTTGCGCAGACCGCTTGACTAAGCCTCTTCCACGAGCAAAACATGATCAGCACCAAGACTCCATGGGTGTTAGAATCATTACTTGTGTAATCTAGATTATTGACTCTAGTGCAAGTGGGAGATCAAGGAAATATGCCCTAGAGGCAATAATAAAGTTATTATTTATTTCCTCATATCATGATAAATGTTTATTATTCATGCTAGAATTGTATTAACCGGAAACATAATACATGTGTGAATATATAGACAAACAGAGTGTCACTAGTATGCCTCTACTTGACTAGCTTGTTAATCAAAGATGGTTATGTTTCCTAACCATGAACAAGGAGTTGTTATTTGATTAACAAGATCACATCATTAGTTGAATGATCGATTGACATGACCCATTCCATTAGCTTAGCACCCGATCGCTTAGTATGTTGCTATTGCTTTTATCCATGACTTATACATGTTCCTATAACTATGAGATTATGCAACTCCGCTTGCGGAGGAACACTTTGGTACTACCAAACGTCACAACGTAATCGGGTGATTATAAAGGAGTACTACAGTGTCTCCAAAGGCGGATGTTGGGTTGGCGATTTCGAGATTAGGATTTGTCACTCCGATTGTCGGAGAGGTATCTCTGGGCCCTCTCGGTAATACTCATCACCTAAGCCTTGCAAGCATGTAACTAATGAGTTAGTTATGAGATGACGATTCGGAACGAGTAAAGAGACTTGCGTAACGAGATTGAACTAGGTATTGGATACCGACGATCGAATCTCGGCAAGTAAACATACCGATGACAAAGGAACAACGATGTTGTTATGCGGTCGACCGATAAAGATCTTCGTAGAATATGTAGGAACCAATATGGGCATCCGTGTCCCGCTATTGGTTATTGACCGAGAATGGTTTTAGGTCATGTCTACATAGTTCTCGAACCCGTAGGGTCCGTGACGCTTAACGCTTTAGCTGATTTATATAGTATTATATGAGTTATACATGTTGGTAACCGAATGTTGTTCGAGTCCGGATGAGATCATGGACATGACGAGGAACTCCGAATGGTCCGAGATAAGGTTTGATATATGGGATAATAGTGTTTGATCTCGGAAGGGTTCCGAATTCACGGAAGGGGTTCCGGATGTTTCAAATGTTTGGGTACGAGAACACGTTATTTAGGCCTAAAGGAAAAGCCCACAAGGTTTTTGGAAAGCGCAAAAGGAAGTTTTATGAGTTCGAGGCCGACGCCAGAGTCCTGGCGTTCGGGTCGAGACGCCGGAACCTGGCGTCTCGCCCCGAGTCCGAGAAGGACTCTTGCCTTTCGGGTGAAACCGACTTTGTGGAGGCTTTACTCCAAGTTTCACCCCAAGGCTCAACATATAAATAGAGGGTAGGGCTAGCACCAAAGACACATCAAGAAACACCAAGCCGTGTGCCGCAACCCCGCCCTCTAGTTTATCCTCCGTCATAGTTTCCGTAGTGCTTAGCGAAGCCTGCGGAGATTGTTCTTCACCAACACCGCCACCACGCCGTCGTGCTGCCGAACTCATCTACTACTTCGCCTGTCTTCTTTGGATCGAGAAGGCGAGGACGCCATCGAGCTGAACGTGTGCAGAACTCGGAGGTGCCGTGCGTTCGGTACTTGGATCGGTCGGATCGTGAAGACGTACGACTACATCAACCGCGTTGATAAACGCTTCCGCTTAGCGATCTTCAAGGGTATGAAGATACACTCCCCTTCTCGTTGCTATACATCACCATGATCTTGCGTGTGCGTAGGAAAATTTTTGAAATTACTGCGTTCCCCAACAATATTGTGATGCTGGATACCTATCGGATCCCCATAATGCCAGATCACAGACTGGTTTTGTCTTCTTGAGTGGAGGTACGGCCTTTTCTTTGAAGTCGACAAAACAAACTCTGGTGGCTACATCCACGAATCATTCTGAAATTATTGCTTTGTTTGAAGCATCATGTGAATGTGCATGGCTTCGCAGAATGATTAACTTTATTGAAAGTTCAAGTGGGATTGGATCATTGGAATCACCTACTATTATCTATGAAGATAATGTTGCATGTATTACACAGATGCAAACAGGTTATATAAAGAGTAATATTACAAAGCATATTTCTCCTAAGTTATTTTATCCCCATGAGTTACAGCAGACCGGGGAGATAAATATTTTGCAAACGAAGTCATGTGATAATCTTGCTGATTTGTTTACAAAGTCATTACCAAGTTCTTTATTTGAGAAGTACATCAATGGAATTGGTATGAAACGACTTCGGGATTTGCAAAGTTCAGGGGGAGTGTCTCCCTAAATGATAATCTGTTTGTGATCCTCGGATCTTTGATATTGTACTCTTTTCCTTTATAAGTTTTCCTAAATGGTTTCTTATGGGAGGTTTTTAATGAGGCAATAGTAATGAAAGCATTGTGATATGTCAGTTTCTTCTTATTTTCCCACTGGGTTTTTGGAAGGAGTTTTTGATGGCATATTGTACATATCTCCTCATATTTTTTCTACAGGGTTTTTGGAGGAGACTAATCATGATGATGATGATCAAGATGTTGATGATGATGTTTATAAGAATAATTGAAGCAGAGATTAGGAGGAGTGTTAGGATTAATTATTTAGTTTAATTAATTAGAATCTCTGTTTAACGACAGCCGGTTTCTTCCCGAACGATCGCATCCTAATATGACGGACGCGTCGTTTAGATCATGCCTCTTGTAAACGTCGCTCCTGTGCGATGCATCTCTTCCAGAGATATAAATATGTACATCATCGACATCAATCGATAGCGAAAGTTACTGTTCATTCGCACTGTTTCTTCACACCTTTGTCTCTCTCCTTCTCTAAAAAAAAGCCCCTTCCCAAATACTCGCCGCCGGCACACGTGCGTGCGCCGTCGCTCCCCGCGCCGCTACATGCTTGGTTTTTTTTTTCTATTTATTCTCTTCTCTTCGATTTGATCCATCCAGCTGCATGCTACTCCCTCCGTTCCAAAATAGATGACCCAACTTTGTACTAAAGTTAGTATAAAATTGAGTCATCTATTTTGGAACGGAGGGAGTACCACGCACCACCGTCGCCGGCCTCGCCTCTGCCGTCCAAAACCCGGCCAGCCGGCATCGTCCATGCCGGCGACGGCGACTCTTCTTCTTTCTCAACAAGACGCCATCTTTCATGGCAGAGACGTACTTCGCCGCCGTCCTGCATGCCGGAGTGGCCGCGATTTCACAGCGACAAACCCCAAGCAAGCAATCGTCGGTGTGCCGTAGATATGTACTCCCCACTTCCGGTACGGCCGGCTTGGCTACCTCCGTTCCGACGAGGTGCTCCTCGGGCAATCTTATCTCCACGGGCCACCATGGTTGTGCCTCGATCGCAGCATCACCAGCGGCTGCAAAACTCGGTACCTCCGCGCGCAGCACAACCACCGGCGACCTCACACGACCACATCCATCGGAGGAGCGGCGAACCCGCTGTCCCGCTTGCGGCCACTCTCCAACAGCACAGCAGCGGCGTCGCACCGCTGGCCTTGCAGCGGTACTGTCCGTCTTCCTCGCCGACGAGCTCCTCCTCAGGCTGCAGTCTGCGCCGACGAGCTCCATGAAAAATTCAGAGTTTTTCCTGCTTTCTTTGCAGACAGCAACACTTCCCAGCGAGATACGGCGATCCTTGGCCGCCGTCGCTCGCCATTTATCTCGCCCTTCCAAGCCTCTCGCAACCCAAGCATGCACCACCGTCGCCGGCGACTCTTTTTCTTCTCTCTTCTCAATCAACAAAACAAAACAAACAAAGACGGCGGCCATCTTTGATGACAGTCGACAGACAGATACGTTGTCGCCGTTCCTGCATGCCGCGATTTCACACAATCACAACCACAAACGCAACCATTCTCGTCGGTGTGGTTGCATCGCCGCCTCCGCCCGGCTTGCATTGGCTCCCTCCGTTCCGACGGTTGTGACTCGCAGCAGCATCACCAGCTAGCGGCCGGGTTCAAAACACGATCGGTACCTCCGAGAGCACAGGTGACCGCAGACCTCTGCAACGGTGGTGACGCCCCCGTCGCAGACTCGCAGCGCGCCCGCCCCGCTTGCGGCGCTCTCCAACGGCAGCAACAACCTCGGTCCTCGGCCGGGGACCAACCGCCCGCCCCGTCGTACGTGGTGGCGGGCGCCATTGCACCATCCAGCCCCTGGTTTGGTTTCTCCTCTTCCTCTCGAGCTTCGTTAAATCCAGTTTTCTTCTTCTTCTCTCGCCGACGAGTCGACCTCCGATCCGTCAAAAAGATGGCATTTTTTAAACACAACAACCTCTTTGGACCTCCAGCGTCGGTCCTCCTCGCCGATGAGCTCCTCCTCAGCCTGCAGTCCGCGCCGACGAGCTCCATCAAAAACTCAGAGTTTT
Organism: Aegilops speltoides; assembly: GCA_021437245.1. Taxonomy (NCBI): domain Eukaryota; kingdom Viridiplantae; phylum Streptophyta; class Magnoliopsida; order Poales; family Poaceae; genus Aegilops; species Aegilops speltoides. Next base: position 103,185,838 of record CM038146.1, read on the forward strand.
TCCTCTTTTCTTCGCAGACAACAACATTTCCCAGCGAGACGACTGCAAGCTAGGGCCTTGTCGCCTTGATCGTCTCCTTCCTCTCTGGCGCCGCCGTCCATTCCGGCGATCTTCGCGCGTAGGTGCTAGCTGCTAGCTCCGACGTGTGCACGCACATGCACGCGGCCGGCTCACATGCATGCATGTACACGTCGTACCTCTCTGGCTCTGCTTAGAGCGTACGTACGTGTACATCGATCTACATGCACGCATGCATGCATCCGGGCAGCAGCTGGTACACCTCTGGAACGCATCGCCATGCCATTTCATTCATTCATTGCTTCTACTACGCATCAAACCCATAGTTTTAAATAGCGCGCTAAGCATCTTAGCGGTGGACCTCTTTCAAATGCTATAGCGTGCTATAGCGGAGCTATAGCGCGCTATTTAAAATGTTTGCTCATTTGTTTGGACCAAAGTCTCTTAACGCAAAACCTTTTGTAAACCTCCCCCAAACACGACGCGGATGGTGTCGAGGCGTTTGTTGATGCCGTGGAGAAACTGAGTGGTGAGATCCACCTCAGTGACGGCGTGCTCAATGTCGGCCAGGCCGGTGGTGAGAAGCTTCATGCGGCGAGCATACTTGGGGACGGAGAGATCCCCCTGCTTGAGGTTGCGGTACTGCCGGTTCAACGTCATGTACCGCGCCACGCTATTCGCTAGAAAGTAGTCACGAATGCGATGCCAGAGATCGTAGGTGGTGGTGGCCCCGACGACGTGGTCGACGAGGTTGTCGGCGAGGGTGGAGTAAATCCAAAGCACGAGATGGGCGTCGAGCTCGCGCTGGAAGGCGGTGGCGTTGGGGGGAGGTTGTTCGATGAACTGGGCGATGCCATAGCGGATCAGAACGAGGAGGAAGAAGGACTTCCACTTGTGGTAGTTGTGTTCGTCGGGGTTGGGGAGGAACCTGATGTGGTTTTGGATGCTGTCGCGAAAAATTGGGTGGGGGGAGGAAGAAGCGGCGAAGGAGAGTGGTGGCGCCGTGGATTGGGGAAAGAGGGGGGCAAACTGAGAGCCGAGCGATGGGGAGGAGCCGCTGTGGGAGGAGGGGGTGGTGCCGAAGGTGAAGGGAGGAGAAGTGCCGGCGGTGGTGCCGGCGCCGGTGGACGAGCTGGAGAGAGTCCCCGGCGAGGTTGCCGAGCTGGTGGCCGGAGCAGTGGCGGGGGAGGACGAGTGCTCGGTCATGGGAGGGCGCACCTGGAGTCTGATACCAAGTGGAACGATCAATTCTCTCTGTATATTGATTCATCCACGCCGAGTACAATATATACACATGCTTGAGTAGTTACAAGGAGCCCGATGGAAGTGGCACGCAGGTCTGGGCATGCTCCATGATCCTATAATCTAGGAGTACAAGTACACATACATACACAGGTATAATACATGTTAACACACCATATTCTCGTATCGCATGTTTCCTCCATACTACACATATGCTTCACTCTGCTATCCATGTGTTTCCTTGCATTTTTTATATACTGAACAAACTGGCAGCGCTAAACACTGTTTTTTGTGTGAATGAAAAGTCTAATTAATTAAGGATCGTCCTTACAATCATCTTGGCATACTTTTCCAATTTCATCACGTCCATGTCTCAGCCAAACAGCCGTTCTAGTTAGCGCTAAACAGCTCACTGCGGGTGCGGCGCCAACCACAAGTTGAAGTCACTAGTAAGCATGCACGTGCAACGCACGTCTCGACTAAAATATATTCCATTGTGAAACATAGTAATAATTCTAAGTCCTTAAAATGACTAAATATCATGCTGAAATCTTATGGAAAGAGCATATAATTTCTAAGTCCTTAAAATGACTAAATATCATGCTTTATGAATACATGCCCAAGTCCATTGCGTAACAACTACCAAATATCGTTAACTAATTGATACAAATTCAGAGCAACGAAGGTATTTGCAACCTATTATTTCAAATAGTAAGCTTCTCTTGTGAACGTTCACAATAAAGCACATACCAAGTTTTTAATAGTTTGGAAAATAACGACGGAACATTGGGATTATAAGTCGAATAGCTCTTAGTGAGAAACAACAAAATAAAATAGTAGCATGAAACAGAAAAGAAAAACAACAAAAATATCCAAACCATGATGACCTCCTATTTCAATAATCTCCTCGTTCCCCTAGAACTCCCGTTCTCCCTCTCAAAAAAAATAATCCAGTTCTCCGTCGTGGTAGGATGAGCTCTCGGCGTGTCCTCATTGTCGCCAAAGGAGCGGTGGACGTAGAGCAACACGTGAAGCCGGCGCCGGAGTGGTTAGCGGCGGCCGGGAAACAAAGCAACACGTGCAAAGGGAGCCCTCGCTGTCCGCGGTGGCCGGGATACAAAGCAACACGTCGCGAGAGCCCCACTGGTCGGAGGCGGCCGGGAAACATGTGCAGCCGGAGCCCCCGTGGTCGGCGGTGTCCAGGATATAGGGCAGCCAGAGCAACTCGTGCCACATGGCCTCCCCCCGCCATGCCGGTCCAAGGGTGTCCTGTTCGTCGGCCTCCTCGAGTCGTCGACCGTGATGAACACCTCGGCATACGCGCGCAGTAACCCCACATCGACGACCTGCACACCCATCTCCATGGTGGTGTCGACTGCGCCACGCCGTCGTTGTCCTACCGAGGCAGTCCGATTAGCTGATAACCGAATTTTGTTTTCAGACTTGTTAATTGAATTAGTCCATGTAGCCCTTGCTACTTGTACATTTTCAGACTTGATAACTGAATTTACTTTGGGAAAAGAGATTAAGCATTCCATTTCCTTGCTCATATTGGCATGGTACGATGTGTTAGCCTCTTCTTCATCTCAATAGACAAAATACAACCCGGCCTGATTCTTCTTTTTATAAAGGGGAAAGCTTGATCAAGTTGAAAGCAGTCTTATGATCAAAATTCTGTTAGTTTGCCGATGCGATCTCCCGCGCCGACCTGAAGCCAACCAACACCACGCCGGTCTTCGAGGCGTCGGCAACAGAGATACAAGGGGCGTGTTGTCCGGCGTCGGGCAGGGCAACGGCGAGTACTTCTCGGCTCTCGCGCGTCGGCGTGGGCCGGCTCACGCGGCAGCTCTGCATGGTGCTCGGCGGCGGTAGCGACGTCCCTTGGCCGCAGTGGCAGCCCTGCGCCGACACCTTGTGAAGATCCACTGGCACGTACAGGCCCGCCATCGCCTGTTGCTGATGTGCCGCAAAATCAGTCGCAGGTCTTGGCCCTTTCGCCCCGCCATCCATGATCCAGCAGCAGCGCGGGTGAGGGTGGCATGCGTCTCGAAGCAGAGAAGATAGGGGATTGGTGGCGGGGGGCAGACTTGCAGTTGCGTGCGCGCTCGCCGCGCCGATCTGTCCTTCGTCGTGTTGGGGCTGCTTTTCTCTTTGGCAGCGACGCCTAGGACCTGCGGGGTTCAATCTATCCTCTCCACGACCGATTCCTTTTCTGCATAGGCGCAACCGGCTAGGATTGGGAGGCTATGGAATCGGGAAGGATGTGAGGGACGGAGCAGGCGGAGTATCAAAAAAAATACGATGCCTTACTATCGAATGGTTACTTTTCACTTACGGGTGGCATGGTGGGTAATTTTCTTGAAAGGTGGAGTACGGTCAGTCAATGCAATTTATTAAGTGCACATGAAGTATGGATTAGATTAACGCTAGCTGTTAGATTAAGTTTAGTGGGCCTAATCCTGCGGTGGTAATGGGTCCGTGTACATTTTGTGGGGTGCGTTTAGAGAAGTTCTTGTTTGATTGTTTAATAGTAGTGGTGATTAACGAGAAACAGGAGGAAATGTGATCGAAGCATGCGTCCATTGAAGCATGAAACCAAGTTGTATGATGCAAAAATATAATGTAATCGATGCACATTATTTCCAGAGAAATTGATTCCATGAGATTGCATCGATCTAGCAAGATCGTTTGGTATTAATATACCATGTGTTTCAACACTAGAAACCATGTTTCGAAAACCACAAACAACACCAGAAAACAAATCAAACCAATTTATTGTGTCAATTCCTGCATCAACGTTTTTCTAAAAATGATCTAGCATCAACAGTACATCACATACCCGGAGCCCCCCCCCCTGTGTCGTCTCCTCCGAGGCGACTCGGGGGGCCAACCCTAGCCGCCGCGTTTAGCGCCCCCCTCCCTTCCCCACCCCTCCGCCGCCGCCAGAGGAGCCCATCGGTGTGCCCGTGCGGCTCTGATGAAGGTGGCGGCGGGGATCTTGGCGGCTCCACCTTGTGTGGAGGGCCTCGGCTTCCGGGGCGGCGGCCCGGACGGCGGTGCGTGTCGCGCCTATCGCGGCGGGCGGCGGCGGCGGGTGCAGGTGGGCTGCCTCCCTGGCCGTGTGGGTGGCGCGGAGGTGGCGGACGTCGGCTGCTGCGGCAACCCCTCGCTGGTCGGTGTTCCATGGAGAAGAGGCGCCAGCTGCAATTTCGATCTACTCCGATTTGCGTCGATCCCGGTCCCTGGCGGCTCTGGTCGGCAGTTCTTGGGCGTCGGCTGCGCGGATCTGGTGGGTGGGTGCGGATCCGGGGGAAACCCCTGGCCGGCACGGCGGCCACACCGAAGACGTCGCCTTTTGGCGTCGTTTTCCTTATTGGAGGCTTTGGTGGGATTCCTCTTCCTTCCACCCCACCCATGAGCTCAGGTGAAAGCCTCAGGTCCCTTTTCCTGGCGACAACGGCATTTTGGTGGCGTGTTCCTTCCTGAAGGTGTCGTCCGGGGATGGCTCAAGTGGTGGTGGAGTTGGGTGTGGTTCGACGGCGGCATTTTGGTGGCTCGATCTCATCGTGGGCATCTGCTCGTCCGTGTGAAGTGCTTCAACCTCTGGTGCAAGGGGATTGGGGTCCCTGCCTCAGTGCCGGCGGTAGGCCTTCGACGTTGGCGATTCCGATCCTTGACCGGGGCATGGTGTTGCATCCTTTTGGCCTTCTCTGATGTTTTAGCGCCTTCGTCTGACAACTCTCGTTCGGTGCTCTGCCTTGCTGCTGCCAACAACGGTGTTTGGATGGTCGGTTCTTCGTTTCATGTGGGTATGTTCCTGGTGCCTCTCATTTGGCCGCTTGGGCACTTTGATTTGGGTTCTAGGGTGAACCACTTCGTCGGCCGCCGGTGCGGCACCCGCCGAGCTTAGGTGAAAGGGTAGGGACCCTTTGTGGCGGCGGAGTCAGATCATGTGCTGCCCCTGTTTGGTCCTTTGGTGGCACTCAATAACACAAAACATGCATGGTGGTGCCCCTCTCCCATCGCCTTAGTAGGTTAGCTAGTTTCGGCCTTGCGGCGATCGATGGCAAGGGTGTTGTTCTCTTTGTCTTCGAGTTGTTCTACTGAGCTCATTGTATCTTTTTTCCGCTTTCGTTTTTCTTTCTTGTTGTAAGTTGTAGTCTTGTACTTCCTGGCCGGTTGATGGCTTTGTTAATTCAAAGCCGGGCTCTTCTTGAGCCTTCGTTCTAAACAAAAAGTACACCACATATGCTTCCTGGTTATATCAACAATGCTTCAGAAAAAAATGCTTCAGAAACCAGGGCAACCGTGTGACCCGCTCCCAAGAAACACGGTGCAATCGGCCTTTCCGTGGGCCGCACAACCCTTTCTTCACTAGTAAACGAGATCTCTCATATTGATATCCAAACTTGTGCAGCTGTGGCTGTAAGAACAAAGGGTGCCATGGTGGATTACGAGCTCGGCGCTCGGCGGCATGGTGCGTCCGTAGCAGGGTAGTGCTGGGTGCAGCCACCGGAAGGCATGGCGCACCAGCGCGGTGAATCTCACGGCCACATGGGGGAATGCTGGTTCATGGTAGAGAGATGTGTGGAGCGGCGAGGGAATTGGCGAGCTTGATGGCGATGTCGGTAGCAGGCCATGGATACGGGAACGAGGAACGGGTATGTTTGGGGCAGTTGAGGTTAATGCGGGAGGGGTTATGGGTGAGAGGATATGGCGAGAAATCCGGGCTGATTTGGAAACGCATAATAGATTTTGCAAGCAATCTCGGCCTTGAGATGAATAACGCATCTACGGCGCACGACCAGTCTGATGAATGGTTCGTACCAGACGACCGCTAGTAAGTGTTTTCCCTTGACTAGAAGAACGCACGAACGCCCGTGCGTTGCAACGGGGCCAAATTAACTTTAAAAGTTCAATATCAATTATGTTAATATTACATTGAATATTCTCATACATATTAAGTGACATCGACGACCTTTTTTACCATCAAATTCTCACACACACACACCCTCTCCTCCTCTTCCTCACTCTCTCCCCCCTCTCCCTCACTCGGAGGTGGGACGAAAATAAACCCAAACGAAGACTACCAACTGAGACATTAGGAGTAGAGATCATTTAGTTGATAAGAATAAATAGAAAACGGTGTTAAAAGGAGAAACAGATCGTAATACATTGAAAACCAAAAGGACGATGTAAAGGGATTCGCCCTTCGGCCTTGCCACCGAACATGGTCGTCTTCTCCTGTTCCCCGAGCCGCGTCGCTACAGAGACGGGCTCCCGCCCGACCACCTCGCTGGCATCGAAGGGGAATGGATAAGGGGCCTCACTCCTCCTTGACGCCCCCTCCCAAATCCACTTCTCCTCGCTCGCTCGATCCCGTCGATCTGGACGAAGTCAGACGCCACGGCCACCATGACCGACCCCGTCCACATGGCCACTGCCCTCCCTGCGGGCTAGGAGCTTGTCGAGGAGCTCCGAATGCCTTTGCTACTTCGTCTGCGCCAACGAGATCAAGTCCAGCACCCCCGCATCGACGTCGTTGCCGTCTTCCTCAACCTTGGGCCACCACGACATTGCCGTTCGATCCGCGCCGCCCCGAGCTCTCATGTCTTCCCCTAGGGCGCCATTGACACCGCCATGATCTCCTCTTTCCTTTCCCTTGTCTCCCCTCTCGTTTGCTCTCGTTAGGTATTTCGCCGTGGCCGAGAACCGCCGTCCGCCATGGCCATTGCAGGGGTAGCCACCGAGCTCCTTGGATTGACCCCGTGGCACATGCCCGCTCCTATGCACGCCCATGCCCGAGCCTGCCGCTCTTCTTCGCGCCATGGCCACTCCTCTCCATGCCCACGCCACAGCGTTACACCACGTCGGTCGCGCCCGCCGCTGCCGTCCTTCCGCCGCAGCCACCGCACCACCGCAGGTTCCCGCGACGACACACACCCCAGTCGCGCGCCACACTCTCGCCGGCTGCGCCGCCCCATCTGCTGCCCCCGCTTCACGCCGCCTCCAAATATGGCTATCTTCTGCGGCCGCCCCTCACCTCGCCATCTGCGTGTTGCTTCCTGCTGCTATGCGCTGCTCTAACGCTAGTACGCTGCTGCACAATGCCCTCGACACCGCCGTGGACAAATGTGGCGGAGGGATTGTTAATGGAGTACGAGAAGGAGGTGGCGGAGAAGGTGTGGAGAGGCAGGAGGTCTGGGGCGGTGTCACATGGCTGTGGTGGAGGTGTTTATCCGACAAGGAGCCGGAGTGAAAGGAGAGGTCACAATTGGAAAGAATCACAAAAAAATCATAACCCGGAGATCTCAGTTCAAAAAAATGCTAATATCGATGGAAAATATAGAAAATGTTTGTTGTTATCAAGGAAAGGCAAAAATTTAGGAAAGTTATGATTTTTGAACTGATTTCTATGCAAATGGGGTTTTATTGTTTGATAACGTGATATCAGTACCTGCCCGTTTGTGACGTGTCTGATTAGGAAAGTTTGCAAATGTTAAAAAACTATTTATTGGGAGAAAAGTTGTGACGTGTCTGTTATTTGTTTCCTAAAACAAATTTCACTAATAAGTTAGGAAAGTTAGATTAAAATGTATTATTTATTTCCTAAAAATCTGTTATTTGTTTCCTAAGACAAATTGAACCAATAAAAGGAATCAATTGATTTGCATAATTTAAGAAAGTTAGATTAAAATGTATTATTTGTTTTCTAAAAATCTTTTATTTGTTTCCTAAGACAAATTGAACCAATAAAAGGAATCGATTGATTTAGATAAGTTAGGAAAGTTAGATTAAAATGTATTATTTGTTTCCTGAAAATCTGTTATTAGTTTTTAAGACAAATTGAACCAATAAAAGAAATCGATTGATTTGCATAATTTAAGGAAGTTAGATTAAAATATATTATTTGTTTCCTGAAAATCTGTTATTTGTTTCTAAGACAAATTGAACCAATAAAAGGAATTGATTGATTTGCATAAGTTAGGAAAGTTAGATTAAAATGTATTATTTGTATCCTGAAAATCCGTTATTTGTTTCCTAAGACAAATTGAACCAATAAAAGGAATCGATTGATTTGCATAATTTAAGGAAGTTAGTAAAATGTATTATTTGTTTCCTGAAAATTTGTTATCTTCCCGGCCCAGAACGACGGAGATGCCACATGATAGTATGGCACCAACCGATCGTCTGTGCACTGACGAGTGACGACAGAGACGTCTGAGCCTGAAACTTAATCTATGTACGAATAATCAACAAAGGACGGCAATCGTCAGAGGTCATGTTTAACATCAAGCAAAACAAATTTGCATTGGTGTAAAACTACAACTATTAGCTCTTTCACCTTGTCAGACAGTCCCTTCAATCCAAGAATATACAACATCTAGAAGAAATAAAACCAATGACATAATTAGTAAACAATTTCAGCGACAAAAGGATAAACAAATTGGATTTTTAAAACAAAACATGCACCTGCACAAGTATATGTTATATTAACAAAAGTGCAGATCCGTCCCCACTCTTCACTTTTTGACAAAAACTTGAATAGCAATCTTGGTGAGTGATCTCGACCGGGTTCGATTGGCATGGCGTGTCGCTCCTCCAGAGTGGGTGCTGAGAGGAAGGATGGCAAACCTCCATTGTCAATCGGCCGAGCTGCATCGTCATTTGGATCAGAGCATGGACGAAATCGAGATGGTAGAGGTTGAGGAATTTGTAGGACGTGAGGGTTTAGGGTGGGCATCACGAGAACTCACCCATATCATGGGAGACGGCAGACCCGAGGTGCAGTCGTGTTCGTGCTTCAGGGGCTGCCATGTGCTGTCTTCGCCGCCATCGCCTGTCGATGCCACTTCAGCGCTACGAGCATGGGGCTGAGGGACGAAGGGAAGAGAAGGGAAGGAAGCGAGCTAATGACATACCTATGTTTGGTATGTAATACCTGAAGGAAATATGCCCTAGAGGCAATAATAAAGTTATTATTTATTTCCTCATATCATGATAAATGTTTATTATTCATGCTAGAATTGTATTAACCGGAAACATAATACATGTGTGAATATATAGACAAACAGAGTGTCACTAGTATGCCTCTACTTGACTAGCTTGTTAATCAAAGATGGTTATGTTTCCTAACCATGAACAAGGAGTTGTTATTTGATTAACAAGATCACATCATTAGTTGAATGATCGATTGACATGACCCATTCCATTAGCTTAGCACCCGATCGCTTAGTATGTTGCTATTGCTTTTATCCATGACTTATACATGTTCCTATAACTATGAGATTATGCAACTCCGCTTGCGGAGGAACACTTTGGTACTACCAAACGTCACAACGTAATCGGGTGATTATAAAGGAGTACTACAGGTGTCTCCAAAGGCGATGTTGGGTTGGCGATTTCGAGATTAGGATTTGTCACTCCGATTGTCGGAGAGGTATCTCTGGGCCCTCTCGGTAATACTCATCACCTAAGCCTTGCAAGCATGTAACTAATGAGTTAGTTATGAGATGACGACATTCGGAACGAGTAAAGAGACTTGCCGGTAACGAGATTGAACTAGGTATTGGATACCGACGATCGAATCTCGGGCAAGTAAACATACCGATGACAAAGGAACAACGTATGTTGTTATGCGGTCCGACCGATAAAGATCTTCGAGAATATGTAGGAACCAATATGGGCATCCGTGTCCCGCTATTGGTTATTGACCGAGAATGGTTTTAGGTCATGTCTACATAGTTCTCGAACCCGTAGGGTCCGCACGCTTAACGTTTCGCTGATTTATATAGTATTATATGAGTTATACATGTTGGTAACGAATGTTGTTCGAGTCCGGATGAGATCATGGACATGACGAGGAACTCCGGAATGGTCCGGAGATAAGGTTTGATATATGGGATAATAGTGTTTGATCTCCGGAAGGGTTCCGAATTCACCTAAGGGGTTCCGGATGTTTCCAAATGTTTGGGTGCGAGAACACGTTATTTGGGCCTAAAGGAAAGCCCACAAGGTTTTTGGAAAGCGCAAAAGGAAGTTTTATGAGTTCAGGCGACGCCAGAGTCCTGGCGTCTGGGTCCAGACGCCGAACCTCGGCGTCTGCCCCGAGTCCGAGAAGGACTCTTGCCTTCGGGTGAAACCGACTTTGTGGAGGCTTTTACTCCAAGTTTCACCCCAAGGCTCAACATATAAATAGAGGGTAGGGCTAGCACCAAAGACACATCAAGAAACACCAAGCCGTGTGCCGCAACCCCGCCCCTCTAGTTTATCCTCCGTCATAGTTTCCGTAGTGCTTAGGCGAAGCCCCCGGAGATTGTTCTTCACCAACACCGCCACCACGCCGTCGTGCTGCCGGAATTCATCTACTACTACCGCCTTGCTGGATCGAGAAGGCGAGGACGCCATCGAGCTGAACGTGTGCGTAACTCGGAGGTGCCGTATGTTCGGTACTTGGATCGGTCGGATCGTGAAGACGTCACTACATCAATCAATCGTTGATAAACGCTTCCGCTTAGCGATCTTCAAGGGTATGAAGATACACTCCCCCTCTCGTTGCTATACATCACCATGATCTTGCGTGTGCGTAGGAAAATTTTTGAAATTACTGCGTTCCCCAACAGTGGCATCCGAGCCAGGTTTTTATGGTTTGATGTTTTGCACGAGTAGAACACAAGTGAGTTGTGGGCGATACAAGTCATACTACCTACCAGCATGTCATACTTTGGTTCAGCGGTATTGTGAGATGAAGCGGCCTGCACCGACATTACGCCAGACGCTTACGCGAGACTGGTTTCACCGCCACGAGCACTCGTTGCTTAAAGGTGACCGGTGGGTGTCTGTCTCTCTCACTTTAGTTGAACCGAGTGTGGCTACGCCGGTCCTTGAGAAGGTTAAAACGGAGTCTATTTGACGAAGTATCGCTGTGGTTTTGATGCGTAGGTGAGACTGGTTCTTGCTTAAGCCCGTAGCAGCCACGTAAAATTTGCAACAACAAAGTAGAGGACGCCTAACTTGTTTTTGCAGGGCATGTTGTGATGTGATATGGTCAAGACGTGATGCTATATTTTATTGTATGAGATGATCATGTTTTGTAACCGGTTATCGGCAATCGGCAGGAGCCATATGGTTGTCGCTTTATTGTATGCAATGCAATCGCCTACGTAATGCTTTACTTTATCACTAAGCGGTAGCGATAGTCATAGTAGCATAAGTTTGGCGAGACGACAACGATGCTGCGATGAAGATCAAGGTGTCGCGCCGGTGACGATGGTGATCATGGTGGTGCAACAAGATGGAGATCATGAAGCACAAGATGATGATGACCATATCATATCACTTATATTGATTTGCATGTGATGTTTATCCTTTTATGCATCTTATCTTGCTTTGATTGACGGTAGCATTATAAGATGATCTCTCACTAAATTATCAAGAAGTGTTCTCCCCGAGTATGCACCGTTGCCAAAGTTCGTCGTGCCCAGACACCACGTGATGATCGGGTGTGATAAGCTCTCGTCCATCTACAACGGGTGCAAGCCAGTTTTGCACACGCAGAATACTCGGGTTATACTTGACGAGCCTAGCATATGCAGATATGGCCTCGGAACACGGAGACCGAAAGGTCGAGCGTGAATCATATAGTAGATATGATCAACATAAGATGTTCACCATTGAAAACTACTCCATTTCACGTGATGATCGGTTATGGTTTAGTTGATTTGGATCACGTGATCACTTAGATGACTAGAGGATGTCTTTCTAAGTGGGAGTTCTTTAGTAATATGATTAATCGAACTTAAATTTATCATGAACTTAGTACCGATAGTATCTTGCTTGTTTATGTTTGATTGTAGATAGATGGCTCGTCTGTTGTTCCGTTGAATTTTAATCGTTCCTTGAGAAAGCAAAGTTGAAAGATGATGGTAGCAATTACACGGATCGGGTCCGTAACGAGGATCATCCTCATTGCTGCATGTAAGAGTTACGTCCCGGATGCACCGCTAGGTGCCGACTCTTTGCTAATGCAACTGCAGATGTTATGAACGTCTGGCGAGCAAAGTGATGACTACTCTATAGTTCAAGTGCCATGCTTTATCGCTTAGAACCGGGACTTCAACGACGTTTTGAACGTCATGGAGCATATGAGATGTTCCAGAGTTGAAGTTAATATTCCAACAGAATGCCCGGATTGAGAGATATGAAGTCTCCAATAAGTTCTATAGCTGTAAGATGGAGGAGAACAGTTACATTAGTGAGCATATACTCGTAATGTCCGGGTACTACAATCACTTGACACAATTGGGAGTTAATCTTCCGGATGATTGTGTCATTGATGAAATTCTCCAATCAACGCCACCAAGCTACAAAGGCTTCGTGATGAACTATAATATGCAAGGGTTAGTAAAGACTATACCGAGCTCTTCGCAATGCTAAAGGCTGCGAGGTAGAAATCAAAAAGGAGCATCAAGTGTTGATGGTCAATAAGACCACTAGTTTCAAGAAGAAAGGCAAAGGGAAGAAGAAGGGAATTCAAGAAGAACAGCAAGCAAGTTGTCGCTCAGAGAAGAAACCCAAGTCCGGCCCTAAACCTGAAATCGAGTGCTTCTACCGCAAGCGATCGTCACCGAAGCGGAACTGCCCCAAGTATTTGGCGGATAAGAAGGATGGCAAGGTGAACAAAGGTATATGTGATATACATGTTATTGATGTGTACCTTACTAGAGCTCGCAGAGCACTGGTATTTGATACTGGTTCATTGCTAATATTTGCAACTCAAACAGGACTACGGATTGCTTAACACCGCAAAGGACGAGGTGACGATCGCGTGGGAAATGGTTCCAAAGTCGATGTGATCGCGGTCGGCACGCTACCTCTACATCTACCTTCGGATTAGTTTTAGACCTAAATAATTGTTATTTGGTGCTGCGTTGAGCATGAACATTATATCTGGATCTTGTTTGATGCGAGACGGTTATTCATTTAAATCGAGAATAATGGTTGTTCTATTTATATGAATAATATCTTTTATGGTCATGCACCCTTGAGGAATGGTCTATTTTGATGAATCTCGATAGTAGTGATACACATATTCATAATGTTGAAACCAAAAGATGCAGAGTTGATAACGAAAGTGCAGCTTATTTGTGGCACTCGCCGCTTAGGTCATATCGGTGTAAAGCGCATGAAGAAACTCCATACTTGATGGACTTTTGGAGTCACTTGATTATGAATCACTTGGCACTTGCGAACCGTGCCTCATGGGCAAGATGACTAGAACACCGCTTCTCCGATCTGTGGAGAGAGCAACGGATTTGTTGGAGATCATACATACGGATGTATGTGGTCCGATGAATGTTGAGGCTCGTGGCGGATATCGTTATTTTCTCACCTTCACAGATGACTTAAGCGGATATGGGTATATCTACTTAATGAAACATAAGTCCAAACGTTTGAAAAGTTCAAAGAATTTCAGAGTGAAGTTGAAAATCATCGTAACAAGAAAATTAAGTTTCTACGATCCGATCGTGGAGGTGAATATTTGAGTTACGAGTTTGGTCTACATTTGAAACAATGCGGAATAGTTTCAAACTCACGCCACCCGGAACACCACAGCAGTAATGGTGTGTCCGAACGTCAGAATCGTGACTTTACTAGATATGGTACGATCTATGATGTCTCTTCTGATTTACCGCTATCGCTTTGGGGTTATGCTCTAGAGACGGCCGATTCACACTGAATAGAACACCGTCGAAATCCGTTGAGACGACACCTTATGAACTGTGGTTTAGCAAGAAACCAAAGTTGTCGTTTCTTAAAGTTTGGGGATGCGATGCTTATGTGAAAAAGCTTCAACCCGATAAGCTCGAACCCAAATCGGAGAAATGTGTCTTCATAGGATACCCAAAAGAGACAGATTGGGTACACCTTCTATCACAGATCCGAAGGCAAGACATTTGTTGCTAAGAATGGATCCTTTCTAGAGAAGGAGTTTCTCTCGAAAGAAGTGAGTGGGAGGAAAGTAGAACTTGATGAGGTAGTAGTACCTTCTCCTTACTTGAAAGTAGTTCGTCGCAGTAAACCAGTTTACGAGACACCGCACCAAGTAGTAAGGAAGTTGATGATGTTGATCATGAAACTTCAGATCAAGTTGCTCTGTAACCTCGTAGATCAACCAGAGTACGGTCCGCACTGAGTGGTACGGTAATCCTGTTCGGAAGTCATGCTACTAGATCATGATGAACCTCGAACTATGAAGAAGCGATGGTGAGCCCAGATTCCATAAAATGGCTTGAGGCCATGAAATCTGAGATGGGATCCATGTATGAAAACAAAGTGTGGACTTTGGTTGACTTGCCCGAGGGTAGGCAAGCAATAGAAAACAAGTGGATCTTCAAGAAGAAGACCGACGCCGACGGTAATGTTATCGTTTATAAAGCTCGACTTATCGCAAAAGGTTTTCGACAAGTTCAAGGGGTTGACTACGATGAGACCTTCTCACCAGAGCGATGCTTAAGTCCGTCCGAATCATGTTAGCAATTGCCGCATTTTATGATTATGAAATTTGGCAAATGGATGTAAAGACGCATTCTGAATGGATTTACGAAGAAGAGTTGTATATGATGCAACCGAAGGTTTTATCGATCCAAAGGAGCTAACAAAGTGTGCAAGCTCCAAATGATCCATATATGGACTGGTGCAAGCATCTCGGAGTTGGAATAAACGTTTTGATAGTGTGATCAAAGCATTTGGGTTTGTCTGAGACTTTTGGAGAAGCCTGTATTTACAAGAAAGTGAGTGGGAGCTCAGTAGCATTTACGATATTATATGTGGATGACATATTGCTGATCGGAAATGATATAGAATTCTGGATAGCATAAAGGGATACTTGAACAAGAGTTTTTCAATGAAAGACCTCGGTGAAGCTGCTTACATATTGGGCATTAAGATCTATAGAGATAGATCAAGACGCTTAATTGGACTTTCACAAAGTACATACCTTGATAAAGTTTTGAAGAAGTTCAAAATGGATCAAGCAAAGAAAGGGTTCTTGCTCGTGTTACAAGGTGTGAAGTTGAGTCGACTCAATGCCCACCACCGCAGAAGATAGAGAGAAATGAAAGATGTTCCTATGCTTCAGCCATAGGCTCTATCATGTATGCAATGTTGTGTACCGGACCGATGTGTGCCTTGCTATAAGCCTAGCAGAAGGTACCAAAGTAATCCAGAGTGGATCATCGACAGCGTCAAGAACATCTGAAATACCGAAAAGGACTAAGGATATGTTTCTCGATATGGAGGTGACAAAGAGCTCATCGTGGCGGTTACGTTGATGCAAGCTTTGACACCGATCCGACGATTCTAAATCGCAGACCGGATCGATTTACACTAAACGGAGGAGCTGTCGGTTGGTGCAGTTCTAAACAAAGCGTCGTGAAGGGATCTACATGTGAAGCGGAATACATAGCAGCTTCGAAGCAGCTAATGAAGGAGTCGGATGAAGGAGTTCATATCCGATCTAGGTGTCATACCTAGTGCATCGGGTCCAATGAAAATCTTCTGTGACAATCTCGAGCTATTGCCTTAGCGAAGGAATCCAGATTTCACAAGAGGACCAAGCACATCAAGAGACGCTTCAATTCCATCCGGGACTTAGTCCGATGGAGACATAGAGATTTGCAAGATACATACGGATCTGAATGTTGCAGACCGTTGACTAAGCCTCTTCCACGAGCAAAACATGATCAGCACCAAGACTCCATGGGTGTTAGAATCATTACATGTAATCTAGATTATTGACTCTAGTGCAAGTGGGAGATCAAGGAAATATGCCCTAGAGGCAATAATAAAGTTATTATTTATTTCCTCATATCATGATAAATGTTTATTATTCATGCTAGAATTGTATTAACCGGAAACATAATACATGTGTGAATATATAGACAAACAGAGTGTCACTAGTATGCCTCTACTTGACTAGCTTGTTAATCAAAGATGGTTATGTTTCCTAACCATGAACAAGGAGTTGTTATTTGATTAACAAGATCACATCATTAGTTGAATGATCGATTGACATGACCCATTCCATTAGCTTAGCACCCGATCGCTTAGTATGTTGCTATTGCTTTTATCCATGACTTATACATGTTCCTATAACTATGAGATTATGCAACTCCGTTTGCGGAGGAACACTTTGGTACTACCAAACGTCCACAACGAATCGGGTGATTATAAAGGAGTACTACAGGTGTCTCCAAAGGCGTATGTTGGGTTGGCGATTTCGAGATTAGGATTTGTCACTCCGATTGTCGGAGAGGTATCTCTGGCCCTCTCGGTAATACTCATCACCTAAGCCTTGCAAGCATGTAACTAATGAGTTAGTTATGAGATGACGTATTCAGAACGAGTAAAGAGACTTGCCGTAACGAGATTGAACTAGGTATTGGATACCGACGATCGAATCTCGCAAGTAAACATACCGATGACAAAGGAACAACGATGTTGTTATGCGGTCCGACCGATAAAGATCTTCGTAGAATATGTAGGAACCAATATGGGCATCCAGGTCCCGCTATTGGTTATTGATCGAGAATGGTTTTAGGTCATGTCTACATAGTTCTCGAACCCGTAGGGTCCGCACGCTTAACGTTTAGCCGACGATATAGTATTATATGAGTTATACATGTTGGTAACGAATGTTGTTCGAGTCCGGATGAGATCATGGACATGACGAGGAACTCCTAATGGTCCGGAGATAAGGTTTGATATATGGGATAATAGTGTTTGATCTCCTAAGGGTTCCGAATTCACCTAAGGGGTTCGGATGTTTCGAAATGTTTGGGTGCGAGAACACGTTATTTGGGCCTAAAGGAAAGCCCACAAGGTTTTTGGAAAGCGCAAAAGGAAGTTTTATGAGTCAGGGCCGACGCCAGAGTCCTCGGCGTGCAGGGTCCAGACGCCGAACCCAAGCGTCGCCCCGAGTCCGAGAAGGACTCTTGCCTTCGGGTGAAACCGACTTTGTGGAGGCTTTTACTCCAAGTTTCACCCCAAGGCTCAACATATAAATAGAGGGTAGGGCTAGCACCAAAGACACATCAAGAAACACCAAGCCGTGTGCCGCAACCCCGTCCCTCTAGTTTATCCTCCGTCATAGTTTCCGTAGTGCTTAGGCGAAGCCTGCGGAGATTGTTCTTCACCAACACCGCTACCACGCCGTCGTCTTGCCGAATTCATCTACTACTACCGTCTTCTTTGGATCGAGAAGGCGAGGACGCCATCGAAATAACGTGTGCGTAACTTCGGAGGCGCCGTCGTTCGGTACTTGGATCGGTCGGATCGTGAAGACGCACGACTACATCAACCGCGTTGATAAACGCTTCCGCTTAGCGATCTTCAAGGGTATGAAGATACACTCCCCCTCTCGTTGCTATACATCACCATGATCTTGCGTGTGCGTAGGAAAATTTTTGAAATTACTGCGTTCCCCAACAATACCCTCCATTAAAAGTAGATATTTTCTTATAATCGGTTATTTTGTTTCCTAATTAATATGATTGAGCAATTTAAGATAAGGTTAAATTAATTTAGATTTGATATTTAGAGATTGATTGTGATTGATTCTTTCACATAAAGACATTACTAAAAATAACTTGCACCAGCATGGAAAGTTATGATCCGTTAAGATTTTTTTCGTTGTGTGAGAGGGTGATGCGAAACTAAACCGGTGGGGTGGGGGAGGGACAAAAAAACCAGCGAAATAAAACGGTTGAAAGTGATGGGACGAAAATAAACCGTACAAGGCTACCAACTACTCCATTAGAAGTAGAGATAACGACGGGAGTTTGGGCGTGCGCTGGACTCGATCACGGGGTTTTTCTTGATTTTTCACGGTTGAGGGGGAGGTGGGAGGAAGTACCAAAGAAGTACCAAAAAAGACCGGGTGAGGTGGGACGAAAATAAAACCCGAAACGCGACCTACCAACTGAGACATTAGGAGTAGAGATAAAATGGACCGTGGATGATCGACCTCGCCCGTCACGCCCTTACCGTTTCCACTTCGACAGCCACCCTCACGTCCCTTTACATTTCCTGCCCTCCCCACCCACCACCCGCACTGCTCTGCTCTGCTCTGCTCGTACGAAAAACCCCAATCCACCCACGACCAGGCAGCCAGCCGGCCAGCCGCCGCAAACCCTGGAGATTCGTTCGGTGGAGGCGAAGCATCGGGCCAGGGCGGCATGTCCGGCGGCGGAAGAGGGGGAGGAGGGGAGGAGGAGGAGGTGGTGCACATGGAGGACGCGGTGAAGATGCTCGTGGAGCACCTCGTGAAGCCCGTGCTGCCGCGGGGCGCGATCTTTGGCGCCGCCCAGGGGGAGCGCTACATGGAGCCGGACAAACAGCGCGCCGTCGCGCAGCAGGCGAGCAGTTCACCCCACCCGTCTCTCTCTGGTCGTTTGTGCGCGGGAGCGGGGTTGGGGTGGTGGGATTCCCTGCGGTTTTGGTCGAGGTTCGCGCTGGTAGGGGAGGGATGCGCGGAAATGCCCGCCGGCAAGGCCGATTTCCGGTGGATGCTTGTGAATTGTGAGGATGTGTTGTTTGTCTCGTCGTAGTCGTGTCCTCGTCGGTGGAGGGCGTGCGTGCCTGCCGCCGGTCGTATCTAGTAGGGGATCTCGCTGTACCAGCGCGCGGCGGCGAGGGAATTGGGGCGGCTTCCCACCCCGGCGAGGAACGGGGATGGGAGGAGTCCTTTTTTTTTGAGTCGAGAATGGGAGGAGTCGGGCGAGGGAAGAAGAAGGCGAGCTGGTGGGCCTTAATTTTTCTTTTCTTTTTGATTGAGTACACACAAATAGGGCCTAGTGCTGGTGGGTTGCCTCAATGAAGCTGGTGGGCGTAGGTAATGGGCCTAGATGTACACTTGGAGGCCGAATCGGCGAAGCCCAACCGGGAACCCCAGCGGCTGTTTGTCGCTGACATGTTGGAGTCGGCCGCTCTAGGCGGCGGCGGCGGCGGCGAGAGCGCGTCGCGTAGGAGGAGCGGAGGAGCGGTAGGCGGCGCCGAGAGCGCATGGACGCAGCGCAGGGTCTACGTTTGGGCCGCGGTGGAGCGGCCGCTAGGAAGCTAAGGCAAGCCGCAATCGTCGCTTGTTCTGCACTTCTCTTGTCAGTTGTCACCGCGTGAATAGAGATTGCAAATGTTGGTTGCTACTGTAAGTCCGTAGGTAGCCAATGTTGGTTGCTGTTCTTCTATGAAAATGATACACCTTCCCATATTGTATTTGCAGAAGAATAAGAAAGTAGGAGAGGCCAGCTCTGTCAAATTATTTTCTCCAAATGGTCCAATTTGGCCATCACCCTAAAACAGGAAACTATAAATTTGACCTTGCAATGTTTTTCAAATTTATCTATGAATTTGATACGGATTGGACTGGGTTGGATTGCGTGAGATAGTAGTTGTTTGGTTTGTCTACAAAATGACTGGCATGTTGCCATGTCATCCTTACATTTTCCCCTGTCAGATTACCATTGTATTAAATTAGTGTGTTTTCCTTTGGTATTCATGGTAATGTCCCTTGTTGTATCCATGAAATGCTTGTTCCATTTGTGTGCACTGTGATATGTTCTTCTGATTCAGTTTCTGCTCGGATACGTTTAAGAAAGCGCTCCTCTGTCTCTGCATATGATACAATGCGTGTACTAAATAGCTGTTTAGCTGCTAACTCATCACGCTTGTGTGTGGTTTCGCAGATTCACACGGCCATCATCTTGTACAACTACTACCACAGGAAGATGTCGCCGCAGCTTGCTTTTGCAGATGCCAAACGGTTTTTTGTGTGTGCTTCTCTTTCTGCTGGAGAGGATCTGCTTGCGTACTTGAGTATGGTTCATGAGCGTGAGAGCAATCCTGGCAAGCATGTGAGGCTATCAGTTACTGACAGAGCAGCAATACAGGCATGTGAGATCGCTGAAGAACTCGACGCGAGCAAAGAGTCTCCAGACATGGCAATGTGGCCAATATCAAAAGTTGCTGTGCTTCTTCTTGATCCGACAAGAAAAAAATGTTTGATTGAGTATAGTGCTAATACCAAGGGTATCTGGTCAATCATAGAGAAGGAAATAGATGCAACAGCTGGCAATTCACACAGTACCAACCAGCCAGCAGGCCAGGAACCAACAGGTAAAGGAAACATGGGTGCTCTGAATACACCATATATGCTTCGTCAACAAGCCTATTCAGAGGTGGAACGTAGAACAGGTCAGATTTTATAATCACAGCCCGTAGTTTTATGTATCAATATCTGTCATTTTATTTTTATTTTTTTGAGTTGGCAAGGTGTTGCTTCTATCTGATATTTAACTGTCAAGTCTATTAAATTTTCATCCTAGAGCATTGAGATAAAGTGTGCAACCTTTGTGTCTACAGAGCCATGTCTCTGTAGTTTCCTCACTTGGATCAGGTGACTATTAGTATTACGGAATGTTGATCAGAGTTTCTACTAAATAAGTATTTCCATGAGTTACTGTTGCACATGGTCCTAAATTTAAACTGCCAATGAAGCCAAAAAATGAGTTTGAGTCGTACACTTGCTTTACATCAAACAAGAACAAGTGCATGGTCCCAGAATGTACCCAAAAATGTACCTCTGTCTTGCTTTTGACTAGTGTAAAACCAGGACAAACAAGAACATCAGCACATATAATTAGTTAAATTCTTTGCCACTACATTGTTCGTCTCATTTGTTTTGGTTGTGTACAAGCTGTTAGCTACAGAAACTTCATTTAATTTCATCAACTAGCAGACTGAAAATAACTTGGGACACTATAATGGTTGATTACCTTGTACATGACCTGATAGCTGCAAATTGTTTGCTAGAGAAAGCTATTTATTTGGTTCTATACTTATAATAGTTCAAAGGGTGTAATTTATGAACTTGATTTTGTAAATATTATGTTTATTTTCTGTTTGATCCACCTATGCATTGTTTGCTGCTCACTATGGTAAACGTATGGTCTTAATAGGTATGAAGGGCTCAAACTTGCGTCTTCTCGATGAAACTTTGGCATACTCGTTGAGTAAAGAAAGGACGACTACCAAGTTATTTATTGTGGAGTATGAGCAAACCATGGAAGGCAACCTTGTAGAAATGTGTCTAGAAGAATTGATTAGCAGGTTTGCGTTTACCTACTAGATAGTTTTATGCTTTTAAGTTACATCCCTTTTGATCAACCGCTAGTCAATTTATGAATAAGACCATTGTATGGTATATCTTGATGGAAAGCAATACCCTTTCTCAACGGTACTGACACTTTTGGTTTTCCTCTTTGACAGTATGACTGGTCCGCTCTTTGCAAATGATCCATTTCCAAAAACAACATCTGTAGTTGAGTATTATCACATTCTTCCGTATAAGGAGATTTTGTTTGAACTCCTCCACAGGTAACATATAATTTGTTCTCGGTTATTTTTGTGTGATAGTAGAGCAACGGAACCTTTTGGGTAATGATGGTAAATATAACACTTCACATGTTTCAGGAAATGGCCTTCTGATTCTCCACTGAACGAACAATCACATCGACATGGAAAAGGTTCATTGCACTCTGTAATAGATGAAAATGTGGAAGAGCAAGATGTGGATAGCACGTCTAAGATGCAAAAACGAATTACAAAAGTGTCAACTCCAAAGCAAAGCAAACAAGCAATTGCTGCCAATAGCAACCAGGACTACAGGACCGGCAAGCACAAGAGAAACAGCAAAAGAAAATCTGAAGCCTCCAGGGCCGATGTCTGTGCAGATGGTCCAGATGCTGAGATCCACACAATAGAAAATGGTCCACCTCCTGTTATTATTGATTTGGAAACTTCAAAACCCCTGACCAAGTCAAGAAATACAAAAGCTGCAGCAGCAGCAAGTCGAGAAACTAAAATCGTACAAGCCGGTTAGTCACTTTAACTGTATTTTGAATTTATTGATCAGATTTTTCCTTATTTGTGTTCTGATACAATCAACTTTAATTGTTCAAGTGGAGAAGAATAAAACACAGAAGCAGTCTAGACATGACAATGTGCCCCAAGATGTCTTCCCTGCAGAGGTAAGCCAAATTACAGCTTGAAAGTATTGAAAAACTACATTACTAGGATACATCAGGATCACACGCCCCCTAAAATGGTTATAGAAAATAAACTTCAAATATGTTGACCTTTTAATAGCATTAAATTGTATGGTTCCGTCCTTGTCTATAAAAATGTTATCGTGATGATTGTTGCTCTTTATTCTATTCATTTGTGTTCTCATACGCACTCTACTATAAGTCTCTAAGTACCTCAGACTTGGAACATTTCTCATTGGCTATCACATGTCTCCACGTGAATGTTTGGAAAATTGTGACAGCACATTTATAAAGGGGAAGACGGCGCAGTCCATTCCTATGAAATAAGGGATAATATCCCATTTAGTATAAAGGATGGTGTATTAGTGACGAAAAATATCTTATTGTTAGGAAAGTATCAATCGGTAGAACTTATTATTAGGAGCCACACCCTAATAGATCATCTCCATATAAAGAGAGGAGCCACACCCTCCATGGTCAATCAACCAAAAGAAGTATTTATCCTTTTCATGGGTCAGTTTCAGATGAGTAGGTGATGAGTAGGCCATGTTTTTTGTGTGATTCATCCACTCTGCTTTAACTTGAAGATCTGAGAAGGTCTTTGTTCTCTGATTTCGTCACGTAATTAGCATACACAGCGAGCCAAAAACTTTACAGCCGTTTGGTTTACATATGGTTGGGATCAGTTACCACACAATCGGATGCGACACATTCATTGCCGATTACGGCCCAAATCTACAGTAACAAAACTGATACCAGAGGGGTCCTGCACATCTTCTCCCTACACCTTCCTTCCTCCTGGCTGCACCTTCCTCCCACCCTAGGCTTCCCCACACGAAAGGCAGTAGCACCTTACGGATTGATCCCCTCCTTCATGGAGCAGCATAGCCCCCCGCAAGAAGATTTTTCGGTGTTAGTGGAGATCGGTTCGGTGCTGATTTGCGAGGGGATCAATATGGCCACTAAGTAAACCATAGTTCAAAAAAGCGCTAGGCGTTAATTGTGCGTTTTGCCACCGCCTTACGCTTTACTGACCAAAGCGCATGCTTATGCGCAGTTATGCACAGATTAAGTGTAGTTATGCGCAATGCGTTTTGCCAACGCCTAGAGCCTAGGCGCGCTTAAGCGCTCGCTTAGGCGTGCCTTTTTTAACTAGTAAACAACAAATCCTGCCGTTGAGGATGTGACTGCTCCATCTGGCCAGGAGGATGCAAGGCCCATGAAGAGACGGTGTTCTTGGCACGGAGTACGCCGGCAAGGAAGCGACAAAGTCCGTGGCTGATGAGAAGGGATTAGATCTGAATTAACGAGTGTTTTCTTCCCCAAATTTGGTTTGATTTTTCAATTGTTCTTCTTGGTTTGGATTTTTAGGCATTCCTATGCCTACGAATGATTGTCTTCACATGATCTTTGTTTTCGAATTGTAATTCGTGTGCTTGGAAGTTGGAATGTTCAGATGATGTTCTTTTGACCAACAGTGACAACCATTATAATCAGGAAACAGACTTAGGTTTTCCCTATTCCATTTGCGATACCAGTGCATTATGTTTACGTTGCCATTTGTGTTACCTTTTTGCTCAGCCAAACACCTCCTAATTGTTCTATCAGGCACCACATGTTGATCTAATGAAGAACTGTGCTTTGGAACATCAAAATATGGATGTGTCAGAAAAGTCAGGTTCGGATAAACCACCCAAGACTGCTTATTTTTCCTATTATTGGTTCTTGGTCCTCCAAGTTTTTAATCTATGTGTTCCAAATTTCATTGAAGGTGGCACCACCGAGTACACCAATGACCAGATATATGATTCACTGCGATCAATTCAGAAAATACGGGATGATATTGTATGTTATATGTCTTTTCTTTTATTTCAGGAAAAAAATGATGCCTCTTTACTTATTTGCTCCTATTCTCTCTTCGTTTCAGCTTCGCAAGGAATGCATACTTCAAGAACGAAGTGCTCAGTGTGATATGGACATTCAGACCATCTTGAGTGGTATTCTACCCTTTTCACATTTTAAAAATGCTTACATTTATAATCACGCTGTACAACTGTTACACTTTTGTGGCCAACATTGTGGGCATGTTTTTCTGGTAGCCATACGTTTCCAAAAGTTATGTGATAGTGTATCATTCTTTTCACTGTGGACAAATTGTCCGCCGTACTTTGTGATGTACAAACCGTCCCTCAGAAGTGTGGCAAGTTGTTTCTATATCAGATCCACATATCTTGTACTCATCATGTTCTAAAACTTAATGCAGAAGGGAAGATGACACCAAAAACTGCATCGATAATACACAAATACAAGGAAAATTGCTCAGATATGATGGATGTTGCCAATTCATCTTGCTCTGGAGATGGTGGCCAATCCATCACTCAGAGGAAGGGATTGAGGGAGGCACTCCTCCGATACAATTCATGCGAGGCAAGAAACCGCAAAAGCTGAACTAATGTATTACAGTAGAATTTTAAATGCCACCTGTACCTTTGACACTTGTCAGTGCAGGAGCTTGATGAGATCTGCCGTGGGGGCAATTGGATATTCCCAAGATACACAGTAGTACCTTCAGTATCAGATGGTATGTACAAATATTTGCTTTTATCTCTTTGATTTTCTGGATGGACAAGCATTAGGTCCTTGGATCCTATAGTCATACGAATTAGGAATATCATGCAGATGAGAGATGAGTCTTGTGCCACATACTTTCTGATTATTGTTTATCAAATTCAATCTCTATAGTTCTTGGTTCGTGTCCTGCATTGCGATCATAACATACATATAGTGTACTTCGCTAACCATGCTTAGACCAAAAGAGTTCTCAAGGTGTCAGATCAATTGGCAAGTTTTCTCTTTTGATGTCATGTAGCAATCCACATATGGCGGAGACGAGCCCCAGGCTGCCCAGGCGGCTGGGGCGTGAGGTTGTGTTCCTTCATGTACTGTAGCTAGTTTTCTACTGTTTACTACTGTAGCTACTAGTTGGCCTGGGGCTTGCCTGGGGCCTTCCTATTTCCTGGCTCCACCACTCATAGGCCACTTGTTTGTTTACCACATGTGTTAGGTTTGTTTAACGTTCGATCGATCAATGCTTTCCTCAGACATGTGTGCACCCTTGTAGGCTTTATTTCAGATCAGACTGATTAGGTCCCCAGTTAGCAATAACCAGAACTGATGTTTCATTGACTATCATCTCCTCCCTCTCATAGCTCCCTGTTCTGAGCGCTTAGTCACTAGTCCTTTAACTATTTTTTCAGGAATGTTCCACGCCAGTGTACGTTTGACATGCCCCGAGTTTGAGATGAGCATCACTGGTGGCCCTCGTCTGACCGCACACGAGGCGAGGTGCTCAGCAGCTGCCAATATGATAGTGGAGCTTCACAAGAAGGCGGAGGAGCAAGAACAGTAGGGTACCTGGTGCAAAATCACAACTCCTAAATCGCGGTACTGCAGGTGGCTGGAACGAGTTGTTATTTAGTCCTTAGAACTTTGAACCAAACTTCATGTGGAACATAATCACGTTGGTACCTTGCCTAGCTATTTTACCTTCAGGAGGTCGACTCCTTGCGTCTTGTCGGTATTATGGCTGTTTGTTAAGGTCGTGATAAACCCAGACTGTTATTTGAAAATTTCTGTGACGCTGCAGCTGCACTGTCTATTCTGTTATGGAAGTGAACACAAATTGTCTAGCTGTTTCTTGAGTTCTTGTTGTCACATAATTATTTAGCCGATGCTGCCAAGTGCATAACAAAACTGGGTCGGTTATGTGCGCCTCCAGTTTAGATTTAACTACTAGGAGCCAGAGGCACACATACTTCCTTGCATAACATTTAAATTGTAGGCTTCAAGAAAATTTTGAAATTGGGTCGGTTATGTGTGCCCACGGAAGTAAGTTAGATTGTTAGCCTGCAAATTGTCTAGCTAATTTATGTGTGCCTCTGGTACATTGCCTAGCTATTTTACCTTCCGGATGTTTCTTTGATTGATCGCTAGATGTCGTTGCAGGTAGCATACCGAGAGCACAGCCCAGATGTTTTTACATGATGGGCATATCTGAGTAGCAATTTGTTATTTGGTAGGAAGTTTTGAACTTGTCTTCTCAGATTATACTGTATGTTGATACGACATATTCACATGAATATTGATCTTATACTTTTAAGTGTTCTTTGGCTATGTAGAGCTCTTCCTTGCATTCCAATTGTTCAATGTCCTTTAGCCATGTAGTTTTCCTTGGTCCCCGTAGGAACATATTTTCCGTTTTAGCTCATCCATGTTTCCGTGGAGGCTCCAGTAGTGAACCACTACGGCTTTGCTCCTTGCGAAACATTATTGCAGTACAAAGGTTTCTATTCGAATACTTGAAACGTGGGTCGATCCGATCACGATCTAGAAGTCGTCCCTGTTTTCCTCTCGTCCCTGGCGGCCCCTGGCGGCTGGAACCCTAGCCGCCGCTAGGGGGAGGCCGATCTTCCAACGCCGCTCTCCGGCGGCTCCCCTCTGCCGGCGACCTCGGTCGTCGGTGGTGAGGGGGGTCGCCGGATCCACGCATGTGGATCGTTTTTACTCTCTCGTAGTCTAGGTTTTTAGGGTGTTTATCGTCTTTGTTTCGGCGGCGATGATGACAACGCTGAATAAAGTTTCTTCGGATCCTTCTCTAATGAGGCCATCGGTCCTATGGTTGGGGATGGATTTGGAAACCAGTCTGTTCAAGCAAGGATGGCGTGGCGGCGGCAGCATCCTCGTGGTGGACCTGTGTCCTCGGGCTCCGTCGTTGCGACGGCGTTTGCTCCAGCGTCGGCGCGGAGCTTGGTAGGTAGTTCAGGAGCGGATGCAGATTGTGGTTTGCATCGACGACATCTGAAAGACGGAGCATGTGCTGGGCTCGTGGTTGGTGGATGGCAGATATGGTTTCCTCCTTCGGCGTTTTAGTCGTGGTGGGCTGCCAGATCTGGAGTTCGATGGTGTGTCCGGGGTGTTGCCCCGGTCTGATTCGATCAACGGTAAGGGTTTCACTTTTGGTGAGCCACCTTGGAGGTCCGTAAAGCTGCATATCAGCGATGGAGCCGCGTCAAGTTCGGGTGAGGAGGTGATTCGTCATTCTTTTCTTCGGTGGCTGTTGCGATGGTGCCGGAGGCAGATGACGGACGTTGGTGTCAAGCTCAGAGATGTTCTGCTATCTTTTCAGTTTTGTCATGTCGGTCTTTACGTGACTTGTACTTTGTTCTTTATGATATGAATGAGACATGTATTACCATAAAAAAATTAATACTTGAAACGTGTCATTTCATCTTCTTCCTCCTTTTAGTACTATATTAAAATGTACTCCCTCGGCCAAATTGTGATATGGATACATTTCACAATTTGTGATATTGATACATTTCGCAAATTGCAAGCCTCGGCCAAAGCAACGCATGATTACAACAACTGTAAATCTGCAATCATTTGGAGTTCTGGCGTTGAGACAGGGACAACTTCCATCCATGTGAAATAAGCAATGGATGGAAATGCACCAACTTTACCACTCGTTGTTCTGATGTGTGAACAATAGAGCTACATCAGGCCGGTTCAGTTACATCCTAGTGAAATTTTGAAGTATAAACAATACTACCTCCGTTCTGGTTTATTAGTCCCCTCTTATTTCGGGTCATATTTTGACCATAATTTTAACTACTAAAATATTAGTTATGCATAGCAAGAATATTATCATCGGAAACTATGTTCAAATACACATCCAACGGTATAATTTTTCATGACATGCATTATTATTTTGTTCACATCATTAGGAAAAGATGTGATGGACAAGACTCATCCGTTAGCTTAGCATTACGATTGTTCAATTTTATTGCTATTGCTTTCTTCATGTCAAATACATATTCTTTTGGCTATGAGATTATGCAACTCCCGGATACCGGAGGAATGTCTTGTGTGCTATCAAACGTCACAACGTAACTGGGTGATTATAAAGATGCTCTACGGATATCTTCGAAGGTGTTTGTTGGGTTGGCATAGATCGAGATTAGAATTTGTCACTCCGAGTATCGGAGAGGTATCTCTGGACCCCCTCGGTAATGCACATCCACTACTAGGGAAAACCTTATACACAGAAATATAGCAACAACGCGGGTCAAAAAACTGCGCTAGTGCTGTATAGCAGTAGCGACCAAATAAAAACCGCGCTACAGACACAGACTTAGCAGTAGCGCTTGTGGTAAAGAAAGCACTACTACTAATATTCCCATTGGCAGAATGCTAGGCTACGCATAGCAGTAGCGATCTTCATAGAAACGCGCTACTGCTAGAGCACAGTTAGCAGCGCGTTTCCTGAGAAGAGCGCTACTACTAACGGAAGTAAAATAAGATGAAAAGCAAATAGAAATTTAAATGAAAATGAAAGAAATAGAAAAAGGAGAAAGTGAAAAATAAAATGTAAAGCAAAATAAACAAAAAAGCGAAAAATCGGAGGAAGGCATAGCAGCAGCGTTTGATTGTAAGAGGCGCTATAGCTAACGTAGCTGCAGCGCGTGTCCTAGACCCCCGCTATAGAAACAGAATAGGAAATTAAAAAAGGAAGAAATTTACATAGCTATAGCAGCAGCGCGTTTTGAAGAAAGCGCTATAGCTATCTTAGCTATAGCGCGTTTTGCGAAACGCGCTACCGCTAAGTTTGACTTAGCCAAAAACCGCTCCCGCCACCACTTCCCAAATCCTCAAACCCACCCACAAGCGCGCCATTGCCTCCCCGATTCACAGCGCCCACTTCGCCGCCGACGACGACGCCACCAGAGCCGTGCGCCGGCGACGACACCGGAGCCGCCCCCAACGCCACGGAGCCGCATGCCTCGTCTAACACCATCGATTGAGCCGCCGACGCCACCTTCCTCGTCGTCACCGGAGACGCCCTGCCTCCTCACGTCACCGAGACGCCCGCCTCCTCGCCACCACCGCCTCCGCCGCCACCACGAGCCATCATCTCAGAAGCCCCCCCTCTCTCTCTCTCTCTCTCATGCATAGGTTAGCCAATTTAATTAGGTTAATTATCTAGGTTAGGCAAAAATTTAGTTAGGGCATTGACAGAGAAGTAGTTAGGTTAACTAGTTTAATTAGGTTAATTATCTAGGTTAGTGCAAAAACTTAGTTAGGGCTTTGACAGAGAACTAGTTAGGTTAACTAGTTTAATTAGGTTAATTATCCATGTTAATTAGTGCAAAAATTTATTTTAGGCTTTGACAGAGAACTAGCTGCGTTAACTAGTTTAATTAGGGTTAATTATCTAGGTAAACTAGATTAACTAACTAGGTTAAATAGGTAGATTAATTAGGTTCGTTGGATTAACAAGGTAGGTTAAGTAGATTGGCAAAGGTTTTTGATTTTTGAAAAGACCACTATTTTTCAAGGAAAAGAATTTAGGCAAATTTTATTTTTCATTGAAGTGGTCATGTTATATCTTTTCATTGAAGTTGTTCGATTGTGCCCAAGTGGCTTTGTTGTTTCGAGTGAATGATGTTTGAGTGGTTTATGTTTTTGCGGAATGTTGATTCATTTACATTCCGCAAATTTCAGGTTCTCGATTTGTCCACTTTTTAGTAAAGGTCATGCCGAAATTTCCCGTGAATTTCGGCATGACTTGTGCTACAAACTAGGACATATCGAGTGCCCGAGATTTGCCGCACCAGGAAGGAGTCAACATTCCTAAAAACAATAGTCCTTTTTATGTCATTATTCATTTTATTAGGTCTAGAATTAATTGACTAGATTTAATCATAGGAAACATGGCTAGCAACGATGAAGGACGTGGTTCGGTGATTATGACGACGCTCTACGGGCGGCGATTTAATTTTTAGCTTTACCGACGATCAACAGATGTTGTTGTTGGGCCCACCGTGGCATCGGGATCGAGACCGACACGCATTGAGGCCGGTCTTTGAGACCGACACGCAGACCGGTGTTGAGACCGACACCGGCGCTGAGATTCAGACCGCATCGAGACCGCGCCGAGACCGTGCTGCCTCGGGAGCGGAGCTGGTGTAGAACCGAAAGCAAAGAGGCAACGGGTTCCTAACAAACTCAGGACTACTAGACTGGTGGTCACGGAGGTGGACGACGGCAATTTTGAGCCAAAGGCGCCGAGGAAGAGCAGCGTGCTACGGCAATCAAATAGGCTGCATCATACGGACAACCGCCACCATCAACGCGAGAATCTAAAGAAGATAGAAAATATGAGGAGCTCCTCCTAAAGAAGTTTCACCAGATATTCTTGTTCCGGGCGGAATGAGAAGGATTATGAAGATCCGCATAATGACCCGCAATGAAGAAGATAAACAAACACGCCATGACCAAGTTTAGCAACGCTGGCGCTGGAAGAATCGAGTGAAAGCAAAGATCAACGACGGGAACCCTACTCCGAGATTGTAAAGAAAAGTCCGACAATCACGGAAGAGCAGTTTCAAATATTCAAGGAGGCTTGCAAGGCCGGCTGCCAAAGAAAAGTCTAAGTACATGAAGGGGCTTCAAAGATGAACATTGGGACCCACCACTCGGAAGCCGTGGTTACGGCGGAAAGAGGTCCAAATGGGCCAAGGAGGACGCGAAGCCACGAAGTCCAGGCATCCTGCACTTTGGCGGATTTCACCGCCCCGCAGAGCGTGGCGCCCCGAGGGCCCGCCACCGCTGGGACCCATCAAGAAGGTTTATGAGACAACACCGGTCATTCCGGAGTTCATTAGACTGCTGGTAATTTTAGTTTCGATCAATTCGACCGCACACGTTAGTCATATTTGTAAACGATCCTTGTGCCTTTTGCGAGAGAGCAACACCGGATTGCGGCGGCGACTCGCCGTCTAAGGCATTGGCGAGGCCTGTGGGACACTTTATTCAACCGGCGTTGAACATATTGAAACGACAACCGGTGGATACTCGACCGTCAGATGGACGCGCGCACGGTGTCGGAGACGGCACCACGTGGAAGAAGTACTACCGTGAGACCACGGAGAGAAAAAGGAAAGACGGAGGTTAATCAAGAAAGCATCGACAAGAAGGTTGAGATTGCGGTTGAGAAGAAATCATCTCGATAATCGAATAGCAGATAGCTGCCGCAAAACAAAGCGATTGCAGATATATCTACTTCCTTGGTGACGGGCGTTCACACTTGGACAAGGGAAAATCCAAAAAATGCAGAGGACTTTCCCTTGTCGACTTCTTGGCAGCACATGCTCCCAAGACGGCTCCCTTGCGACCGGCTCCCTTTTGGGCTGCCAGACCGGACGTGCTCGGTGGTGCCTCCTCTTTAGTTGAGCTCGACGCCCTCACGGTATCTGCCACACCGCCCCTTCAATATAAATGTATAATCTCCCATTTTCGTTGCCTTTCGGATGTCTCACGTCGCAGACTTTTCTTTGCAGTCGACGAAACCCGTGGCACCATATTGTACACCATCGGCGAACGAAGGTGGGCGTGGGAAGGGGACGATAATGGAGCCGAAGGAACCATTGTTCCACAGCCGGTCGATCCCCGAACGTCTTCAAGGTTTCCGTGGCGATGTCAAACCGGGCCACGAAATTTGCCTCCTAATACTAGTGGGGATGACGACGACCTCATGGCGGCTTGGTGATTGTTGCAATGGGTGGGTCCTGTTGTGGCCAAAGAGTCTGCTTCGTCGAGGCGGCCGGAGCACACCCACGAGCACGCAGCCTCAAGAAGGTATGAACATCAACACCCCACCGCCCAATTAGCGCCGGGTGTCGGGTTGGGTGATAGCGGACGGGTAAGCGGTGGCTCCATTAGAGGTGATGACGTCACCATGGATGAGGATGAGGATGACGATGGCGCTTGAACAAGATGTCTATATCTGGCGCCTCCTCGGTTTGAGCATCATGAGTCGGTGCACAATTACCGCCTCAACGTGTTATTGACGACCATCCGGTGGTAAAGAAGCCTAGGAAGAGAGCGAGGAAAGGCAAAAGTTGATTCTATGATCCAGCCGCCTCAGCAGCCTCGGCCAGAGGACCGTGTAGATATCCCCGATGCGGATAAATGGCATATCCCCTGTCGACCAATCCTACCGAAACAGCGCTACGGGCCAGATTCGCGATCTAAGGAGACTTCATGACGATGTGCTGCGGGTAGAGAAAGGCCTCATCGCCGAAGATCCAGATACCCACTCTCGTGGTTAACGCTCCGCAGCAAATGTCGTACGTCAAGGGCTTCCCCGCGGATAAGTTCTTCCTCCGATTCGATTACATATTCGACATGTTTCACGTGAAGAAGCTGGATTTTACTTTTGTCCGCCTTTATGCCTTGTGAAGGAAATATGCCCTAGAGGCAATAATAAAGTTATTATTTATTTCCTTATTTCATGATAAATGTTTATCATTCATGCTAGAATTGTATTAACCGGAAACATGATACATGTGTGAATGCATAGACAAACAACATGTCACTAGTATGCCTCTACTAGACTAGCTTGTTAATCAAAGATGGTTATGTTTCCTAACCATGAACAAAGAGTTGTTATTTGATTAACAAGGTCACATCATTAGTAGAATGATCTGATTGACATGACCCATTCCATTAGCTTAGCACACGATCGCTTAGTATGTTGCTACCGCTTTTATCCATGACTTATACATGTTCCTGTAACTATGAGATTATGCAACTCCGCTTACGGAGGAACACTTTGGTGCTACCAAACGTCACAACGTAATCGGGTGATTATAAAGGAGTACTACAGTGTGTCCAAAGGCGATGTTGGGTTGGCGTATTTGAGATTAGGTTTTGTCACTCCGATTGTCTGGAGAGGTATCTCTGGGCCCTCTCGGTAATGCACATCACCAAAGCCTTGCAAGCACTACAACTAATGAGTTAGTTGTGAGATGATGTATTACGGAACGAGTAAAGAGACTTGCCGTAACGAGATTGAACTAGGTATTGGATACCGACGATCGAATCTCGCAAGTAACATACCGATGACAAAGGAACAACGATGTTGTTATGCGGTCTGACCGACAAAGATCTTCGAGAATATGTAGGAACCAATATGGGCATCCAGGTCCCGCTATTGGTTATTGACCGAGAATAGTTCTAGGTCATGTCTACATTATTCTCGAACCGTAGGGTCCGCACGCTTAAGGTTTCGATGATGCTTGTTATGAGTTTATGTATTTTGATGTACCAAGAAGTTCGAGTCCCGGATGTGATCACGGACATGACGAGGAGTCTCGAAATGGTCGAGACGTAAAGATTGATATATTGGAAGCCTATATTTGGATATCGGAAGTGTTCCGGTGAAATCGGATTTTATCGTTACCGGAGGGTTACCGAAACCCCGGAGCTATATGGGCCATAGTGGGCCTTAGTGGAAAAGAGAAGGCTGCCCTAGATGGGCTGCGCCTCCCCTTCCCTAGTCCTATTAGGACTAGGAGAGGTGCCGCCCCTCCTCTTTTCTCCTCAAGGAATCTCGATTGAATAGATTGGAGGGAGTCCTACTCCCGGAAGGAGTAGGACTCCTCCCGCGCCTCTCTCTCTGCCGGCCCCCCCCTTGGCTCCTTTATATACCGAGGTAAAGGCACCCCATGAACACACAAGTATTGATCTACGGATCGTTCCTTAGCCGTGTCGGTGCCCCCTCCACCATATTCCACCTCGGTCATACCGTCGCTGCTTAGGCGAAGCCTGCGCCGTGAAACATCAAGATCGCCACCACGCCATCGTCTTGACGGAACTCTCCTCGACACTCGGCTGGATCGAGTACGAGGGACGCCATCGAGCTGTCGTGTGTCAAGAACTCGGGGCGCCGAGTAACGCGCGGGATCGGTCGGATCGCGAGGAGAACGTCGACTACTTCCTCTACGCCAGATCGCTTCGCTTCGGTCTCACGAGGGTACGTGAGACAACACTCTCCCCTCTCGCTATACATCACCATGATCTTGCGTGTGCGTAGGAAAATTTTTGAAATTACTACGCTCCCCAACAAAGGGCATCCGAGCCTAGGTTTTTATGGTTTGATGTTTTGCACGAGTAGAACACAAGTGAGTTGTGGGCGATACAAGTCATACTACCTACCAAAGATGTCATACTTAGGTTCAGCGGTATTGTGAGATGAAGCGGCCCGGACCGACATTACGCCAGACGCTTACGCGAGACTGGTTTCACCGCCACGAGCACTCGCTGCTTAAAGGTGACCGGTGGGTGCCTCTCTCACTTTAGTTGAACTGAAAAGTGGCTACGCCCGTCCTTGAGAAGGTTAAACGGAGTCTATTTGACGAAGTATCGCTGTGGTTTTGATGCGAGGTAAGACTGGTTCTTGCTTAAGCCCGTAGCAGCCACGTAAAATTTGCAACAACAAAGTAGAGGACGCCTAACTTGTTTTTGCAGGCATGTTGTGATGTGATATGGTCAAGACGTGATGCTATATTTTATTGTATGAGATGATCATGTTTTGTAACCGGTTATCGGCAATCGGCTGGAGCCATATGGTTGTCGCTTATTGTATGCAATGCAATGCTCTGTAATGCTTTACTTTATCACTAAGCGGTAGCGATAGTCGAGAAGCATAAGTTTGGCGAGACGACAACGATGCTACGATGGAGATCAAGGTGTCGCGCCGGTGACGATGGTGATCATGGTGGTGCCGCAAGATGGAGATCATGAAGCACAAGATGATGATGACCATATCATATCACTTATATTGATTTGCATGTGATGTTTATCCTTTATGCATCTTATCTTGCTTTGATTGACGGTAGCATTATAAGATGATCTCTCACTAAATTATCAAGAAGTGTTCTCCCGAGTATGCACCGCTGCCAAAGTTCGTCGTGCCCGCACACCACGTGATGATCGGGTGTGATAAGCTCTCGTCCATCTACAACGGGTGCAAGCCAGTTTTGCACACGCAGAATACTCGGGTTATACTTGACGAGCCTAGCATATGCAGATATGGCCTCGGAACACGGAGACCGAAAGGTCGAGCGTGAATCATATAGTAGATATGATCAACATAAGATGTTCACCATTGAAAACTACTCCATTTCACGTGATGATCGGTTATGGTTTAGTTGATTTGGATCACGTGATCACTTAGATGACTAGAGATGTCTTTCTAAGTGGGAGTTCTTAAGTAATATGATTAATTGAACTTAAATTTATCATGAACTTAGTCCCGGTAGTATTTTGCAAATTATGTTGTAAGATCAATAGCTTGCGTTGTTGCTTTCATATGTTTATTTTGATATGTTCCTAGAGAAAATTGTGTTGAAAAATGTTAGTAGCAATGATGCGGATTTGATCCGTGATCCGAGGTTTATCCTCATTGCTGCACGTAAGAATTTTGTCCTTAATGCACCGCTAGGTGACAGACCTATTGCAGGAGCGTATGCGCACGTTATGAACGCTTGGCTAGCTCAATATGATGACTACTTGATAGTTTTGTGCACCATGCTTTATGGCTTAGAATCGACTTCAAAGATGTTTTGAACATCATAGACCATATGAGATGTTCCAGAATTGAAGTTAATATTTCAAGCAAATACCGAGTTGAGAGATATGAAGTCTCCAACAAGTTCTATAGCTAAAAGATGGAGGAGAATCGCTCAACTAGTGAGCATGTGCTCAGATTGTCCAGGTACTTCAATCGCTTGAATCAAGTGGGAGTTAATCTTCCGGATAAGATAGTGATTAACGAAATTCTCTAGTCACCATCACCAAGTTAGTAGAACTTCGTGATGAACTATAGTATGCAAGGATGACGAATGATTCCGGGCTCTTCGTGATGTTGAAATCGACGAAGGTAGAAATCAAGAAAGAGCATCAAGTGTTGATGGTTGACAAGATCACTAGTTTCAAGAAAAGGGCAAAGGGAAAGAAAGGAACTTCAAGTAGATTGACAAGCAAGTTGTCACTCCCACGAAGAAGCCCAAAGCTGAACCAAAGCCTCAAACCGAGTGCTTACATCGCAAAGGAAATGGTCATTGGAGCGGAACTGCCCTAAATATTTGGTGGATAAGAAGGATGGCAAAGTGAAAAAGGGTATATTTGATATACAGTGTTTGATGTGTGCTTTACTAGTGTTTATAGCAACCCCTCGGTATTTGGTACTGGTTCGGTTGCTAAGAGTAGTAACTCGAGACGGAGTTGCGTAATAAAATGTAAACTAGTTAAGGGTGAAGTGATGATGTGTGTTGAAAATAGTTTCAAGATTGATATGATCATCATCGCACACTCCCTATACTTTCGGGATTAGTGTTGAACCTAAATAAATGTTATTTGGTGTTTGCGCTGAGCATGAATATGATTTGATCGTGTTTATTGCAAAACGGTTATTCATTTAAAGTAAGAGAATAAACTGTTGTTCTGCTTACATGAATAAA
Organism: Aegilops speltoides; assembly: GCA_021437245.1. Lineage (NCBI taxonomy): Eukaryota > Viridiplantae > Streptophyta > Magnoliopsida > Poales > Poaceae > Aegilops > Aegilops speltoides. The sequence continues at coordinate 103,222,565 of CM038146.1, forward strand.
ACCTTATATGGTTACACGCCCAATGAAAATGGTTCATTGGATCTCGATCGTAGTGATACACATATTCATAATATTGAAACCAAAAGATGCAAAGTTAATAATGATAGTGCAACTTATTTGTGGCACCGCCGCTTAGGTCATATTGGTGTAAAGCGCATGAAGAAACTCCATGCCGATGGGATTTTGAAATCACTTGATTATGAATCACTTGATGCTTATGAACCATGCCTCATGGGCAAGATGACTAAGACTCCGTTCTCCGAACAATGGAGTGAGCAATCGACTTATTGGAAATAATACATACCGATGTATGCGATCCAATGAGTGTTGATGCTCGTGGCAAGTATCGTTATTTTCTGACCTTCACAAGATGATTTGAGCAGATATGGGTATATCTACTTGATGAAACATAAGTCTGAAATAGTTGAAAGGTTCAAAGAATTTCAGAGTGAAGTGGAAAAATCATCGTAACAAGAAAACAAAGATTTCTACGATCTGATCGCGGAGACAAATATTTGAGTTACGAGTTTGGTCTTCAATTAAAACAATGTGGAATAGTTTCACAAATTCATGCCACCTGGAACACCACATCATAATGGTGTGTCCGAATGTCATAACCGCACTTTATTGGATATAGTGCAATCTATGATGTTTCTTACCGATTTATCAATATCGTTTTGGGATCATGCATTAGAGACAGCTGCATTCACGTTAAATAGGGCACCATCTAAATCCGTTGAGACGACACTATATGAACTGTGGTTTAGCAAGAAACCAAAGTTGTCGTTTCTTAAAGTTTGGGGCTGCGATGCTTATGTGAAAAAGTTTCATCCTGACAAGCTCAAACCCAAATCGGAGAAGTGCGTCTTCATAGAATACCCAAAGGAAATTTTTGGGTACACCTTCTATCACAGATCCGAAGGCAAAACATTCGTTGCTAATAAATGGATCCTTTCTAGAGAAGGAGTTTCTCTCGAAAGAAGTGAGTGGGAGGAAAGTAGAACTTGATGAGGTAATTGTACCTTCCCCCTTACTTGAAAGTAGTTCGTCGCAGAAACCGGTTTCTGAGACACCTACACCAAGTAGTGAGGAAGTTGATGATGTAGATCATGAAACTTCAGATCAAGTTACTACGAACCACGAGATCAACCAGAGTAAGATCCGCACTGAGTGGTACGGTAATCCTGTTCTGGAAATCATGCTACTAGATCATGATGAACCTACGAACTATGAAGAAGCGATGGTGAGCCCAGATTCCGCAAAATGGTTTGAGGCCATGAAATCTGAGATATGTATGAGAACAAAGTATGGACTTTGATGGATTTGCCCGATGATCGGCAAACCATAGAAAATAAATGGATCTTCAAGAGGAAGACGGACGTTGATAGTAGTGTTACTATCTACAAAGCTCGACTTGTTGCAAAAAGGTTTTTCAACAAAGTTCAAGATGTTGACTACAATGAGATTTTCTCAACTGTAGTGATGCTTAAGTCTGTCCGAATCATGTTAGCAATTGCCACAATTTATGAAATTTGGCAAATGGATGTAAAACTGCATTCTGAATGGGTTTCGGAGGAAGAGTTGTATATGATGCAACCGAAGGTTTTATCGATCCAAAGGAGCTAACAAAGTGTGCAAGCTCCAATGATCCATCTATGGACTGGTGCAAGCATCTCGAGTTGGAATATACGCTTTGATGAGTTGATCAAAGCATATAGTTTTATACTGAGACTTACGGTGAAGCTCAGTATTTACAAGAAAGTGAGTGGGAGCACTACAAAGATTTACGATAAAGTATATGTGAATGACATATTGTAGATCGGAAATAATGTAGAATTATTCTGCAAAGCATAAAGGAGTGTTTGAAAGGAGTTTTTCAAAGAAAGACCTCGGTGAAGCTGCTTACATATTGAGCATCAAAATCTATAGAGATAGATCAAGATGCTTGATAAGTTTTTTCAATGAGTACATACCTTGACAAGTTTTTGAAGTAATTCAAAATGGAACAGTCAAAGAAAGAGTTCTTGCCTGTGTTACAAGGTGTGAAATTGAGTAAGACTCAAAACCCGACCACGGAAGAAGATAGAAAGAGAATGAAAGTCATTCCCTATGCCTTGGCCATAGGTTCTATAAAGTATGCCATGCTGTATACCAGATCTATTGTATACCCTGCCCGAGTTTGGCAAGGAGTACAATAGTGATCTAGGAGTAGATCATCGACAGCGGTCAAAATTATCCTTAGTAGAATAAGGATATGTTTCTCGATTATGGAAGTGACAAAAGGTTCGCCGTAAAGGGTTACGCCGATGCAAGTTTTGACACCGATCCGATGACTCTAAGTCTCGATCTAGATACATATTGAAAGTGGGAGCAATTAGCTAAAGTAGCTCCGCGAGCATTGTAGACATAGAAAATTGCAAAATACATAACGGATCTGAATGTGAAAGACCCGTTGACTAAGACTCTCTCACAAGCAAAACATGATCACACTTTAGTACTCTTTGGGTATTAATCACATAGCAATGTGAACTAGATTATCGACTCTAGTAAACCCTTTGGGTGTTGGTCACATGACGATGTGAACTATGGGTGTTAATCATATACGATATGATTATTGGTGTTCAATCACATGGCGATGTGAACTAGATTATTGACTCTAGTGCAAGTGGGAGATGAAGGAAATATGCCCTAGAGGCAATAATAAAGTTATTATTTATTTCCTTATTTCATGATAAATGTTTATCATTCATGCTAGAATTGTATTAACCGGAAACATGATACATGTGTGAATGCATAGACAAACAACATGTCACTAGTATGCCTCTACTAGACTAGCTTGTTAATCAAAGATGGTTATGTTTCCTAACCATGAACAAAGAGTTGTTATTTGATTAACAAGGTCACATCATTAGTAGAATGATCTGATTGACATGACCCATTCCATTAGCTTAGCACACGATCGCTTAGTATGTTGCTACTTGCTTTTATCCATGACTTATACATGTTCCTGTAACTATGAGATTATGCAACTCCGCTTACGGAGGAACACTTTGGTGCTACCAAACGTCACAACGAATCGGGTGATTATAAAGGAGTACTACAGTGTGTGTCCAAAGGCGATGTTGGGTTGGCGTATTTGAGATTAGGTTTTGTCACTCCGATTGTCGGAGAGGTATCTCTGGGCCCTCTCGGTAATGCACATCACCAAAGCCTTGCAAGCACTACAACTAATGAGTTAGTTGTGAGATGATGTATTACGGAACGAGTAAAGAGACTTGCCGTAACGAGATTGAACTAGGTATTGGATACCGACGATCGAATCTCGGGCAAGTAACATACCGATGACAAAGGGAACAACGTATGTTGTTATGCGGTCTGACCGACAAAGATCTTCGTAGAATATGTAGGAACCAATATGGGCATCCAGGTCCCGCTATTGGTTATTGACCGAGAATAGTTCTAGGTCATGTCTACATTATTCTCGAACCGTAGGGTCCGCACGCTTAAGGTTTCGATGACAGTTATTATGAGTTTATGTATTTTGATGTACCGAAGAAGTTCGGAGTCCCGGATGTGATCACGGACATGACGAGGAGTCTCGAAATGGTCGAGACGTAAAGATTGATATATTGGAAGCCTATATTTGGATATCGGAAGTGTTCCGGGTGAAATCGGGATTTTAGGGTACTGGAGGGTTACCGAACCCCGGGAGCTATATGGGCCATAGTGGGCCTTAGTGGAAAAGAGAAGGGCTGCCCTAGATGGGCTGCGCCTCCCCTTCCCTAGTCCTATTAGGACTAGGAGAGGTGGCCGCCCCCTCTTTTCTCCCCGGGAATCTGATTGGAATAGGATTGGAGGGGAGTCCTACTCCCGGAAGGAGTAGGACTCCTCCTGCGCCTCTCTCTCCTGGCCGGCGCCCCCTCCCCCCTTGGCTCCTTTATATACTGAGGTAAAGGCACCCCATGAACACACAAGTATTGATCTACGGATCGTTCCTTAGCCGTGTGCGGTGCCCCCCTCCACCATATTCCACCTCGGTCATACCGTCGCGAAGCTTAGGCGAAGCCCTGCGCCGGTGAAACATCAAGATCGTCCACCACGCCGTCGTCTTGACGAACTCTCCTCGACACTCGGCTGGATCGAGTCGAGGGACGCCATCGAGCTGTCGTGTGTCAAGAACTCGGGCGCCGAGTAACGTCGGGATCGGTCGGATCGCGAGGAGAACGTCGACTACTTCCTCTACGCCAGATCGCTTCGCCGGGGGTCTCGAGGGTACGTAGACAACACTCTCCCCTCTCGTTGCTATACATCACCATGATCTTGCGTGTGCGTAGGAAATTTTTTGAAATTACTACGTTCCCCAACACCTTGCACATGAGCTACATCATTGGGGTTGAGCAGATACGTTTTATCTGTGTCGCTGACCCGTACTACATGCACGAGGGCTTCTTGGGAGTCTGTGCACAGCATCGTGAATACGCGAGGGATTACATCGTCAGTTTCATGCTCGTCAATAAGGACAAGGAGGCGATTCTCGTGCCTTATCATCCCGTGTAAGTCATCCGCGCTGCTATCCTTCCTTCGATTTCAATAATTCATTTGCACGGTGGAGGCTAATTAATTTGAGGTGTACTTATTTTATGCAGCAGGCGGCGCGCCGTCCTCATCATCCCCTACCCCGATTCTCCCACGCCTTTACTTGGACTCGTCAAGAACATTCACAAAAGGATTACACCCACATCAAAGATGTTCTCGACAATGCTATGTTTTACTACCAAGCAAGGGGTGGAGAGGTTAGGGACAAGAAGAGAAGGGGAGGCAGGGCCGCCTTCACCATAAGACCGACTTCCTGCATCCAGCAACCAAACGATTCTCTTAATGATGGATTCTATGTACTACACCACATGCTTGGAGTACCGACGGGATCACCGAACCTTCACATGGCACCTAGATCTAGCGATGCCCATATTCGCAATGGGCAAAGGACATAGGAGATATCGAGGATCATCGACTTGAGCTGAGTTCTATAACATCCAGCGAACTTGCCCAAATCATCATGAATGAGGTCGCCGGAAAAACAGGGATGTTCCATGCAAAAGGACAAAATGTCGCGGGAAGACGTCCGAACATGGATAGCCTCTCAGCGTCTCGACATGAAGCCTTTCACTAAGCTCGATGACTATCTCCCTGACTTGGATGGATGGCACGACATGATGGAGTGATTGTCGATATATGACAATGTGTCCGTTTAGTCCATACTTTCTTTTATGACAAAACTTTGAGTTATGCACGGTGAAACTTTATTTGTGATGTAATTAAACCGTCCTCCTCCTCGACTAGCGAAAATCACTCTAGTTAGGTCATTTTGGGTAATGCGATGAACTTTGTTATTTATGCTTATGATATGTTGTTTCTATTTTGCCAAGTTTGTCTCTTTGTGTTGCTCAACTATATATGTTGCATATCATCGACTCATGTGACGATGCAGGTGCATAGATCATAAATGGGGAAGAAGTGCTACGCCAGAGTATATATATCGACAAGTGGCCGGAGTGTCGAGCCCAGTGTACGGTTTTCGGTTTCGAAATACCGCAATGATTTAGTTTAGGTTCACGCTAATGCGAGAGAGGGATACGAACTCATGTACTCAAAGTGATAGCTATTCTCGTGTATATCATTGTTTAGATGGATGACGATGTATTTGCAAGTAATCGAGACTTGTATCGCTATTTTTGAGATTGATGACGAGAGACCACTTTGTGTTGGATGATGATTATGATGATGACATGATTTGATGAGACTAATTGTATGTATATGCTATGATTACATTTGTATGTGGATGATATGCTAAAGATTATTGTATAAAGCCTATTCAAATGCAAAACAAATAAAAAACAAATCTGCAGGAAAAAAACTAATAAAACTAGTAGTAGCGAGGGGGATTTAGCGAGAGCAATCGACTTACCAAAGAGCGCTTCCTCAGAACGGCGCTGCAGATAATATCGATAGCGTCTTTTTCTAAAGAGCGCTACAGCTATTCATGTAGTAGCGATGGCGTGGGTGACGACACGCTCTTGCTATCGTTAGTCAGAAGCGCTTATTAGTAGCGCCGGTACCAGCCATCGAGAGGGCCAAAACCCGCGCTGCTGCTAGGCTTTTCCCTAGTAGTGATCATAAGAAGCCTTGCAAGCAAAGTGACTAATGAGTTAGTTACAGGATGATGTATTACGGAACGAGTAAAGACACTTGCCGGTAACGAGATTGAACTAGGTATGAAAATACCGATGATCGAATCTCGGGCAAGTAACATACCGATGACAAAGGGAATAACGTATGTTGTCATAATGGTTCAACCGATAAAGATCTTCGTAGAATATACGGGAACCAATATGAGCATCCAGGTTCCGCTATTGGTTATTGACCGGGAGGTGTCTCGGTCATGTCTACATAGTTCTCGAACCCGTAGGGGTCTGCATGCTTAACGTTCAATGACGATATAGTATTATATGAGTTATGTGATTTGGTGACCGAATGTTGTTTGGAGTCCCGGATGAGATCACAGACATGACGAGGAGTCTCGAAATGGTCGAGAGGTAAATATTGATATATAGGACGATAGTATTCGAACACCGGAAGTGTTTCGGAGGGTACTAGGTACATATCGGACCACCAGAAGGGGTTTCGGGCACCCCCGGCAAAAGATATGGGCCTTATGAGCCAAGAGGGGAAACGCACCAGCCACAAGGGGCGGGGGCGCTCCCATATGGGCGGGCCAAGGTGGAGAAGGAAATGGGAAGGAGGAAAGGAAAGAAAGGGAATAGGATTCCCCCTTCCTTCCCCCTTCCCCCTCTTTCCCTCCCCCCTTCGATATATATGGCAGGGGGGGACGGCTTGGGAGGAGCCCAAGTAGGATTCGATCCTACTTGTGGCGCCTCCTAGCCTCTCCCCTCCCCCTCCCCGTCCCACCTATATATATGGGGGGGGGGGCGCCCTAGCACACCCCAGGCAATTGTTTAGCCGTGTGCGGTGCCCCCCCTCCACCGTTTACACCCCGGTCATATTTTCGTAGTGCTTAGGCGAAGCCCTGCGAAGATCACTTCACCATCTTTGTCACCACGCTGTTGTGCTGACAGAACTCATCTACTACCTCGACGTCTTGCTGGATCAAGAAGGTGAGGGACGTCACCGAGCTGGATGTGTGTAGTACGTGGAGGTGCCGTGCATTCGGTACTTGATCGGTCGAAGCGCGAAGAAGTTCGACTACATCAACCGCGTTGAGAAACGCTTCCCCTTACGGTCTACGAGAGTACGTAGACATACTCTCCCCATCGTTGCTATGCATCTCCATGGATAGATCTGTTGGGGAACGTAGTAATTTCAAAAAATTTCCTACGCACACGCAAGATCATGGTGATGCATAGCAACGAGAGGGGAGAGTGTTGTCTACGCACCCTCGTGACCCAGCGAAGCGATCACAACGTAGAGGAAGTAGTCGACGTTCTCCTCGCGATCCCACCGATCCCGCGCCATATTACTCCGGCGCCCGAGTTCTTGACACACGTACAGCTCGATGACGCCCCTCGTACTCGATCCAGCCGAGTGTCGAGGAGAGTTCCGTTAACACGACGGCGTGGCGGCGATCTTGATGTTTCACTGCGCGCAGGCTTCGCCTAAGCTTCATGACGGTATGACCGAGGTGGAATATGGTGGAGGGGCACCGCACACGGCTAAGGAACGATCCGTAGATCAAACTTGTGTGTCCTAGGGTGCCCCCGCCTCAGATATAAAGGAGCAAGGGGAGGGGCCGGCCGGCCAAGGGAGGCGCTGGCCAGGAGTCCTACTCCTCCGGGAGTAGGATTCCCCCAATCCTAGTTGGAATAGGATTCCTGAGGAAGAGAGAGAGAGAGGCGGCCCCTTTCCTAGTCCTAGTAGGACTAGGGAAAGGGGGAGGCGCGCGGCCACCTAGGGCTGGCCCTTTCTCCTTTTCCCCAAGGCCCACTATGGCCCATTTACCTCCCGGGGTTCCGTAACCTCCGGACTCAGTAAATTCTGTTTTTACTTGGAACCATTCCGAACTCCAAACATAGGCTTCCAATATATCAATCTTTATGTCTCGACCATTCCGAGACTCCTCGTCATGTCCGTGATCACATCCGGACTCAACTTCTTTGGTACATCAAAATACATAAACTCATAATAACCATCATCGAAACCTTAAGCGTGCGGACCCTACGGTTCGAGAATAATGTAGACATGACCTAGAACTATTCTCGGTCAATAACCAATAGCGGACCTGGATGCCCATATTGGTTCCTACATATTCTACGAAGATCTTTGTCGGTCGATCGCATAACAACATACGTTGTTCCCTTTGTCATCGGTATGTTACTTGCCCGAGATTCGATCGTCGGTATCCAATACCTAGTTCAATCTCGCACGCAAGTCTCTTTACTCGTTCCGTAATACATCATCTCACAACTAACTCATTAGTTGTAGTGCTTGCAAGGCTTCAGTGATGTGCATTACCGAGAGGGCCCAGAGATACCTCTCCGACAATCGGAGTGACAAAACCTAATCTCAAATACGCCAACCCAACATCCGCCTTTGGAGACACCTGTAGTACTCCTTTATAATCACCCGATTCGTTGTGACGCTTGGTAGTACCAAAGTGTTCCTCCGTAAACGGAGTTGCATAATCTCATAGTTACGTGGAACATGTATAAGTCATGGATAAAAGCAGAGCAACATACTAAACGATCGTGTGCTAAGCTAATGGAATGGGTCATGTCAATCGATCATTCTACTAATGATGTGACCTTGTTAATCAAATAACAACTCTTTGTTCATGGTCGAAACATAACCATCTTTGATTAACAAGCTAGTCTAGAAGAGGCATACTAGTGACATCTTGTTTGTCTATGCATTCACACATGTATCATGTTTCCGGTTAATACAATTCTAGCATGAATGATAAACATTTATCATGAAATAAGGAAATAAATAATAACTTTATTATTGCCTCTAGGGCATATTTCCTTGATCTCCCACTTGCACTAGAGTCAATAATCTAGATTACATAGTAATGATTCTAACACCCATGGAGTCTTGGTGCTGATCATGTTTTGCTCGTGGAAGAGGCTTAGTCAACGGTTGCATGACATTCAGATCCGTATGTATCTTGCAAATCTCTATGTCTCCCACCGACTAAGTCCCGGATGGAATTGAAGCGTCTCTTGATGTGCTTGGTCCTCTTGTGAAATCTGGATTCCTTCGCTAAGGCAATTGCTCCATAGATTGTCATAGAAGATTTTCATTGGACCCGATGCACTAGGTATGACACCTAGATCGGATATGAACTCCTTCATCCGCACTCTTCATTAGCTGCTTCGAAGCTGCTATGTACTCCGCTTCACATGTAGATCCAGCTCGACGCTTTGTTTAGAACGCACTAACCGACAGCTCCTCCGCTTAGTGTAAATACGATCCGGTCTGCGATTTAGAATCGTCCGGATTAGTGTCAAAGCTTGCATCAACGTAACTGCCACGATGAGCTCTTTGTCACCTCCATATACGAAAACATATCCTTAGTCCTTTTCGTATTTCAGATGTTCTTGACCGCTGTCCGATGATCCACTCTGGATTACTTTGGTACCTCCTGCTAAACTTATAGCAAGGCACACATCAGTCCGGTACACAGATTGCATACATGATAGAGCCTATGGCTGAAGCATAGGAACATCTTTCATTTTCTCTCTATCTTCTGCAGTGGTCGGGCATTGAGTCTTACTCAACTTCACACCTTGTAACACAGGCAAGAACCCTTTCTTTGCTCGATCCATTTTGAACTTTTTCAAAATTTTGTCAAGGTATGTGCTTTGTGAAAGTCCAATTAAGCATCTTGATCTATCTCTATAGATCTTGATGCCCAATATGTAAGCAGCTTCACCGAGGTCTTTCATTGAAAAACTCTTATTCAAGTATCCCTTTATGCTATCCAGAAATTCTATATCATTTCCGATCAGCAATATGTTATCTACATATAATATCGTAAATGCTACTGAGCTCCCACTCACTTTCTTGTAAATACAAAGCTTCCAAAAGTCTCAGATAAAACCCAAATGCTTTGATCACACTATCAAAGCGTTTATTCCAACTCCGAGATGCTTGCACCAGTCCATAGATGGATCATTGGAGCTTGCACACTTTGTTAGCTCCTTTGGATCGATAAAACCTTCGGTTGCATCATATACAACTCTTCTTCCGTAAATCCATTCAGAATGCAGTCTTTACATCCATTTGCCAAATTTCATAATCATAAAATGCGCAATTGCTAACATGATTCGGACGGACTTAAGCATCGCTTCACGGGTGAGAAGGTCTCATCGTAGTCAATCCCTTGAACTTGTCGAAAACCCTTTGCGACAAGTCGAGCTTTGTAGATAATATTACCGTCGTGTCGGTCTTCTTCTTGAAAATCCACTTGTTTTCTATTGCTTGCCTACCCTCGGGCAAGTCAACCAAAGTCCATACTTTGTTTTCATACATGGATCCCATCTCGATTTCATGGCCTCAAGCCATTTTGCGGAATCTGGGCTCACCATCGCTTCTTCATAGTTCGTGAGGTTCATCATGATCTAGTAGCATGATTTCGAACAGGATTACCGTACCACTCAGTGCGGATCTTACTCTGTTGATCTCGTGGTTCTCGTAGTAACTTGATCTGAAGTTTCATGATCAACATCATCAACTTCCTCACTACTTGGTGCGGATGTCTCGAAACCGGTTTACTGCGATTTAACTACTTTCAAGTAAGGGAGAAGGTACTATTACCTCATCAAGTTCCACTTTCCTCCCACTCACTTCTTTCGAGAGAAACTCCTTCTCTAGAAAGGATCCATTCTTAACAACGAATGTCTTGCCTTCGGATCTGTGATAGAAGGTGTACCCAATCTGCCTCCTTTGGGTATCCTATGAAGACACATTCTCGATTTGGGTTCGAGCTTATCGGGTTGAAGTTTTTCACATAAGCATCGCATCCCCAAACTTTAAGAAACGACAACTTTGGTTTCTTGCCAAACCACAGTTCATAAGGTGTCGCTCAACGGATTTCGACGGTGTTCTATTCAGGTGAATGCGGCGCCTCTAGAGCATAACCCCAAAACGATAGCGGTAAATCTGTAGAGACATCATAGATCGCACCATATCTAGTAAAGTACGACACGACGTTCGGACACACCATTACGCTGTGGTGTTCCGGTGGCGTGAGTTGCTAAACTATTCCGCATTGTTTCAGATGTAGACCAAACTCAGAACTCAAATATTCACCTCCACGATCGATCGTAGAAACTTAATTTTCTTGTTACGATGATTTTCAACTTCACTCTGAAATTCTTTGAACTTTTCAAACGTTTCAGACTTATGTTTCATTAAGTAGATATACCCATATCCGCTTAAGTCATCTGTGAAGGTGAGAAAATAACGATATCCGCCACGAGCCTCAACATTCATCGGACCTCATACATCCGTATGTATGATCTCCAACAAATCTGTTGCTCTCTCCATAGTACCGAGAACGGGTTTTGGTCATCTTGCCCATGAGGCACGGTTCGCAAGTGCCAAGTGATTCATAATCAAGTGACTCCAAAAGTCCATCAAGATGGAGTTTCTTCATGCGCTTTACACCGATATGACCTAAACGGCGAGTGCCACAAATAAGTTGCACTATCATTATCAACTCTGCATCTTTTGGCTTCAACATTATGAATATGTGTATCACTACTATCGAGATTCATCAAAATAGACCACTCTTCAAGGGTGCATGACCATAAAAGATATTACTCATATAAATAGAACAACCATTATTCTCTGATTTAAATGAATAACCGCCTCGCATCAAACAAGATCCAGATATAATGTTCATGCTCAACGCAGCACCAAATAACAATTATTTAGGTCTAAAACTAATCCGAAGGTAGATGTAGAGGTAGCGTGCCGACCGCGATCACATCGACTTTGGAACCATTTCCCACGCGCATCGTCACCTCGCCCTTTGCGAGTTCGCAATCAGTAGTCCCTGCTTGAGTTGCAAATATTAGCAATGTAACCAGATCAAATACCAGTGCTACTACGAGCTCTAGTAAGGTACACATCAATAACATGTATATCACATATACCTTTGTTCACCTTGCCATCCTTCTTATCCGCCAAATACTTGGGGCAGTTCCGCTTCCAAAGGACTACCGCTTGCGAGAGAAGCACTCTGTTTCAGGTTTAGGGCCGACTTGGGTTTCTTCTCCCGAGCAAAGAACTTGCTTGCTGTTCTTCTTGAAGTTCCCTTCTTCTTCCCTTTGCCTTTCTTCTTGAAACTAGTGGTCTTATTGACCATCAACACTTGATGCTCCTTCTGATTTCTACCTCCGCAGCTTTCAGCATTGCGAAGAGCTCGGTATAGTCTTTACTAACCCTTGCATATTATAGTTCATCACGAAGCCTTTGTAGCTTGGTGGCGTGATTGGAGAATTCATCAATGACACAATCATCCGGAAGATTAACTTCCAATTGCGTCAAGTGATTGTAGTACCGGACATTCGAGTATATGCTCACTAATGTAACTATTCTCTTCCATCTTGCAGCTATAGAACTTATTGGAGACTTCATATCTCTCAATCCGGACATTCTGTTGGAATATTAACTTCAACTCTGGAACATCTCATATGCTCCATGACGCTCAAAACGCCGTTGAAGTCCCGGTTCTAAGCCGTAAAGCATGGCACATCGAACTATAGAGTAGTCATCGCTTTTGCTCGCCAGACGCTCATAACATCTGCGCTTGCATTAGCAAGAGTCTGCACCTAGCGGTGCATCCAGACGTAACTCTTACAGGCAGCAATGAGGATGATCCTCAAATTACGGACCCGATCCGTGTAATTGCTACCATCATCTTTCAACTTTGCTTTCTCAAGGAACGCATTAAAATTCAACGGAACAACAAAGACGAGCCATCTATCTACAATCAAACATAAACAAGCAAGATACTATCGGTACTAAGTTCATGATAAATTTAAGTTCAATTAATCATATTACTTAAGAACTCCCACTTAGATAGACATCTCTAGTCATCTAAGTGATCACGTGATCCAAATCAACTAAACCATAACCGATCATCACGTGAAATGGAGTAGTTTTCAATGGTGAACATCTTATGTTGATCATATCTACTATATGATTCACGCCGACCTTTCGGTCTCCGTGTTCCGAGGCCATATCTGCATATGCTAGGCTCGTCAAGTATAACCCGAGTATTCTGCGTGTGCAAAACTGGCTTGCACCCGTTGTAGATGGACGAGAGCTTATCACACCCGATCATCACGTGGTGTCCAGGCACGACGAACTTTGGCAACGGTGCATACTCGGGAGAACACTTCTTGATAATTTAGTGAGAGATCATCTTATAATGCTACCGTCAATCAAAGCAAGATAAGATGCATAAAGGATAAACATCACATGCAAATCAATATAAGTGATATGATATGGTCATTATCATCTTGTGCTTCGTGATCTTCATCTCCGCAAAGACCACCATGATCACCATCGCCACCGGTAGCGACACCTTGATCTCCATCGTAGCATCGTTGTCATCTCGCCAAACTTATGCTTCTACGACTATCGCTACCGCTTAGTGATAAAGTAAAGCATTACGAAGCGATTGCATTGCATACAATAAAGCGACAACCATATGGCTCCACCGATTGCCGATAACTTCGTTACAAAACATGATCATCTCATACAATAAAATATAGCATCACGTCTTGACCATATCACATCACAACATGCCCTGCAAAAACAAGTTAGACGTCCTCTACTTTGTTGTTGCAAATTTTACGTGGCTGCTACGGGCTTAAGCAAGAACCAGTCTCACCTCGCATCAAAACCACAACGATACTTCACAAATAGACTCTGTTTTAACCTTCTCAAGGACCGGCGAGCCACACTCGGTTCAACTAAAGTGAGAGAGACAGACACCCACCGTCACCTTTAAGCAACGAGTGCTCGTGGCGGTGAAACCAGTCTCGCGTAAGCGTCTGCTGTAATGTCGGTCAGGCCGCTTCATCTCACAATACCGCTGAACCAAAGTATGACATGCTTGGTAGGTAGTATGACTTGTATCGCCCACAACTCACTTGTGTTCTACTCGTGCAAAACATCAAACCATAAAAACCTAGGCTCGATACCACCGTTGGGGAACGAGTAATTTCAAAAATTTCCTACGCACACGCAAGATCATGGTGATGCATAGCAACGAGAGGGAGAGTGTTGTCTACGCACCCTCGTGACCAAGCGAAGCGATCACAACGTAGAGGAAGTAGTCGACGTTCTCCTCGCGATCCGACCGATCCGGCGCCAATACTCGGCGCCCCGAGTTCTTGACACACGACAGCTCGATGACGCCCCTCGTACTCGATCCAGCCGAGTGTCGAGGGAGAGTTCCGTTAGCACGACGGCGTGGCGGCGATCTTGATGTTTCATCGGCGCAGGGCTTCGCCTAAGCTTCGCGACGGTATGACCGAGGTGGAATATGGTGGAGGGGGCACCGCACACGGCTAAGGAACGATCCGTAGATCAAACTTGTGTGTCCTAGGGTGACCCCTGCCCCGTGATATAAAGGAGCAGGGGGGGGGGCGGCCGGCCAAGGGAGGCGCTGCCAGGAGTCCTACTCCCTCCGGGAGTAGGATTCCCCCAATCCTAGTTGGAATAGGATTCCGGAGGAAAGAGAGAGAGAGGCGGCCCCTTTCCTAGTCCTAGTAGGACTAGGGAAAGGGGGCCCATGCCACCTAGGGCTGGCCCTTTCTCCTTTTCCCCAAGGCCCACTATGGCCCATTTACCTCCGGGGTTCCAGAACCTCCGGTACTCGAGAAATTCTGTTTTCCGAACCATTCCAACTCCAAACATAGGCTTCCAATATATCAATCTTTATGTCTCGACCATTCCGAGACTCCTCGTCATGTCCGTGATCACATCCGGACTCAACTTCTTCGGTACATCAAAATACATAAACTCATAATAACATCGCCATCGAAACCTTAAGCGTGCGGACCCTACGGTTCGAGAATAATGTAGACATGACCTAGAACTATTCTCGGTCAATAACCAATAGCGGACCTGGATGCCCATATTGGTTCCTACATATTCTACGAAGATCTTTGTCGGTCGATCCGCATAACAACATACGTTGTTCCCTTTGTCATCGGTATGTTACTTGCCCGAGATTCGATCGTCGGTATCCAATACCTAGTTCAATCTCGCATCGCAAGTCTCTTTACTCGTTCCGTAATACATCATCTCACAACTAACTCATTAGTTGTAGTGCTTGCAAGGCTTCATGATGTGCATTACCGAGAGGGCCAGAGATACCTCTCCGACAATCGGAGTGACAAAACCTAATCTCAAATACGCCAACCCAACATCCGCCTTTGGAGACACCTGTAGTACTCCTTTATAATCACCCATTCGCTGTGACGCTTGGTAGTACCAAAGTGTTCCTCCGTAAACGGAGTTGCATAATCTCATAGTTACGAGAACATGTATAAGTCATGGATAAAAGCAGTAGCAACATACTAAACGATCGTGTGCTAAGCTAATGGAATGGGTCATGTCAATCAGATCATTCTACTAATGATGTGACCTTGTTAATCAAATAACAACTCTTTGTTCATGGTCAGGAAACATAACCATCTTTGATTAACAAGCTAGTCTAGAAGAGGCATACTAGTGACATCTTGTTTGTCTATGCATTCACACATGTATCATGTTTCCGGTTAATACAATTCTAGCATGAATGATAAACATTTATCATGAAATAAGGAAATAAATAATAACTTTATTATTGCCTCTAGGGCATATTTCCTTCAAGATCATTACGTGTGCATAGAATATTTTTTTTGTTTTCCATGCAACGATTCCCGACATGCAGTACCGATTCTCAGGCTAAAATCTAACAACGTTGTGACCAAGCTATTGTTTTGGATTTAACTACTCAGAGCCATAGGCAGAGATTTAAATGGGGCTGAAACACAATTTTGAGAATCGTCAATGGCAAAGAACATATTTCAAACATCTAGGAGATAACAATAAATTACCACGTGCTAATTTTTTTTGTTGTTGTACAACATACAAATCACATTTTCAATCTTTGGCTTCTTTTGCAACAACACTGTTTTATAGAAATCATGCCAGGCTCTTTCATCAAACCTTGGATAAATGGAGCTGCACATTTTAACATAAGAACAACCTTGTCTTGCCTTCTTGCATTGCTATGTGGACATGCTCTCATAATCAATGACAATGACATGAGTTGTTTGCTTCTAGGGAATAGAAGTTTTGAGCATAATCCCCTTGGATTTCATCTTGTACATCATCATGCACTTGTCCATATTTGCTCTTCTTAGCCCTTTTGGTGACAGGAAGATTTTGCATTTGCTCCTCTTCTTGGATGCAATGGCTTGGCCCTTTTTGATGACCCAAAGATTTTGCATTTGCTCAATATTGGCCTTTTTTGAGTTTGTCTTCTCTTCTTGGATGCAATGTCATCTTCTTGGCTTGAGCTAGTAATTTCTCTTTATTTTCAGTGCCATGCGATTCCTTGACATTTTCTCCTTCATCAACGGGTCCTTTCCCTTTCTTATATTATGAAAATGTGACTAGAGAGAAATATTCATCCCCTGGCAGCTCAGGAGCGTCTGATGTATGATTATAAAGGCTTGTGAGCGAGATTTCCCTGGAGATGGCAGTGGAACCTTTCCATTGGGGTCACCACCCAAACAACGTGAGTGCAAACCCTTATACTAATTAATGTCATGGCTAACAAGTGAAAAACAGGGCAACATGGGCCAGTCACCCCATCAGTGGCAGTTGTAACGTGGAACAACTTAAGAGGAGACGGAAAGCCATGATAGTCAACACCATGGGGGCACACCGTGCTGAGGTCGAAGGCCAGCCGGCAGCACAGAGCTTGATTTTGAGGGCACCGCAACCAAGAAGATAGATAGCATCGAGCTACTTGAGCACCTGTAGAAAGGGATATCCATGCATTGAGCTGCTTGCTCCCACTACAACGGAAAACGGAAAATCTTTTAGCTCTAGAAATAGTGCATCCATGGAACTGGAAAAAATTATTCACCTCATTCCTTCTGTTGTCTCTGTTAGGTCAACTGGTCAAACACCTTGCAAGGAAGAGTCAGAGGAAGTACGAGACACAGTACCTGCGTTGCAAGGTCATTGGAGGAGGTTGGACAAGGGTAGAGAAGTTGCTAGCTCACACAAAAAACCAATAGCTAAAGCACGTGTAGAGGGAATAGAGAGGGATAGGTGGAATTGGTTATTGTATTACTTGAGCCTTGTGGTCATGTATATAGGAGTACTGTTAGGATACAACTCGCGAATCACTCCATTACAGGGAATCAAGCTCGAGTACAAGGGAATTGAGGAGGGAGGAAGGAGAAGAACAGGAGGTAGGGGAGAGAGGAGCCGCCATTGCCGTTTCGTGATCCAAGCCCGGATGAATCGTTCGCTGCATCTCCTCCCGGTACTTATAGTCAACAGCAGTTGCTCGTGTATCATCGGGCCCAGCCCATGTACGAGTCCACTGGCAGCCTACGTACATGTAGAACAGGTCCCAAACATCCCTCCCTTCTTGAAATGCGGCTTTCCCCCAAGCCGCTATCACCAAGCCAGGATCCCATGGTGCTTGAAGGTCCTTGATCATGCCAGGGGCACCGTGGTAGTAGCCATAGTTGAGGTGGACTTGAACGAGCTCAGAGAAATGGTCGTGGTTGAGGTAGTAGTCCCTGCCATGGCGAACATGGTGGAGGGAGACATCCCTCCCTTCTTGAAGAGCTACTTGCACACTAGTTGATGCCATGTAGAAATTGTGTGTGACATGAAGTCCAATCATCAGGATCGAATGGCATGGCAAGTATCTTCTTTGCTTCTGTAGCTGAGACTTGCAAAGAAGAGCGGTAACAGAAAATGTCGTAGTTGCGCCCCGTGGCATATCCAGAGAGTAGTGTACTGCATCGTTCACAACTTCACCAATGGTAATCACACTGACATTTTGTGGCTGAGAAGGAACCCACCTTTCAATGGCACTAATTAGCTTCACATGCCTCCAATACATCCTCACCCTGGGAGGCCCCAAGTACCAAAAACTCATCTCATGAAGAATTTGTGACTGAAGATCAGTATAGGGCCCAGTTGTATGCAACATAAGGTCAGGACTGGTAGTAGAGTAACAATTAGCTTCATGTTGCTCAGGTTGAAATCAAGGGCAACAAAGAGTGATAATTTTGTAGTCGCCATAACCTGTATCATTTCCTGGAGGAAGAACCATGTGTTTGTCCATCAAACAAGTGCTAGTACTGTGGTAGTCAGACAAGGCTTCAAGGGGAGAATCATCTCTGAATTGCACCATAAAACATGAACAAGACAACAAGCTATTGTAGTTCTGAGAAGTTCTCTGTTCAAATTTGTGAACACCATTAGCGCAAATTTTATCCACTTTTGTATATCCTGGAACAGATTTTGTTGGCTTTACACATTGAATACCCGATGGCTGCCACATGTTTGAATTGATTTCTCCATGCATTATGTGATCTGCACGCCCTTGTAATTGGCCTTTTCGTTGTTGCACCATATAGCAGGAATGAAACTGCAAGCCTTTGTAAGTTCTTTCATCTGCATGTATGGCTTCATAACCCCCATGCGCAACTTCAGCAATATATGTTGCTCGATCCACTGGACGCCAAAACTGCTGATGTGCACCTTGTAGATAATTGAAGGGCTATTCACAACAGCAAATAGACTGAGCCATCAAACATGCTAGAAGAATCCAGAGGTGATCACATTGTTCAGAACAACATTCTCTAGGAAAATGGCCACTCCCTTGAATTTCCTCGCGATTCAAAAATTGCTCATATACTGAAAATGATGTCCATTGTAGCTGCAACTGAATGGTCTCCTGATTAAACTCAAACAGTGGCCATGGCCTTGGTCGGAGTTTGGTGCCATGATAACCATGTATCGCTCTGCCATCACCTGAAAAAGTATGCAGAGTTCCATTGCTAGGTATTCCCTGCACCACTATCTTCCCTAGACTCTTTGCACTAGTCGGCAGCCACATCAACCTTGGGTCATCAGGTCTATATTGCGAAATCTCAACAGATTGGAAACTGAAAACCTCTTCCATGTGAATCAGCTCACAGCAAAAAACTTGAAAGAAAACCACATTTCTGAATAGCAACTGAACTAGCCAATGATTGAACCATGAAACTTCATGCGGCTGACTACTTATACCTGAGCATCTCTTCTTGGGAGAGCCTGCGACTGAATGATATTTGAACGATGGCCATGGTCTTGGCCTGAATAGGTGTCCCATGTGCCTGATCCACATTAGCAAAGGTGGCAACCATGGTTGCTGCTCGATTCTCTTTCGCACTAGTAGCATGCACCAGTGTTTGCTCTTGTCCAAAAGATGAACGGGCTTCACCCAATCGCCATCATGGACGAGACATTCTGTCGAACACATGGTGAACACCGGCGCAACAAGGTTGTTGGGGATGATGAGGAAGATGATGCGGTCCGCCTCGCTCGTTACTGGGGTGGAGGTGTTTGCAGAGAGGGCGTCGAGCTCCCGCACGCTAGCCTTGGGGTCGACGTTGCTAGTGGTCACCATGGTAGGAACGACCTCAGCGGTGGAGGTGGTGCTGATGCCGATGGAAGGTGTCGCCTGTACAGGTGTGAGCTGCGCGACCTCCTGGTGGATGAGGTTGACCGAGAGCTTGAAGTGGTCGGTGGCGGCAGTGTCCTGGACCTCGTCGACGCTGGCGACGACGTTGACCTGGCTTGAGCATTCCGTCGAACAGGTGATGGGCGCCATCTCGGTGGAGATTAGGGGTGCATCATAGGAGACTGCATGGACCTCTCGGGCCTGGGTGGTGGCGGAGAAGGCGTCGGGGTCGACCACAGGGACGGTGTTGTCGATGGAGAGGCCGTCATTGAGGGCCACAACAGCCGAGCGTGTCGGCAGAGGATGACTTGGTGAACATGGCTTCTTGAAGTTGGAGTTGCGTGTGGATTTCAGCGTATTGTGCTCTAGTCTCTGCGTGGAGCTTGTCCAGGTAGGCCTTCAAGGTTGGATTCATGGTGGGCGGAGGTGGGAAAAAAATTGGGCAGGATTTTGAACGAACTCGTGAGGACTTGCGGCGAATCGGAAGGGTGGAGGGAGGCTCTGATACCACAATGTTAGGATCCAACTCGCGAATCACTCCATTACAGGGAATCAAGCTCGAGTACAAGGGAATTGAGGAGGGAGGAAGGAGAAGAACAGGAGGTAGGGGAGAGAGGAGCCGCCGTTGCCGTTTCGTGATCCAAGCCCGGATGAATCGTTCGCTGCATCTCCTCCCGGTACTTATAGTCAACAACAGTCGCTCGTGTACCGTCGGGCCCAGCCCATGTATAAGTCCACTGGCAGCCCACGTACATGTAGAACAGGTCCCTAACAAGTACATGACCATCTTGAAATACAAGACAATGTAAAAATAAATCTTAGTCTATCATATACTTCCTAATAACCACAATACTTAGCAACACAGACACACAAAGCCCACATACCACAAGTGACGAAGCAGCAGCACTCAAGTCACACACGCACACGACCTAGCACATGGGGCGACATGGCCAATAGAGCAAGGAGAAGGCAGCCGTCAAGCGACAAGGAACCGGGGCACCTCCTTGTGTCGCCTTCCACGCTAAACTGCTCGTGGCTCAACGAGTTGCCGGCGGACTCTGTTGGCATGAGGCCAAGGAACAGACAGGGCAGGTGGGCTCGGGGCATCATACATGAGGTACGCTTGGCGCACACGGGATGGTGGGCGCTAGGCGCTAGCGGGCGACGACGCAGGGCGGATGGCTCCGATGGAGAAGAGATGAGGACTGGGGAGGGGACGGTGGGAGCAGGAGATGAGGTGAGAGAGACGAGTGTGGCGCAACTTGGCAATCTGGAGAGGGCCCTTTTATATGTGAGACGGGTGTGGCGCAACTTGGCAATCTGAAGGGGCCCTTTTATATGTGTATATGGCTGCGAAGCTGTGGCACGGGATTGAGCTCGAGCCTTCGAAAGAGACGAAGAAATATCTAGGGAAGCCACTGCCTATCACAGCGCATGATAATCAATCACCGTGAAAATTGCAGCGACTACCCGTGAAACGTACACCATCTCCTTACCGAAATTCCAAGTGCCTCTCTCTAGTACTTCCTCTGTTTCTTTTTAGTCTCCATATAATATTTGGTCAAAGTCAAATTTTATTAACTTTGACTAAGTTCATAGAAAAAATATCATGATTCACAATATGAAAATCAATATTGTTAGATGCATCATGAAATTAACTTTCATATCGTATAGCTTTAGTATTGTAGATGTTGATATTTTTTCCAACAAAGCTGGTCAAACTTTGTAAAGTTTGACTTTGACCAAATCTTATATGCAGACTAAAAAGAAACGGAGGGAGTAAATCACCAAGAGGCCGTGAAAAACTTAAAAAAAAGGGATTTCTACCAAGTACAGGGTATTACTTATGCGACGCGCTACGCATCTGCCCGATCGGCAGGTGCCAGCCGTCAGAATTTAGGCATCGAGCGGCCGGTCGTTACCATCAACCATTGCAACACGTGCTTTGTTGCGAAAATTTCTTGCAACAGACATCTTGGTGCATAATATTTTGCAACATACGTCTTGTTGTAGTTTTTTTTTGCTACATACATCTTGTTGCAGTTTTTTTATAATTTTTCTGCAACAATCATCTTGTAGATTTTTTTTTTACAACAAAGGACTTGTTGCAAGATTATATTTCTACAAGATGAAGACGCGTCGCAAGTCGTTCCCGTCAATATTTGCAACAATACCGTTTTTGTATATAGGTGTTTACGTTTGCCTTCATGCTGAGGATGTGTGGCACAAAAGAAGACATCGGACTTGTGGTGATTATCAGCCGGTTGAGGGCAATCGTTTCCTCCTTACTTATTTGCCACGATGTTGAGGATGGGGCGTCGACCCGTTGGCTGGGTAGCTGAGGTTGCTGCCAGCCCACCCGAGTTCAAGTCCTAACTTGGACGCGTGGTGCTCGCGGAGTTTCTTCTATAAATACATGGCTAGCATGAAAACCTGAAACATCAAGTTTGATGGGAATTCCAATAAAAACATGCCCAATCCCAGCCAAAAGCCCAATATTTCAGGAAAATAAAGACGAATCAAGGACCAACACATAAGCCCAAAGCCTAGCGTGAGGCCCCACAAAAACAACTATCATGAATGCTTGTTCAATTATCTGTAACGGGATTAGGGATAGTGAAAATCATTTGGTGAAAATATGAAAACTTATACTTTGGAGCGTTAGATGATTAGTGGTGGGCTCAGATAGAAGCGGACGTTTCCCATGTACTTTGATGTGCTATACAGGCCATGATTTCTTGTCCGATACGATCCAACGTGAGAAGCCAATCTGACGATACATGACAGTGTCGGGTGGATATCGGGCACAGAACGTCATGTGGGGAGCAATTTCGTTTTCAAAGAAGCCATCTTAACACCACTTCTCCGTGGTAGGGTTCTTCTCCATCGTAGAACTCAAGCTTCAACCAGATTTTCCAAGGCGGAGAGCCGGATAGTGGTGGAGGAAGCCAGGAAGATCAGCATGCTCAAGTATGAGGAGTCGATATATGCACGTGAAGGGCAGCAGCCGAATGACCACCCTTGATGCTCTGGCCATCATGCTGCGCCACCTAAATGGGACATCCATGGCCGTCGATAGTTGCGCCACCACTGGCCACTAACCCCGAGGATAGGGCGCGCACAACATCGTGCAGCGGCTGTCGCTGGAGGTGTAACCCAGCGTCCTCTTCCTCTTCTCTCCCCATCTTCCCCTTCCAGCTGCAGCAAGATAGCATTCCCTAGAAAAAAAGCACATACGAAAATGGGGGGGAAAAGAACGTGCATATACGACAACACACATCAGGCGAACACATATGCATCTCTTCCATACAAAAAAAGCACACATGCATGCCTTCAGCGGAACAACGACACAGAGCGTGGAGCTCTGGACAAATAAACAGCCGGAGCGACCTCATCTTCGTGCTGCTACCGGGCCACCGACGTACATCGGGGCCGGCACCCGATTCAGAATCAAAACTTCCACCCAAGCTAACTAAAAAAGGTTTAGATCCGAGGAGATAAACACACAAAAGAACACCCGACCTCTTGTGGATGAGATGTTTTTGGAGGACGCCGACGGTGGCCCGCATGGTTCGCTGAGACCTCAGGTCGGTGTCGAAGCGTATGGCTTGGGCCAACAACGCCCTCGCTGGCAGCAGTCAACAGGCTCCACACCAGTGTTAGCACGCATGTCTCTCTAGCGGCGATAGCCTAGCAAGGCTTGGCGGAGGATGCCGCAGTATGGAGAGTGGCACAAATAAATAGGGGAGGAGAAGAAGCAGGTAGACCAAGGGGCAGATTTATTGATGGAAAGGAGACGAGCAGACCATCCAACGAAGAAGCAATAAGACGAAGGGGCAGCAGAGATTCGTTGCATCGTTCACATGGAAAGATTAATTTGTGATGCATGCAAGAGAGCAAACTACCGAGGGGCAGCAGAATTATCTCTTTCCACTCTTTGTCCCTGAATTGTTATTATCTATGCTGTCCCTTCCTCTTATCTCGGCCTTGAAAACAAAACGATGATGTGGCGTCATGCATGTGTAGAATTAGTGATTTGGCTAGATTGATGAGGTGGATAGCTTGCATGCCAAGAGAAATAAGATAGTGGGGATGAACTATTTAGGTATTATAGATGCCAACGAGGGTTAGCCCCTGGGTTGGTCTTATTTTTTTTATTTGCAACGATGTTTTTTTAACAAATCTCTTTTTTCCTTGGTCACAACGGGACGAGCAGACGGAACCGCCACGGCACGGGATTCCTTCTCCACCCAGGCCGGTCAGAGCCGCCATAAATACCCGCCCCTTCCTCGCCTCCAATCCCCACCGCCGCTCCAGAACGGAACGAACAAAAAAATCCCCAACCAATCTCGTCGCCGATCAACCCTAGGCTCGTCGAATCCTCCTCCCCCACCGCCTCAAGGTACGGCGCCTCCTTCCTCCCGCCTCACGGTTTTTGAGGTGCTTCGCGGTAGTTGGAGCCTTGGAGGTGCAGTTGCGTCGAATTTGATCCGTTCCTGCCCCGCCCTGACGCTACGAACGTAGCGTAGTTTCCCGATCTATTCGCGCACAGCGACTTCGTATGGATTTCGCGTGGACCTCGCGATTTCTTTCCTGTTATTTTTTTATTGATTGAAGGGATAGATCTGTTCGTCTTGGTTGAATTCCTTATGGCTTATGGTCTCGGATGTTAACCTATGCATGTTTTATCTGCTAGTATGTCTGTTCCTTCTCGAATTCAATAGTAGCTCATGTGCAGAAGTTCAATAGTACTTGTACCAAAATCGTCCTAATAGGCCCAGGATTATAGATTATTTATCACCCAAAGCTTAGGTTTATTTTCTTAGATTAGATGGTAAGCATGTCCGACAGCTATGTAGAACCCTTGATAAATGGTATATGCAGATTTTAACCTGTCGTCTGTCAATAGCTCTTTGATGAAGAAAATATGCTGCCCCCCATTTGTTTATTCTCGCCTGTCTAGGGCACATCTAGATGTGCTAATAGTTATTGCACATCTAAGTGACTCAATCAAACATAAAAAGCAAAACAAAAACAAAAAGAAGATTACCTGCATGAATCTTCACCTAAAATCAATGGAATAGGACTTAAGATGTGCATTACTTAGGTGATATCTGACCTAGATGTGCTTTAGCAAAACCGTGTTTTTGATTGCTTTATGTATAGGGCTGCATTATTATTTTATCATGTTACTTTGCTTGCTGTGCTGCTTGAGGCTTACCATTGTTCTGGATTCTTCTCTGCAGATGCAGATCTTTGTGAAGACATTGACCGGCAAGACCATCACCCTTGAGGTGGAGTCTTCTGACACAATCGACAACGTGAAGGCCAAGATCCAGGACAAGGAGGGTATCCCTCCGGATCAGCAGCGTCTCATCTTCGCTGGCAAGCAGCTTGAGGATGGCAGGACCCTTGCTGACTACAACATCCAAAAGGAGTCCACCCTTCACCTTGTCCTGCGCCTTCGCGGAGGCATGCAGATATTCGTCAAGACCCTCACCGGCAAGACCATCACCCTTGAGGTAGAGTCGTCTGACACCATTGACAACGTCAAGGCCAAGATCCAGGACAAGGAGGGCATCCCTCCGGACCAGCAGCGCCTCATCTTCGCTGGCAAGCAGCTCGAGGATGGCCGGACCCTTGCTGACTACAACATCCAGAAGGAGTCCACCCTTCACCTTGTCCTCCGCCTTAGGGGAGGCATGCAGATCTTCGTCAAGACCCTCACCGGCAAGACCATCACACTTGAGGTGGAATCCTCCGACACCATTGACAACGTGAAGGCCAAGATCCAGGACAAGGAGGGCATTCCTCCGGACCAGCAGCGCCTCATCTTTGCCGGCAAGCAGCTGGAGGATGGCCGCACTCTTGCTGACTATAACATCCAGAAGGAGTCCACCCTCCACCTGGTGCTCCGCCTCCGTGGTGGTCAGTAATTGCCCTGACGTTGGACCTGCTGCTATTAGTCCTGTGTCTTGTTCGTGTTAAGTCTACTGTATCTGGTTTGATGGACCATTTAGTCCCTATGATATGTGTTGGTTTCGTGGAAACAGTTGCTGGTATGGTTTGGTATGAATAAGTGAATTTGAACCAATATGCTTGTTCATTTTACTTTTGATTTGATATCTGCTGGTTGAATGTTTCTTCCAGTTTTTACAACTAGCAGTGATATTACCGTAGTGGCTCTCTGTGATTGCATTTTATGGGCTGTAGCTCTCAATGTTCCTGTGAAATCATTAGATTTTGCAAGTTATATATCCATGTTTCTTCGGAATGCTGCTGTGTTTGATTTTTTTTTTCTATTTGCTCTGCTTGCTTGCTACTAGCCGATTGGAGTGTCTTTGCTCGTTAAATGCATGAAGTTGTGGTGCACTTGGTTCTTTAAGAAAAATTCGTGGATAATTTATGAATCAAACAAAGGTACAAAACATAGGAGAAATTTGTAAGGATTCCTAAGAAAATTCTTCATTCTGTTCTCTAAAATCTTCTGCTTACAAGAGAAGAAATTCATGACATGGGCAATTTTTGTAAAATGGTGCCTGCGTGCAAGGACTTTCACTGCCCGAATTACTTGTGTTACACGTCTGATGCATCTTCTCATCTCCCTGTCTGTGGGGACGGTACTAGGCGCCGGCGCACCGGCCCAAATTTGGGCCGGTCACCGCGCGACCGTACGATGCAACATTAGCTAACCGTCAGATATGGTCGTTGCTTCGTCCTTCTCCTCAATCGTTCTCCTGCAGAAATTGCAACCGCCGCGAAGAGGACAGGCTGCAGCGAGCGCCATTGAGCTCCACCGTAATCCGCCGCCAGGCGATCGGGCTCGAAGCACCGCAGCACACCCGGGCTCGTCGCCGGCCGCCGGCGGTCGCCGCCCTCGCAAATCCTACCCCCGCGATTCGAAAAAGAAATTGCTCCATGGAGCTTGTAGCACGGATCCTCGCCGGTTCCAGCGCGAAAAACCTCGTCTGCAACCTCGAAGCTACCGCCGCGTCGCCATCCTCGTCCTCGGGCAGCCGCTCGTCGTCCCAACATCCACCCCATCGTCGCATTACATAGCTTATTTACTCGTATCAATTTGTGTACATGGTTGTAGCATTTTCCATCCACCATTGTAGCATCTTCATTCTCGTCCTTCTATCTTATACCAGTACCCATTGTGGCATCTGCCGGTTGTAGCATTTTGCAGTATGTTTGTAGCAAAACATGATGCTGATTGTAGCAAAAATCAAAATATCGTTGTGCGATGTAGCAAACCGCGATGCCGGTTGCAGCCGGATTGGATGCCGGTAGTAGCAAATTGCAACGCCGGTTGTAGCATGTAGCAAAAATCCGCGATCCTATCCTCGCCGCCCGTGGTCACCATGCTTGCCGCCTGCGGTCAGCCTCGGTTGTAGCAAAAAAGAAAGGCAGAAGTAGCAAAAAAGCGAAGTCGGTTGTAGCAAAAAGCATGTTGCTGGTCTTCGCCGGCTGGAGCAAAAACAAGGTCGCCGGGCGTCGGGGCGAGCTCGACGTGAATGGATGTAGCAGCCATCTGGGGGGAGGAGGAGGAGGCGCCGCCGCCAGGGAGAAAAGGGAGGAGGGGCTGCTGTGAATCGCTCGTCAGGGAAGAGATAAGCTGCAGGCCCACCAGACGCATGTGCCAGCCTGTTCCTCGCGTGACAGAGCGAGCGAGCCAGGGGCGACCGGCCGAATCGTTCGGCCGGCGCACCGCGCTGAAACGTTTCCCATTCTGTTTTACTACCTGTTGTGTTGGAGGTGACTGATGAGTGTGGCGCTAGCAACCACTTATCCTTCAGATGGCCTGCAGGAAATTCTTCATTCATTCCTCCTCCGAGCAAAGATTTTCATTTTCCTTTCTGTAGAGAGAGGAGGTTCTACAAATTAAAACAGAGGAGGGATACTTGGATTAAGGGACATCTTTTGCTTCTGATGAGCTCACTCTTCTCCTTTGTCCCAATGAAGCTTGTAAGCCAATCCAATTCAAAATTCTGGAGCTCTATGACAACATATTCTGATGCTTCAGTTCTGTAAGATTCAGTTGGCGGCCGCAGTAGATAATTTAAGTGACAATATTATTACTAACACCAGAGGTCGTCGGTGAGACGGTGGAAGTACCTACAGCCCAAGAACCATAAAAGAAGAACCTAGTGCAACACCACACTGCAAAGATCACATACCGCCTGTCCTGATCGGAGCAAGAGAAGAAACTATTACCCATCAAACCCAGCCCTCCATATGCACGCCAGCACAAACTATGCCTGGTTTCAGCTTAACCCGAAAATCTGGGACAAAAGTGCGAAAACAGAGACTACAATTTCTTTCCATGGGACTGCTGAAGGATCGATGCACTGTGATTACACAATTTCTTTCCATGGGACTGAGCGCAACGACGAGCTTCTTCACAGAGAAGACCAGGAACCAATTAGCTCCTGCCGGTACTTGAAACTCTAGTTTTGCATATATGTTGCAGACTGGAGCTCAACTTGTACATGTAACCAATTAACCCACATAAATATGTCTACAACCCTCCTAAATTACAACCAATTTTACATACACCGCAAGCCATTTAGATGTCCTCCAGTCACCAAAGAAGTTTTCTGAACACAGAAAGAAGGTAGGAATTGAAGTTAACTTAGGCAGCATCTCACATACACGCGGAGGAAATGCTCCAGCAGTCTTCTACTCTTCTGCTCACCATCACTAAGAGCTTATTGTTCATGTGCCAGCAGACAGCAATGTCCTCATCACAGGCCGTTATTACAGGTCACTGGTGGAAAATAAACTGGTCTCACTTATCCAGTTATTTCATAAATTCTAGAACCGTTCTCTTGATTCTTCAACTGGAGTTATTTCACTGTGGAAGCACTCCGATACATCCCAGTCATTGCACTAGTAATCTTGCCATTGGAGTGCCCAATCTGGAAGCTCCCAGACCTCCTGGGACGGGGCGCGAACAGCGTACCGAGCATCTTTTCCAAACCATCGACAGTATACTTTACATACTTGCTAGCACTTGCATCCTGCTCTACTAGTGGCCCGTAGTTCTGCATGTAACTCCTGTAAGGGGGAACTATTGCCTGTATCACAAGGTCACATGTCTCCCTTCTCAAGTCCTTGTCCGGTATGATCCACGCTGACTGTTCGTGGAACATCTCACTGAACCTCGCATTGAAAGTTTTAAGGCGCTGCTTCACGAGGTCCTTTGCCGTGGCCCGGCCCTTGGAGAACAAGATCAGGCCCTCCCGGTTGAGCAGCGGCGAAAGCGCCCCCCAGCTATCCCTCATAAACACCGTCAGATAGAAATCCTTAAACTTTTCATGGTCCCTGATCCACACATCACCCAAGAGTTCAGCCAGCTTCGTAGCCTTCACGTGCTTATAGAAATGCCAGCGTGTGTTCATCATGAAGATGTATGATTGAATCTTATTCCCATACGCCTTCGACCAAACATCAAAGTTGGCTTCAAGGGCCTTGACAATGTTGAGCACTGCGACAGCAAGCATCTTGTCACTGAACACCTCCTTGCGCCAACTGCGGTGGATGGTGAGCACCTGTGCAAGCACAGGCCTGTATTTCTCACCAAGGAGCCGGTTGCAGTACTCGACAATAAAAGTGACTAGGCGCGGCACACCACCATCGGCTGGGGGAGGCATGTGTCGCTGCAGCTCCACCTGCACGATCAACTCCTCAAAGATTTCAACAGAGCCATCCACCAACAGCTTCACAAGGTCCCTTGTCTGGCACTGAATATCCGCACACACCTTTCCGCCGAACAACCGGTTGAAATCCAACCTCAGCTTATTCAAAGAATCAAAGACCTCCAGTAAACGCAAGAGCTTGATTGGGTCTTTCTTGGCATCCGCAGCGGCACGACCAAACCTCAAAAAATCAAGAACACTAGCTCGTGACGCTATCTCGGCGAAGCACACTGATGCATCATCCTTGTGCTGCCCAAACACCTTGGCGCAAAGCTGACGCTCAGACTCGAGGAGGCGGCGCACCACAAATTCCAAATGCCGCCCCCAGAGCTCAACGCCAGGACCCAACGCCTGAGCGTCATCAGCTGGATTGTGCAAGTAATCGAGGCCGAGCGCATGGAGGCTGGCACTCACCACACCGCCGCGTGCATCGGCATACAGAGAGACGCAGTGCTCTTGCCGGCCATTGGCCAAGAGGCGGTCGAGAATCGGGCTGATCTTGCGGACGGCGGCGGTCGGGACGCGTGTAGGCGCGCTTGACGCGGGGGTGGCGCCGTGCTGCTGCATCGCGAGCGGCGCGGAGTGCTCGGCGAGGAGGCGCCGGAACTCCGCCTCGAGCACGTCGAGCGCGGCCGCCAGGAGGCCGCCGTCGAGGTACCCGGAGGGCTTCTTGAGGCCGTCCAGGGCGACGCCGACCTCGGCGAGGAAGCGCGGGTCGGCGAGGTCGTGGTCGCCGAGGTACTCGACGATGTCGGCGAGCCACTCGGCGGCGAGGCCGCAGTTGCCCGACAGGAACCGCAGGGCCTCCTCGAGGCGGCCGAGCACGGCGAGGTAGCCGGGGAGGTCCCGCGCGGCGGCGCCGGCCTCGAGCAGCGGCGGCTCGAGGCCGTGCACGGCGTCGAACACCTTGAGCACGGCGGCCGCGGGGCCGACGGCGCGGTCGATGTGCGGGCCCGCCGCGGCGAGCTCGGCCATGGGCG
Source organism: Aegilops speltoides (assembly GCA_021437245.1). NCBI lineage: Eukaryota > Viridiplantae > Streptophyta > Magnoliopsida > Poales > Poaceae > Aegilops > Aegilops speltoides. Next base: position 103,253,026 of record CM038146.1, read on the forward strand.
CCCGGATCGGGCGCACGGCCGCCTCCAGCGCCGGCAGCGCCGCCTGGATCTCCTCGAGCCGGGGCCCCCGCGCGCCAGCGCCTGCCCCATCGCGCGCGACCGCTCCAGCCCGGCCCGCAGCGAGCGCGCCGCCGCCGCCAGGCTCGCCGCCGCCCTGTCGTCGACGTCCTGATCCATCGCGCGGGGCAAGAGAGGGTGAGCGAGAGAGCCTGCCGCTCGCTCCGGCGGGGAGCGCAATAAGGGAGCGTGATCCTGGAGGCCGGATCCCTCCCTCTCCCCCTCTCTCTCTCTCTCCTCGCGCTGCAGACGGCTGGGGGTTTCGTCGGGTTTAGGTTGGGAGGAGGAAGAAGGTGTGTGCGGAGGGCGAAGGGAAAGCGGAGGAAAAGGGAGGAGGGGGCGACGAACTTTTGGCTTTGGGGTGTATGCAGTGCACGGGCAGAATGCCGCGACAATTTTCGGAGTGATTGACAGGAGGATGGTGCTTACGTTTTCGTTTTGGTGATGTCAGAGGAGATTTCGAGCATCCAAAGGAAAGGACCGCGGTCGTCAACGACCTGAAGCCGGGTTTTACATTATTTTTCTATCTGTTCAAAATTTTACATTATTTTTCTCTCTGTTCACTGGCGCAGGGCACATGCGCCTAAACCAGTAAATAAACATGTTTTATTTTAGTTTAGTCACCCTTTCGGCAAAATTTCGTGTTTTGACCCTTTTCACGTATAAAATCGAGATCTGACCCCGTTATGAATTTTTTTTCGACATTTGACCCTTTTGGCTACCGCCGTAGAACTCGGCGGTAGGGATGTACAGACTACCACCGTCCCCCCTGGCGGTAGGTTGCTTTGACGGCCGTCTGGCCGTTAACGGGGTCTGACGTGGCACGGGGGCCTACCGGCGCCCGCCTTGGCGGTAGGCTCCAACACCCTACCGCCGAGGTCTCTGGCGGTAGGGTCCTGGAGGATAAGGTTTGGCGGGGTCCACTCACCATCCACCCACTCCACTCATCCTCTTCCTCCCCGAGCTCTCACTCTCTCCCCCTTTTCTCCCCCACCCAAGCACCCACTAGATCCCCCTCCATTGCTTGAGATTTGTCCCGTGGATCGAGGCCATTTGCATCACCATTGAATCTATCTTACTAATGACCACATTTTTTCTTTATTCGTACGTAGTCGCCGTCTCCACTTTGTAAGTACTTCACATGGATAGATCAAGATGTGCCAGAAGATGCTAAGAAAGATCAACATCGAGATTGTGTAAGGAGGCAGCGGTTGTTTGAAGAAGCATTTTAAAGAGGCTTGGATGAAGAGCGTCGTGAAAAGGAGATGATGGAGCGAAAGAAGCGTGAAGAGGAGAGGACACGCAAGGAGAAGATTGCTCGTCAAGAGAAGAGAGCAAGAAAGCTTGCAAGGGCTCATGAAGCCCAAGAGGAGGATGAGGCACGCGACAAGAAAGAAAAATGGCCTCGTGTGACTCAATAAGGCCTTACTTTCGAAAAACTAGTCATGAACTATGCCTTCGCTTCGAGAAACATGTGATGAACCGTGTCTTTGATTTGTGAAACTTGTGTTGAACTATGTACTTTATTTGCGAAACTTGTGTTGAACTATGTCGTCAACTGTGTCTTTGATTTGTGAAACTTGTGTTGAAACTATGTCATGAACTACATATGTTATGCTGCTGTTTTTGCTGTCAATTAGAAATGATGAACACGATGGAAAACAAAGTAAATTTTAGCTCTGCTTTGCACCCTACCGCCAGAAGCCTCGGCGGTAGGTTATGACACCTTACCGCCGTAAGGCCTGACAGGTAGGCCGCGAATCCCAACAGCTAACCTGCTGGAACGCAAAATCTCCCCTGTTTTGCGGTAGGGTTGGCTAGCCTACCGCCAAGGGCGACGGCGGTAGGGTGACCACCCAAACGGCTGCTCTGTTGTGACCACAATATGCATTTTTTGGCGGTAGGGTTGGCCACCCTACCGCAGTAGTCCCTGGTGGTAGGGTGGCCACCCAAACGGCTGATCTGCTGCTTCTCCTGTGACCAAAATATGCATTTTTTGGCGGTAGGGTTGGCCACCCTACCGCCACAGTCCCTGGCGGTAGGGTGTCCACCCAAACGGCTGATCTACTGCTTCTCTTGTGACCAAAATATGCATTTTTTGGTGGTAGGGTTGGCCACGCTACCGCCGTAGCCTGTGGCGGTAGGGCTGGCCACGCTACCGCCGTAGACTATGGCGGTAGGGTGCTGATCCATGTCCCACTTCATTTACTTTATATCGCTTTTCCTTTCCATTTCTTACAAACTTCTATGAACTAAGCATCCACAAATGATCGAGTAGCAAAAACATGCATAACTGAGCATATAGTTCACTACATCCACAAATGACAGTCTTCTAGTGATTCATGTCCCCCTTCTAATGATTCGAATGACATAAGTTCAAACTACAAATGATCAAGTAGCAAAGACATACATAACTGATCCATGTCCCCCTTCTAGCGATTCGAATGACATAAGTTCAAACTACAAAGCTCAAGCTCGAGCATACATTTTCTACTTCGGAAAGAAAGATCTAAAATGCATAAGACGTTCAATTTGTGCGTCATGATTAGGATTAAGCTTCAGTTGATAATCCGACGATCCCTCCCAATTCTCCACACTAGTAGAAAACGGACCTAATATGAGACACATTAGTGCCGGTTTGGTTTCGAGCCGGCACTAATGTGTCCATTAGTGCCGGTTCCAACGGCTAGCCGGCCGTCCTCATTAGTACCGGTTCGTGGTGAACCTTTAGTACCGGTTCGTGCCATGAACCGGTACTAAAGAGGGTGGTGGCAGGGTGTTGTTAGTCTGGGGCCCGTCCAACACCTTTAGTACCGGTTCGTGGCACGAACCGGTACTAAAGGTCGACATACATAAACCCTTCGTCCACCCGAGCCACTCTGTTCTTCCCCTTTCCCCTCACTTCCTCTGTTCTTCCCCCCTCTCCTCGAGCTCCTCACAAATTTTGCCCAAAATTTGTCAAGATTTGAAGGCCCCCATCCATTCAAATGATCACAAAGGTTAGCAACTTTGTCCTTTCAACTCCCATTGCTAGATTAGCTCTTGCAATGCTTTGTATAGTGATTAATTTGGGAGGAATTATATTTGCTAGTATTTGATTTATATGCAATTTGAGGTCAAAATAACACTTAGTTTGCATATGTAGGTGTGGTTTACTTAGTGCCTTCTAAATCTCCGTCGTAACCACCGCCGATCGCTCAAGACCGTCCGTCACGGGCACCACCTTGTGGTGAGGCTCTTGTTCATGAATGTTTTACCTTACCAAATTGATGTTTGTGTGATTTGGATATATAGTTACTCGTATAATTATCTTACTCAATGCGTTGTTTGTTATACATAGTGCCATGGTTTTGATATCCGTCCCCGTCGCCCTCGCCCTTGTTATGATTCGGATGTGGTATATTCTCTTTTAAAACTAGTTGTTGCATTTCGTGTTTATGACAAATTATGCCCATCAAGTTGACATAGATATTTTTATCTAGGGGTATGTGAACCGAAATTCCAACCGACCCTATTGTCGAGAGGTTAAATTTAGTTGAAAGAGAAAATGAGTATTTGAAAGAAAAATTGAAAAGAATTAAGGGGGAGAAGATGGAATTGGAGTTGCATGTTGCCGATGTCGTCGATGATCACAAGATCAAGATGGAGAAAATGAGGTTGAAGATTAGAAAGATTAGAAAATATGCCATTGATAGTGTGGCTTGGTATCATTATGCTGTTGGATCAATTGTTACCTTAGTTGCGATCTTCATCGCTTTTGTTGTTGCATTTAAATTCTTTAGCTAGAGAGTTATTTGTATGTTGCATTTAATTAAGTGTTGTATATGAACTTTATGTATGAACTTGTATTAATTTGGTCTATTTGGTGTTGTGTAATGAAGATGAGCCGACAATGGGTGTATGATGACCGATGCTCTCTGGAGTTCATTAATGGCGTGCATACTTTTCTGCGGGCCGCTGAGGCAAACAAGCGGGCGGATGGTTTTATGCCTTGTCCATGTGCTGGCTGTAAGAATGGTCACATTACTTTCTGAAAAAACCATTCACATCCACCTATTTAAGTCCGGTTTCATGCCCCACTATAATGTTTGGACCAAGCACGGAGAAATAGGGGTTATGATGGAAGACAATGAAGAAGAAGAGGACAACAACGGCTATCCCGGCCATGGGTTCCCTGAATACGATGATACAACAATGGGGAAGAAGCTGAGCCGCAATGCGGAAGAAGTGAAGAAGAGGCATCGATGAGCCCGCCGATGATCTAGGTCGGGCCATTGCCGATGCAAAGAGAAACCGCGCAAGTGATCCGAGAGGACGGTTGCAGCGCATGTTAGAGGATCACAAGAAATTGTTGTACCCGAATTGCGGTCGACAAAAAAGTTGGGCACCACACTTGAATTGCTGCAATGGAAGGCGAGAACGTGTATCCGACAAGGATTTGGAAAGTTGCCGGTAATGATAAAGAATATGCTTCAAAGGACAACGAATTGCCCGAGAGTACGTATGAAGCAAAGAAGGATGTCTGCCCTCTAGGGTTAGAGGTGCAAAAGATACATGCATGCCCTAATGACTGCATCCTCTACCGCGGTGAGTACGAGGATTTGAACGCTTGCCCGGTATGCGGTGCATTGCGTTATAAGATCAATCGTGATGACCCTGGTGATGTCGAGGGCAAGCGCCCCAGGAAGAAGATTCCTGCCAAGGTGATGTGGTACGCTCCTATAATACCACGGTTGAAACGTTTGTTCCAAAACAAAGAGCATGCGAAGGCGATGCGGTGGCACGCAGAAGACCATAAGAAAGACGGAAAGTTGAGAGTACCCGCTGACGGTTCGCAGTGGAGAAAAATCGAGAGAAAGTATCGAGGAGTTTGCGGGTGACCCAAGGAACGTATGGTTTGGTCTAAGCGCAGATGGCATTAATCCTTTTGGGGAGCAGAGCAGCAACCATAGCACGTGGCCTGTGACTCTATTTTGTATAACCTTCCTCCTTGGTTGTGCATGAAGCGGAAGTTCATTATGATGCGGTGCTAAGCAACCCGGCAACGACATTGATGTGTACCTAAGGCCATTAGTTGAAGAACTATTACAGCTGTGGAATGGAGCAGTGTATGCGTCGTGGGATGAGCACGACAGAAGAATTTGACCTAAAGGCGTTGCTGTTCGTGACCATCAATGATTGGCCTGCTCTCGGTAACCTTCGTGACGCACAAACAAGGGATACCGCGGATGCACGACTTGCTTGGATGATACCGACGAAGATATATTTGGATAGTTGTAGGAAGAATGTGTACAGGACATCGCCGATTTCTTCCGACAAGGCATCCCATAAGAAAGAAAGGCAAGCATTTCAAAGGTGAGGCGGATCACGGATGAAGCCTCGCCACCGCATCTTTGCCTTGATGTATATGATATGGTCAAGGATTTGGAGGTAATCTTTGGAAAGGGTCTGGCGGAAAACCTGTTCGAAGACGCCGACGGACGCGCACCCATGTGGAAGAAGAAATCTATGTTTTGGGACCTGCCATATTGGAAAGACCTAGAGGTCCGCTCCGCAATCGACGTGATGCACGGACGAAGAATCTTTGCGTGACCTGCTTGGCTTTTTGGGCGTGTATGGGAAGACAAAAGATACACTAGAGGTGCAGGAGGACCAGCAACGTATGCACGGAAAAGACGGCATACATCGTGGTCGGACCAGCTACGCTATTACCAAAGAAGAGAAGGAAATCTTCTTGAATGCACGCCAAAGCATGAAGGTACCGTCGGCTTCGTCGAATATAAAGGGAATAATAAATATGGCGGAGAAAAGTTCCGAACCTAAAGTCTCATGATCGCCATGTGATTATGACGCAACTCCTTCCGTTGCATTGAGGGGCTTCTACCGAAAACGCTCGATTAGCCATTATGAAGCTATGTGCATTCCTCAATGCAATCTCTCGAAAGGTAATCGATCCGAAATCATACCAAGGTTCTGTAATGATTTGGTGCAATGTCTTGTCGGTTCGAGTTGGTGTTCCCACCATCCTTCTTCAACATCATGATGCACGCCCTAGTTCACCTTTGCGAAGAGATTAACGTTTTGGGTCCTGTATTTCTACACAATATGTTCCCCTTTGAAAGGTTCATGGGAGTCTTGAAGAAATATGTTCATAACCGTGCTAGGCCAGAAGGAAGTGAAGGAAATATGCCCTAGAGGCAATAATAAAGTTATTATTTATTTCCTTATTTCATGATAAATGTTTATTATTCATGCTAGAATTGTATTAACCGGAAACATAATACATGTGTGAATACATAGACAAACATAGTGTCACTAGTATGCCTCTACTTGACTAGCTTGTTAATCAAAGATGGTTATGTTTCCTAACCATGAACAAGGAGTTGTTATTTGATTAACAAGGTCACATCATTAGTTAAATGATCTGATTGACATGACCCATTCCATTAGCTTAGCACCCGATCGTTTAGTGTGTTGCTATTGCTTTTATCCATGACTTATACATGTTCCTATAACTATGAGATTATGCAACTCCCGTTTGTCGGAGGAACACTTTGGGTACTACCAAACGTCACAACGTAACTGGGTGATTATAAAGGAGTACTACAGGTGTCTCCAAAGGCAGATGTTGGGTTGGCGTATTTCGAGATTAGGATTTGTCACTCCGATTGTCGGAGAGGTATCTCTGGGCCCTCTCGGTAATGCACATCACTTAAGCCTTGCAAGCATTACAACTAATGAGTTAGTTGTGAGATGATGTATTACAGAACGAGTAAAGAGACTTGTCGGTAACGAGATTGAACTAGGTATTGGATACCGACGATCGAATCTCGGGCAAGTAACATACCGATGACAAAGGAACAACGATGTTGTTATGCGGTTTGACCGATAAAGATCTTCGTGAAAATGTAGGAACCAATATGGGCATCCAGGTCCCGCTATTGGTTATTGACCGAGACGTGTCTCGGTCATGTCTACATTGTTCTCGAACCGTAGGGTCCGCATGCTTAAGGTTTCGATGCAGTTTTATTATGAGTTTATGAGTTTTGATGTACCGAAGGAGTTCGGAGTCCCGGATGAGATCGGGGACATGACGAGGAGTCTCGAAATGGTCGAGACGTAAAGATCGATATATTGGACGACTATATTCGGAGTTCGGAAAGGTTCCGAGTGATTCGGTATTTTTGAGTACTGGGAGAGTTACGGGAATTCGCCGGGAGAAGTATTGGGCCTTATTGGGCCTGCGGGAAAGGGAGAGGGCTGCCTAGGGCAGGTCGCGCCCCCCCTTGCCCTAGTCCGAATGGGCTAGGGAGGGCCGCACCCCTCCTTCCTTCCCTTCTCTCTTCCCTTCCTAGTCTCCTACTCCTAATACATGGAAGGATCCTAGTTGGACTAGGAAAGGGAATCCTACTCCCTGGGAGTAGGACTCCCCTATGGCGCCTCCTCCCTAGGCCGGCCTCCTCCTCCCTCCCTCCTTTATATCTGAGGCAGGGGCACCCATAGACACACAAGTTGATCCTTGAGATCGTTCCTTAGCCGTGTGCGGTGCCCCCTCCACCATATTCCACCTCGGTCATATCGTGGCGGTGCTTAGGCGAAGCCTGCGTCGATAGAACATCAAGATCATCACCACGCCGTCGTGCTGACGGAACTCTCCCTCCCGAGCTTTGCTGGATCGGAGCCCGAGGAGCGTCACCGAGCTGTACGTGTGTCAAGAACTCGGAGGCGCCGGAGTAACGGCGCTGGGATCGGTTGGATCACGAGGAGAACGTACGACTACTTCCTCTACGTTGTGATCGCTTCCGCTTCGGTCTACGAGGGTGTGTAGACAACACTCTCCCTCTCGTTGCTATGCATCACCATGATCTTGCGTGTGCGTGGGAAATTTTTGAAATTACTACGCTCCCCAACAAAGGGTATCGAGCCTAGGTTTTTATGGTTTGATGTTTTGCACGAGTAGAACACAAGTGAGTTGTGGACGATACAAGTCATAACGCCTACCAAAGATGTCATACTTTGGTTCAGCGGTATTGTGAGATGAAGCGGCCCGAACCGACATTACGCGTACGCTTAAGCGAGACTGGTTTCACCGTTACGAGCACTCGTGCTTAAAGGTGGCTGGCGGGTGTCTGTCTCTCTCACTTTAGTTAAACCGAGTGTGGCTACGCCCGGTCCTTGAGAAGGTTAAAACGGAGTCTATTTGACAAACTATCGTTGTGGTTTTGATGCGTAGGTGAGATTGGTTCTTGCTTAAGCCCGTAGCAGCCACGTAAAACTTGCAACAACAAAGTAGAGGACGTCTAACTTGTTTTTGCAGGGCATGTTGTGATGTGATATGGCCAAGACATGATGCTATATTTTATTGTATGAGATGATCATGTTTTGTAACCGGTTATCGGCAATCGGCAGGAGCCATATGGTTGTCGCTTATTGTATGAAATGCAAGCATACAGTAATTGCTTTACTTTATCACTAAGCGGTAGCGATAGTCGTAGAAGCAATAGATGGCGTAAACGACAACGATGCTACGATGGAGATCAAGGTCTCGCGCCGGTGACGATGGTGATCACGACGGTGCTTCGAAGATGGAGATCCCAAGCACAAGATGATGATGGCCATATCATATCACTTATATTGATTGCATGTGATGTTTATCCTTTATGCATCTTATCTTGCTTTGATTGACGGTAGCATTTTAAGATGATCTCTCACTAAAATTATCAAGTAGTGTTCTCCCTGAGTATGCACCGTTGCCAAAGTTCGTCGTGCCCAGATACCACGTGATGATCGGGTGTGATAAGCTCTACATCCATCTACAACGGGTGCAAGCCAGTTTTGCACACGCGAATACTCGAGTTAAACTTGACGAGCCTAGCATATGCGAGATATGGCCTCGAACACGGAGACCGAAAGGTCGAGCGTGAATCATATAGTAGATATGATCAACATAAGATGTTCACCATTGAAAACTACTCCATCTCACGTGATGATCGGTTATGGTTTAGTTGATTTGGATCACGTGATCACTTAGATGACTAGAGAGATGTCTGTCTAAGTGGGAGTTCTTAAGTAATATGATTAATTGAACTTAAATTTATCATGAACTTAGTCCTGGTAGTATTTTGCAAATTATGTTGTAGATCAATAGCTCGCGTTGTTGCTTTCATATGTTTATTTTGATATGTTTCTAGAGAAAATTGTGTTGAAAAATGTTAGTAGCAATGATGCGGATTTGATCCGTGATCTGAGGTTTATCCTCATTGCTGCACAAAAGAAATATGTCCTTAATGCACCGCTAGGTGACAGACCTATTGCAGGAGCAGATGCAGACGTTATGAACGTTTGGCTAGCTCAATATGATGACTACTTGATAGTTTTGTGCACCATGCTTTATGGCTTAGAATCGGGACTTCAAAGATGTTTTGAACATCATGGACCATATGAGTGTTGGAAATGTGCCCTAGAGGCAATAATAAAAGTATTATTATATTTCAATGTTCATGATAATTGTCTTTTGTTCATGCTATAACTGTATTATCCGGAAATCGTAATACACGTGTGAACACTTAGACCACAAATGTCCCTAGTGAGCCTCTAGTTGACTAGCTCGTTGTGATCAATAGATAGTCATGGTTTCCTGACTATGGACATTGGATGTCGTTGATAACGGGATCACATCATTAGGAGAATGATGTGATGGACAAGACCCAATCATAAGCATAGCATAAAAGATCGTATAGTTCGTTTGCTACAAGCTTTGCCAATGTCAAGTATCTCTTCCTTCGACCATGAGATCGTGTAACTCCGGTTACCGTAGGAGTGCCTTGGGTGTATCAAACGTCACAACGTAATCGGGTGACTATAAAGGTGCATTACGGTATCTCCGAAAGTATCTGCGGGTTGACACGGATCGAGATCGGATTTGTCACTCCGCATGACGGAGAGGTATCTCTGGGCCCACTCGGTAATGCATCATCATAATGAGCTCAAGGTGACCAAGGTGTTGTACGGATCATGCATTACTGATGCGAGTAAAGTGACTTGCGATAACGAGACCGAACGAGGTATTGGGATACCGACGATCGAGTCTCGGGCAAGTAACGCATCGATCGACAAAGGAATTGCATACGGGGTTTGATCGAATCCTCGACATCGTGGTTCAACCGATGAAATCATCGAGGAGCATGTGGGAGCCAACATGGGTATCCAGACCCCGCTGTTGGTTATTGCCCGAGAGTCGTCTCGGTCATGTCTGCGTGTCTCCCGAACCCGTAGGGTCTACACACTTAAGGTTCGGTGACGCTAGGGTTAGTAGGAAGTCAAGTATGTGACTACCGAATGTTGTTCGGAGTCCCGGATGAGATCCCGGACGTCACGAGGAGTTCGGGAAGTGTCCGGAGGTAAAGAATAATATATAGGAAGTGGTGATTCGGCCATCGGGAAAGTTTCGGGGTCTTCCCAGAAATCAGGGACCACCGGAAGGGTCCCGGGGGTCCACCGGGTGGGGCCACCTATCCCGGAGGGCCCCATGGGCTGAAGTGGGAGGGGAACCAGCCCTTAGTGGGCTGGTGCGCCCCCCTAGGCCCACCCCCTGCGCCTAGGGTTGAAACCCTAGGGGTGGGGGGGCGCCCCACCTGGCTTGGGGGGCACTCCACCCCCCTTGGCCGCCGCCCCCCCTGGAGATTGGATCTCCAGGGGCCACCACTGTGGGGCCTATATAAAGGGGGAGGGAGGGGGCTGTACCAATTCCCAAGGCGCAGCCCTCCCTCCCAACACATCTCCTCCTCCGTAAGTGCTCGGAAGCCACAGCCGAGATCTTGCTTCTCCACCATCACCACGCCGTCGTGCTTGCGGTGGAGCTGTCTTCCTCAACCTCTCCTTCCTCCTTGCTGGATCAAGACGGAGGAGACGCCGCCGTCCCGTCACGTGTGTTGAACGCGGAGGTGCTGTCCGTTCAGCACTTGGACATCGGTGATCTGAATCACGCTCGAGTACGACTCCATCATCACCTTGCAAGCTTCCGCGTGATCTACAAGTGGTATGTAGATGCAAACTCTCTCCGTTACTCGTTGCTTAGATGAACTCATAGATGGATCTTGGTGAAGCCGTATGAAAAATTTTAATTTTCTCGCAACGTTCCCCAACAAAGGCATCATGAGCTAGGTCTATGCGTAGTTCTCTAATGCACGAGTAGAACACAATTTGTTGTGGGCGTTGATCTTGTCATCTTACTTGCCCCTACTAGTCTTTTTCTTGCTCAACGGTATTGTGGGATGAAGCGGCCGGACTAACCTTACACGTGCGCTTACGTGAGACCGGTTCCACCGATGACATGCACTAGTTGCATAAGGTGGTGGCGGGTGTCTGTCTCTCCCACTTTAGTTGGAGCGGATTCGATGAACAGGGCCCTTATGAAGGGTAAATAGAAGTTGACAAAATCACGTTGTGGTGATTCATAGGTAAGAAAACGTTCTTGCTAGAACCCAATCGCAGCCACGTAAAAGATGCAACAACAACTAGAGGACGTCTAACTTGTTTTTGCAGCGATTGATCATGTGATGTGATATGGCCAGAAGTTGTGATGAATGATGAATTGTGATGTATGAGATCATGTTCTTGTAATAGGATTCACGACTTGCATGTCGATGAGTATGACAACCGGCAGGAGCCATAGGAGTTGTCTTTATTCTTTTTGTATGACCTGCGTGTCATTGAAGAACGCCATGTAAACTACTTTACTTCATTACTAAACGCGTTAGTCATAGAAGTAGAAGTAGTCGTTGGCGTGACAACTTCATGAAGACACGATGATGGAGATCATGATGATGGAGATCATGGTGTCAAGCCGGTGACAAGATGATCATGGAGCCCCGAAGATGGAGATCAATGGAGCTTGATGATATTGGCCATATCATGTCACAACTATATAATTGCATGTGATGTTTATTATGTTTATGCATCTTGTTTACTTAGGACGACGGTAGTAAATAAGATGATCCCTTACAAAATTTCAAGAAGTGTTCTCCCCTAACTGTGCACCGTTGCTACAGTTCGTCGCTTCTAAGCACCACGTGATGATCGGGTGTGATGGATTCTTACGTTCACATACAACGGGTGTAAGACAGTTTTACACAGCGAAAACACTTAGGGTTAACTTGACGAGCCTAGCATGTGCATGAAGGAAATATGCCCTAGAGGCAATAATAAAGTTATTATTTATTTCCTCATATCATGATAAATGTTTATTATTCATGCTAGAATTGTATTAACCGGAAACATAATACATGTGTGAATATATAGACAAACAGAGTGTCACTAGTATGCCTCTACTTGACTAGCTTGTTAATCAAAGATGGTTATGTTTCCTAACCATGAACAAGGAGTTGTTATTTGATTAACAAGATCACATCATTAGTTGAATGATCGATTGACATGACCCATTCCATTAGCTTAGCACCCGATCGCTTAGTATGTTGCTATTGCTTTTATCCATGACTTATACATGTTCCTATAACTATGAGATTATGCAACTCCGTTTGCGGAGGAACACTTTGGTACTACCAAACGTCACAACGAATCGGGTGATTATAAAGGAGTACTACAGTGTCTCCAAAGGCGATGTTGGGTTGGCGATTTCGAGATTAGGATTTGTCACTCCGATTGTCGGAGAGGTATCTCTGGGCCCTCTCGGTAATACTCATCACCTAAGCCTTGCAAGCATGTAACTAATGAGTTAGTTATGAGATGACGTATTACGGAACGAGTAAAGAGACTTGCGGTAACGAGATTGAACTAGGTATTGGATACCGACGATCGAATCTCGGGCAAGTAAACATACCGATGACAAAGGGAACAACGATGTTGTTATGCGGTCGACCGATAAAGATCTTCGTAGAATATGTAGGAACCAATATGGGCATCCGGTCCCGCTATTGGTTATTGACCGAGAATGGTTTTAGGTCATGTCTACATAGTTCTCGAACCCGTAGGGTCCGCACGCTTAACGCTTCGCTGACGATATAGTATTATATGAGTTATACATGTTGGTAACGAATGTTGTTCGAGTCCCTGATGAGATCATGGACATGACGAGGAACTCCGGAATGGTCCGGAGATAAAGTTTGATATATGGGATAATAGTGTTTGATCTCCGAAGGGTTCGGAATTCACCGAAGGGGTTCCGGATGTTTCCAAATGTTTGGGTGCGAGAACACGTTATTTGGGCCTAAAGGAAAGCCCACAAGGTTTTGGAAAGCGCAAAAGGAAGTTTTATGGAGTCCAGGGGCGACGCCAGAGTCCTCGGCGTCTGGGTCCGTGACGCCGAACCCCAAGCGTCGCCCCGAGTCCGAGAAGGACTCTTGCCTTTCGGGTGAAACCGACTTTGTGGAGGCTTTTACTCCAAGTTTCGACCCCAAGGCTCAACATATAAATAGAGGGTAGGGCTAGCACCAAAGACACATCAAGAAACACCAAGCCGTGTGCCGCAACCCCGCCCCTCTAGTTTATCCTCCGTCATAGTTTCCGTAGTGCTTAGGCGAAGCCTGCGGAGATTGTTCTTCACCAACACCGCTACCACGCCGTCGTCTGCCGAACTCATCTACTACTACCTGTCTTGCTGGATCGAGAAGGCGAGGACGCCATCGAGCTGAACGTGTGCGTAACTCGGAGGTGCCGTGCGTTCGGTACTTGGATCGGTCGGATCGTGAAGACGTACGACTACATCAACTGCGTTGATAAACGCTTCCGCTTAGCGATCTTCAAGGGTATGAAGATACACTCCCCTTCTCGTTGCTATACATCACCATGATCCTGCGTGTGCGTAGGAAAATTTTTGAAATTACTGCGTTCCCCAACAGTGGCATCCGAGCCTAGGTTTTTATGGTTTGATGTTTTGCACGAGTAGAACACAAGTGAGTTGTGGGCGATACAAGTCATACTACCTACCAAAGATGTCATACTTTGGTTCAGCGGTATTGTGAGATGAAGCGCCTGGACCGACATTACGCGACGCTTACGCGAGACTGGTTTCACCGCCACGAGCACTCGTTGCTTAAAGGTGACCGGTGGGTGTCTGTCTCTCTCACTTTAGTTGAACCGAGTGTGGCTACGCCCGGTCCTTGAGAAGGTTAAAACGAGTCTATTTGACGAAGTATCGCTGTGGTTTTGATGCGTGGGTGAGACTGGTTCTTGCTTAAGCCCGTAGCAGCCACGTAAAATTTGCAACAACAAAGTAGAGGACGCCTAACTTGTTTTTGCAGGCATGTTGTGATGTGATATGGTCAAGACGTGATGCTATATTTTATTGTATGAGATGATCATGTTTTGTAACCGAAGTTATCGGCAACTGGCAGGAGCCATATGGTTGTCGCTTTATTGTATGCAATGCAATCACGCTGTAATGCTTTACTTTATCACTAAGCGGTAGCGATAGTCGTAGTAGCATAAGTTTGGCGAGACGACAACGATGCTGCGATGGAGATCAAGGTGTCGCGCCGATGACGATGGTGATCATGGTGGTGCTGCAAGATGGAGATCGTGAAGCACAAGATGATGATGACCATATCATATCACTTATATTGATTTGCATGTGATGTTTATCCTTTTATGCATCTTATCTTGCTTTGATTGACGGTAGCATTATAAGATGATCTCTCACTAAATTATCAAGAAGTGTTCTCCCCGAGTATGCACCGTTGCCAAAGTTCGTCGTGCCCGCACACCACGTGATGATCGGGTGTGATAAGCTCTCGTCCATCTACAACGGGTGCAAGCCAGTTTTGCACACGCAGAATACTCGGGTTATACTTGACGAGCCTAGCATATGCGATATGGCCTCGGAACACGGAGACCGAAAGGTCGGCGTGAATCATATAGTAGATATGATCAACATAAGATGTTCACCATTGAAAACTACTCCATTTCACGTGATGATCGGTTATGGTTTAGTTGATTTGGATCACGTGATCACTTAGATGACTAGAGGATGTCTTTCTAAGTGGGAGTTCTTAGTAATATGATTAATTGAACTTAAATTTATCATGAACTTAGTACCGATAGTATCTTGCTTGTTTATGTTTGATTGTAGATAGATGGCTCGTCTTTGTTGTTCCGTTGAATTTTAATGCGCTCCTTGAGAAAGCAAAGTTGAAAGATGATGGTAGCAATTACACGGATCGGGTCCGAATTTGAGGATCATCCTCATTGCTGCACGTAAGAGTTACGCCCCGGATGCACCGCTAGGTGCAGTGCTCGCCGCTAATGCAACCGCAGATGTTATGAACGTCTGGCGAGCAAAGCTGATGACTACTCTATAGTTCGGTGTGCCATGCTTTACGGCTTAGAACCGGGACTTCAACGACGTTTTGAACGTCATGGAGCATATGAGATGTTCCAGAGTTGAAGTTAATATTCCAACAGAATGCCCGGATTGAGAGATATGAAGTCTCCAATAAGTTCTATAGCTGTAAGATGGAGGAGAACAGTTACATTAGTGAGCATATACTCGTAATGTCGGGTACTACAATCACTTGACACAATTGGGAGTTAATCTTCCGGATGATTGTGTCATTGATGAATTCTCCAATCACCGCCACCAAGCTACAAAGGCTTCGTGATGAACTATAATATGCAAGGGTTAGTAAAGACTATACAGAGCTCTTCGCAATGCTAAAGGCTGCGGAGGTAGAAATCAAAAGGAGCATCAAGTGTTGATGGTCAATAAGACCACTAGTTTCAAGAAGAAAGGCAAAGGGAAGAAGAAGGAATCTCAAGAAGAACAGCAAGCAAGTTGTCGCTCAGAGAAGAAACCCAAGTCTGGCCCTAAACCTGAAATTGAGTGCTTCTACCGCAAGCGATCGTCACCGAAGCGGAACTGCCCCAAGTATTTGGCGGATAAGAAGGATGGCAAGGTGAACAAAGGTATATGTGATATACATGTTATTGATGTGTACCTTACTAGAGCTCGCAGAGCACTGGTATTTGATATTGGTTCATTGCTAATATTTGCAACTCAAACAGGACTACGGATTGCTTAACACCGGCAAAGGACGAGGTGACGATCGCGTGGGAAATGGTTCCAAAGTCGATGTGATCGCGGTCGGCACGCTACCTCTACATCTACCTTCGGATTAGTTTTAGACCTAAATAATTGTTATTTGGTGCTGCGTTGAGCATGAACATTATATCTGGATCTTGTTTGATGCGAGACGGTTATTCATTTAAATCGAGAATAATGGTTGTTCTATTTATATGAATAATATCTTTTATGGTCATGCACCCTTGAGGAATGGTCTATTTTGATGAATCTCGATAGTAGTGATACATATATTCATAATGTTGAAACCAAAAGATGCAGAGTTGATAATGAAAGTGCAACTTATTTGTGGCACCCCGTTTAGGTCATATCGGTGTAAAGCGCATGAAGAAACTCCATCTTGATGGACTTTTGGAGTCACTTGATTATGAATCACTTGGCACTTAAGAACCGTGCCTCATGGGCAAGATGACTAGAACACCGCTTCTCGGTACTATGGAGAGAGCAACGGATTTGTTGGAAATCATACATACGTATGTATGTGGTCCGATGAATGTTGAGGCTCGTGGCGGATATCGTTATTTTCTCACCTTCACAGATGACTTAAGCGATATGGGTATATCTACTTAATGAAACATAAGTCTGAAACGTTTGAAAAGTTCAAAGAATTTCAGAGTGAAGTTGAAAATCATCGTAACAAGAAAATTAAGTTTCTACGATCGATCATGGAGGTGAATATTTGAGTTACGAGTTTGGTCTACATTTGAAACAATGCGAATAGTTTAG
Source organism: Aegilops speltoides (assembly GCA_021437245.1). Taxonomy (NCBI): domain Eukaryota; kingdom Viridiplantae; phylum Streptophyta; class Magnoliopsida; order Poales; family Poaceae; genus Aegilops; species Aegilops speltoides. The sequence goes on from CM038146.1 coordinate 103,269,902, forward strand.
CAACTCACGCCACCCTAACACCACAACGTAATGGTGTGTCCGAACGTCAGAATCGTACTTTACTAGATATGGTACGATCTATGATGTCTCTTACAGATTTACCGCTATCGCTTTTGGGGTTATGCTCTAGAGACGGCCGCATTCACACTGAATAGAACACCGTCGAAATCCGCTGAGACGACACCTTATGAACTGTGGTTTAGCAAGAAACCAAAGTTGTCGTTTCTTAAAGTTTGGGGATGCGATGCTTATGTGAAAAAGCTTCAACCCGATAAGCTCGAACCCAAATCGAGAAATGTGTCTTCATAGGATACCCAAAAGAGACAGTTGGGTACACCTTCTATCACAGATCCGAAGGCAAGACATTTGTTGCTAAGAATGGATCCTTTCTAGAGAAGGAGTTTCTCTCGAAAGAAGTGAGTGGGAGGAAAGTAGAACTTGATGAGGTAGTAGTACCTTCTCCCTTACTTGAAAGTAGTTCGTCGCGAAACCAGTTTACGAGACACCTGCACCAAGTAGTAAGGAAGTTGATGATGTTGATCATGAAACTTGAGATCAAGTTACTCTGAACCTCGTAGATCAACCAGAGTAAGATCCGCACTGAGTGGTACGGTAATCCTGTTCTGGAAGTCATGCTACTAGATCATGATGAACCTACGAACTATGAAGAAGCGATGGTGAGCCCAGATTCCGCAAAATGGCTTGAGGCCATGAAATCTGAGATGGGATCCATGTATGAAAACAAAGTGTGGACTTTGGTTGACTTGCCCGAGGGTAGGCAAGCAATAGAAAACAAGTGGATCTTCAAGAAGAAGACTGACGCTGACGGTAATGTTACTGTCTATAAAGCTCGACTTGTCGCAAAAGGTTTTCGACAAGTTCAAGGGGTTGACTACGATGAGACCTTCTCACCCGTAGCGATGCTTAAGTCCGTCCGAATCATGTTAGCAATTGCCGCATTTTATGATTATGAAATTTGGCAAATGGATGTAAAGACTGCCTTCCTGAATGGATTTCTGGAAGAAGAGTTGTATATGATGCAACCAGAAGGTTTTATCGATCCAAAGGGAGCTAACAAAGTGTGCAAGCTCCAGCGATCCATATATGGACTGGTGCAAGCATCTCGGAGTTGGAATAAACGTTTTGATAGTGTGATCAAAGCATTTGGGTTTGTACAGACTTTTGGAGAAGCCTGTATTTACAAGAAAGTGAGTGGGAGCTCAGAGCATTTCGATATTATATGTGGATGACATATTGCTGATCGGAAATGATATAGAATTCTGGATAGCATAAAGGGATACTTGAACAAGAGTTTTTCAATGAAAGACCTCGGTGAAGCTGCTTACATATTGGGCATTAAGATCTATAGAGATAGATCAAGACGCTTAATTGGACTTTCACAAAGTACATACCTTGATAAAGTTTTGAAGAAGTTCAAAATGGATCAAGCAAAGAAAGGGTTCTTGCACGTGTTACAAGGTGTGAAGTTGAGTCGACTCAATGCCCGACCACCGCAGAAGATAGAGAGAAAATGAAAGATGTTCCTATGCTTCAGCCATAGGCTCTATCATGTATGCAATGTCTGTGTACCTGACCTGATGTGTGCCTTGCTATAAGCCTAGCAGAAGGTACCAAAGTAATCCAGAGTGGATCATCGGACAGCGTCAAGAACATCCCGAAATACCGAAAAGGACTAAGGATATGTTTCTCGATATGGAGGTGACAAAGAGCTCATCGTATGGCAGTTACGTTGATGCAAGCTTTGACACCGATCCGGACGATTCTAAATCGCAGACGGATACGTATTTACACTAAACGGAGGAGCTGTCGGTTGGTGCGCTTCTAAACAAAGCGTCAGAAGCGGGATCTACATGTGAAGCGGAATACATAGCAGCTTCGAAGCAGCTAATGAAGGAGTCGGATGAAGGAGTTCATATCCGATCTAGGTGTCATACCTAGTGCATCGGGTCCAATGAAAATCTTCGTGACAATCTCGGAGCTATTGCCTTAGCGAAGGAATCCAGATTTCACAAGAGGACCAAGCACATCAAGAGACGCTTCAATTCCATCCGGACTTAGTCCAGATCGGAGACATAGAGATTTGCAAGATACATACGGATCTGAATGTTGCGCACCGTTGACTAAGCCTCTTCCACGAGCAAAACATGATCAGCACCAAGACTCCATGGGTGTTAGAATCATTACTATGTAATCTAGATTATTGACTCTAGTGCAAGTGGGAGATCAAGGAAATATGCCCTAGAGGCAATAATAAAGTTATTATTTATTTCCTCATATCATGATAAATGTTTATTATTCATGCTAGAATTGTATTAACCGGAAACATAATACATGTGTGAATATATAGACAAACAGAGTGTCACTAGTATGCCTCTACTTGACTAGCTTGTTAATCAAAGATGGTTATGTTTCCTAACCATGAACAAGGAGTTGTTATTTGATTAACAAGATCACATCATTAGTTGAATGATCGATTGACATGACCCATTCCATTAGCTTAGCACCCGATCGCTTAGTATGTTGCTATTGCTTTTATCCATGACTTATACATGTTCCTATAACTATGAGATTATGCAACTCCGTTTGCGGAGGAACACTTTGGGTACTACCAAACGTCACAACGAATCGGGTGATTATAAAGGAGTACTACAGTGTCTCCAAAGGCGGATGTTGGGTTGGCGATTTCGAGATTAGGATTTGTCACTCCGATTGCTCGGAGAGGTATCTCTGGGCCCTCTCGGTAATACTCATCACCTAAGCCTTGCAAGCATGTAACTAATGAGTTAGTTATGAGATGACGTATTACGAACGAGTAAAGAGACTTGCCGTAACGAGATTGAACTAGGTATTGGATACCGACGATCGAATCTCGCAAGTAAACATACCGATGACAAAGGGAACAACGTATGTTGTTATGCGGTCCGACCGATAAAGATCTTCGTAGAATATGTAGGAACCAATATGGGCATCCAGGTCCCGCTATTGGTTATTGACCGAGAATGGTTTTAGGTCATGTCTACATAGTTCTCGAACCCGTAGGGTCCGCACGCTTAACGCTTAGCTGATTTATATAGTATTATATGAGTTATACATGTTGGTAACCAATGTTGTTCGAGTCCCGGATGAGATCATGGACATGACGAGGAACTCCGGAATGGTCCGGAGATAAAGTTTGATATATGGGATAATAGTGTTTGATCTCCGAAGGGTTCCGAATTCACCTAAGGGGTTCCGGATGTTTCCAAATGTTTGGGTGCGAGAACGTTATTTGGGCCTAAAGGGAAAGCCCACAAGGTTTTGGAAAGCGCAAAAGGAAGTTTTGCGAGTCCAGGGCCGACGCCAGAGTCCTCGGCGTCTGGGTCCAGACGCCGAACCCCGGCGTCGCCCCGAGTCCGAGAAGGACTCTTGCCTTCGGGTGAAACCGACTTTGTGGAGGCTTTTACTCCAAGTTTCACCCCAAGGCTCAACATATAAATAGAGGGTAGGGCTAGCACCAAAGACACATCAAGAAACACCAAGCCGTGTGCGCAACCCCGCCCCTCTAGTTTATCCTCCGTCATAGTTTCCGTAGTGCTTAGGCGAAGCCTGCGGAGATTGTTCTTCACCAACACCGCTACCACGCCGTCGTGCTGCCGAACTCATCTACTACTTCTTTGTCTTGCTGGATCGAGAAGGCGAGGACGCCATCGAGCTGAACGTGTGCAGAACTCGGAGGTGCCGTGCGTTCGGTACTTGGATCGGTCGGATCGTGAAGACGTACGACTACATCAACCGCGTTGATAAACGCTTCCGCTTAGCGATCTTCAAGGGTATGAAGATACACTCCCCCTCTCGTTGCTATACATCACCATGATCTTGCGTGTGCGTAGGAAAATTTTTGAAATTACTGCGTTCCCCAACAGTGCAGACATGGCCTCGGAACACGGAGACCGAAAGGTCGAACACGAGTCGTATGGAAGATACGATCAACATGAAGATGTTCACCGACGATGACTAGTCCGTCTCACGTGATGATCGGACACGGGCTAGTCGACTCGGATCGTGTAACACTTAGATGACTAGAGGGATGTCTAATCTAAGTGGGAGTTCATAATTTGATTAGAACTTTATTATCATGAACTTAGTCTAAAACCTTTGCAAATATGTCTTGTAGATCAATGGCCAATGCTAATGTCAACATGAACTTCAACGCTTCCTAGAAAACCAAGCTGAAAGATGATGGTAGCAACTATACGGATTGGGTCCGAACCCGAGGATCATCCTCATAGCTGCCAGAAGCAATATGTCCTAGAAGGACCGCTAGGTGCCGCTCCCATCCTGAGAACCAAGACGTTATGAGCGCTTGGCAAACTCGTCTTGATGATTACTTCCTCGTTCGGTGCGGCATGCTTTACAGACTTAGAACCGGGGCTCCAAAAGCGTTTTGAGCACCACGGAGCATATGAGATGTTCAAGAGCTGAAACTAGTTTTCCAAGCTCATGCCCGGTCGAGAGATATGATGTCTCCGACAAGTTCTACAGCTTGTAAGATGGAGGAGAATAGTTACATCGGTGAGCACATCCTCAAGATGTCAGGTTGCACAACCGTATGACCCAGTGAACATTAACCTCCCGGATGAGGCGGTCATTGACAGAATCCTCGATCGCTCCCACCAAGCTACAAGAGCTTTGTGATGAACTACAACATGCGGGGGATGGTAAAGACCATTCTGAAGTGTTCTCGATCTCAAGTCAGTGAGGCTGAAATCAAAAAGGAACATCAAGTGTTGATGGTCAATAAGACCACTAAGTTCAAGAAGGGCAAGGGTAAGAAGAACTTCAAGAAGGACGGCAAAGATGTTGCCGCGCCCGTAAGCTTTATTCGGGAAGAAGTCAAAGAATGGACCCAAGCACGAGACCGAGTGCTTTTATTGCAAGGGAAGGGGCTTTGAAGCGGAACTGCCCCAAATACTTAGCGGATAAGAAGGCCGCAACACCAAAGGTATATTTGATATACATGTAATTGATGTGTACCTTACCGATTACTCGTAGTAACTCCCCGTATTTGATACCGTGCCGTTGCTCATATTTGTAACTCACAGCAGAGCTGCGGAATAAGCGGAGATGGCGAAGGGCGAGGTGACGATCGCGCGTCGGGAATGGTTCAGTCGATGTGATCACCGTCGACGCACGCTGCCTCTACATTTACCTCGGATTAGTTTTGAACCTTAATAATTGTTATTTAGTGCCATGTTTGAGCATGAACATTGTATCTGGATCTCGTTTAATCTGAGATGGCTACTCATTTAAGTCTGAGAATAATGGTTGTTCGATTTATATGAGAGATATGTTTTATGGTCATGCTCCGATGGTCAATGGTTTATTCTTAATGAATCTCGGCGTAATATTACACATGTTCATAGTGTGGATGCCAAAAGATGTAAAGTTGATAACGATAGTCCCACATACTTGTGGCACTTTGCCGCCTTGGTCACATTGGTGTCAAGCGCATGAAGAAGCTCCATGCTGATGGACTTTTAGAGTCTCTTGATTATGAATCGTTTGACACATGCGAACCTTGCCTCTTAGGCAAAATGACCAAGACTCCGTTCTCCGAACAATGGAGCGAGCAACCAACTTGTTGGAAATCATACATACCGATGTGTGCGGTCCAATGGCGTTGAGGCTCATGGAGGATATCGTTATGTTCTCACTCTCACCGATGACTTGAGTAGATATGGGTATGTCTACTTAATGAAACACAAGTCTGAGACCTTTGAAAAGTTCAAGGAATTTCAGAGTGAGGTAGAGAATCAACGTGACCGAAAGATAAAGTTCCTCGATCGATCGTGGGGAGAATACTTAAGTCACGAATTTGGTACACACTTAAGAAAATGTGGAATCGTTTCACAACTCACGCCGCTGAACACCTCAAAGCAAAGCGGTGTGTCCGAGCGTCGAATCGCACTCTATTGGATATGGTGCGGTCTATGATGTCTCTTACCGATTTACGCTATCATTTTGGGGATCGCTCTAGAGACAGCTACATTCACTTTAAATAGGGCACCGTCTAAATCCGTTGAGACGACACCGTATGAATTATGGTTTGGGAAGAAACCTAAGCTATCGTTTCGAAAGTTTGGGGATGCGATGCTTATGTCAAGAAACTTCAACTGAAAAGCTCGAACCCAAGTCGGAAAATGCGTATTCATAGGATACCCTAAGGAAACTGTCGGGTATACCTTCTACTTAAGATCCGAAGGCAAAGTCTTTGTTGCCAAGAACGGATGCTTTCGGAGAAAGAGTTTCTCTCGAAAGAAGTAAGTGGGAGGAAAGTAGAACTCGATGAAGTACTACCTCTCGAGCGGGAAAGTGGTGCAGCGCAGAAACCGTTCTGTGATGCCCACACCAACCAAGAGGAAAACAATGATGATGATCAAGGTACTTGGATCAAGTTACTCTTGAACTTGAAGGTCCACGAGGACACGTTCCGCACTGAGTGGTACGGCAACCTGTCATGGAAATCATGTTGCTAGACAACAATGAACCTTGAACTATGAAGAAGCAATAGCGGGTCCGATTCCAACAAATGGCTTGGAGCCATGAAATCCGAGATAGAATCCATGTATGAAAACAAAGTATGGACTTTGACAGACTTGCCCAATGATCGGCGAGCGATAGAAAACAAATGGATTTTAAGAAGAAGACGGACGCGGATGGTAATGTTACCATCTATAAAGCTCGACTTGTCGCTAAGGGTTATCGACAAGTTCAAGGGATTGACTACGACGAGACATTCTCTCCGTGGCGAAGCTTAAGTCCGTCCGAATCATGTTAGCAATTGCCGCATACTATGATTATGAGATATGGCGGATGGACGTCAAAACGGCATTCCTTAACGGACATCTTAAGGAAGAGCTGTATATGATGCAGCGGAAGGTTTTGTCGATCCTCGAACGCTAACAAAGTATGCAAGCTCCAATGATCCATTTATGGACTGGTGCAAGCATCTCGGAGTTGGAACATTCGCTTTGATGAGATGATCAAAGCGTTTGGGTTTATCTTGAGACTTATGGAGAAGCTGCGTTTACAAGAAAGTGAGTGGGAGCTCAGTAGCATTTCTCCTATTATATGTAGATGACATACTCTTGATGGGAAATGATACAAAACTTACGGACAGCATTAAGGCCTACTTGAACAAGTGTTTTTCAATGAAGGACCTTGGAGAAGCTGCTTATATATTAGGCATCAAGATCTATAGAGATAGATCGAGGCGCCTCATAGGTCTTTCACAAAGCACATACCTTGATAAGATTTTGAAGAGGTTCAAAATGGATCAGTCCAAGAAGGGTTCTTGCCTATGTTACAAGGTGTGAGATTGAGCTCGGCTCGATCACCGACCACGGCAAAAGATAAAGAAGAGATGAGTGTCATCCCTATGCTTCAGCCATAGGATCTATTATGTATGCCATCTTTGTGTACGGACCGATGTAAACCTTGCCGTAAGTTTGGTTGCAAGATACCAAAGTAATCCCGCAAGGAACACCGGACAACGGTCAAGAATATCTGAAGTACCGAAAAGGACAAAGGACATGTTTCTCATTTATGGAGGAGACGAAGAGCTCGTCGTAAGGGTTACGTCGGCGCTAGCTTCGACTCAGATCTGATGACTCTAAGTCACAAACCGGATCGTGTATATGTTGAATGGTGGAGCGATGGCTGGTGCAACGCAAGCGAGCGTCGTGGCGGGATCTACGTGTGAGCGGAGTACATGGCAGCCTCGGAGGCAGCGCATGAAGCGATTTGGGTGAAGGAGTTCATCACCGACCTAGGAGTCATACCCAATGCGTCGGGGCCGATCAAACTCTTCGTGACAACACCGAGCTATTGCCCTTGCCAAGGAGCCCAGGTTTCACAAGAAGACCAGCACATCAAGCGTCGTTTCAACTCCATCCGTGAAAATGTTCAAGATGGAGACATAGAGATTTGCAAAGTACACACGGACCTGAATGTCGCAGATCCGCTGACTAAACCTCTCTCGCGTGCAAAACATGATCAACACCGAACTCTATGGGTGTTCGATTCATCACAATGTAACTAGATTAGTGACTCTAGTGCAAGTGGGAGACTGTTGGAAATATGCCCTAGAGGCAATAATAAAAGTATTATTATATTTCAATGTTCATGATAATTGTCTTTTGTTCATGCTATAACCGTATTATCCGGAAATCGTAATACGTGTGAACACTTAGACCACAAATGTCCCTAGTGAGCCTCTAGTTGACTAGCTCGTTGTGATCAATAGATAGTCATGGTTTCTGACTATGGACATTGGATGTCGTTGATAACGGGATCACATCATTAGGAGAATGATGTGATGGACAAGACAATCATAAGCATAGCATAAAAGATCGTATAGTTCGCTTGCTAGAAGCTTTGCCAATGTCAAGTATCTCTTCCTTCGACCATGAGATCGTGTAACTCCGGTTACCGTAGGAGTGCCTTGGGTGTATCAAACGTCACAACGAATCGGGTGACTATAAAGGTGCATTACGGTATCTCCGAAAGTATCTGTTGGGTTGACACGGATCGAGATGGGATTTGTCACTCCGTATGACGGAGAGGTATCTCTGGGCCCACTCGGTAATGCATCATCATAATGAGCTCAAGGTGACCAAGGTGTTGTACGGGATCATGCATTACTGATGCGAGTAAAGTGACTTGCCGAACGAGGCTGAGCGAGGTATTGGGATACCGACGATCGAGTCTCGGGCAAGTAACGCATCGATCGACAAAGGGAATTGCATACGAGGGTTTGATCGAATCCTCGACATCGTGGTTCAACCGATGAAATCATCGAGGAGCATGTAGGAGCCAACATGGGTATCCGACCCGCTGTTGGTTATTGCCCGAGAGTCGTCTCGGTCATGTCTGCGTGTCTCCCAACCCGTAGGGTCTACACACTTAAGGTTCGGTGGCGCTAGGGTTAGTAGGAAGTCAAGTATGTGACTACCGAATGTTGTTCGAGTCCGGATGAGATCCCGGACGTCACGAGGAGTTCCGAAGTGTCCGGAGGTAAAGAATAATATATAGGAAGTGGTGATTGGCCATCGGGAAAGTTTGAGGTCTTCCTAGTAAAATCACCGACCACCGGAAGGGTCCCGAGGTCCACCGGTGGGGCCACCTATCCGGAGGGCCCCATGGGCTGAAGTGGGAGGAACCAGCCCTTAGTGGGCTGGTGCACCCCTAGGCCCACCCTGCGCCTAGGGTTGAAACCCTAGGGGTGGGGCGCCCACCGGCTTGGGGGCACTCCACCCCTTGGCCGCCGCCCCGGAGATTGGATCTCCAGGGCAGCCTTCTGAGGGGCATATATAAAGGGGGGAGGAGGGGGCTGCTGTACCAATTCCCAAGGCGCAGCCCTCCCTCCCAACACATCTCCTCCTCCGTAAGTGCTCGGCGAAGCCTCGCCGAGATCTTGCTTCTCCACCATCACCACGCCGTCGTCTTTGCCGGTGGAGCTGTCTTCCTCAACCTCTCCTTCCTCCTTGCTGGATCAAGACGGAGGAGACGTCGCTCGTCCCGTCACGTGTGTTGAACGCGGAGGTGCTGTCCGTTCAAAGACTTGGACATCGGTGATCTGAATCACGTTCGAGTGCGACTCCATCATCACCTTGCAAGCTTCCGCACGCGATCTACAAGTGGTATGTAGATGCAAACTCTCTCCCGTTACTCGTTGCTTAGATGAACTCATAGATGGATCTTGGTGAAGCCGTAGGAAAAATTTTAATTTTCTGCAACGTTCCCCAACAATGAGATGTTCCAGAAATTGAAGTTAATATTTCAAATACCCAAGTTGAGAGATATGAAGTCTCCAACAAGTTCCATAGCTAAAAGATGGAGGAGAATCGCTCAACTAGTGAGCATGTGCTCAGATTATGCAGGTACTTCAATCGCTTGAATCAAGTGGGAGTTAATCTTCCGGATAAGATAGTGATTGATGAAATTCTCTAGTCACCATCACCAAGTTAGTAGAACTTCGTGATGAACTATAGTATGCAAGGGATGATGAAAATGATTCCCGAGTTTTTCATGATGATGAAATCGATGGAGGTAGAAATCAAGAAAGAACATCAAGTGTTGATGGTTAACAAGACCACTAGTTTCAAGAAAAGGGCAAAGGGATAGAAGGGAACTTCAAGAAGAACGGCAAGCAAGTTGTTGCTCAAGTGAAGAAGCCCAAGTCGGACCTAAGCACGAGACTAAGTGCTTCTCTTTGCAAAGGGACTGATTCTTTGAAGCGAACTACCCCAAGTATTTGGCGGATAAGAAGGATGGCAAAGTAAACAAAGGTATATTTGATATACATGTTATTGATGTGTACTTTACTAGTGTTTATAGCAACCCCTCGGTATTTGGTACTGGTTCGGTTGCTAAGAGTAGTAACTCAAACAGGAGTTGCGTAATAAATGAAACTAGTTAAGGGTGAAGTGACGATGTGTGTTGAAAGTAGTTTCAAGATTGATATGATCATCATCGCACACTCCCTATACTTTCGGGATTAGTGTTGAACCTAAATAAATGTTATTTGGTGTTTGCGTTGAGCATGAATATGATTTGATCGTGTTTATTGCAATACGGTTATTCATTTAAGTAAGAGAATAAACTGTTGTTCTGTTTACATGAATAAAACCTTATATGGTTACACACCCAATGAAAATGGTTCATTGGATCTCAATCGTAGTGATACACATATTCAAAATATTGAAACCAAAAGATGCAAAGTTAATAATGATAGTGCAACTTATTTATGGCACTGCCGTTTAGGTCATATTGGTGTAAAGCGCATGAAGAAACTCCATGCTGATGGGATTTTGGAATCACTTGATTATGAATCACTTGATGCTTGCGAACCATGCCTTTTGGGCAAGATGACTAAAACTCCGTTCTCCGGAACAGTGGAGCGAGCAACTGACTTATTGGAAATAATACATACTGATGTATGCGATCCGATGAGTGTTAAGAATCGCGGCGGGTATCGTTATTTTCTGACCTTCACAGATGATTTGAGCAGATATGGGTATATCTACTTGATGAAACATAAGTCTGAAATAGTTGAAAGGTTCAAAGAATTTCAGAGTGAAGTGGAAAAATCATCGTGACAAGAAAATAAGGTTTCTACGATCTGATCATGGAGACAAATATTTGAGTTACGAGTTTGGTCTTCAATTAAAACAATGTGGAATAGTTTCACAAATTCATGCCACCTGGAACACCACATCATAATGGTGTGTCCAAACGTCATAACCGTACTTTATTGGATATAGTACAATCTATGATGTTTCTTATCGATTTACCAATATTATTTTGGGATCATGCATTAGAGACAGCTGCATTCACGTTAAATAGGGCACCATCTAAATCCGTTGAGACAACACTATATGAACTGTGGTTTAGCAAGAAACCCAAGTTGTCATTTTTTAAAGTTTGGAGTTGCGATGCTTATGTGAAAAAGTTTCATCCTGATAAGCTCGAACCCAAATCGGAGAAGTGCGTCTTCATAGAATACCCAAAGGAAATTGTTGGGTACACCTTCTATCACAGATCCGAAGGCAAGATATTCGTTGCTTAAGATGGATCCTTTCTAGAGAAGGAGTTTCTCTCGAAAGAAGTGAGTGGGAGGAAAGTAGAACTTGATGAGGTAATCAGACTGTTCCCTTATTGGAAAGTAGTTCATCACGAAAATCTGTTCTTGTGACTACTATACCAATTAGTGAGGAAGCTAATGATGATGATCATGTAACTTCGGATCAAGTTACTACCGAACCTCGTAGGTAAAAGCAGTGAGATCCGCACTGAGTGAATACGGTAATCATGTTACGGAAGGTCGTGTTACTTGACCATGACAAACCTACGAACTATGAGGAAGCGATGATGAGCCCAGATTCCGCAAAATGGTTTGAGGCCATGAAATCGAGATATGATCCATGTATGAGAACAAAGTATGGACTTTGATGGATTTGCCCGATGATCGGCAAGCCATAGAAAATAAATGAATCTTCAAGAGGAAGGCGGACGATAGTAGTGTTACTATCTACAAAGCTAGACTTGTCGAAAAAGGTTTTGACAAAGTTCAAGATGTTGAATACAATGAGATTTTCTCACTCGTGTCGATGCTTAAAAGTCTGTCCGAATCATGTTAGCAATTGCCGCATTTTATGAAATCGGCAAATGGATAAACAAAACTGCATTCCTTAATGGAGTTATTAAAGAAGAGTTGTATGTGATGCAACCAAGAGGTTTTGTCGATCCTAAAGGTGTTAACAAAATGTGCATCTATGGACTGGTGCAAGCATCTCGGAGTTGGAATATACGCTTTGATAAGTTGATCAAAGCATATAGTTTATCTGAGACTTGCAAAGTGAAGCCTGTATTTACTAGAAAGTGAGTGGGAGCACTACTGACATTTCGATAAGTATATGTGAATGACATATTGTAGATCGGAAATAATGTAGAATTATTCGCAAAGCATAAAGGAGTGTTTGAAAGGAGTTTTTCAAAGAAAGACCTCGGTGAAGCTGCTTACATATTGAGCATCAAGATCTATAGAGATAGATCAAGGCGCTTGATAAGTTTTTCAATGAGTACATACCTTGACAAGATTTTGAAATAGTTCAAAATGGAGCAGTCAAAGAAAGAGTTCTTGCACGTGTTACAAGGTGTGAAATTGAGTAAGACTCAAAACCCGACCACGGCGGAAGATAGAAAGAGAATGAAAGTCATTCCCTATGCCTTGGCCATAGGTTCTATAAAGTATGCCATGCTGTGTACCGATCTATTGTATACCCTACAATCGAGTTTGGCAAGGAGTACAATAGTGATCTAGGAGTAGATCATCGACAGCGGTCAAAATTATCCTTAGTGGAATAAGGATATGTTTCTCGATTATGGAAGTGAAAAAGGTTAAATAAGTAAAGGGTTATGTCGATGCAAGTTTTGACACTAATCTGGATGACTCTAAGTCTCGATCTAGATACATATTGAAAGTGGGAGCAATTAGCTAGAGTAGCTCCGTGCAGAGCATTGTAGACATAGAAAATTGCAAACTACATAACGGATCTGAATGTGAAAGACCCGTTGACTAAGATTGTCTCACAAGCAAAACATGATCACACCTTAGTACTCTTTGGGTGTTAATCACATAGCAATGTGAACTAGATTACTGAATCTAGTAAACCCTTTGGGTATTGGTCACATGGTAATGTGAACTATGGGTGTTAATCACATGATGATGTGAACTATCGATGTTAATCACATGGCGATGTGATCTAGATTATTGACTCTAGTGCAAGTGGGAGACTGAAGGAAATATGCCCTAGAGGCAATAATAAAGTTATTATTTATTTCCTTATTTCATGATAAATGTTTATTATTCATGCTAGAATTGTATTAACCGGAAACATAATACATGTGTGAATACATAGACAAACATAGTGTCACTAGTATGCCTCTACTTGACTAGCTTGTTAATCAAAGATGGTTATGTTTCCTAACCATGAACAAGGAGTTGTTATTTGATTAACAAGGTCACATCATTAGTTAAATGATATGATTGACATGACCCATTCCATTAGCTTAGCACCCGATCGTTTAGTGTGTTGCTATTGCTTTTATCCATGACTTATACATGTTCCTATAACTATGAGATTATGCAACTCCTGTTTGCCGGAGGAACACTTTGGGTACTACCAAACATCACAACGTAACTGGGTGATTATAAAGGAGTACTACAGGTGTCTCCAAAGGCAGATGTTGGGTTGGCGTATTTCGAGATTAGGATTTGTCACTCCGATTGTCGGAGAGGTATCTCTGGGCCCTCTCGGTAATGCACATCACTTAAGCCTTGCAAGCATTACAACTAATGAGTTAGTTGTGAGATGATGTATTACAGAACGAGTAAATAGACTTGCCGGTAACGAGATTGAACTAGGTATTGGATACCGACGATCGAATCTCGGGCAAGTAACATACCGATGACAAAGGGAACAACATATGTTGTTATGCGGTTTGACCGATAAAGATCTTCGTAGAAAATGTAGGAACCAATATGGACATCCAGGTCCCGCTATTGGTTATTGACCGGAGACGTGTCTCGGTCATGTCTACATTGTTCTCGAACCGTTGGGTCCGCACGCTTAAGGTTTCGATGACAGTTTTATTATGAGTTTATGAGTTTTGATGTACCGAAGGAGTTCGTAGTCCCGGATGAGATCGGGGACATGACGAGGAGTCTCGAAATGGCCGAGACGTAAAGATCGATATATTGGACGACTATATTCGGAGTTCGGAAAGGTTCCGAGTGATTCGGTATTTTTCGAGTACCGGGAGAGTTACGGAATTCGTTTGGGAGAAGTATTGGGCCTTATTGGGCCCTGCAGAAAGGGAGAGGGCTGCCTAGGGCAGGCGCGCCCTTGCCCTAGTCCAAATTGGGCTAGGGGAGGGCCGCACCCTCCTTCCTTCCTTCTCTCTTCCCTTCCTAGTCTCCTACTCCTAATACATGGAAGGATCCTAGTTGGACTAGGAAGGGGAATCCTACTCCGGTGGGAGTAGGACTCCCCTATGGCGCGCCTCCTCCCTAGGACGGCCTCCTCCTCCCTCCCTCCTTTATATACGGGGGCAGGGGGCACCCCATAGACACACAAGTTGATCCTTGATATCATTCCTTAGCCGTGTGCGGTGCCCCCCTCCACCATATTCCACCTCGGTCATATCGTAGCGGTGCTTAGGCGAAGCCCTGCGTCGGTAGAACATCAAGATCATCACCACGCCATCGTGCTGACGGAACTCTCCCTCCCCGGAGCTTTGCTGGATCGGAGCCCGAGAAGCGTCACCAAGTTGTACGTGTGTCAAGAACTCGGAGGCGCCGGAGTAACGGCGCTGGGATCGGTTGGATCGCGAGGAGAACGTACGACTACTTCCTCTATGTTGTGATCGCTTCCGCTTCGGTCTACGAGGGTACGTAGACAACACTCTCCCCTCTCGTTGCTATGCATCACCATGATCTTGCGTGTGCGTAGGAATTTTTTTGAAATTACTACGTTCCCCAACAGGAAGCATCTCGAAGGGCCATGAAAATGAGGAGGTCATTGAGTTTTGTATTGACTTCATTCCTGACCTTAAGCCGATTGGTGTTCCTGAATCGCGGCATAAGGGCAGACTGGAAGGAAAAGGCATTCTCTCAGGAAAATAATATGTATGGACGGGCATTCTCTCACTGAAGCACACTACACAGTTCTACAGAATTCCGCCTTGGTGGCTCTGTATATGGAGGAACACAAGAATTTTCTACAGTCCAAACACCCGGAGAAGTCTGACGACTAGATTACACGCGAACAAATGAGGACTTTCGCCGGTTGGTTGCAGAAACGTGCCCTGAATGATGGCGATATTCAAAATGACCTGTACTCGCTGTCCCAGTTACCATCTTCGAGTATAATGACTTTCAAAGGGTACCAGATAAATGGGAATACATTTTACACGATCGCCCAAGATAAGAAGAGCACTAACTAAAACAGTGGTATCCGCTTTGATGCAACAACCAACACGGGAAAGGAAACATATTATGGTTACATAGAGGACATATGGGAACTTAACTATGGATCAGGTGATTTGAAGGTCCCTTTGTTTCGGTGCAAATGGGTCAATATGACACGAGGCGGGGTAACGGAAGACCCGCAGTACGGAATGACAACAGTGGATCTCAACAATCTTGCGTATGCAGATGAACCATTCGTCCTAGCCAATGATGTGGCGCAGGTTTTTTATGTGAAAGACATGTCTTCCAGGCCGAGAAAAAGAAAATATAAGGAAGCGAATGGATCATCTGACGAGCCAAAGCGCCAAATAGTTCTTTTGGAAAAAGAAACATCGTGGGAGTGGATGACAAGACAGACATGTCGAAGATTATGAAAAGTTTGATGAAATTGCTCCATTCACGGTGAATATTGACACGAGCATCTGTTAAATGATGAAGATTTCCCATGGTTACGGCGCAAAAAGGGACACACGCGAAGAAAAGTTTCACACGAAAGATCAGGATGTGATCGGCTTCACTATCATCACTTTCTTCCGTGTTTCACACTCGTGAGAGAATGTCTGTAATAGTTAGGGTAGTTATGTGTTTTGGCATTTGAAGCGAAGAAATTTTATGTGCAAACAAATTCTTTTCATGCATTTACCGATTTTTCCAAATTAAATGACCTGAAATTGAAAAGCATTTCAAATGAACTCGAAAAAGGTTGAAAGTTGGCATGGTATCATAATTTCATACAAATAGCATGTGCAAGAAAGTAGAGAGGGTTACGCAAAAAGCTGAATGCACTTCGTGTACAAAATGGACAATCTCTTTGAAGTATCGGGTTTTGATTTAAAACTGAACTGTTACAAAGGCATTTAATTTTTTAAATAACCTAAGCATTACCAAATTGAATATAATGATAAAACACACTAATATTAAATATAAAAAAAAGAATCACTGAAAAAACTTTTTCCAAAGTTAAGTTATTCACAAACTAGTGATTCACACAAATTTCAAATAATTCAAAATTTAAACTATTCAAATTTGAAAACTACCAACACTAACAGAAAGTTTGTAATTTTTTGTACCTAAAGCAATAATATTCACAAATAAACTCTAAATACAGCAAAAAACAACTCAAAAATAAATAAAACAAAAATAAATAAAGCGAATTTTTTTTAGAAAAAAAGCCCGCCTACTAGGCCAAAGCGGCCTGCATACGACTAGCAACACAACCTTTTGTTGGGCCAGGATGCAGAGCCATAAGCTTGATAGGCCCACCGGGCGAAGAGGACAGTAGGCCCAGTGAGGCCTGGTTAGGAGAGGAGCTCGAGAGAGCTACCGCACTGGGGCTTATAAACCAGTGCGGTAGCCCCTCGACTAGCGAGGTGGGACTAAACTTGCGTACCGCCTGGAGCCAGCGCACCCCCTTTAGTACCGGGTCGTGGCTCCAACCGGTACTAAAGACCCCCTTTAGTACCGGTTGGTGCCACGACCCGCATACTAAAGGGGTCTTCCCGCCGCTTGGCTCGCAAACAGACCTTTAGTACCGTTGGTGGCTCCAACCGTACTAAAGGTCCATCCTATATATACAACACTTGAAAAAATTCAGTTTCCTCTATTCTTCCTCTGTTTCCTCCTCCGTCATGCCGCCTGTCCCGATCGTCGTCGCCCCGCCCTCGTCGCCGACCCGGCCGTCCCCACCTAAATCATGCCCTGCGGCGACGCCCGCCGCCGCCCGTCCCGTCCCGTCGCTGCCGTCCCGCCCTCGCTCGCCGCCCGTCGCCGTGCCCGCCCTTCCCGTCGTCGCCGCCCGTCCCGCCCGCCCGTCGTCGCCGCCCGCCCGTCGTCGCCGCCCGTCCGTCGCCCGTCGTCGTCTCACCGTGAGCTCGCCCGCCATGTCCACTCACACACACACACACACACACACACACACACACACACACACACACACACACACACACACACACACACATTAGTTTGTTTGTTATAAATTTTCTGTTTTTAGTTATAAAATGTTAGAAATTATTCTGTTTTTAGTTATATAAATATTAGAAATGTTAGTTGTATAGAAATGTTATAAATGTTTTCTGTTTTTTAGTTATAGAAATATTTATAGAAATGTTAACAATTTTTCTGTTTTTAGTTATATAAATATTAGACTCAAGTATGGAAATGTTAGTTATATAATCAGGAAATTTTAGAATTAGTTTTAGTTAGATGAATTAGATTAATGTCAAATTGTTAGAATTTGCATATATATAAATTTTAGTTATCACAATCCAATCATTTAAAAATGTTACTTTTTGCGGGCATATAGTATTTGTTCTCGACGATATGCCCGCCCGCATCCTCGCCGTCGACCCGCTTAGCGACGACGTCCCGCTGAGGGGACCCATGTCCGGACTGGCTCCGCTCCGCTGGCACTGGAGGTGCTACACGGAGGCGCGCGTCGTCGACCTGTGAGGAACCCAACCTCGGGTCCCGCGTCGACCCCGATCTTCTTTGGTGGCGTTCGCGTGGGCCACATTCGGTGCAGAGGCAGCCGGCCCCGCCGAAGGTGGTGTGTCGCCGTATCAGGGAGGAAGACGAGCACGTCCATCGCTACATGGCTGCTATGGACGACGTCAGGTTCTCCACTACTTGGCGGGTTCTTTGGGCAGATGACCGGAGATATGATCCTGTGATGGTTCCTTCTCTTTGGGCAGATGACCGGGTTCTTTGGGCAGATGACCGAAGATGATGTACATATTCGAGATTCAGTTTCTCCTTATTGATTAATTGCATCCATGCATTGTAATTTGAATACTAAATTGTTTTATATTTCTTCTGTATTAGTAAAGTAAAAGCTATGGCGGACAATACCGGCAGAGAGAGAGAAGAGGAATTGTTCGACATCATACGCAGCCCTCACAGGCTAGATGATCTGAATGAAGCAGATGACGACTCCCAATATCTGAACAATAACGGAGAGGGTGATGAAAAGATATTCGATCTCGACGACCGGGCTGATGAAGTCATGAACTATGATTATGATTATGACACAGACAATGTTTGTGATGACACAGACAATGCTGATCTTCAAATAACAAAGACTACCGGCGAGGTATATTTATATAAGCATGCATCATGGTGATCATCACATGTTTCTTTATTGAAGATATATTAACGAATCGATCTTTCTTCTTTCAGCCCCCCGGATCGAGCAAATATGCTTCTACAGACAGCAAGACAAAGCGAGGCCCGGGCAGATTGTTGAAGGATGGTGAAAGTACCACATCGAATCCATCAAACCTAGTGGCGAACCCCTCACGCCTAAGAACATTGCGAACAAGTGGAGTCGTCAGTGCGGAGTTCTTGTGAAGGACAAACTCCCGATCTCCATTAAAGAATGGAAAGAGCCAAAGACTAAAAGTCCAGGTGTTACTTGGGTCGACAACAGAGCCAAAAAAGACCTTGTGAAATCTCTGATGGAACATTTGACCCTACCAGATCATTTCACTGAAGCAGATGTGGAGAAAGTCAAGGCCGCTGCTCTTAAGAAGATGGCAATTGCATTCAACACCCACAAGAAAACTGTATGGGCCAACTACCTCGCTAATGAAAGGAAGACTCCGAATTCACGGAACACTAGAGAAGCAAAGAGACCTTTGGGACAATTTTGTGACCTTCAAGGATTCGAAATATCTAAGGCACGTCGATTAAAAACAAGGCAAATGCCGCAAGAAAGACGCAGATTCCATAGGCTGGGTCCGGTGGCTCTGCTGTGGGATTGCCTAAGTGGGATAAGTCCGAGCAAGGGATGGAGGATGCAGGGTCACTCCGGTTACCAGAAGACTGCCCCCAGTGCGAACTTGGTTCTATGCGCATGGGGAGCGTTGAACCAAGACAAAGCGAAGTTTCGCGGAAGGCAAGTCTAAAAGGAGCCGAACAAAAGATAATTGACGCAATAGATGAAGCTCGAAGAGGGTGTTCACGCCAAGAGAGAACGACGAGCTTCTGCTATACAGGAAATCTGAACACCGGGAAGAACACGAGGCATGGGCGTTATTCCTGGTATGAGGGCTTTTCGAGAATGGAGCGAGGACTACAGGAGCCATGCAAGAAGGAAGATGGAGGAGGAGAAGAAAAGGAAGCTGGAGGAGGAGCAGAGGAAGCGGGGCGCAGAACGCCTTCAAGGCCTAGAAGCAAGGCACACGGACTGGCACTCAAATTCCAGCAGCTGACAACGAACATATCGACTCACTTAGCCAGAAAGGGGTCTCGGCGAGCGGCAGCAACAAGCGGATGATCGTCCAAAGATTGGATAGCACCGTCCCATCCATGCCGAGAAGCGGTGTTGGTTACGCCCGGGCGACACACTGCTGGATACATACCACGTGGATGAGATCATAGAGAACACTAATCGCGAGCTACACTCCAAAATGAAGAACATATCCATGAAAGTGGCGGACGGCGTTGCTTTTCGATTACCCCAAAGCAACCTACCATTGCATCCCGATTCGAGAGGGCTATGCTCGTGTCATGGTTGATGAAGTGGTGGACCCATATTCGGGGCTAATGCTTGACATTCCTGGAGGTGAAGACGAGCGCACACTGGGAGAGGCCATACATCGTATCATCCTATGGAGAAAGGATTGCATCATCTTTCGAAGTCCACCGACACCGCGTCCTCTGCCGACTCCTCCTCGAAGTCCGCCACCGAGTCAGCAGACTCCTGCTCCTCCAAGTCCACGAACGCATGAGACGACTCCTTCTCGAAGTCCGCCACCTCCTCCAAGTCCCCGAACGCGTGAGCTGACTCCTCCGGTTTCAAGCCCGACACAGCGTCATGCCACTTCTCCGGTTTCAAGTCCGGCACCGTGTCAGGCCACACCTCCTGCTTCAAGTCCGGCACATCATCAGGCCACTTCTCCTGGTCCAACTCCACGTCAGCCGTCTCCGCCGGCTCAGCAATCACAGAAGAGACATCCCGCATCTTTGGTGCGTAGCGGTACGAGTCGAGGTAGTTCAGGAAGTACAGGCGAAGGCAAGCGATATAAATATGGTCCAAGCCTCGCTCCTCTTCCTCAGAGGCCTTACGACATGACTGAAGAGCAAAATGCAGCCATAGTGCAAGCCCAAGTGGACGCCCATTTTGGACCGAAACCGGCACCGCCGCCAAAGGAGAAAGTGCCTGAGAAAGTACTTGACCACTTCATTCATATGGCTAGAGAACCAGCTCCCAAGCCTGTTGACTCGGACTATGAGCACCAAATCGGGAAGGCACATCGAGCACGACTATAGAAGGAAGCGAGCTCAAGCTCGAGCCAACAAGCAGCTAGCAAAAAATGCGGGGAAACCGTTCCCCAGTTGGGAGAACAGGCGGCGCAAGCGATCCCCCCGCTTGTTGTGCCAAAAACACATGAGAGGAGTAGTACGCGCGCCAAATATTATTGTGGGCAAACCATTAGCGTTCCCCAGCATGGCGATGTGGTAATAACAGAGGATCATATAATGCAGGCTCAAATGCTCAATATCTCTGTTGGACAACTCCTCGAAATCGAGCCCATGCCTACGCTTAAAGAATCGGAAATAGCATGGCAATATGTCCGGGGCAAACCTTTGGTCCATCCAAACAAGGTACTAATGTCCTTTGGTCCATCCAGACATTAGTTACCAACCGGTACTAATGTCCAACACGCACCCGGGCCTGGCTCGTGCCACGTGTTTGCACTTTGGCGCCGGTTCGTGACGAACCGGTACTAAAGGGGGGGACCTTTAGTCCCCACTCTTTAGTGCCGATTCGCCAACCGGCACTAAAGGCCGTCACGAACCGGCACTAAAGCCCGGTTCTGCACTAGTGCCAACACACCTTTCATTTCGCTGAACCATACCCAACGAGCACGCCGTTCCGGAATCTCTGACTTGCCTTGTCTGATTGCCACCCAATGACCTGTCCGGGTTTTCTCAAGTCCAGCTCGTGGAATTCTTCTTTGTTCACGGAGAAAAAGATCTCCGTTGCCACAACATGTCTGCAAGCATATTCCTTCTCGTGTAGCTCATCAAGTATCTTCTCTTTTTCTTTCACAAGCCTACGGAAAACTTTTCTCTCCTTAAGATCAGAAGGTTCCTTCATGAATGAATACTTGTTGATATCCATCATGGCAGCAAAATCCTCATCATTGATCTTGAACCAAGCTTCAAGCTCCCTCTTGATACCAAGTTCTCGCTCCGGTACAATCTTCTCAGATGCTGCCGCCAAACTCTTAGTTGCAATGCCACAACACTTCTCATATACTTTCTTCAACTGCTCCGGGGTCATGTTTTCCATGCTACATGAAATGGAACAAACCATAACTCAAATCAAATGATACAATACAAACACAAAGCATAACTTATTTATAATGACCTAGGTTACATAATGTTCTCACTGGTTCAAATGACACAGGTTGCATAAATGATAAGGGTACATGCCATTACAGTCTAAATGACACTACAATATCATTTGTTTCAACCCCCTCTACTACTCCATCAACAAGACATCTTTGTCGTACGGCCCGGGGTTGCAACAAATGACATCATTTCTTTCACGGACCCAAGCCCAACGAGTTGCCCGACTAAGTATCGCCGATGATGGTTGCCTAACTAGCCAATCAATGATCTGGCCAGGGTTGTTAAAGTCCATCTCATTCACTTCATCCCTTGTTCCACACAATGCAATTTTCCTTGCAAGAGCGCGTCTATGATTTTTCTCTTCATTCTTGAGGTTGCTTATGTTTTTCTCTTTAGCTTCGTATAACTTAACTCTGGCATCGTCGCACTTCGACACATAATACTTCGAAAAATCTCTACAAGCCGCATTCAATGCATCAACGGCTTTGACCCACAAGTCCATCTTTTCCTCAATGACTGCACGTTCATGCTTCGCTGCCGCCTCCGCGGAAGTCTCAACAAAGATGATCGATCCCATCCTACAAGTCGAGGGATTACTATAACGGTCATCAAAGGCAAAAATCCTAATCGTCTCTTGACAAAAACTAAGACCCTAGGAGTAGATCGAGCTATAATTTGAGAGGTAACTACTCTAACAAAACCCTAACTAAACTATAACCATAACATTCTTCATATAGGCATTTACTTAAGCATAACCATAACCATAGCCTTAACCCTAACCATGTCATTAACCCTAACAAAACCCTAAATGATATTTCTTACTACCCAAACAATGCTAGTGACACAATACATTGTCAAAGCACAAACATTACCCTAAATGCATCATATACATTAATTTAACCACACCAAAACCATGAACTAACGATTCCAACAAAATGAGCAAAAAACATGATTTGAACCAACCAAATGAAGGGGGAATGGGGGAAGTACCTCAGGTGATGCAAATGGGCTCGATCCACCAGCCAAATCTCAAGCAATGGAGGGGGATCTAGTGGGTGATTTGGTGGGGGAGAAGAGGGGGAGAGAGCCTGATCACGAAAGAAGAGTGGGGTGAATGAGTGGGTGGGGGAGCAGCACAGCCCCCTCCCTCCTCACAACCTTATCCAGGAACCTACCGCCAGACTTCTCGGTGGTAGGCTGCAAGAGCCTACTGCCATAGACGGCGGCGGTAGGTCCCTTTGCCACGTGTACACGGTCGTTAACGGCTAGACGGCGTCTAGCAACCTACCGCCGTGCCTGTACAACTCTACCGCCGGGTTCTACAGCGGTAGCAAAAGGGTCAAATGTCGAAAAAAAAAACTCATAATGGGGTCAGATCTCGATTTTATACGTGAAAAGGGTCAAAACACGAAATTTTTCCCCCCCCCTACGCACACCTTCGGATGTTCCCTTGCCACTCCCATCACTTAGATGCTCCCGTGTCTCAAAAATAAATTTTCAATGTTTCAAAACATTTAACCCTGGCCGCTCATGCCAGTGGCTCCAAAGGACCTCAAACCCTGAAAAAGAGGTGTCCTGATATGCTCTTCCAGCCACCGCCGCCGCTGGCGCATCCCGACGACCCCTTTCGTGCGGAGGCGAGACGTCACCGGGGCTGCATGGGTGGTGCAATGAATGGCGGCGCGAGACATTGGTTGTCTTCGCGGGCGCACGATGGGGAACTTGGAGGAGCGGCAGATCTTGGCGGGGGAGGAAGCAGAGTGGTGGAGCGGGTTGGCGCGGCGACGCAAGCACACGACTATGGAGAGGCGACTGCGCTGAGGAGGCTTGGCTAGGATCGAGATCCTGGCAAGCAGCGACCAACCAGCCACCTCTGCGTTGCATGGCACGCGGTGGTGCGGGCGTGGGAGTTACTCCCTCCGTCCCAAAATATAAGAACGTTTTTGACACTATGCTAGTGTAAAAAAAACGTTCTTATATTTTAAGACGAAGGGAGTAAATGCTAAGGGGCAGGTCCAATCTGGGCCTTAGGGGATGGGGTCGTCGCATGGTTGTCCCTTGGAGCGGGTGATGGTGTCTCAGATGGTCATGGTCCTTGCCGGAGGTGGTGGGAGACTGTTGTTTACAAAAGGAAAATGGATTTTTTTAAAGGACAACATTGTTAGCCTTGGGAGCAGGGTAGCATATGAATAGTGTCCAGTCTATCTACACTTCATCAGATCTGCTAGATTGTCTAAGAGCCACTGGTCTTACACTTTAGCTCTGTACGGTGATGACAACGCTCCTTCTGATAAGCTTGGGACGGGCAATTGTGGTGTCGCGAGTGGATCTGTGTGTCTTCCTCGACTACGTCTGATGGTGGCCTTGGATCTGGATAGAGAAGCACGAGGTATGTCCCGAGTCATGTTCACTCTAATCTTATGGGTGGCCAAAGGGGTCGTCTGTTCTTCCATCAAATATTCTGCTTTTTCCCGGGTACTAGGGTTTCGATGCTGCTTTTCTTGTTTCTGGATGATGGTCGGCTGCGTCGTTTCTTCTTCGGCGAAGGAAAAGCTTTGCGATATTTTGGTGACCCAAGCAAGTTATAAATGTCGTCGTTGAATATTTATGTTCTTTTGTTATTTTCTTGGTCTTATGTATATGTTGGTGAATACATATGTATCCTTTGTGTATAAACCACCTTTTACTTATCTGTGCACATTTTCCCTGTGCCACATAATGTAAATGTGTGCACTATGGCGTATTTTTCAGAAAGAAATGAATTTTGTAGTTTTTTCCGTAAAATAGTTCAGGCTCCCATGGCAATGACATATTTCGGTTCAGGTATTTGCTAGTAGAATCTTACTAAAGAGGGAGTCATTTTCATTGTTATCATACACATGTTAAAATTAGGTTTCCTTGCCTAGGACTTGATCTTGGTATGATACCTAGTTGGCATTGATAACAAGAATCTTCGTTTGTGTTTCAATTCATTTTATTTTATTAATAAAGTTGGATCTTCTGGAAAAGTAGTATCAATTCGCCTCACAGATTTTCGAAGTAATTTTCCTTTTAACAACAGGACGTGATTTTATTTAATTTTGAGAAGAAAGCTACTATAGCATATATATGATGGTAGAGAATATATTTGTTCTTTGCGAAACCGCGTTCAAATCAAGGCCGGATCTTGATCTTACACCAATCATGATCGTATTGAACATAGAAAAGGGAGAGCACACGATCATTGCGTGTGGAATCTCGGACGCGAGATCCAATCAGAATACGTGCGATGGCCCATGCATGCACGTGCAGCCGCACCTGCAGAAATTACAAAATGACAAGCCGCTACGGGCTTGAAGGCAAGCATTCCCGTAGGCCCTTTCTAGCTACGTTCTTGGTAGTTAACTTTGGCTGATTTTCCTGTCTTGAAAATCAACCTTCACTCAGCTTTAGGAATCTTGCACCGTATTTCTTTTACAATCCTAATTGTTTACATCCTAATTAGATAGGATTGTAAAAAATATATGGGTTCAAGATTCTGGGAGAAGCTGGGTGGAGAGTTGATTCTCAAGATTCTGGGAGAATCGGCCAAAAGAACTGGGCCTTGATCATGGATCTGGCGCAGATCAGTGTCTCGGATTCTGATTTCAATTTCACATGCCACCGTTTCGATGCTGCAGTTATCCTGTTGAGGGCCAGATGGCATTGGAAGCTCCCAGGATATCAAAACTGTACGTTGATGTTGCAGTCTCAAAAGTACCACCTCCGTTCAAAACTAGTTGAAGTTCTGTTTTTATCCTAAGTCAAATTTATTTACGTTTCATCAAAACTGTAGAAGAATTGAAGAACACTAAATTAGTCTTATGAGTTTTTTATGGAATATATTTCCATACTATGTGTATTTGGTTCTGTATACGTTAGACAAGAAATTACAAAGTAGTATAATGAAATCTCCTGAAAATATGTTCAGAGTGCTATCAATATTTGCAAGCCAAAATGTTGCCAAGACTTCGATAAATAGACCGTGATTGGACTGAAGCAACGGTACCGCCACTCGAACACCGGCTCGAAGTTGATTACTAATAAAGGTTTTTGAAAGCCCCTTGAATCCGGGGCCGATGGATGTCCTTGCGCAGGGCGTCGAACCACAATGTCGATGATTCCAACTCCACAAAGAATCAAACAAACAAAAATAACATGACACAATAACATAAACTCATCAGAGTCAAATAACTGTCTTTACAAACACCTATGTCTTTGCATCCATGGTAGTGCTACAAGGAATTAGAGAAACATCACGGTCACCACTTGTTTTTTACGAGTACTACAAACTTCTTGAAGATTCAAGACCCCCTCCTTTCTCCTATGGTGGTGTTAGTGTTCGATTATGTGTTGAAGCCTTGTTGAAAAAATTTGTCTCATTCTAGCCCATGGGCGTGGTACCCGGCCAACCCAATACTGTATATGCAACAAAACTAATTTACTTTTGCTTATGCTATTTCGGGAGCACAAGCAATCCAATACCCAGCACGCATGCAGTCGACCGAGATTTCGTCAAATCTTAGTTGATTCAATTATAGGTGGGTGTGTACTACGTTAGCCTAGTAGTGAGGCGCGGAGTGATGTTTTCTCTTCGGATTTGTTGGGCATCGGTTAATTTTTGTGATTTCATTGGTCTTATCAGGTCTGTTCGATTTTTCTTTTTTTACACTTTAAAATTTATCTTCCCTATTTTCCCTTTTTTTTGTTTTCCTTTTTGGGGGTTTATTTTTAGAAAAATATTCATTTTTTTGTTCTTTCATTCTCCCTTTCCATGTTTTTCCTTTTATATATTTCTTTTTCTTCTTCTAAGTTTTCTCCTTTTCCTGTTTTTATTAAATATTTGAAAACAACAGT
Organism: Aegilops speltoides; assembly: GCA_021437245.1. NCBI lineage: Eukaryota > Viridiplantae > Streptophyta > Magnoliopsida > Poales > Poaceae > Aegilops > Aegilops speltoides. Next base: position 103,296,726 of record CM038146.1, read on the forward strand.
ATATAAATCGATCAACAAACACACACATTAATTACAAAATATTAACACCTTTTAAAAGTTTATGATTTGCATTAAAATGTGTAAATATGTTTTAATCACATGAACACATTCTCAGTGTGTATGAATTCTTTTGAATTGCGTTAACAATGTTTCAATTTTTGATTGTTTATAATTTCTTAAACAATTTTTCTCAAAATATGCAAACATTTTAAAAATACATGAAAATTTTCTAAATATCGTGAACACTTTCTAATAAAATACGAATACTTCATTAAAGTATCTTAACATTTAATTATAATGCTGAGAAAACTTAACATTTAATTATTCCAAATAAAAGTAAAACTAAAATAAAATAAAATAATACATGACTGTTTTTTCTAACACACAATTTTTTTCCTCGTTTTCTAAACATGTTATGATAAATGTATTTCTATCAAACTTTAGTAGAAAATAAAAAAGAGGTACATTTTTCAATGGTCCATATTGTTCGCGGCTCATTAAGCTGCTTGCGGCGGACGGGGGGTAAATGGGCTGTCATGTTCACTGTTGACCTAGACGCATGCAAAAACAGGTTTCTTTTTTCTGTTCTTTTTGCAAGTTTTATTTTTGTATATTTAGTTGGAACTTTTGTTTTACCTTGTCTATTCTTTTAATTTAATTTTTCTTTTCCAATTTTTTTTTTATATTTTAGAAACTGTTCAGAATTTCGAAAAAAATGTTCCGTTCTTTTTCAGAAAATTCAATTATAAAAAGCAATGTGGAAATTTTAAAAATATTTGTATTTGGCAATTTAAGAATTTCAAAATTAGTACGAAATTTTCATTTTTTTTTGAAAAATTCAGATATTTTTAAGGAAATTTAAAATATTTCCATGTTTCCAAAAATGCATAGTAATTTAAAAAGATGTTGCAGTTTCAGAATTTGGTCGGAATTTCATCAAATGTTCCTGTTTTTTAAATTATTTGACTAATTCAAAAATTATTCAAAAAATTCAAAACACATGTGTGGATTTAAAGTTTGTTCATTCCCAAAAATGTTACAATTTTGAAATTTAGTTCTTGTTTTTCAAAAAATGTTTGAGTTTTTTTTATTTCTTAGTATTTTCAAATATTTTTTGAATTTGAAAAAAATCTTGCTTTTTAAAAAGGTTCATATTTTTTAAATAGAGTTTTTTAAATCACTACAGTACCTAGTTGTTTTGATACTGTACCTGCGTAGTTCAAGTGGGGGATGGGATTGCTCGTATTATAGGTCTTGGTGAAATAATGTCAGGTGAATTAGTCGAATTTGCAGAAGGTCCAGTCGCTACAATACCCGGTCCGGTTTGCTTGTTTGCTACTACACCTGTTTGATCTTCCTAAAACAAAGCCTATTCAATCTTAAGTAGTTTCACAGTGTTCAACTAACACCAAGGATAATTAGGCTCGCTGGCAAGCATGTCACAAGTACAACACCTCGCAGGCGCCCTCATCTTTAAGATTTATACAGTACAATGCTATTCGCTCGCTCGCGGTTGCTACAATTGAGCCGGCCCGTTCGCGGGCACCGCCTATTCAAATCCTGATAATTTGTTTTCCCTTTCACTTTTTCTTCTTCAAAATAATTTAGGATTTCAAAAAATATAAATTGTTTATATTCATTTTCCGAGGAATCACAAAACATACGTGCATTGACAAAATGTTCTTCATTTTGAAAAATATTCTTGAAATAAGAAAATGTTCGTGTATTGAAAAAATGTTTGTAATGTTGTAATTGTTTTGTATATTTAAAAAATATTACTCATTTTCAAACAATTGTTTAAGAAATCAAAAAATGTTCATGACTTTGAAAAAGGTTCACATATCCGAAAAATATTCATGTGTTCTGAAAAAATGCACACATAAAATCAAAACTAAATTTAGAATTTAATAAATTATTACCAAATTTTATAATAAGTTCATCGATTCAAAAATGTTCGTTGATTCAACAAGTTCATTCATTCTGAAATAAATCATGCTCGTCAGAAGAAAAAAATGATAGCCGATCCAAAAAAAGTTCACAATTCAATATATATTCGTGAATTTGTATAAAATTGTCACGAATTCTTAAAATGTCCGTGAATTTGAATAATGTTCATGATTTAAAAAAACTCATGGCTTCAATTCATTTTTACATATTTGAATGGTTGTTGCAAAAATGAAAAGGTAAAAGAGAAATTGTGATGAAAAGATAAAACTAAAACGAAAATTAAAATGAAAAATCAAATAGAGAATGAAAATACAAAAAATAAAGGAAAAAATAGAAAAAGGGATTCAGGGAAGGGTTTTTTAAGCTCAGGGAAGGTTCTTCTATAACCTGAAGATTTGACAAGGAGTCCTAATTGAGGCGGCCCAACAATAATGTAGCGACCGCATGGGAACCCGTTTGGTCGCTATCCAGCGCCCAACGCGCTAAACAGGAACTGCGCCGCCGACCTGTACATTTAGCGTGGAAATGCGTAATCCCGCGCCGCATTGTCGGCCGGCATAGTGCTTGGTACCGGGCGGTCGTTTTTTCCCCTTTATTCTTTGTTTCGTTTTTTGTTTTATTTTTTCCTCTTATAAACTTATGATTTAATGTAAGAACAATAAAAAACTTAAACAATGTTCAGGAATGAAAAAAATATCATGTGTTCAAAATATGTTCGCAATGTTTTAAAAATGTTCACAATTTTTAATATGTTCGTGAACTAAATTTTTTTTAAATTTTTTAAAAGTTGCTCTCAGATAGAAAAATCGTGAATTTCGAAAATATATATTTGATTTAGTAAAAATATTGTGATGTCAAGAATTTTTTGTGTTATAAAAAATGACCGGAAATCTAAAAAATGTTGCCGGATTTCAAAAAATATTTCCTGTTTTCAACTTTTTTTCAAAAGCTATTCACATATTTACATATGTTTCCCGATTTAAAAAAATGTTCATGATATTGAAAATTCTACCATGTATTTAATGGAACCTTGAAGTCAGAAAAATATTTGCAGTGTAAAAATATATTTTCAATCCAAAAACTATTCATGAATTTGAAAACAATTTCTCAGATTTCAATAATTCTCACAGTTTTAAAAGATATTGAATTTCAAAGCTGTTCATGAATTAGAAATATTCATTTATTTCAAAATGTATTCATGTTTTTTTAAAATTCGCATATTTGATATCTTTCGTAAATAAAAAGTGTTTTCATCTATTAAATAATTACAATTTTGAAAGATGTTTTGTGCTAAAAAATGCAGAAGATAAAAACGAAATCCTAATAAAAATAATTATAAAAAAAGAAAGTACCAAAAACTAGAAAAAGAAGAAAGGAACCCGGTTCAAGGAAAGTTCTAGAACCTTTCCATAACCAGTGAAAAGTCATCCACGGCAAAACACAAAATGAAAAATGGGGCCGGGGAGACAACACTCATGGAGTGTGTGTTTGATGATTCCCCCTACATAAATCATTAATTAGGGTACCCCTTTCAAAGGTCCTCGCACATTATAGTGATGAAAACTAAGGCACCACATACACACAACTTGTGGCAGTGAGAGAGTTTTGATAGATTTCGCACTACATGCGTAGAGGATGAGAGGTTGTCTATTTGCGTTTTTCTTGGATTTGTCTTTTCAAGATGATTTATCTCTCGAATCGTGCGTCCCAATCACGAACGGTTTTGACGGTTGCATTTCTCGCATCGAGGTCTTTAAAACTAGATCTCATATTGATAGATTTTGACTAACTCTTTTTGCGTGCTTCAAACTATACTAATGTGCTTCCCTTTTTCTTTTTTTAGAAGCATAGTGCATGAAGAACAACTGTACTTCACTTTTTTAGAGAAGCACAACTGTGCTTCACTTTTCAGATGCGAGAAGCATAACTGTGATTCACGCGGAAGCATACAAGTGCTTTTTCAGAGAAGCACAATAGCGCTTCACTTTTTAGATATGAGAACCAAAACCGTGCTTCATGTGGGAGCACATGTGTGCTTCATTATTTCAAAAAAATCATAGATGTGCTTCATTTTTCAAATGTGAGAGATATAACTGTGTTTCACGCGGAAGCATACCACACGTAGCACTAATGTGCTTTCACACTCCTGGCAAAGAAAAAAAATAAAAAAACAAAATCTAAAAAAATCGAAGAAAAACCATCCTGACGCAAGAAGCGTCCAATGCGCAACACATGACGCTCTGGGCGCTCCCGCGCAAAGAAACACCGAGCGAGGTGGTGCCCCCCCATTAGATGAAGCCCGCTTGTATGCGGACTCAAGAAAAAAAGATATGTATGTCCACTAAACTAAAAAGGCCTTGGTCATCTCAAATAGCTCTACCCAACTCAAGCCGAATTGACATAAATCATGCACATCTTTTTGCGAACTGAAAGTGTGCAATGGCACATTTAAAGAGTCGAAAGCAACAATAACCACTGTCTCTATAGCTCAAAACCTACCAAAAAAAACCTTATGTATAAGAACCAACAGACATCTTTGACCTAACTCGAAAATAACTACGCGGTTCAGATTTAAATGGTACAATATTACGTTATGTCTAAAATTTAGCCACACAAATGTGCGGGGCACCGTACCATGGTAGGCACGACCACAAGACGAAGTAACATTTCCATTTTTAGGCGTTGGTATCTGATTTATGTTTTTTAAACGCAATACAAACACATATGTTCATATAGACACGCATACACCCATCTTTTTGAACACACGCACGTACACCATATCCCTATATGCACTCTTGAGAGGCTGAGTCGACACATTATCTTGAGATTGATTAAGTCACCACAGACGCCTCCATAGTCGACATGAACGTCTCCTCCCACGAATGAATATCACCTAAAATTCTGAAATAAATCCTAAAAAATACAAGCATGGGTGCAAGTCTAGGAGTAACCATCTCAGCTAGGCTCACCCCGCACACCCAACTTATGTTTTTCTAGAAAACGAAGACGCTAGCGGCGTCTGGCTTTAAATTAATAAAGCCCACAGCGTACACGGAAACATAGTCTTACACGGATGTATCACCCTCAAAAGATACAACGTCGGGAAGGAAGTCATGAGTTACACGCCTCAAAAGGCCAAGCATGAGCGCGCAGGCTCTCAGAACTGAAACCAAAAGATGCCTCCACTCCCTAGGGGGTCGGCGCAGGAGCTCTTGCCAAAGCGTAGACTTGTCGGAGTCGGGCGAGAGCGAACTGCAGCAGATCAGCGTCTTGTTGCCTTCCCAGCGGCGCCCACTGCTGCAAGAAGATGACACTTTTGAAGATCACGTCAGCGTGGTGTGACGGGAAGGAACCCTCGATCGTAAGTTTGTTACGTATTTGCCACAACGCCCATGTAGTGCCCCAACGCAACACCACATGACTCGCCGGGCACTTCCATTAACCAAGAAGAGATATGAAACTAACTCGGTGCTGGACCTGGGATCCCAATCCCCTCCAGCCGCCTCAAGGACCGTACTTCAGGCAAAGCGTGCCAAATGGCAGTTGAAGAAAACGTGGTTGGCGGTTTCCGGCTCACCGCAAACCGCACACGGCCCGCTGGCCGACCCATTGCGCTTGGCGACGTTGACAGACGTCAGGAGCCTATCGTGACAGAGTTGCCACATAAAGACCTTAATTTTGAGGGGAATCCTGGCCTTCCATATATAGGCCGGACGCCACCTGACCCAACTTATGTTTAGTGTGTGTAATTTTTCGTGGTCTCATGTTGTGTCTGTGGTGTTCGTGCTAGATTGAGCATTTGAGATGCATGAGAACCCGGGCCTCGAGGCTGCGCAGCAAGCACCACGCACGCTTTAGATCCATGGATTTCGACGCTAGCTTTACCTTTTGTTGTCAGTTTGGAACTGCAGTTCTCCACCACATTGCTGCTTTTGTTGCCTGCCTCCAAAAAATATACTCCCTCCGTTCGGAATTACTTGTCTCGAAAATGGATGTATCTAGATGTATTTTAGTTCTAGATACATCCATTTCGGCAATGCGAATTCAACGGAGGAGTACTTGCTCTTTGTGAATTTCACAACCATTGGTTACATGATGAGCATTGATTAGTGCAACCCGCGCCTACTTGCGTCTCTAGTTTTACAGTTTTTGATTAGTATAACAGGCTACGTGCCCAATTTATGATTGCTAGACGTTATGGCGTTGAGTACCATTGTATATATCTAAGCGTACCGTGTTGAGGCCGCGTCAGCATAGCGCGTTCAGGCCGCGTATAACTGTACGATTGTCGAGTGTACAATTAGTAATGAATACCATATCTCTCCAGGTTTGTCACTCTTTATCGTATTTTAGGTCGACATTTGACCACACGTTCTTGTCTTACATTATGGGACAGAGGGAGTAATTTTCAATGATATCATTTATGCGAACCAACCTATGGTTGGATGGTTAGAGGGACAGTGGTATCAGGCCTGCTCGCCATGCAATGGGCCAGATTTGACTCTAACGTAGTTCGTGCGGCTGCCGGCGACGACAAACAAAAGGGGGTGGCAGCAGAGGCAGAAGACGACTCCGAGGGGACTTCGGGGTGGCGACTGGGAGCGACGATGGAAGGAGACCTATGGACGAGGCGAAGATGTGAGGGGCGGTGGCGGCAGACTTGCGGTGGCGCGTCGGTGCTCCGGCCAGCTGGCGGCGGGGTGGCTGCTAGCTAGGGTTGCTAGAGCAGAGGAGCTGCGCGTCGGGTCTGTACGAGCTCGCTCTCATCGGCCCCCAGGCTGGGCTTTGTTGAGCCAGGAAACATTTTGATCAAGGGTACTTCGGGGTGGCATTCTAGTTGAGGAAACTCCAACTTTAATTTTTGCAAAGCTGGCCTCGCGCTGTGATACGTCTCCAACGTATCTATGATACCCACAACAAATATAGAAGGTTGCAAGGCCCTTGTCTCAACCCATACCTTACCGAACTACTCAAACATAGAGATCAGATCACATAAAGAACACATTGAAGAACACATCATGAAGATTGATTGATTGATAATATGTCTTACAATGAATGTCGTGTGCGATGCACGATTACAAGTATGATCTAGTGGAAAAACTATGGTGGTGATGGTGGCTATGGAGATGGAAGTGGAGGCAGCTAGGGTTGATGGAGATGGATGAAGATGACTTTGTTCTAGCTTTGCCCGCGGATGTTCTGTTAACATTTGGGCCTCGGCCCCTTCATAAAAGTTGTTCGGGTGGACGAGAGGCCTCGGTTTCCACGCCATACGATCACTCATGCAAGCGGTCACGGTCGCATGGAACACCGTCTTTTGCTCTGTGGCTTCTGGTGCGCCTCCTGTTGATTTCTTCTGTCCCCTCCTTTACACCTTTCCATGTTCTCACTTCATTTCATCCATGTTTAGCCCATTTCATGTGGAAACACAACAAAAGTGAGGATTTTTGGAATCATATGCATTCATTAGTCATTAGTAGCAATATCAGAGCAAATATCTCAGTGTAAATGAAATATCCTGGTTTAAACAAAGGGTAGAGGAGTGTAAAAATATCAGTCATCGGCCACCAAGGATAAAACTATGGTTTCTTGTCATTGCTTTATATTGTACTGTCTACATTATGTCATCTTGCTTATTGCAATGCTTTGTTTGTCATGAACGTAATACATCGAGATGCATGCTAGATAACAGTCTTGGGGTGGGCATGTAGTTGTAGATGTTCAATCCGATAATATATTTTGATGTATCACGAGCTTTGTTAATATAGTTGGATCAAAATAGTCTTGAGGTGGAGTATTAGTTGTAGATGTAGTTTTTTTCAAGCATTGCAATACCGTTTGTGCTCACTTTTTTTTTACTTGTTACCTTGCTATTTTTTATTGTTCCTATGCCATCCTGCTTATTGCAATGCTCTATTTCTCATGCATGTAATATTTCAAGATGCATGCTAGATAGTAGTCTTCGGGTGGAGTATTAGTTGTAGATGCAGTTGGATAACAGTCTACATATCATGGACGTAATGCCTATGTGAGATTATACCATAAATGATCATAGTCATAAATATAAATATTGTAATTTAACCGCTGCCCAACTATAATTTGTCCAGCACACTACGTTGTTATGCTTATGAGAGATGCCACTAGTGAATCTATGGCTCCCTGGGTCTATTCCTCATTACTAAAATCCTCATTATAATTACTATTCTTTATTGTATGTTTTTATCTATCTATTAATTCCTACCATATCGTGCAATTTAATCTTGTAACTAGCGGGGATAAGAAGCTTGACAACCTTCTTCACATGTTGGGCACAAGTTTGTGTTGTGTTTTGTGTGTAGTTACAAGTGATTTTGTTTGCTAGAAGAACTCTTTCTGGTTCGATAAACCTTGGTTCTCTACCGAGGGAAATACTTATTGCTATGTTACTTCACCCTTATGCTTGGGGGGTTACCCAACCACTCTTACGAGAGAGCAAGCAAAAGCATGCCTTTAACTCCATGGGTTACGACACCCAATACTTCCACTTTGTTATAAGAATTTACTACAATAATTCCCTACACCTTGGGGTTATCAGTGTCGCTCACCACTTCCTAAGAAAAATTGTCATCAATGATGGCTGGTATGTCTCAAACGTATCTATAATTTTTGATTGTTTCGTGCCATTATAAACACTTTTGTATACTTTTTATAGCAATTTATATTATTTTTCTGGATTAACCTATTAATTCAGTGCCCAAAGTTGGTTGTTGTTTTCTGCATGTTGGTTTTCCAGGAAATCAATATCTACGGGGTCCAAAACATCATGATGATTTAATACGATTTTTTTCATCATGAATAGTCCAGAAAGTACCAGAGCCATACAGGGGGACCAGGGACCCCAAGCGGCCAATGTTGGAAATATATTGTATTATTATATTTCCATCTTAATAATTAAGAGTTTATATTTTATGATATAACTGCTATGATTCCGGAATATGCAATTCAGTGGAAAAATCATATGCATGCATGGACTAATAAACCGTAAAACCTGATTCCTAGTCTCGCCTCTAAGACTAGCTCAAGTGTTTTTCGTGATCATGTTTTCTGGACCTTAGGATATCGTTAAGTGTAATGATAGTCCTAAAAGAACTTTGAGAATATGATGTTGGAAGAACGATCATATTGAATCGACCCAAACATGTTTGTTATACTTTGAGATACTATCATCACAAGTCAATTGTTACACTGGTATGTGTCGGTGCTACACAAACGGTTTAAACCCCTTTTCGCGATGGCATTTGGAACTATCATCAAGTGAGTGTGGGCGATAGGGGGGTCCTTACCACACGATCCATAAACCGTCGGGGATAGGCCCTCCTGGCACACAAGCTAGGGCAAAACGAGCTCGTGTGCAATCGGGCGAGACATCGAAACCCAATTGTTTCCGTTCGTATGTACATCCCACACGGTGAATCCCAGAAAAATATTTCCGTTCGTATGTATATCACACACAATCAATCCAAGGAGAACATTTCTGTTCTCATGTACATCCCACATAGTGAATCCAGGGAAAACGTTTCCGTTCATATGTACTTCCAACACAGTCAATCTAGGGAAAACGTTTCCATTTGTATGTACATCCCACACAATCAATCCAGGGAAAATGTTTCCGTTCGTATGTACATCCCACACAGGTTATGTATAGGCTCGTGTGTGATACTTGTAACTATCACACATGCTCCGCCTTGGTTAACCGTTTGATTTTATGAACTACATCACACACAATTTGATGAAGAAAACTGTGTGGCATTGGGCTATCCATCACAAGTGCTTTTACTTCTAGAACCGTTTGCAAAGTTCCATGACCCATTTAGCAGGTTTATTAGTTTACAATTAATAATTCCAGTATTACGCAAATTTGTTGGGGAATGCAGTAATTCAAAAAATTTCCTACGATCAAGCAAGATCTATCTAGGAGATGCATAGCAATGAGATGGGAGAGTGTGTCCACGTACCCTCGTAAACCGAAAGCGGAAGCATTTAGTAACACGGTTGATGTCGTCGAACGTCTTCACGATCCAACCGATCCAAGTACCGAACGTACGGCACCTCCGTGTTCAGCACACGTTCATCATGATGACGTCCCTCGAGCTCTTGATCCAATAGAGGGTCGAGGGAGAGTTCCATCAGCACGACGGCGCTGTGACGGTGTTGATGATGTTACCAGCGCAGGGCTTCGCCTAAGCACTACGACGATATGACCAAGGTTTTAAACTGAGGAGGGGGACACCGCACACGACAAAGATATTGTCTGTTGTTCTTTCGGGTGCCCTATGCCCCCGTATATAAAGGAGGGAGGGAGGAGGTCGGCGGCCAGGAGGGGTGCGCCATAGGGGAGTCCAACTAGGATTCCCAATCCTAGTTGGAGTCCCCTTCCTTTCCTAGAGGGGGAGAGAGGGAAGGAGTGGGAGAGGGAGAAGGAAAGAGGGGGGCGCCGCCCCCTCCCTAGTCCAATTCGGACCTGCCATGGGGGGGGGGTGCGGCCACCCTGCGGCCCTCCTCTCCTTTCCACTAAAGCCCATTAAGGCCCACTACTTCCCCCGGGGGGTTCCGATAACCTCCCGGTACTCCGAAAAATGTCCGAACTCTTTCGAAACTTTCCGGTGTCCGAACATAACCTTCCAATATATCATTGTCTTGACCATTTTGAGACTCCTCGTCATGTCCTTGATCTCATCCGGGACTCCGAACAAACTTTGATCATCAAAAACACATAACTCTTAATACAAATCGTCATCGAACGTTAAGCATGCGGACCCTACGGGTTCGAGAACTATGTAGACATGATCGAGACACATCTCCGATCAATAACCAATAGAGGAACCCAGATGCTCATATTGGCTCCTACATATTCTACGAAGATCTTTATCCGTCAAACCGCACAACAACATACGTTGTTCCCTTTGTCATCGGTATGTTACTTGCCCGAGATTCGATCGTCGGTATCGTCATACCTAGTTCAATCTCGTTACCAGCAAGTCTCTTTACTCGTTTTGTAATGCTTCATCCCGCAACTAACTCATTAGTCACATTGCTTGCAAGGATTATAGTGATGAGCATTACTGAGAGGGCCCAGAGATACATCTCCGAAACATGGAGTGACAAATCCTAATCTTGATCTATGCCAACCCAACAAACACCTTCGGAGACACCTGTAGAGCATCTTTATAATCACCCAGTTATGTTGTGACGTTTGATAGCACACAGAGTGTTCCTCCAGTATTCGGGAGTTGCGTAATCTCATAGTCAGAGGAACATGTATAAGTCATGAAGAAAGCAGTAGCAATGAAACTGTAACAATCATAATGCTAAGCTAACGGATGGGTCTTGTCCATCACATCATTCTCCTAATGATGTGATCTCGTTCATCAAATGACAACACATGTCTATGGTTAGGAAACTCAACCATCTTTGATTAACGAGCTAGTCAAGTGGGGGCATACTAGGGACACTATGTATTGTCTATGTATTCACACATGTACTAAGTTTCCGGTTAATACAATTCTAGCATGAATAATAAAGATTTATCATGATATAAGGAAATATAAATAAGCACTTTATTATTGCCTCTAGGGCATATTTCCTTTATTCTCCCACTTGCACTAGAGTCAATAATCTAGATTACAAAGTAATATTCTAACACCCATAGAGTCTTGGTGTTGATCATGTTTTGCTTGTGAAAGAGGCTTAGTCAACGGGTCTGCAACATTCAGATCCATATGTATCTTGCAAATCTCTATGTCTCCCTCTGCGACTTGATACCGGATGGAATTGAAGCGTCTCTTGATGTGTTTGGTTCTCTTGTGAATCTGGATTCCTTTGCTAAGGCAATTGCACCAGCATTATCACAAAAGATTTTCATTGGACCCGATGCACTAGGTATTACACCTAGATCGGATATGAACTCCTTCATTTGCTGCTTCCGAAGCAGCTACGTACTCCGCTTCACACATAGATCCCGCCATGACGCTCTGCTTGGAACTGCACCAACTGGCAGCTCCACCATTCAATATAAATAGGTATTCGGATTGCGACTTAGAGTCATTCGGATCAGTGTCAAATCTTGCATTGACATAACCATTTACGATGAGCTCTTTGACACCCCCATAAACGATAAACATAGCCTTAGTCCTTTTCAGGTATTTCAGGATGTTCTTGACCGCTGTCCAGTGCTCTAGTCCTGGATTACTTTGGTACCTCCCTGCTATACTTATAGCAAGGCACACATCACGTCTGGTACACAACATTGCGTACATGATAGACCCTATGGCCAAAGCATAGGGAATGACTTTCATTTTCTCTCTATCTTCTGCAGTGGTCGGGCATTGAGTCTGACTCAACTTCACACCTTGTAACACAGGCAAGAACCCTTTCTTTGGCTGATCCATTTTGAACTTCTTCAAAACATTATCAAGGTATGTGCTTTGTGAAAGTCCAATTAAGTGTCTTGATCTATCTCTATAGATCTTGATGCCCAATATGTAAGCAGCTTCACCGAGGTCTTTCATTGAAAAATTCTTATTCAAGTATCCTTTTATGCTATCCAGAAATTCTGTATCATTTCCAATCAACAATATGTCGTCCACATATAATATTAGAAATGCTACAGAGCTCCCACTCACTTTCTTATAAATACAGGTTTCTCCAAACATCTGTATAAAACCATGTTCTTTGATCACACTATGAAAGCACATATTCCAACTCCGAGAGGCTTGCACCAGTCCATAAATGGATCGCTGGAGCCTGCACACTTTGTTAGCACCTTTTGGATCGACAAAACCTTCTAGTTGCATCATATACAACTCATCTTTAAGAAATCCATTAAGGAATGCAGTTTTGACATCCATTTGCCAAATTTCATAATCATAAAATGCAGCAATTGCTAACATGATTCGGACAGACTTAAGCATCACTATGGGTGAGAAGGTCTCATCGTAGTCAACTCCTTGAACTTGTTGAAAACCTTTTGCAACAAGTCGAGCTTTGTAGATAGTAACATTACCGTCAGCGGCAGTCTTCTTCTTGAAGATCCATTTATTTTCTATGGCTTGCTTATCATCGGGCAAGTCCACCAAAGTCCACACTTTGTTCTCATACATGGATCCTATCTCAGATTTCATGTCCTCAAGCCATTTCGCAGAATCTAGGCTCATCGCTTCCTCTTAGTTCGTAGGTTCATCATGATCTAGTAACATGACTTCCATAACATGATTACCGTACCACTCTGTGTGACAACCTGGATTCTGCCTTCTCTCTTTTTACCGGACTTGCCTTTTCTCTCTTTCCGGACTTGGTTTTTATCATGGTTTTTCCCTGATTTGACTTGGAGTTTTGGATCAATTCAAATGGACTTGTCACTTGGGCATACCCTTGGCTTTCACCCCAGTGACCTATCTCCCTTATTCCTCCCACAAATCCCCGAAATAATAAAATGCATATTTTTCCTAAAAGGAAAATATTCATTTTTCTCTGTTAAGTTCATTTCAGAACTTTGTGCTCCAAAGCAACCTCAATTTTTCTTGATCAGAGAAATCTGAGATAATTCCTAAATATTCTTAGGACCATGGCACATCCTCCCATGCAAAAATATTGCATCACTTTTTGTAATATTTTTGTTGTAGAAAATCTTTTCACTTCTGGCCTAGAAATGCACTTTGTACAGCAAGTGCATTTTCCCCTAAGCTTTTAGCCTTGATCTTTCTTGAGCTTAAACACCCTCCTAAGAAACCCTAAAACCCATGAGATTAGCCCTAATGGCGTTCTAGAAGGTGGCCAAACTTGGCGACCAAGTTTCTTTACAGAAACTTGTCATCAAAGTGGAGTCATTTCTGGTCGACCTGGGCATGAGTCATCACCTCCCCTAGACTAAACACTGCACGGTCGAGAGCGTAGACAAGGTTTGGCCGCTCCGGGGTGTCGTTTTGACCATGCCAGCCCGGTGACCGCGCGTGGACACGGTGCCTGGCATGCATCTCGACGCGCTCCATTTCGCTCGTGCACGTTCCAGCGCTCGCCGCCGACTACCGCACCGCGCCACAACCATCGACCCATCACCCACGACCCCTCCATGGTGCTCGCCGACGCTAGAGCCACCGCAGCAAGCCAGTCTAGCCATGGCCAAAACGGCACAGTGCGCGCGTGTGCTTGTCCCCTTCTCAAACGACCTCCTGTGCTCGTCCGCGAGCGTGGGCAAGCGCCAGCGTTGACGCTGCACCCTATCCCCTCGCGTTGGAGCCTCTTGTCGACCTTCGCCGCGTGTCCAGAGCGCTCCGGCGGTGACACGTCCCCCCCTCTTGCTCCGGCTATATAAAGCCACCCCGACTCGAATCCTGGCCAGGCACCACTCCACACAACCACCACGAACACGTAGAACAACCGCAGTTTGGTCGGGCAGGCCTCTGGCCGTCGTCCTGACCCGAGGACTCCGGCGATCCCCGCAGTCCAGCCGCCGCTCTCCAGGGCCTCTCGAGTTCAAGCAGCTGCTTGGGCACGGCCTTGGTGGTCTGCTGGAGCTGCCTGGACTCCGCCAAGCCCTCTGAGCTGCCTCTCGCCGCCATCTTCCACCTCTCCGGCGAACCCCGTCCGCCACCGATGCTTGCGAGCTCGACTGTGACCAGCTCCGATCACCTCTCGCCACGCCACGGGTACACGCAGGTGCGCCGCGAGCCCCGCTTCCAATATATCCCTCTAGCCTAGCCCCAAACCCCCTCGTCGCCGGCGTGAGCTCCGGTAAAGAGCCGCCCCTCCTCTGATCTCGATCCCCCCTCTCTCTCTCCTGACCGATGGGGCCCAGTGTCAGCCTCACCACTCGCGCCCGGCGGTGCAGTGGGCGCCTCCCACTTCGCCTTGATGTCACCCCGAGATTTTCATTAATTCAAATTTATTCAAAAATCTGACCAAACTTTGACCAACCATAACTCTTAAACCAGAAGTCCAAATGAATTGATTCTTTTTGCATTGTCTTTGTTACAGAAAGCTTTAGCAACACACCAAAAGGTGGATTTTTCCTTGCTGCCTAGAATTTCTGGTAATTTTCTGAAGGTGTTTTGACATTTATTTTTGTGGTTTTAAAATATTTTCAGAAGGAGGATCTTGCCTTGAAGCTAACTAGGAGGAGTGTGACCCTCCTCTGCACTAAGGCAAGCCACAACATCATTTGGATGGTGTTATTTCAATATCTATGATTTTCTACTTGAATATGAGTATTTATTTGCATTTAAAATTTGATAAATTAATATGGTTAATTGCTAGTTGTTTTATGATGCTTGATATACTTGTTTTAGCTTTTGGTTGAGTTCATAGAATTGTTTGGCTAAGTAGAGTAAGACTTTGCACTAGATATTTTGTTATGGAAAGTCATGGTAGTTATTTTGCTAGTAATCATTTTCAACTAAATGATGAACTAATAAAAATGTTGTTGTAGATAAAAAATGATTTATAACCAGAGAAGTTTCTGATCTTAGTACTGCAACCCAGTTATGTTGCTTGTTTTGATCCATGCTTAAGAGTTGCTTGCTCTGTGTGACGAGTAGTTGCATGATTTCCGGTATGATGCCATGTTAGTAATAAAAAGTTTTCTGAAAGTTAATACTTGATTAAGTTCAACTTGAATATGATGTTGATCACATCATGGTGTCACTGAATCGGGTTCTTAGTTTAGTGCGGCCACATTTACCTAATGGGAAGGTCTTGACTCGGTCCTTTATCGTGGCTCTCACCGGTGCCTCCCGCGAGGGAAGGTTATGGGCGTGCATACCCTAGCCCGGTAGGCAGACATAACCTTGTGTGCTTGTTTTGTTGTTATGGTACCTTGTCCCGGGACCATTTTGCCACGATAGTGGACGTTGGTGTCTTTGGTAGACACGGGGCCACCCAAGACCTAGCCCTGAGAGGGAGATGGTCGGAGTGGCCGGGGAGAGTGCATGGCAAAGGGAGGGTTTCGTCGGAGTACTTTGGTCCACCCGAATGGGAGTACGAGGCCAGGTATTCTGTAGTGTGGGTAAAGTGCGCTACCTCTACAGAGTGTATTTAATCTATCGATAGCCGCGCCCTCGGTTATGGGCAAGACTCGAGAGTAAGTCACACCATGGATCAACTTTTATAACTAATCTTGCAAACTAGTAATTGCTGTGATGCATTGTTTCGTGGTGAACCTTGAACACTCGAGGTGTTCATGAGTGATTGATTTCAGGTGTGACCCCGGTGTGGTCACAGTTTGGTTACGAGGTAACCGTCTGGTAAGCGAGTCCGTGTGACTCGGTGTGCTGTTTGGCTGTTTTGCATAGCTTTGCATTCGTAGTAGTTTCTTGCATTAATGTACATACTGTCCAGCAGCATCGTGTGTGCTGCTTGGCCTTGAATCTCGATGTAATATCAGACCTTTGTACCATGCTAGTATCAATAAAGCGGTTATTTTTGTACCACATTGTTGTGTATTGCCAGAAGACTCGATCTCTGGGCTGGCAATGCAGGGTAAACCGGTTGCTTTGAGCCGGGGTGCCACAATGCTTGGTATTAGAGCCGCGCTGATTGTAGGACACGCTAGACCGGTAGTGCGTTAGTAAAACGGTAGATAGTTTCGTTTGAGTGCCGGTAGACATAGGAATTCACTACAAAAAATACACTTCCGTGATGATACGTGTTTGTCACGGTAAGTCGCGTTTTTTGTCATGCATGTACATCCATGACAAATTTATGACATAATCAAGATAGTCATACCTGTGCTGTCGTAGAAGTGTTCGATGACATTACCAAAATTATCATCACGGAAGTGTCCACTTCCATGACGATATATCGCGCGTCACAGAACTGCTTTCGTCAAGGGTGACCGACACGTGGCATCCACTGTAACGGAACGCTGTTAAGGTATTGGGTCGGGTTTTGCATCCGATAACCCGTTAACAGCCCCGACCAATGGGGATTTTCCACATGTAAAATCATCATTGGCTGGAGGAAACACGTGTCGGCTCACCGTTGGGACAGATGTCATCCACTCATTGGACAGAAGGCGCCAATGATACGTCGACATGTGGCACGGCCCAACAGAGGCCCATTCCTGTGAAAAGGTCTGCCCATTTGACTTGGTCAAAAGGTGGCGGGCCGGCCCATGGAAAGCCTGTTAACAGCTTGTTTGCATATAGCCCATTTACAGCCCGCTAACCCAAGGCCCATTACGCCCTATCCGAATTAGGCCCAGTAGCGTCATCTGGGCCATCCAATATGATTCCAGCCCGTTTTCGCCGGCCCATGTATGGCCCATGGCGTCTTCGGCCCATATGAGGCCCTATGTAACTCTGGCATATTAACGGCCCGTGGTGACACTGGCCCGCAATGAACAGTGTATCACTTTACACCCACTAACGGCCCATGGTGAAACTGGCTCGTAATGAACAGTATATCACTTTATACCCATTAAGGGCCCGTTATTCAGTTGACCCATTTCTAGCAAATGTTATCTTTTGGCCTTCTCAGAGCCCATTTATTCTTGGGCTCATTTCCAGCATTCGTTTACTTACGGCCCGTTACTGTCATTTTCTGCTTGTGGGCCAAATTCAGCCCGTGGTTACATCGGCCCGTTTGTGGTTCGTTAATATGTTGGGCCGTTTTCATAGTGTCATCAAATACGGCCTATTAACGATCGCCCGTTATGGTCATACGGCCCGTATAAGGCCCATTGATGATACGGCCCATAGAAGGCCCATTGTTTCTACGGCCCATAGAAGGCCCATTGTTTCTATGGCCGTAGAAGGCCCATTGTTTGGCCCGTAGAAGGCCCATTGTTTCTACGACCCGTAGAAGGCCCATTATTTCTACGGCCCGTAGAAGGCCCACTGTTTCTACGGCCCGTAGGAGGCCCAGTGTCACTACAGTAAATATTAGCCCATGGTTATTGTGGCCTAGTTTTAAAAAGAACTGCACTGACTACAAGCAAACAAATAAACAAGACAACAAGGAAATAAATAAGCAAGCAACTTATGCTAGGCTATCATGGCTGTTACACATATTACATCCACTGGGCATCAAAGTTCGCCACCAGTGCAAATATAGGGAACAAAGCAGCATATCATATACACTGGTTGTCAAAGTTGGCGAACATCGCAAATAAACGCCGCAACAAAACAAATCCAGAACTGAAACCACTTCAGAAGATCTCAAGAAACAATATCCTGGGTACCCATAATGCTGGCAAGATGCTTAGCAAGCTTATTAACTTTCTCTTGTTTGGCGCTTAAATCCTCCAGTAACTTCTTTGTTGCACCGGAAAATATGCATCTGAATTCTGCAGGACTTCCTCGGTCCTTGACTTCTGTCGCAAAGACATCGACCGATGTCTTTCAAATTGAAGTTGAGACTCAAGAAGACGAACTGATTCAGCAAAAGTTCAAGAGCTTGTGCCAGCGATAGTGGCCATAACTCGAACACTACATCAAGACAGGACTTTTGGGTTCCCTCACTTGTCGTCAAGATAGTTTTTATCGCTTTCTTGGAGACCAACAGGATGTCTCACTATCTTGAACCTTATCTCATTACTTCCTTTACCATTGGATAACGCGCCTTTGTTCTCCAATATTTTGTCCGCATTCTAAAAGAGAAACAAGCGGACACATCACATGTTTACCATGTTGTATATGAAACTCATTTTGGTAAATGAGTTCAAGAGTAAAATGGACGGGATAACACATGAAACAAACATATATCTATGTGCCATGGTCACTTTATGGTCTATATCATTCTAGTTTTTGTTGCCAAATAAAGATAGAGACACAGTTCAAATAATATTTGTTCAAGACAAAGCAGGATAGACAAAATATAAGTGTGGGTAACTATAGAGCAATAACAACACTTGTAATGTGCATGACATGAGAACATAACTGTTTATTAAATTGAAACTGAAATCAACATAGAGCAGGTTACAATAGCAAACCAGTTAAAGAAACAGGTTTAAAACATACCTGTTGTGCCATTGGAATTTCAATTCCATCCTTCAAATTTGAAAATAGTTGGTATGAGTAAATACTGAGAATGCAAGAGCAAAGGAGTATGAACCATAGCTACGTAACTGACACGAGAACAAATCTTCTTCTCCTTTAAGCGTTGAGTTGGGATTGAGTGGTGGTCCTCGTGCTTTGGGCACTGCAGTTCCCTTACTAACCGCTTCGTGTTTGGGTGCTTTGTGGTGGAGGCGGTCTGTGTCAACTGGGCTGGGTTACTATCTGCCGGGGTTGGGGTTAGAAGGGGTGTAGCTGGTTCTCTGTCCAACTGGGTAGGGGTACAATCTGCGAGAGTCTGGGTTATGTGTGGTGGATCTGGTCCTTGGGCAAGTATGACCGTGGTTCTATCTGCATCAACTGGTAGCACTATCTTTTATGAAGACCGTGTTGTTACTCCCTTAGATACTGCCATCACGCTCTCCAATTCAAATGGCTGATAAACAAGAAAAGTAATTGAAAGTATAGACATTGTATGATAGACACTTGCAATGGATAGTGGGGAATAAAAGAGGGCATGAAATAATTCATATTTATGTTGTCTAACCAAACAGGATAGCATGACACAATTTCACATTATGATGGCTAACTAAACAGGATAGCATGACACAATTTCACATTATGATGGCTAACTAAAAAAGATGGAAAGACATAGTTCAAAATATGAGACGATGTAAACAGGATGACATGACATAACTATATAATGTATTTATTAAATAGGTTGGCATGCCATAATTCACATACATTCATGGATAGAATGCCATAATTCTAAATATGATGACTGTAAATACTAAACAGGATGAGATGATATAACTATATGATGTCTTTATTAAATGGGTAGCCATGCCATAATTCAGATAGATGATGTGTATGTACTATGTAAACATGATGCCATGATATAATTCAAATATATGATTTGTATAGTAAGCAAGTAAGTAGATGGCAATCTATATATGATGTAAAAACTAAGCAATGCAAGACAACATGCATGACATGGGTAATATAACCCTGCCAAGTTGGAGCATAGACCTCGGGGAAAATATGGTGGTCATCGGTCTATGAATCCTCCTCGAGGAGCTCTCTAGAGACCCGACAAGATGTACGCTTGACGAGTAGCATTATCTCGCTGAATACCTTGTTTTCCTCGGACACTTCCATCACCGCTTCAAATGGCTGATGCACAGGAAGAGTAGTTAATATACAAACGTTGTCGACAAATGGAACACGTAATACAAAAAAATGATAGCATGATATAATTCGCATACATGATGATTGGCTAAACAGCATGGCATTGCATAATTCACATATATAATGCCTTTGCAACAAGATAGCATTGTATAATTCACATATATAATGTCTTTGTTGGGGAACGTAGCAGAAATTCAAAATTTTCCTACTTGTCACCAAGATCTATCCATCGAGAGACTAGCAACGAGGGGAAGGAGAGTGCATCTACATACCCTTGTAGTTCGCTAAGCGGAAGCGTTCAAGAGAACGGGGTTGAAGGAGTCGTACTCGTCGTGATCCAAATCACCGGAGATCCTAGTGCCGAACGGACGGCACATCCGCGTTCAACACACGTACAGCCGGTGATGTCTCCCATGCCTTGATCCAGCAAGGAGAGAGGAGAGGTTGAGGAAGACTCCATCCAGCAGCAGCACGACGGCGTGGTGGTGGTGGAGGCGTGGCAATCTGCGCAGGCCGCCAAGCACCGCGGAGAGGAGGGACTTGGGAGGGGGAGGGCTGCGCCTGAACTTCGTGTAAAGCTCCCATCGTCTCCCACTTTATATAGGGGTGGAGGGCTGGTTTCTTGCCCTCAAGTCCATTGGGGCATTGGCCAAGGTGGGAGGAAAGAAATCCCATCATTTCCTTCCCCAGATTGTTATCCCCCTTTTAGGGATCTTGATCTTATCCCTTGGGATATGATCTTATTCCTTCTAAGGGGGATCTTGGTCTTATTGACCAGGGGTGTGGGGCCTTTCCCCACTACCCACGTTCATGTGGGTCCCCCATGCAGGTGGGCCCCACTCCGAACCTTCTAGAACCTTCACAGTACAATACCGAAAAATCCCAAACATTTTCCGGTGGCCAAAATAGGACTTCCCATATATAAATTTTTACCTCCGGACCATTCCGGAACTCCTCGTGACATC
Source organism: Aegilops speltoides (assembly GCA_021437245.1). Taxonomy (NCBI): domain Eukaryota; kingdom Viridiplantae; phylum Streptophyta; class Magnoliopsida; order Poales; family Poaceae; genus Aegilops; species Aegilops speltoides. The sequence goes on from CM038146.1 coordinate 103,317,853, forward strand.
CGGGATCTCATCCGGGACTCCGAACAACATTCGGTAACCACATACAAACTTCCTTTGTAACCCTAGCGTCATCGAACCTTAAGTGTGTAGACCCTACGGGTTCGGGAGACATGTAGACATGACCGAGACGTTCTCCGGTCAATAACCAACAACGGGATCTGGATACCCATGTTCGCTCCCACATGTTCCACGATGATCTCATCGGATGAACCACGATGTCAAGGACTCAGTATATCCCGTATTCAATTCCCTTTGTCTAACGGTATTGTACTTGCCCGAGATTCGATCGTCGGTATATCGATACCTTGTTCAATCTCGTTACCGGCAAGTCTCTTTACTCGTTCCGTAACACATCATCCCGTGATCAACCCCTTGGTCACATTGTGCACATTATGATGATGTCCTACCGAGTGGGCCCAGAGATACCTCTCCGTTTACGGAGTGACAAATCCCGCTCGATCCGTGTCAACCCAATGACACTTTCGAGAGATACCGTAGTGCACCTTTATAGTCACCCGATTCGTTGTGACGTTTGATACACCAAAAGCACTCCTACGGTATCCGGGAGTTACGATCTCATGGTCTAAGGAAGAGATACTTGACATTGGAAAAGCTCTAGCAAACAAACTACACGATCTTTGTGCTATGCTTAGGATTGGGTCTTGTCCATCACATCATTCTCCTAATGATGTGATCCCGTTATCAACGACATCCAATGTCCATAGCGAGAAACCATGACTATCTGTTGATCATAACGAGCTAGTCAACTAGAGACTCACTAGGGACATATTGTGGTCTATGTATTCACACGTGTATTACGATTTCCGGATAATACGCTTATAGCATGAATAAAGACAATTATCATGAACAAGGAAATATAATAATACTTTTATTATTGCCTCTAGGGCATATTTCCAACAGTCTCCCACTTGCACTAGAGTCAATAATCTAGTTCACATCGCCATGTGATTAACACTCACAGTCACATCGTCATGTGACCAACATCATCAAATGAGTTACGGGGTTTGATCATGTTTTACTTGTGAGAGAGGTTTTAGTCAACGGTGCGAACCTTTCGGATCCGTGTGTGCTTTGCAAATTTTTAGGTCATATTGTAAATGCTGCTTATACGCTCCACTTGGAGCTATTCCAAATAGTTGCTCCACTATCGTATCCGGTTTGCTACTCGAGTCACTCGGATAGGTGTTAAAGCTTGCATCGGCGTAACCCTTTACGCCAACTCTTTATCACCTCCATAATCGGAAACATGTCCTTATTTACTTCAAGAACAATTTTTTTGATCATGTCCAATGATCCATTCTGGATCATTCTTGTACCCTCGGTGACTCATGGCAAGGCACACTTCGGTGCGGTACACAAAGCATAGCATACTATAGAGCCTACGTCTAAAACATAGGGGCGACCTTCGTCCTTTCTCTCTTTCTGCTGTGGTCGAGCTTTAAGTCTTAACTTCATACCTTTCAACTCGACAAGAACTCCTTCTTGGTGATCCATCTTGAACACCTTCAAGATCATGTCAAAATGCGTGCTCATTTGAAAGTACTATTAAGCATTTTGATCTATCTTATAGATCTTGATGCTTATTGTTCAAATAGCCTAATCCAGGTTTTCCATTGAAAAACACTTTTCAAATAACCCTATATGCTTTCGGAAATTCTACATCATTTCGATCAACAATATGTCAACAACATATACTCATCGAAATTCTATAGTGCTCCCACTCACTTCTTTGGAAATACAAGTTTCTCATAAACTTTTGTATAAACCCAAAATCTTTGATCATCTTATCAAAGTACATATTCCAACTCGAGATGCTTACTCCGGTCCTTAGAAGGATCGCCGGAGCCAAAGATACCTTTTAGCATCCTTAGGATCGACAAAAACTTTCGGATTGTATCACATACAACCTTTCCTTATGAAGAATGGTAAGGAAACTCGTTTTGACATCCATCTGCCAGATTTCATAAATGCAGCTTGTGCTAACATGATTCCGACGGACTTAAGCATCGCTACGGATGAGAAAATCTCATCGTAGTCAACTCCTTGAACTTGTGAAAAAACTCTCCGCCACAAGTCGAGCTTCATAGACGGTGACATCACCGTCCATGTCCGTCTTCTTCTTAAAGATCCATTTATCTCAATGGCTTGCCGATCATCGGGCAAGTCCACCAAAGTCCATGCTTTGTTCTGATACATGGATCCTATCTCGGATTTCATGGCTTCTAACCATTTGTCGGAATTTGGGCCCACCATCGCTTCTCCATAGCTCGTAGGTTCATTGTTGTCTAGCAACATGACCTTCAAGACAGATTCTTGTACCACTCAAGCGATGCGCATCCTTGTCACCGTACGAGGTACGGCAGTGACTTGATCCGAAGTTTCATGATCACGATATGAGCAACATAACCCTGCCAAGTTAGAGGCATACACCTCGGGGGGGGGGGATAGGACTGGTCATCTGTCTCTGAATCCTCCTCTGAGGAGCTATCCGTAACCAGCGAGATATGCGCTTCGTCAGATAGCATAGTCTGCTCAGAAGACCTTGTTTTCACTCCAGAATTTGCCATCACCGTGTCAAATGGCTGATGCACACGAAGAGCAGTTGAATGTACTAACATTCTTGACGAATGTAATATGTAACGAAAAAAAGGATGGTCTGATATAATTTACATAAGATGACTGGCTAAGCAGGATGGCATTGCAAAATTCACATATATGATGCCTAACTAAACAAGGTGGCATTGCATAATTCACATAAACGATGAATAAACTAAACAGATGGCATTCGCACAAAGGATGTCTAAACTAAGCAGATGACATATTTGATGTATAAAGTAAGCAATGCAAGACACCATATGCATGATATAACCAACGTCAGCATGCCAAGTTAGAGCGAAGACCTCAGGGGGTAAATAGGAGTTATCTTCTCCTTCTGAATCGCCCTCAGAATAGATATCTTCCTCTCGATTACAATCCGAAATGTGTGGAGGGGGGGCTGCCTTTGCGCCTACCATGGAGCGACGTCTGCATGAAATTATAATGCCAGGCAAGGCTCGTCTCTTTTGCTCTACATGTTCAGTTCCATTGTTTACAATAACTATCATGCATAGGAATAAAACATAGTGAGATTATGTAAGGAGTGCATGCAGAAATCCAGAGTGATGGTAGCAACCTGTGGATAGACTCAAAACCAATAATAGCAGGCAGATAATGGCTTTAGGTAATAAATACAGATAATGGCTTCTTTACTGTTTGTTTCCCACCCAACATGAAACTCATAGTAGACACCGGAGATTAACCCGATAGTAGATAGATACTATGGATAGCGGGCCCGATATGTACCCCACAACCATTTAAAAACTGAAGTTTGACCCTTAGTTTGGAGCTGACTCAGAGTCTAATCGGTGAACAGGACAATAAAGTAGCATTTAATATTAAGCGATGCATAACGTAAGCAGACACGAAAGAGTGCGACCTCTCTTGCGGACCCGTGTAGTCCTCGAGGTCATCTGCTCGGTTGATGATGGTAATGCAGTTTTCATGGCTGCCAGCGGTGGGGAAGAAGATTTGAGGCGGCGAAAGACAGTCTGGAGGCCAGATCCCTGCTGTGCTGGACCCTTCTGTCGTTGCAGCAGCTGAGCTGGGGTGGATGACGGTGCAGCAGGACCGGGACAAACCACGTAAGGTTTTCTTTGACAACTATCTGTAAGAGAAGTAATTCTGTAAGGGCTTGTTTGAATTGGAGGATTCCAACAATGCAGGGATAGGAAATAGACAGGAATAGGATAGGAATGCACATGCAAAACAGAGAATTTAAAAACACAGGATTTCTGCCAATCTGGGTGTTTGATTCACAACAATTGGAAGATCACAGGATGCAAAGAAGCATGGTGATATTAAGTCAAACCACAAGAAAATGTACGGTTATAATGCTATTATGCTACTATCCCTTAGTCTTGTGCTTCATGAATAGGAATTTGAAAAGGAGGACAAGTGAAAATTAAAATTCCTACGTTTTTTATTTCAAGGAGACACTAAAGGAACAAATCCGTGTGCTCAGTGGACAATATATATAACATGTAGAGTAAAAAGAGATGCAACAAGTGTACAACCTCTTTGGCAAAGCCATGTCGATCTCAGCGTGATTGGGTTGACCGGTGAGGATGCTCCGGCTGACTTTGCTATTGGAGGAGGGGAAGAAGATCTTAGGCGTCTAGAGATGGAGCCAGTCTTATGCTCATTGTGATGGAGGATTTAAATCGTTGGAGCAGCTCCGGTGAGTTGTACGATGCCGAGGCTGAAGCAGGACAAGAGAGACAACGAACAACATTAACCTGAGTGGAATTCTAATAGCATCTCCAATACATGACGTAAAATACATAACCACAAAGTGCTAGATGTAAAATACATCAGCCGCTCATCTATGAACTTAACTGTCTAAACTGAACTTAACTGTCGAAACTGAACCTAACTGTCCAAACTGAATTTTGCTGTTGAAACTGAATTTTCTTTGTCGGCCCCTAACGCACTAGCAAGGTGAGGCTACACGTCGGTCGTGACTTTTTTATCTCTGGTCAATCGATTTTGCAGCCATTGGATACGAAATCAAGGGCCTGCGGTTCATCTTCAACCTCCACCTCCCCTGAGCTGCCAGCCACCACCGGCCAAACAGCAGCCCCGCCGCCCATGACCTGCGGTCGCCGCCCACCCGCCAAAAACACTCCCCACCGCCGGTCCGCCGCCCAGCCATCCTCTAGGCCCCCGTGCGAGGTTTTTCTCCGGCGATCCCCGCCACCGCCTCCCACCTCCTCGCCACCGCCGCGGCCCACCGCCCCATCCTGAACCCTAAGATAGATAGTGGGTACCTCTCCGTGAGCCCCCCCCTGCTGCGGCTGGTTCTTCCTTCACCCAGGCAAGCCCACCCCTTGGAAATCGACTGACCCAAAAGTCAATTCAGTTGGCTGAAGTGTAGCCAAATTGGAGCAGCACCGCAAGCAAGAGCAAGAGCGAGAGCAGCAGCGCGAGCAAGAGCAATAGCAAGAGCAGACCAGGCAGGGGACCGAGAGCAAGAGCAGAGCAGCAGCGCGAGCAAGAGCTAAACCAGCAGCAACTCCTACTGATGTGGACGTCGCCGCCGAGGGAGCGACGCCGTGGAGGAAGTGGCCGGCGACGCCGCCGTGGATGGAGCCGCGCCGTGTCGGCTCGGGACCGAGCGCCGGCAGCACCGTGAGATCGAATCAAGAGGAAAATGCGGCGATTAGTGTACACCTCTTTGGTGGCGCCGATTAGGCCGCAGCTTAGATGATGCACTTCCGGTGGTGCAGGTGAAGACGGCGGTGTGGGAATGGAGGTGGCACGAAAGACGAGGGGAACGTCGGGGCAGCTCCTTGGAGGTGGAGGACGGGGTGGCTGAACCGGCGGGACGATGAGATCGATGACGGATCCTCATCTGGTACGGTGGATGAGGGACGTCGAGGTGTTGCTGTGGACGACGTCGTCGGGGAAGAAGCTCCGGCTGGGTGGCGGATGGAGCAGGGTGTGGGGTTTCGTCGCGGGTTTTCGCGGCCTCGGTGTACGAATGGGTGGGCAGATGGGATGGCAGTGGGGAACCATGGCTTAGAGACGCGCTTGTCCGAAATGTGGGGTAAGTTATGAAAGTACCCCCCACCGATTTGAGGCGATTCTTTCGGTTCAGGGGTACCACGGGCATTTCGAGTGTCGGGATTTCACAGGAGGTGGGAGTTTTCGCGCGCGTTGTAATTTCAGAATAGCAAGGCGGGGGTTGAGATGGAGGGAGTTGTCGGAGCACAACGAGATAAAGATATATCTTAATATTTCGGGCTAACAAGGCGCGGGTTGAAATTTCCGGACAAGCCTAACATGTACTGTACAAAATCGGTCGACTACAAATGTCATTCAAAACTTTGAATTCATGTTATGTTGAATTAAAATATTTCGCTACGTGTATAATGCATTTAACCTACTACTCAAATGAACGTTTTAGTGCATTCCAAACGTATATACTACCGCTTCAATATGAACTAAATTTGAATAAGATCTACAGTTATGATTGTTGTGAAGTCAAAGCATTTGAATTCGTTTCTCTGTTTTAATAAGATCTACAATCATCATTATTGTCAAGTTAAACCATCGTTTGTGTATTATCTTCATAGCACACCACATGATCAGTATCGAGTTACATATGAACTATGTGTACTATATGAACTCGAACTAGATTTTTTGAATCCACTTTATTTTGATTTCAAATCACATTACATTTCTAGCTCTAGCTAGATCTTCATAATCTAAACCATGTCTCATGTATAATGTGTGTATCACATTATGTATGGTGCCCCGCCCCCTACGCCTACAAGTATTTAGATGTGAGTTGCAAACACCACACATTACCACAAATTCAAATAAAATGTGAGAATGTTCGATATATAGTATTGTTTAGATTGCTTGATATTTAGTTGTAAGCTGCAAACGCCGCACATTATCACAAATTCAAATAAAATGTGAGATTGTTTGATGTATAGTATGGTTTAGATTGTTCGGCATTTAGCTGTGAGTTGCAAACGCCATGCATTATCACGTTATGGTATAACATGTGCACAACACGTGTATCACCGCTATATTCATGCATGCAATGTTTAAAACACTATGATCTCCTATTCAAATATATGAATCCGCTTTCATATCAAATTATGATCTTTGTTAGTCTCTTACACCCACACAATCCTCTAACCTTTGTAGCTACCACTAACTTTCTCTCATGCATGCACACGCCCTCCTCGCCCTCCCCCTCCCTCGGCATTCTATCCACGAGGCACATTCATTTTTTCTTTTAGGTCATTCTCCCAGAGTCTCCACAACTCCTTCCCGACACACACCGATCGATAAACCTCTCCAGCGATGCCTGCCTACAGCATACACACACAGCTTCAATCTCCTCCTTTATGTGTCCTTGCCTCGTGTCTCTCATATGGTCAGACACACGTGTAAACTCTCACCCCTCTTTTAATCGATCTCACAACCGCACACTCCTCCCCTATCTAGCTAGTAGTTGGGCCTCTCGCACCACCTCCTAGCTCCATTCTCTCTGTCTATCTGTCTCGCTGGGCCTTATTTGCCTCTAACAAATGGACGTACACCGACCGATCTCTCGCTATACATATAGCCAGCTAGGTCCTTATAACTCGTTTTTACCCACACATCAATCGATCTACCTCATTAGTCGTGTCTCTCCCTTCCTCCGACAAACAACAATTGATCTACCGATCTAGTTAGGTTTGCTTACCAAACACATGGTTCCCCTTCATCGTCCATGGATGCGTCCCGACAGATCTATCACGCACAGGCACACACAGAAACACATCCCCAATCTTATTGATAACATTGCAGTTCCACCCTCAGTTTGTCTAGTAGGCCTCTCCCAACATCTTCGAGAAGCAACTCCATCACCCATCCACCACTCTACCCCTATCCCTCCCTTTCCCTCCCTCCCTCTCTCCTCTCTCTCTCTGTCCCATCATATTTCCCGTCCTTCAGTTATGTATGGATGTCGACCGATCTCCCTCATGACATAGCTGGGTCTCTCCTTCTCAACACATATACGAGTCGTTCTACCTCTATAGTTAGGCCTCTGCCTACCCCTCCCTCCACCCCCTCCCCCTCACACACACCGATACATCAAGCACTCTAGTCATGTCTCCCTGCCACACACAAACATGACATGTGCCCTCTAACGTTCTGGTAGGCCAGTCGCCCTATATCTTTGACTTGCACACACACACACACGCAATTTTGATGGCTCTCTTCATTGATCTCGCACACACCCGTACTTGATCCTCTCTTCGACTCAATCGATAGCTATGACCCCTCCCTCTCTTCTCGTGGATTGCCCGACCCTCTATGTATGATATGGATAGGCCTCCATTTCACACACATTGCATGCAAAATTTTGTTTGAGATGTCATCGACACATATTCCCACAAATAATTCACGAAATCAGCCCCTACCCCACCCCACCCCCACCACAAAACAAAAAACACTCACGAACGTGGTTTGTATCTCTCACACACACCCACGTAGGTGGGGGACGTGCACGAAGAGAAGAGGTGCATGCACGGCGCACGTACTCCCGTCTGTTTCCCAACCACACCCGCGCGGGTACACGGTGCAGCTTATTTCTGTACGAAAAAGGTAGCCCACGTGGTAATTTGGCACGTGTACTAGTTGTCCACTTGGTGGAGGGAGGATCGTCTACCACGGGTGAACAAAGAAATTGCGACTTGACGCGTTATGTTAAATTAAAAAAAGAGGCAAACCATGTGGGGCCTACCTTAGAGGCAATGATGTGTCCCGTCAACTTGCAGAACGAGGAGAAGCTTGCTTAGTACGCCGTCTCCCCCGCCCTCGGGCGCGGTGGCTCGCAGGATGAGGTGAAGCTTGCTCCTCCCTCGCCCATGCGCGCGGTGGCTCACGGGACGAGGAGAAAAATTTACTACTCCCTCCGTTTACTCCTCGTCCCTACTACCTTGGTTATAGAGATTATATCATATTGTTTGGAATATATATGTCCTTAGTAGATTTCAATATGAACTACTAGTACATACTCCAAACACTTATGTATATAGACATATTTTAGAGTGTACATTCACTCATTTTGCTCCGTATGTAGTAGCACTCTCCCTCGCCCCTCGACCCTCGCCCACGTGGTGGACGTGCAGCAATTCATTCGGTCTCATATAGCGAGCGATATATCTTTGCACTACCATTATTGCTCGACTTCAAGAGGCGAAGAGCCAATCGCAAGGTTAATATTTTGGAGATGCCAAGCGCAAGGTTATAGGAGAGCAGTAGTAGGTGCGCGTCATTTATAAATATTTTTTTTCTTCAGTGGCACGTACGCAATATGATAGGTTCATATGGAGAGAAAAGGAAACCGCTCCACTATATACATAGTCAGGACGGGCCAGCCTACATGGTTGCTTGCTGGGGTAGCTCTCTTCACACTCTCTCACACAAAACGATTGTGGCCACATCTCTAACATCCCGGCGGATCACGTCCGCTTGGGGAAGGGGTGGATGCTTAGTGTAGATGTGGCGGCCGTCGCCGACGGTGAAAACCCACTGTCGGCACGTCCCGATCAGGGGTCCTCGCCGTTCTCCCTCACAAAGCCGGTGAGGTTGCCTTTGTCCCTTGCTCACTGCCGTGACGTGGGTAGTTGCCACCTCCCGCTGCCCTCCTCAAGGTTGAGCTCGTCCCTCGGTACAACTCCCTTCTGGTGGCTTGCACCATCTGCTCCAGCTGCCCACATCACTCCACGTGGATATTTCTCTACTTCTTTGCCCCGCACATACCTGATACCTCTACTGGCTTCTACGTACTGTATTTGTGATGAGTTTATGTCTCATCAACTAGTCCTAGTAATCTTATTCTAATCACGCTTCTTCAATTTCTTTTCCATAGGGATGCTCATCTCAGTTTTGGTGAAACTGCACAAAATGATCTGATGGTCAAAAGGTTGCAAACTTCATTTATTAGGAAGCTCGAACGTTGCCAGCAAATTGAAGCCTGGTCAAGGTTCACGGTTCAAGGGCTAGGGACTGCATGGATCGTTTTTTTCTTTAGCTGCCTCTGTTCCAAAATAAGTGTCAACTTTAGTAGTAGTACAACTTTGTACTAAAGTTTGCACAAAGTTGAGACACTTATTTTGGAGCGGAGGAGTACATATTCTTGATGATCTGTCAATCATTGAGATGCAATAGCATGCATGTTAGTCTCCTTTGTATTTGATGAAATGTTGCAACGGGCAACCTTGGACGCAAGATACATGTAACAGGAGCTGGAAGCTTCATAGCATTGTAGAAATTTATCTCGCTGATAAATTACGATGCGTACTAGTACTATACTAGTACTTCCTCCGTTCCTAAATATAAGTCTTTGTAGAGATTTCACCATTAACCACATGCGGATGTATATAGATGCATTTTAAGTGTAGATTCATTCATTTTGTTTCGTATGTAGTTCACCTAGTGGAATCTCTACAAAGACTTATCTACTAGTAATAGCTAGCCCCCACTACTAGGAATTCTCTATCCTCTCCTTGAGCCACATCATCAAAATTGACGTAGCCGTTAGATGAAGTAAATCAGTCATAATAGCCGTCTGATCTAGATATTGAGAGGCTCAGCACTAAGCCACATGCAAGCATGCAGAAATACCGTGGCACATGCATGTGAGTGGGTTTTAAATCACATCAACATGTCTGCATGCAAGCATGCACCGATAGCATGCATGTAAGTGGGCTTTTAAGTCCCATTAACATGTCAAAAAGAAAAATATAATCCCATTATGCAGTAGGAGTTGGCTGATCTTTGTTCCTTATGTGGGTTGATCTAAATGATGATGGGAGTTTATTTAGTTTGGCTACCACATTTGTCATGCGGTTATAGATTTTTTTAGTTCTATGAAATCGATAATTTTGCATAGAGAGATATACCGTTGTTCTGCGGCAACGAGCGGGGACTCATCTAGTAATAGTTAGGAACGGAGGGAGTACTATGTAAAGAGTTAGGTGTCGCACGGTGATCGTGTGAGGTGGGCCATGTAATCACTGAGCCTGCGTGTTTTCACTGCTCTTGCACTCCTCCGCTGTAAGAATGGAGAAAATTGTAATCTACTACCTCCTTTCACCGAAAGCGTGGGACATCCAGCAGTCCTACCACCTCAGTAATAAAGACCAATGAGCCGTCAAATCACATAGACCCAGCAGTAAGTTTGACGGACGAAGCAACCATCACTCTTGCGCCAGTGAGAGGTTGCGTCCGCTCTGCCCGGGCATGAATGCAGCACCGATTCTTTTGAGCGGCGCTGACCGTTTCGGGCGGGAAGCGCGCGCGGGCGGTGGAGGGGCTTTGGGTGGGCCAGGCTGGTCAGGAGCGGGCGTGGCAGCTGTCCGCATGTCCCTACCGGACACGCCCAGAAACGAGAGGATGCACCAACTCTCGCGGCTAAAATTGTACACTACACACCATATCTCTGTAGGAGTAGGTCGATCTGTCGCACTCTCTAACGCACACATGCTGTTAAACACACACACGCACACGCACGCACCTTGGTCCCGTTGCACCTTCTAACTGACTTATTACACCTAGACGGAGGGAGTAGTAAGTATACGAGATATGGTGGCATACTGACTTAAGTCGAATACAAGTGCGCAAAATTTGTGTGCGTGTTATAATAAGGATTCACTTAAAATAGTACGTGAGCGAACAGAGGGATCAATTGGACAGTGTTCCCGAGCATTAGTGAGATGTGTGAGGTAGTAAGATACACAGCTGGCGCTTTTAATTTTTATTATTAATTTGTTTGTTTCACCCTCATTGGTGGGACCCAGCGTACTACGTGGAGAGAGGTAAGGTGACTAAGGCTGCATTATTTCTGCACCACTTGTGGATAGTCTTACCACCAAAGCCACATGACACGATTATGATTGAAATCCTAATGACTCCCACACACACACACAAAAAGCACGGCATGCACATCACACAAATGCAGGAATGTATAAAGGTTATTTTCCTCTTGTTGAACATAGCGGGAGGGTTGTGTAGCTAGTTAGCTTTGTTCGCTCATCAAACTTGAGGTCTCGGGTTTGATAACTACACTTGAGCATAATTTTTGCGGGAGGATTCTTTGGTGGTCAAAATGTTTTCTAGGGTTTGCACGCTTCACACTCTCTCTCTAGCATATATATACACGCTGGAGCCTCAGCGCTTGTAGTTGCTCTCTTCACACTCTCTCGCCCTCTCCCGCTAGATCCTCAGCGCTTGTAGTTGCTCTCTTCACACTCTCTCGCCCTCTCCAGATCTAAACAAGACTTCGTTGGCCTCTCTCTCCCCTTACTGTTGCTCAAAGAGCCGGCAGGATCCGTCCGCCGGGAAGGGAAGGAGGCTTAACATTGTCGCCGTCGGCGAGGGAGGGAATCCACTACCGGCGCTGCTGTTCACTTTCCACTGAGCGGCGGCATGGGAGGGCCTCCGACCCCTTCTTCTTCACCGCCGTCCCGTTGCCCACCGAACCACACCCCAAGAACCTTAAGGTATATTTTACTTACTCCACATGCATTGCTCTAGCTGCATGTATACCATGAATCTAGGACGTGGTTCAAAGAGGAAAGGAGTGGGGGAAAGTAGTGGGAAAAGTTGTATATAGCATGAATCTAGGACGTGGTTCAAAGAGGAAATGAAGGGGGAAAGTTGTATAGCATGAATCTAGGACGTGTTTCAAAGAGGAAAGGAATGGGGAAAAGTAGTGGGGAAAGTTGTATCGCATAAATCTAGGACGTGGTTCAAAGAGGAAAGGAAGGGGTGAAAGTACTAGTTCAAAAAGGAAAGGAAGGGACAAGGCTGTAGAGTTTGAGCAGGACTAGATTTGCTACGCTCACATAGGGAAAGGTGTCTAAAGATAACAAAACTGGGACCAACACAAATATGCTCCTTGGTTGTTTGTTCTTTGTTGCAACAGACTGTGATGACCACAGTACATCGGTAGATGCACATGGTGCTGGTGCGTTCACTGTCCCGTGCAACTCATTAGTTGTTGTTAATCTATGGCCCTATTTGGTTAAAAACTCCCTAGTCCCTACATGCTTGGTCCAGGGACTAAACATGGACTAGAGGTTATTAAATGACATGATAAAAGACCATGTTACCCCTAGTAATGAACTAATAGAAACAAGGTGTGATGTGTGGCAGGGGCAACTGTTGGAAAAAGTCCCAAAAAGACTCCCTCGGGGTCTTCTTTCTTTAGTCCCAAATGCCCACTTTTAGTCCCGAAAAGTCCCTCCTGTTTGGTTTAGATGTGGTGACACGGAGTTTTTTAGTCCCTACACCAAAATGTCCTGTAAACAAACACCCTCTAATAATGCATTGGAAAATTGATGAAATGCCATAGTTAAAAGCAAATTACATGTTTAACAATTTTATTGTTAATATAATCTCTATGTTAATATTAATCAATGCCACATTTGAGAAATGCTCTTGTCTTGCTTTCTTTCCCATTTAGATAAGGTAGATGCTTCTTTTTGTTGGCTTCATGTCATCCACCGTTATTGACCACTAATTGTTTCCTTTGCACCTTGTGTAAACAGGGTTATCTACTTCACCTTGTTGCCATTGTGACCTTTTGTTGCACTGCACAAAACACTTTTGTTTTAAGAGTGTTTTGTGCAGTTCAACCAAAATGTCACACCGACAACGTTGTTTGATTGCTTGATCTTAGTGGAACTGCACACGAGGAGATCTTACTTCCTATCCGTTAAGGTGAATTTGGTTCAGATCTTCTTCTTGTGAGTTGTTTGAATTCCGCATCATGAGAGGTCAGTACTAGCCTTCTTTCACATGATTCTGTAGTGTGCTTTCATATGTTGTGCTACTTGTACGATAATGTTGCTTGATTTTAGTGAACTGCACAAATGGAGACAAGACTTCCAATCTGTATGTGCACCGTAATATCCCATTGAGGTAAGATAAGGATATTTCACAACTGCTGGCTTGTATTTTGCCACTTTCATCAGAAAATTAAGTTTAGTACTATACTTGTGCTCCCTAATTGACATGCCAAATCTTACATTGAAGGCGAAGCTTATGCATTATTGAACCAAGTGATGACGGGAAGAACAAGCGGAAGAAAAACAAAATCAACTCCGGTCTGTAATGAAGCCTTTGGGCTGTGATGACACAAGTAATGATATAGTTTTGCATCTTAATTTATTGCTATGGCTGGAACGAGCAATTTTTTTGCCACTGATTTGATGCCATACATAGTGCAAACAGGGATCTTCTTTGAAGATACCATATATTTTAGTGGAACTGCACAAGAAGATATTGGAAACATTAAACTAATCGAGGAGTATATAGTAAGCATGGCCACCCCCGTAGATAGCAACAGATGGTTCTCGAGAAGTGCTTCATCTGTATGCTCTACACAATCAGCCTCCTGACAAAGGTTGGTACTCGCCCACTGATTTCATCCATATGATTGAGCTTTGTCACATCTATTAGTGTTGTGCTACTATTTAGATACTGTCATGAAAAAGTGGTATTGTCCTTGGGAAGTGCTTCATCTGTGCTGTTTTAAATATTTCCTTTCCTTTTTTTTGAGCAAACATGGATGCTAGCATTTAGTAGTCCTCTTGTCTTTGCACAACAGGATCATCTTCCTCTGAAGAAGAATATGGAGTACGTGAAGTGACTAGTTCCGATTATGCCAGGATGAAGAAGCACTGTCTATCTTCTCATCAGAAGGAGCAGTTGAAGGATGGTTACATTACTCCCCACAAGACCAAACTAACTTCAGCTCAGAAGGATTGACAAATCTCCATTTTTTTGCTGTGATGCGTGAGTACAATGTTGTTCTAGGATTCTTTCTGGTGAGTTCCATTTTTCTAAAAGAGTGCTCTACATGGACCATGTATGTGCCTGTTGAAACTGTTAAATCATAGTACAGTTTGCTTTTATACTAATCATTTTTTTGTATTTGTGCAAACAGGGGTGCTCAGCTTGATTTCAACAGGAACTGCACAAAATGTTTATGAATACATTGAATCATTCATTTCCACCACAAGAAAGGAGGTGCCCATAAGTTCAAGGCGTTGCAACATATAAGGGCGAAATTATACAAGCTACGCACGAATTTGGTTGATTTTGGTGGAACTGCACAAAAAGAACAGCTGGTTTATTTAGCACGAGGTGCCATGTCAATGTCCAAACTGATGGCAAAACCTTCCCATTCCACAATCATAGGCATTTGATATTTTGGATGGGACAACCTTGTCAAATTTTGCTCATTGATTTTAGCAAGATATGTGTTTGATATTTTTGAATGGGACGCCCTTTGCTATCAGCAGCGACGATCAATTTTTTTCTTTATTCTTTAGTTGTGAAGTAAATATTGCCTCTGACATGTGAGTCGCTGAGATGCATAATCATCGATTGTTTTGAATGTTCTCTATGAATTGCCAGGCCTGTGTGTTTGATTGCAATGTACAGAAACGCTAAAAAGCTGCTCAAACTCTTTGTACTCCTTCCGTTCCTTTTTACTTCGCACATTGTAAAAGTGCATTATCTTTTTATAAGATTGGTCAAAGTAGAGATACTTTGATTGCAGACAAAACTTGTATGCAGAATAGAAAGGACCGAAGGGAGTACATGTGAAACTGCTGCAAACGTGGTGATCACCCTGGAAATAATGCTAGTACGTATTGTTTTGCAAGTTCATCCAATGCCAGTGATACGGGAATTCAAACTAATCGAAATAAATTCATTCATACACAGGGATTTCATATAAACATGCGGTTTCATTACATTTCATACATTCTTCAACTAAAAGGGTGTTTGTGGCGCATGCATCTCCCGATCAGAGGTGGGGGTCATCCTCCTTTTGGAAAAAAACTAAAAAGGTGCTTGCTTGGAGGTATAATTAATTAGCGAAGCTACCCACATGTCCCGGCCGAGCGAGCAGAAGCTTGATGACTTAACTGCAGTGCGATCACGTAAGCGATATGTGGCTGTTGGGCCCATGTGTCGATCGACCAATCGCACTAGCGATTAAGTAAACGCAGCGTTCTTCTCGGCGCAGCTCTCCGACTCCGTCGCCGCCAAGAAGCTAACCGGCGTCAATGGTCAACCCGCCTAGCTTGCTTCAACGGAGGGTAGCAGCGGTGGCCTTACTTGGACCAGAGCGGCGGCAACCTACCGTGTTCTACTCTTCCTCGTTTTACGTGTGGCGGCCTCGTTGGCAGCGGGCGGGGCATCGGCGGGCCGGCGATGCCTCTGTCTCGTTGCGGCGGGCGATGCCTCAATGAGCGGTAAATCCTCCCCATGTTCTTGCACGGTGGGGCCTCGGCTGAGCCGGCGATGTCCTCTGCCTCGTTGTTGGCGGGCGGGGCCTCGGCGGGCAGCGGTGTCCTCTGCCTCGTTGTTGGCGCCCGCGAGGCTTCGGCGGGCAGCGGTGTCCTCTGCCTCGTTGTTGGCGCCCGCAGGCGTCGGCGAACAAGCGTCATCGGCGCCAGTGAGCGAGGACTTCGTCGGGCGGCATTGTCCTCTCGCTCGTCCTCGGTCTCGCCAAACAGCACCTCGCCTGCTTCATCGCCCTCTTTGCTAGCCTCTTTGTAGGCGGCCGCAACCTCCGCCACCTGCATGCGGTACCGCCAGTGCTCGAGGCGGGCCTCGGCGGGAGGAGCGGTATGAGTCAAGCAGCGCCTCCTGCTCCACCCGCTCCGCGGTGATCTGCTCCTCCGCCTGCAGGTGCTCCTGGAGGTGATGGTGGTTGTAGGCGGCGTCGGTCTGTGCCTCCCGGAACTGCTCCTCACGCATCTGCCTCACCCTGTCCATATATTAGGCATGGGCCTCGCCGATGGTCATGGTGCAATGCACCAGCGAGGATGGCGCGGAGGAGGGGGTTGGCGGCGGATCGTCGACTACCATGTTCTCCATTGGGACGTCGTCGTACTCCGGCTGCCTGCCGGCCAGCCGGTCGGTAGCAATGGCTGCTATCTCCTTGTGGTCCGTCGTCCGCCCATCTCGAAGAGCGCTGGAGCACGAGGAAGCCATGGTGGGCAGTAGTGGTGTGGACAAGAGAAAGGCAACGGATGCGGATGACTGCGGCTATGGCCGGTGCAGCAGTTCATATAGCAATGGTGGGCGGGCGGAGGGACGGACGTGTGACGCCGGAGTAGCCACCTCGGCAACCGCGTATCATTAATGTGTGTGGCAAATGGACGGACGGACAACACTTGTGTCGTTTGAAGGCGGAGCAATCGCTTGCACCATGACGAAGCGGCCGGCAACCTTGCTTTCAGCGAAGCGGCGCGGGCGAGAGATCACTTTACTTGGATATGATGACAATGGGGACCCACCAGGTCCATAGCCTCACGTATGCAAGTGCCTCCTTATTATATATATATAACTATAATTTATTTTGCTTCCTCCTGGTTTCCTAACATCACGGTCCCACACCATTGTCTATCTATGTACTCCCTCCTTTCCGGTTTATAGGGGTTATCTCAAAATTTTAGTTTTTCCATTCTATAAGGCTCAATTTGGTTGTTTTCCATCACATGTTCAGATTCCAAGGTGCATTAAATCATTGCATGCAAGTATTAAGAGAAAATTGACCAATGCATGTACTTTATGCATGCATGCATTGCAATTAATGCATTGATAAACATAATTTTTTGAGTATAACAAGAGCATTAATTAGGTGCTTTTGCAAAACTAGAAAAAGTATTCCACCACTCGCCATCTACCTTGATTGGTGAGATTTTTGAATTGAGCATTATAAACGGAAAGGAGGAGTAGTCAATAAGCGAGAGAATTGCACAAGAAGCGGCGGCCGATTTGGGACCAAGCAACTCGGCGATATTTGTGTTTTTGAGGTGTGAGCACCTGCGAGTTTTTCGATGTTTACCCCAGATATTAATTTTCTCCTCTGAACAACAACGAAAACATCGCTGCGGTATTAGCTGGGCGGGCTGTGGCCCGTCTAGCCCGAGCAGATATCCAGCCGGATATTAATTTTTCAAGTGAAAATGGCTAGCCCACTATACTTTTTTAGGAATACCGAGCAAGGTCAAGTTGTTATTCTCCGCTTGTTGGCTGCAAATCTTTCCTAGGAGGGATGCATTAGGCTTAACAAGAAAATGGGCTTTAAGAAATAATAAATGGGATGTAATTATAAAAATTGGGTAATAACTATAAAAAATGCACCAAACAGTGATTACTTTATAAAATATTATTTTTGGAATATTAAAATTTTAATTTCATTAATTGTTGCGAGCAGAATGTTTCATTGGATTTTTACGCAATATAAATTTATATTGAAATTGTATTTAATCTGACTAAAATTTCGGGATAAAAATATTCGGATCCCATCAAAATGTGGGAAATTTTATTGAATTCTGTTTTGAACGGTTGGTTGAAATGGTTGTACTTTTAACAAACTGTAAATGGGCTGTAGTAAATTCCATTAGAATTCAAAAATGGGCTACACATTCTTACAAATCTCAAATGGGCTATAAGTTCTCGCCACACACTTACGGCCTTACTAAGTTGTGCGTCCCTAAAAAGCGAGTTAACGGGTATGCAAGGCTTTGTCAACTTATAGTCAACACACGGTTCTAGCAGCAGTGGCCGTTGGATGTCCATCCAATGGATGCCGTGCTTATTCTTCAATCTCGGATATTCTAGCTTTACCCGCCCGAAAAAATGATTCATCCCACGACATCAGGGCGCACCGTTTGGTGACACGTGGGCC
Source organism: Aegilops speltoides (assembly GCA_021437245.1). Classification (NCBI taxonomy): domain Eukaryota; kingdom Viridiplantae; phylum Streptophyta; class Magnoliopsida; order Poales; family Poaceae; genus Aegilops; species Aegilops speltoides. Next base: position 103,336,196 of record CM038146.1, read on the forward strand.
TACTAAGTTGACGTACCAAGGGCTTTGTCAACTTAGTCAATATAAATGATTCTAGCTGCAGTGACCGTACGATGTCCATCCAATGGCCGTCGTGCTTCTTCAACCTCTGGTCTTCTTGCTCCAGCCGCCCAAAGCAGCGCCGGTCGTGCTGCCTGCTCCTGCCTCCCGTGGTCGGCTGTGCTGCCACGGAGGCCTCACCGCCCCCTACTACTCCCACCGCTGGCCAGGCCATCCCTCCACTCACCCACACCCCCTGTTATTCTGCGGCGACGGCAGCGCAGCCAAACCAATGAACCCTCGTACTGCTCTCCGCATGTGCATCCACTGCCGCGTCTTCCCCGGCTCCGCGTCGTCCCCTTCCTAGGCCTCGCCGTTGTCCACCGCCGTAGTGCTCTCGGCGCAGCGTGGTCAACGTGGTCAAGGAACGACTTCCAATGGATGTGGACTGTACATGGAGAGGCTGACAGCTGGGTCCACGGCAGCCGCAAGGAAGTGCCTGCTTATTACGTGCAAAATAATTATTCCTCCACCTGACAGCGGGGACCCACCGGATGGGCCACCATATTTTGCAAAAACAAATGATTCGCCCCTGACTACTGTGACCCACGAGCTACATCTTCGCACGCAAGGAAGTGCATCCGAAAAAACGATTTGCCCCCCTGATTGCTGGGACCCACCAGCTACATCTTCGCACACAACGAAGTGCATCCGAAAAAAATGATTCGCCCCCCGACTGCTGGGACCCACCAGCTACACCTTCGCACGCAAGGAAGTGCGTCCGAAAAAAAAACGATTCGCCCCCCTGACTGCTGGGACCCAGCAGCTACACCTTCGCATGCAAGGAAGTGCGTCCGGGCAAAAAAAATGATTCGGCCCCCTGACTGCTGGGACCCAGCAGCTACACCTTCGCATGCAAGGAAGTGCGTCCGGGCAAAAAAAATGATTCGCCCCCTGACTGCTGGGACCCACCATCTACATCTTCGCGAGCGAGGAAGTGCACGGCGGTCGGGACCCACCTGGTGAAGCGTATGTAGCGTTGTCATCCCGGTCGCGACGATATGCGTACATCTTGGTTGATGTAAGCGGCGCGTATGTGTCGTAGTAGAGGCGCGCGCGTAGCATGTACTGCGTCGTTACAGCGGCGAGGTGCAAGAAAGAAAATCTGATCACGTATGTGTACATCTGGCGGGGTCTCGGACGCCTAGTCACGCATACGTCTGGCGAGGCTCGTGTTCATGGGGAGGCAATGGAATGCGTCGTGTTCATGGGGAGAGCAGCGGAATGCGTCGTGTTCATGGGGAAGCAACGGAATGCGTCGTGTTCATGGGGAGGCAGCGGAATGCGTCGTGTTCATCGGGAGGCAGCGGAGCAGCGTGGGAGCCAACCGCTGGGTCGGAGCGGAATGCATGGTCGTGTTCGCCGGGAGGCTTGGGCGGAACAGGCGATGGAAGCGAGGCTGGCGTATCGCTGCGGAGAAGCGGACCTCCTACGTTGAGCAGGGTCCTGCTGATCGGGAGGGTGTGGCGTACCGCAAAATGGAGGAAACGGACCTCCTACGGTCTAAACGTGGGTATTGTTGATCGGGAGGGGTGTGGCGTACCGCAAGACAGACAAAATGGACTTGTGTTGGGCGCTACGGTCGAAACAGGGCTCTGTTGATCGGGAGAAGTGCAGCGTGCCGCCAAAACGGATGAAAGCGGACTTGTGTTGGGCGCTTCGGTCGAAGCAGGGGGAGGGTGTGGCGTACCGCAAAACGGGACTCCACGGGATACTGTTCATCTACACCGTCGACCTCCTCCAGCCTCCACGGGCTACCGTCGACCTCCTCCAGCCTCCATGGGCTCCTGTTCATCCAGCCTCCACCGCACGCTACTCCACCGGCTACTATTCAACCACCCCTCCACGGGCACCCCTCCATCGTCTACTATTCATCCAGCCCTCCACACCACGGGGTCCTGTTCAACCACCCCTCCACGGCCACCCCTCCACAGCCCTCCACACCACGGGTTCCTGTTCATCCAGAGGCAACGCCACCTCTCATTGTTCATCCACCCCCCCGCAACGCTCACTGTTCATCCTAGAGGCAGCATCGATCGACTTCAGTTAGCAGCAGTAGCGAAGGAATCGCTCCATCGGGTTCAGTTAACAGCCATCGATTGATCGCTCGGGTTCGATAGCGTAGCCTCTGATTCAATCGCTCGGGTTCAATTAGAGCCCAACGCCTCGCTTCGAGTTGATTAGAGCCAACGCCTCGCACACGCAGCGCGTACACATGCACGAGAAAGCAGCGCATCGCTCTCCCACCGTAACCGGCAACTCCCCGAAATTTTCCTCCCCCTCGCTTCCACCACGGTTTTTTCCGTCATGGACGACCCAAAGAATGTCATGTAGCTGCATCTCCGGCCTGCCCAGGACGAAAAGCCCATTTTCTGTCATGATTTTTTGTCATAGAAGTAGGAGCCCACCACATCTATAATGATACCGGGTTTTGTCATAATTATCGTCATAGAAGTGTCATATGTATGACAGAAAAAAATTTCGTTCGGCCCAAAATGTCATGGATGTGTCTTTTTTTGTAGTGATTGGTTGTTGCATTGCATGCATGACTTATTGTTGGTATTACTAACCGTATGGTTTGTCAGTGTAGATGGCACTAGTACCGATCTTGTACCATCTTGAGCTAGCTCCGTGCACATTCTTTTGCTTGAGCGATGTGGCGGCGACTCTATCGGAGGTCTTGATCCATAGTATCGGGTGTATCGCAAGCATCTGGCCGGTGCAGTTTATGAGTATTATGCCGAGGTCACTCTACACCACAGTTCCCCATCCGGCGCTTACACTCGTTTGTCTAAGGGTGGTCTTGCTTCTACGCCATCTCAGGCGGTTCAGTTTGCTGCTATCGAGGCTCTTGTAGACTTGCGCTACAATGAGGTTCGCATGCACACCCACCCTGGACTTTTTTTCTACCATCTCTGCATGAGAATGGGCGTATCCGCTTTCCTTTGATTAATCCAGCGTGCAATCGTCCCACTAGCCACCTTGCGCGCTACATCACCGCTAGCTATCTCCTTAACTATGAGTTAGCTCAGCTCTCACGCGCTCGCGCCGCTCTCGCTGCTACTCGTATAAGGAACCCTCTTCCTGCGGTCATCTACACTTCTGCTCCTCCCACCTCTGTTCCTACAACGACCTCGCAGGGTACCGTTAACCCTTTGACGGTGAACCCTCGTAGCGCTCCTGCTGCATGGTCTTCTCTTGTCGCTACTTCTCCCGCTCCTATGCATAGATCTCATCCCCACCTGCCCCTGAGGGAGAGCCCTCAAGGCAGCGCCAACGCACCTCTCTTCCCCTGGAGGTCTCTACTATCAGTTCAGGATCTGGGTCCGGCTTAGGAGATGAGCCTGCAGCAGCACCATCCGAGCAGTAGATCGTTAGAGTATCGTGGTAGTCAGGAGCATGATGTATGGCTGTAATCGCATTTGTCATGATGCGTAGTTTCATGTACGAGGTTAGTAGACCCATTGCGATGTTTATTTTCATGTTGGGACTATGTATAATTATGTTGGATTTCTTTTCGACTTGGTTTTATTTGCTGCTTTCTTCCGGGATTTGTCATTGGTTTTCCCCCATTTTGGAATTTTCTCATCATGGTTGCTATGTATTGGGAAAACGAAAAATAGGATGCCGCGTGGAGGTAGCAGCAGTCAAGCTGGTGAGGATGTCCCTGTCCGTCGTTCCGCAAGACAGGCAAGACATTCCCCTGAACCATACTAACCACCTCCACCTCCACCGCCACAACCGCCTTCCATCGAGCTAATCCTACGAATGTTTGAAGAAAGATGGAGCAACTATCTACTGGAAATACTGAAAAGTGTACAAGTTATGGTTGGACAGGATGGAAACCAGAATGGCCATCATTCCAAGCTATCAGATTTTCAGTGAACCAAGCCTCGATTTCAGCCATACTCTTGATCCTTTGGGCGCCGACAAGCGGCTAAGGACTCTTTGAAAAAATCGGAAATTGCTCGCCGCAGGGCAGCGAAGACAATGTTCCCTTCGCGATCTCGAAGGAGCTGCTGCTATATGGTGGGATAATGCCAAAGCAATATGGCCTGCTGACGAGGAAATTACTTGGACAAAATTCAAGGATCATTTCCTTAAATATCATATTCCCACCGGAGTCATGAAGAACAAGCAACGCAAATTTCTCGCCCTCACTCAAGGTAGCATGACCGTCGCCGAGTATCTGAATAAATTCAATCATCTATCCCGCTACTCTCTCCACTATGTGGCCACCGAAGAGCGGAAGATCAACCGATTTCTTGGAGGCCTACATCAACATCTCTAGTGCGCTCTCAGTATGTTTGATTTCCCAGACTTCCTGACACTGGTGAACAAGGCCCTAATCGCCGAGAGGGAACACAAGCTCCTACATGACAACAAGCCAGCTGCTCATGACCACAAGCGCGAATTCGATCCCAAGAAGGATATGCAACCAGTGCAAAAGGCTCGTACATGGCAACAGACTCAGGTGGAGTACAAGCCCAATTGGCAGCGGAACGTCAACAAGACTACTACACAAGTCAAGAATGTCGTGACCAGCCCGGTGCGCTACGATTGCCAGCGCAACAATTCATGCTTCAACTGTGGTCAAACCGGACACTACGCCCGAGAGTGTCCCAAGAACACCAAGCATGTCGCTCCATTTCAGCCGCAAGTTAACTACATGGAGCAGTATTCCGCCCCCGATATAATTCAAGGGCAAGTTCATCACATTTCTGCAGACGAAGCCCAAGAGAACCCGGAAGTCGTCATTAGTATGTTCCTCGTAAACGACATACCCGCCGTAATTTTATTTGACTCAGGGGCTTCCCACTCTTTTATTTCGTGGAGTTTTGCTTCCCAAAACAATTTTTCTTGCTCGATTTTGGGAAAGCACATGCTGGTACAATCCCCGGGATCCATACTCAGAAGCAATCTCATCTGCCGAAATTTGGAGATTGACATCAAGGGCGTCAAGTTTCCAACATCGTTGATACTCATCGATTCCAACAAATTGGATGCCATTCTGGGCATGAATTGGTTAACCCAATACTAAGTCTGCATCAGTTGTGCGACAAGAGAAGTTACCCTGAAAAATATGGAAGGTCGCACCACAAGTTTTTGTGCCTGCAATCGCATCCCCACGAAGGATATGGTTTTCGCACCCGTGGCAGAAGAGGTGGAATTAATTCCAGTGGTCAGCAAGTATCCAGATGTATTTCCTGAAGAATTACTGGCATGCCACCAGACCAAGAAATGGAGTTTGCTATTGACCTGGTGCCTGGAACCACCCCAATACATAAGAAATATTATCGGATGCCCTCCTCGGAATTGGTGGAATTGAAGAAGCAACTGGATGAGATGCTGCAAAAAGGATACATTCGTCCCAGCTCTTCACCATGGGGATCACCCGCAATCTTCGTGGACAAAAGGGATGGCAGTCTACGAATGTGTGTAGACTACCGATAGTTGAATGACGTCACCATTAAAAACAAGTATCCACTACCGAGGATTGATGATCTGTTTGATCAACTCAGTGGGGCCAAAGTATTCTCAAAGATTGATTTGAGGACAGGATATCATCAACTCAAGATTAAGAAGGAAGATATTCCTAAGACCGCGTTCACCACTCGGTACGGTCTTTATGAATACACTGTTATGTCGTTCGGTCTCACCAACACTCCTGCATTCTTTATGCATATGATGAACAAGGTGTTTATGGACTTCTTGGACAAATTTGTGGTGGTGTTCATTGATGACATCCTCATTTATTCCAAAATCAAGGACGAACATAAGGAGCATCTTCGCGCAATTTTGCAACGGCTTCGCGATCATCAATTGTATGCCAAATTTAGCAAATGTGAGTTTTGTCTCCAGCAAGTGGGATTCCTCGGACATATCCTCTCAGCTGAAGGAATCTCAGTGGACCCAAGCAAGGTAAAAGATGTACTTGATTGGTCTGCACCCACCACCGTCTCAGAAATCCAGAGTTTCCTTGGACTGGTCGAATATTATCGCTGTTTATCGAAGGATTTTCCAAGACCTCCAAGCCAATGACTGAGCTCCTCAAGAAGGACAAGAAGTTCGTATGGACTGAAGACTGCGAACGGAGCTTTAACGAGTTAAAAACCCGACTGACATCGGCACCCGTATTAACTCTTCCAGATATCTACCGTAGTTTTGATGTTTACTACGACGCCTCCAGAAAAGGACTGGGGTGTGTACTCATGCAAGATGGCAAAGTGGTGGCCTATGCATCTCGCCAACTGCGACAACATGAAAGAAATATCCTACTCATGATTTGGAATTAGCCGCAGTGGTGCATGCCTTAAAAATCTGGAGACATTATCTGATTGGAAAGAAGTGCCAGATATTCACCGACCATAAAAGTCTCAAGTATATATTCACTCAGCCTGACTTGAACCTTCGACAGCGAAGATGGCTCGAGTTGGTAAAGGACTATGACCTCGGAATAAATTATCACCCGTGCAAAGCTAATGTGGTGGCTGACGCCCTCAGCCGCAAACCAGCCAACCTCAGTGCCCTAATGGATTCCTTGCCTCCAGAGCTCTATGAAGAAATCATGCAGCTGAATCTGGTAATCACCGACGCCCGTCTTACGAGTATATTGGAAGTTGCTCCTACTCTCGAAGAACAAATCCACAGAGCTCAAGCGGATGATAAGATGTTATGGATATATGTTCAGAAGCTGCACCAAGGGCAAGCACCTGATTTCACTATGGATCAGCAAGGTTTGCTAAGATTCTGAGGAAGACTTTGCGTACCCAACCAAGATAGTCTGAAGAAGAAAATATTGGCGGAAGGACATGAAGCACCATACTCAATTCATCCCGGTGGTACCAAGATGTATGAGGATCTTCGTCAGATATTTTGGTGAGATGGAATGAAGAAAGACATCGCGTATTTTGTGGCCTGCTGTGATATCTGTAATAAGGTAAATGCGGAACACCAAAAACCCGCTGGACTCCTCCAGCCTCCGTCGGTATCTCAATGGAAATGGGATGATATTTGCATGGATTTCATCACCGGATAACCAAGGTCTCTTCGAGGAAACGACGCGATATGGGTCATAGTGGACACTCTAACCAAGGTGGCACACTTCCTACCTATCCGGACCACATACCATGCAAATCAACTTGCCCAGCTGTATGTATCAAGAATCGTCAGTCTGCATGGAGTACCCAAGACTATCACCTCCGACAGGGGATCTCTATTCACATCCGCATTTTGGTCCCGACTTCATCAAGCCTTGGGGACCGCTCTGAAGTACAACACAGCTTATCATCCTCAGACAGATGGACAGACTGAGCGAGTAAATCAAATACTCGAAGATATGCTCCGTGCATGTACATTGGCCCAAGGAACCAAGTGGGAAGACTGTCTGCCCTACGCCGAGTTTTCCTACAACAACAGTTTCCAGGCCAGCTTAAATATGTCACCCTATAAAGCCCTGTATGGCCGGAAATGCCGCACCCCATTAAATTGGTCTCAACCGGAGATAGTCGTATTTTTGGGACTGATTTAATGCTCGAAGCTGAGAAGCAAGTCAAGGAAATCCAAGATAGACTGCAACTAGCCAAATCACGACAGAAGAGCTACTACGATGCAAAACACCGTCAGATCAGCTTCGAACCCAGAGAACACGTATATCTCTGAGTCACCCCTATGAAAGGAGTCAAGAGGTTTCAGACCCGAGGAAAATTGGCACCCAGATACATCAGTCCATTCCCCATCATGGCCAGAGTCGGAACAGTTGCCTACCAGTTGGAGTTGCCACCGGAATTGGCAGAAGTACACAACGTGTTTCACATCTCACAGCTAAGAAGATGCATCTCACCATCGGAGAAAAGGACTAATATGTTAGAGATAGAATTGGCTAAGGATTTGACTTATGAGGAAAAGCCAATCAGAATATTAGATCAGACAGAAAGGGTCACTCACAGCAAAGAGATAAGATTTTACAAGGTTCAGTGGGACCTGATGGATTCATATACCTAGGGTAGGGTCACAGGCCTGACCTAAACGTCCTACCCAAGGGTACTCGTAGAAGAGATCATCTTCCAGTCGACCAAAGAGGAATCCACTCGACCAGACTGGAAGGACTCGACCATGGAAGACTCACTCGACCATGGAAGACTCACTCGACCATGAAGACTCACTCGACCACCAGAAGGTCAGAAGGCACTCCACAGGTATAGCGGTGTGCTATTGAATAGACTTAATGATAGTTAAGACACCTTATGAGGCGTTACAGTAACCCCCTAGCTTAATGTACTTTAATCTCTCCATTATGTGGGCTGGCTGGGGTCTGGCGCACTCTATAAGCCACCCCCACGGTAGAAGGGTTCAGATTCTTGTAATACTCATACTCATAAACCACCACGGCGCCTCGGGGCTCAGGGGCGTGGGGCTGTTACTTCCTCAGAGAAGGGCTGAGCTCATACATCCTTTGTCTCCACAACTGCTCCATAGCTAGGACATCGCCTCTCCTTAACCTACCCCTACTTCTCTTGTCGGACTTAGAACCACGACGGTTGGCGCCCAAATGGGGCGGTGTTTTAGCGATTTGTGGAGGAGTTGCGATGCTTCAGTACCTTCATCATGATGACTTACGGAGTTTTGGGTGCGGGGCACGAGATCCGTCTCGGTGCTCTCACTTTCGTCGCCGACGACTCCGCATGGCTCGAGGCCCCTCTGGACATCAGGCGCTCCCGTCCGAGGCGGCGCACTTCGTGCATCGTCCGCGGCGTTCTGCTGCGGCAACCGTCGACTCCGTGTCGGTCGACTCCTTATCGATCGCCGCCAGATCTCCCACCAGCATAAGCGCTCTGGTGATCGAGGCTTCAGCGGTGGGTGAAGCACGCGGTGGCTCGCCAGACAGCCACCGCCCAAGTCGCGACTATTGAGCCCGCGAATCTCTCTATGGCTGTTCGATCTGTCGGCGGCTCGTGAAGCGCATCCGAGTGTGATAGCGGTGATCCGGTGGCGGAGATCCTCATGGTCGGCGGCCCTCACGATCCTCGGCCGCGCCCGGATGGAGCCGCCGGGGAGGTGATCCGTGCAAGAACACGAGGAGTACCAGCCGAGACACTCGACTCTCTGCGAGAGAGAAGAGCTTCGTCGCGGAACATGGATGCACTACATACTCCTATCGCGGAGAGACCCACGAGGCTCGTGCCTTGGAGGAAGCACGTTTGGCCAATGTGGCTGAAAGCTGCGCTTGGAGAATCTTCAGCGAGCACTCAGCGAGCAGCGTCTGGCGGCAGCGACTCCACGAATCCGGTCGGCGTCGGCTTTTCCGCCGACTCGGGTATACCGCCGCCAATTCAGAATTTAGCGGTATGCTTTCGTATAGCGAGTCTATTCAGCCGTCGGTCGGAAGTGGAAGAGGCTTGCAGCGGATCGAGATTTACTCCGGCGGCGGTGATCGAAACTCAGCCGTGTCGCGATCGCGCAGCAGATTCACACCGATCCGTCGCTGCGAACACTTTCTGATCGACTCCACGACCCAGATCGCCTCCGCGGCGGGAAGAAGCGCGACAACGGCGAGCAGCTCGGAGACCGTTCGGCCGAGATGATAGCGTCGAATGCCCTTTCCCCTCCGAGGGAAGGTCGTCGCTCCTCGGCGGCAGGATGATAGAGCAACGATTCGATGCAGGCGAAGGATTCGGTCGACCCGAAGAACCGAGGCTTTGATCGCGATCCATTATCGTGCGGGCTTGGTCGGCCGAGCAGAGCCCATCGAGGAGGACCGAGAGGATGCACCCACCAGCGATCGGGTGCATGTCTGGTCCGAGTGTTTCGCGAGGCTATCGAGCATGATGATCCCCCAATTTCAGATTAGCGAGCGAGTCGACAAGTTCCTTTGGGAATCTAAGCCTGAAACTTGGCTTGAGGATTACCGAGTGGCTGTTCAGATTGGTGGTGGGAATGATGAGGTGGCCATGAAACATTTGCCCCTCATGTTGGAAGGTTCAGCCAGGGCATGGCTGAGTCAATTACCTCACAGCAGTATATATACTTGGGAAGATTTGTCCCGAGTGTTCGTCAGGACTTTTGAAGGGACTTGCAAGCGACCGGCTGGTTTGTGAGCTGCAAGTTTGTGTCGAAGACCAATGAAACTCTCCGAGAGTACATTCAGAGGTGGATTACCTTGCACAATCTTGTGGAAAATGTAGCCGACCATCGAGGCGGTTTGCGCCTTCAGGGCGGCGTCAAAAGCAGAGAATTGAGTCTGAAGTTCGGTCGAACCGGGACATGACCTGAGTCGAATGATGGAGATTGCTAGCAAATCGCCAACGGCGAGGAAGAAGACCGACTCGGCGGTAAATACAAACCAACTCGATCGGAGAAGGGCAATTCCGATCGAGCGAGCGCAAAGCGAGCCAGCAGCTCTGGAGAGGCCACGGCGTGACTTCGGGGAAGTTCAAGGGAAGCCCAAAGGATCACGGAATCGAAGAAAGTGAAAGATAAGGAAGGAAATGGCGTGATGGATATGCCATGCCATATTCACACGAAGAAGGATGAAGAGGGCAACATTATTTACCCAAGCACACCACTGCCCGATGTCGACTCTGATCCAGCGGTTTGGGGCAAAGCAGTCTAAGGACAAGGAGAAGGAGCGGACAAGGCGGAGACAAAGAGGGCGGTGAGGAGGAATACCCGCATGTCAACTCCACTCTAATGATCTTCGCGGATGTGGAAAGCAAAAGTCGTTGAAAGTCATCAATCGGGAGGTGAATATGGTTGCCCCAGTTAAGCGAGTTATGTGAAGTGGTCCAGACACCCATCACATTCGACCAATCTGATCACCGACTCACATTGCCACCTGGGCGGCAAGCGTTAGTGGTCGATCCGGTTGTCGAAGGCACTCGGCGACAAAAGTGCTGATGGATGGTGGTAGTGGGCTGAATTTGTTGTATGCGGATACGTTAAAGGGATGGGCATTCCGATGTCGATTGGCGCCCGACAATATGAGTTTCCACGGGTCATACCGGGAAGAAGGCCAACTCACTCGGCCAAATAGCCACGGGCGTGGTTTTGGTGATTCCAAACACTTCCGCAAAGAAAAGTTGACCTTTGAGGTTGTGGATTTTCAGAGTGCATACCATGCCATTTTGGGGAGGCCCGCCTATGCACGTTTCATGGCCCGACCATGCTACGTGTACCTCAAACTGAAGATGCCAGGACCCAAGGGAGTGATCACTGTCACCGGAGATCGGAAGAAGGCGGAAGAGTGCTTTCAGAAGGGCTAAAAGATTGCCGACTCCCAAGTATCAGCAGTCGAATTCGACGAGTACATGCAACACGCAGATCCGAGTGATTTGCTACGATCTAAGAAACCAGCCATAGAGTCTGCATTCAAGTCGTCTGGTGAGACGAAGCCCGTCCATATTCATCCGACTGACCCCGATGCGGCTCCGACCCACATATCCACAACACTCGACTCGAAATAGGAAGAAGCGCTCATCCAGTTCCTCCGTGAGAACTGGGACATCTTTGCATGGAAGCGGTGACATGCCCGTGTTCCTGTGGAACTGGCCGAGCATCGCCTTCAGTCGACAAGTCAGCGAAACCAGTCAAAGAGCATCTGCGACGGTCCGCCGTCGAAGAGAAAGGCTATTGGGGAAGAAGTGGCTCATTGTTGACAGCAGGATTCATCCGAGATTTACCACTCAGTGGCTCGCTAATGTTGTCATGGTCCCCAAGAAGGATGACTCCTCCGCATGTGCATTGATTTTAAGCACATTAATCGGGCCTGCCGAAGGATCATTCCTCTCCCCGCATCGATCAAATTGTCGACTCGACCGCGGGGTGTGAGAGGTTGTCTTTTCTAGATGCGTATTCGGGTATCATCGATCCGTCAGTATGGACCCGACGAAATAAAAACAGCTTTCATCACTCCATTGAGTGCTACGCTATATCACCATGCCATTCGACCTCAAGAATGCGGAGCCACATTTATCACGAATGATTGAAGTGTCTTCTCACTCAGATCGGTCGGAATGTGGAAGCGTATATGGATGATATCGTTGTCAAGTCGCGAAAAGGTTCCGACCTGCTCGCTGACCTCGCCGAAACATTTGCCAACCTCCGAAGGTACGATATCAAGCTCAATCCATCAAGTGCACATTCGGAGTTCTGGTGGAAAATTACTCGGTTTTCGTTTCGAGCGAGGAATCGGCGCTAACCGAGAGAAGATCGGCACTATTCTCCGAATGAAAGCATACGCGAGTGCACGACGTCGAGCTTCTTGGATGCTTGGCGCTTTAAGTCGATTCATCTCACGACTCGGTGAAAAGGCATTACCTCTTTACCGGTGATGAAGAAGGCTGACAAGTTGAGTGGACTCGGAAGTGATGCAGCGTTGCGAGCTAAAAGCTCGCTCTCCACCCAGCCGGTGCTTGCTGCTCCAATCAGCAAAGAGCCTCTGTTGCTTTATATTGCAGCCCTTTGGACAAGTTGTCGATTACGTTACTACGGTCGGCGGGAAGAGGAAGGAAAGGCCTTCAAAGTTCAACGCCGGTGTATTATTTGTGCGAAGTTTTGACTCCATCCAGCAGAGATATCCTCATTATCGAAGCTTGTGTATGGTATATACATGACCACAAAGAAGGTTGCTCACTATTTCTCGATCATTACATCACGATCGTCGTGACGCTCCTTTATCGAGATCTTGCATAACAGAGCGCGACCGGTCGAGTGGCGAAGTGGGCGATTGAACTTCTTCCCTTGATATCAAATTCGAGGCAAAAAAGCCATTAAGTCGAGCTATAGCAGATTTCCTTGCCGAGTGGATTGAACAACGACAACCGACTGAAATTCACTCGAGCATTGGACCATGTTCTTGACGGCTCCAAGATCTTTGAATGGTTACAGTCTTGGGGTTGTTCTGGTTTCCCCAGAGGAGATAAGCTTAAGTATGTGCTCGATTCACTTTGATTCCTCCAACAATGAGGCGAGTATGAGGCCCTTTTATACGGATTAGCATGGCCATCTCACTCGGGCGTCCGTCGCTGATGGTTTATGGCGACTCAGATCTAGTGGTCGATCAAGTGATGAAGGAGTGGGGCGTGAAGCCCGGCTATGATTGGATCTTGCAATGCAGTGAGGAAGCTGGAAAAGAAGTTTGAGGGTTGGAGCTCCATCACATCCCCGATGAAAAATCGGCGATAGATGATCTGGCGAAGATAGGGTCCAAGAGGAAGCCATTCCGAGTGGCGTGTTTTGGAACATATACACACTCCGTCGGTCAAAGAAGATCCCTACATACGTAGAAGCTCCACAACCCAGAGTGCCACGGACTCGACCGAGTTGAGGTCCGGCGTTGGTCGACTTGGTCATGGAGGTTTTAGTGGTCAATCCCGATTGGACAATTCCATATATTGCGTATATCCCGAGAAGGAACTCCCGAGAAGATGAGGAAGAGGCTCGGCGGATCGTCCGTCGATCCAAAGCCTTTACCGTTATCAATGAGCGATTATCTGAGAGAAAGCCCAGAGTCGGACAAAAATGCATAACGCCCGGAAGAAGGTCGAGCCATTCTCAATGATATCCACTCGGGGACTGTGGTCACCATCGTCCTCTCGGACCATTGTAGCCAAAGCATACCGAGCTGGGTTTCTTGGCCTAGAGCAAATGAGATGGCGAAAGAAATAGTGGACAAGTCACGAAGGATGCAGTTCTACTCAATATGTCACACAAGCTGCGTCGACCTTGAAGACCATTCCGCTCGTCGGCCTTTCGCGGTATGGGGGTTGGACATGATCGGTCCCTTGCGAGCGGGTCGGGCGGACTTCACGCATGTCTTGGTAGCGATCGACAAGTTCACCAAGTGGATTGAGGCTAAGCCAATCAAAAACTTGATCTTTGATCTTCTGTTTCCTTCATCCGAAAGTTGGCGTTCGGTATGGAGTCCCTTGCAGTATTATCACGGACAATGGGTGAATTTTGACTCGGAAGAATTCAAGGATTTCGCAACTCCCAAGGCATACGAGTCGACTACGCTTGATTGCCCATCCACGATCGAATGGTCGGCGAGCAGGCCAATGGATTGATCCTCAAAGTGCGAAGCCCCGTTTGATCACGAGATCTCAAGCATGCGGCTGGAGCTTGGGTCGACGAACTTCCTTGATGCTTTGGGGTTTACGGACCCACGCCCAATCGGTCGATTGGGAGAACTCCTTTTTCCTAGTCTACGGGCGAAGCAGTTTACCAAGTGATCTCCTTCACAATGCTCCACGAATTGAACTTTATAATGAAGCGAAGCTGAGCAAGCGCGTCGGGATCGGTCGACCTCTGGAAGAGGAAAGGAAATGGCTCGATCCGCTCGACCATTTACCCGACAAGACTTACGCGCCTTTGTCGCCAGAAAATGTGAGAGGTCGAGCCTTCCGGAAGGAGATCTGGTCCTTGGGTGGATCGGCGAAGCAACATAAGCTTGCTCCCTCATGGGAAGGTCCTTCATCGTCACAAAGGTTCTCCACAATGGGGCATATCGTCTCTACAATGTCGAACACGATGTCGATGAGCCCCGAGCTTGGAATCGGATCTGCTCCGCCCGTTTACATTAAGGTTTTCACTCGGAAGAATTGTAATAAAGTACTCTTGTAGCTCACGAGCTTTGAAGTAATAGTGTCACAATTCCTTCATAATTTTTGTCACTTTTATTTTGCGTCGAGTAAAATTTTCACTCCCCAGTGGATGGCTTAGGCGAATCCGTTCCGCCTAAGTGTTTTGCAAATCCTACCGAGTGGTAAGCGGACTTCCACTCGGGGCTTAAGCTATGACCCGATGCTCGCCTAAGTTATTAAAAATCCTACCGAGTGGTAAGCCGGACTTCCACTCGGGGCTTAGCTGCAGCTCGATGCTCGCCTAAGTTATTAAAAATCCTACCGAGTGGTAAGCCGACTTCCACTCGGGGCTTAGCTGCAGCTTCGGTGCTCGCCTAAGTTATTAAAATCCTACTGAGTGGTAAGCCGACTTCCACTCGGGGCTTAACTATGACCCGTGCTCGCCTAAGTTATTAAAAATCCTACAGTGGTAAGCGGACTTCCACTCGGGGCTTAACTTCTGACCCGTGCTCGCCTAAGTTATTAAAAATCCTCTGAGAGTGGTAAGCCGGACTTCCACTGGGGCTTAGCTGCAGCTCGGTGCTCGCCTAAGTTATTAAAAATCCTCACCGGGTGGTAAGCGACTTCCACTCGGGGCTTAAGCTGCAGCTCGATGCTCGCCTAAGTTATTAAAAATCTCTGAGTGGTAAGCCAGACTTCCACTCGGGGGCTTAACTGGTGTCGACCCGGTGCTCGCCTAAGTTATTAAAAATCCTACCGAGTGGTAAGCAGACTTCCACTCGGGGCTTAGCTATGACCCGATGCTGCGCCTAAGTTATTAAAAATCCTACCGAGTGGTAAGCAGACTTCCACTCGGGGCTTAAGCTGCAGCTCGATGCTGCGCCTAAGTTATTAAAAATCCCACCGAGTGGTAAGCCAGACTTCCACTTGGGGGCTTAGCTGCAGCTCGGTGCTTTCGCCTAAGTTATTAAAAATCCTACCGAGTGGTAAGCCAGACTTCCACTCGGGGCTTAACTGCAGCTCGGTGCTCGCCTAAGTTATTAAAAATCCTACCGAGTGGTAAGCGGACTTCCACTCGGGGCCTAACTGCAGCTCGATGCTCGCCTAAGTTATTAAAAATCCTACCGAGTGGTAAGCGGACTTCCACTCGGGGCTTAGCTGAGCTCGGTGCTAGCCTAAGTTATTAAAATCCTACAGTGGTAAGCAGGACTTCCACTCGGGGCTTAACTGCAGCTCGATGCTTGCCTAAGTTTTTACAAATCCTCGGAGGCTTAGCTGCAGTCAAAGACTTCGCCTAAGTATGAAGTATATTAGCAAGGAAAACGAGGCGCATGTCATTGCGACCCCCTTCTCCGAGCTTGACACAAATACAGCGTGTCATTGCGACCCTCTTCTCCGAGCTTGACACAAATACAACGTGTCATTGCGACCCTCTTCTCCGAGCTTGACACAAATACAAAAGAAATCCTACCAAGTGGAGAGCAAACCTCCCACTCGGGGCTTAGCTGCAGCCAGTGCTGCGCCTAAGATAAAAGAAATCCTACCGAGTGGAAGCAAACCTCCCACTCGGGGCTTAAGCTGCAGCCAGTGCTGCGCCTAAGATAAAAAAATCCTACCGAGTGGAGAGCAAACCTCCCACTCGGGGGCTTAGCTGCAGCCAGTGCTCGCCTAAGATAAAAGAAATCCTACAGTGGAGAACAAACCTCCCACTCGGGGCTTAGCTGCAGCCAGGCTCGCCTAAGTTATTGAAATCCTACCGAGTGGAGAGCAAACCTCCCACTCGGGGCTTAGCTGCAGCCAGGCTCGCCTAAGTTATTGAAATCCTACAGTGAAGAGCAAACCTCTCACTGGGGCTTAGCTGCAGCCGGTGCTCGCCTAAGGAATAAGTCAACAGCAGTCGGCATCTCATTTGTTAACTTTTGCAAAAAGCAATTCAAGCCAAGGGCAATCATAGCCAAACATCAATCCAAATTTAGGTGCGACACCTAAAGTAACAAGAAGTGCTCGGGCACTAAGCACATTAAAGTTTTATCGGTTACAACTTCACTCGACATACCGAGGCAAATTTAAGGTCAAAGAAAGTTTGTTACCCCTCACGTGGAGGCTGGATGGAACAACGAACTTCGTCAAGATCAATCCCGTCGGCAATCCGCGTGGCAGCAGCGATGAAAGTCTCCATGAAGGTCTGAAGTCGTGCTTTTTGGTGTTGGCCACTCGAGATCGCCACTTATCTTCTCGAGCTTCCTTGCAATGGACTCGCGCCGGACCGAGGCGGCGTCCGCACCGCACCGAGCCAAAGATTTCTTCCACTCTTGCACTCGGTCGGGGGCGGCGTTCGGTCGAGCCATCAATGACTCAAGGTCATTTTGGAGTGTTTCATTGGGCGGGCGTCGAGTCGATGCGGGATGTAGCCACCTTGATCTTGCGAGATAATCCTACAACAACAGCGAGGATTCGATCGGAAGATGTTCATGGCAGTTTCATCGTTCACGGGGAATTGGCGGGGTCGAGTTAAATCTCCGGTGGCTGGTTTCTTCTTCGAAGTTGCGGCGAGAACTCTGCATAGACAAAACCTCGAGTCGGAAAAGCGATCATTGGAAACATAACGATTGGGAGGATTGGTCGAGTGGAAAAGTTACCTTGAGCTTAAGGAATAATTTCTTAGCAAGACCGCCCAAAAGCTTTCAGCTCGTTCTTCTTCCCAGCCAGGTTGGAGGATCTTATCGGTCGAGTTCTTCTTGTCGGCCTTCATTCGCTCGGCATCCTTGCCGGCGGCGGCGAGCAGCCTTCAGGATCGGCGTTTTCTGTTCGAGCTTGTGGCGAGGCCAATTTTTCATCGGCAAGCTTGATCTTCTCGAGACAGCTCAAGCTCCTTCTTCCTTTGAGCCTCCTTCACCTTGCCTGTAAATCGTGGCAAAGTCAAACTTGAAGCAAGTGGGAGGAGGACAGAGTCGTCGAAATCTCACCAAACATACCTTTGGTCTCCTCCTTCGCCTTCGTCAGATTCTCTTGCACCAGTTTCAAGTCCAACTCGAGCTGAATATGCTTCTGCTCCAGTTCAGTATAACGTGCCGCAAGATCACAAGACTTCTACGAAGAGTCAGTTGCAAAAATATCAGAGATAATCCACTTCCGGGTAAATCAAAGAAGAATTGTGCGTTTCTAAGACTACAGTCGAATGCAAGCATTCAACCGTAGTCTCGGGGACTACACCCAGTGGGTGCACTCAGCGTGCCCCCACTGGTCTTATTCAAGACATAGTCGACCCGATCGACGATGAAAAAAAGCGAGTCGACCCGATCGACCGGTTCCATTCTTAGTAAACCTAAGGCGAGTCGATCGATCGACCAACACGGTCTCGGGGACTACACCCGGTCGATCGATCGACCAAAAAAATCGACCGACCGATCGAAAGCTTCTTCGGTGTAATCAGCGCGGCGATTGATCACGATCTCGAGGACCACCCGATGGGTGCACTCAGCGTGCCCCCACTGGTCTCGGCTACATTCGTTTCATTCAAGTGATGATCAATATTTACTTATGAAGCCTAAGACCATTGCCGGTGATCGACCTTAATATGGGACTACACCCAGCGGGTGCACTCAGCGATGCCCCGCTAACACGGAGTTTTATCGACACACCTAGTGGGTGACTGCTATTGCTATGAATCTCGAAAAGAAAAGTTTTGATAGCATATCCTAACGAGCAGGTGGTGGTCGTGACTGAACATTGCTCACGAAGGCGGCGGTGGCGTCAATAAGCTGCTTGGCTCGCATCGGCGATCTTCACCTGCTCCATCATGATCCCTGCTTGACGGATCGCCTCCTTAGCAGCATCACCTTGGTCCTCCGGGACGTGGTGCGTGGTGAAGATCGAAGGCTGACCAGCACTCGACGAAGTGGGCCGAGCACTTGTCAGCGGTACCGCGAAAGACACGGTATGTCGAGTGCCGACCTCCCCTTCCGTCACAGCGGTCTCGGGCGCCGTCGCACCTTGGACTTCTTTGCCAGTAGACGCCTTCCTGCTCCTCCTAGCCCTCAATGGCTCCTCATCCTCATCATCGTCGTCAGGAAGAGTGATGACGTCATTGGCGGGAGCTTCAGAAAAGGGTTAAAGTCAGAAATCTTGAGTCAGTCGACTAAGAACAAGAGTCAAGGATATAGTACCGGGGTTTGAGGTGGCGGCGTCCTCCATCTCATAGTCGTCAGCCTTAGCTGAGGTTTGAAAATCATGCGCCGAAAGTCAAAAGAATCGATCGGTGATCCAAGTACCAACGAGAGACAAAATTTGTATAGAACAAGAAGATTTAAGCGAGCGCTTACCACGAGATGGTGGGGATGGACACCTTCATTTTGGCAGAGGCTTGGCTGTCCTCGGTGGAACTACCTTCGGTTGCTTCGGCGCCTTCTCAGTCGGCACCGGAGAAGCAGTCCGAGGGCGTTTGGTCGACTGCGAGGCAGTCGCTACTCCCTTACCGCGTTCAGCCGAAGGGTCGTGCACAAGTTTTGACCGCCTTTCCAAGCGCGGTGGTGCGACTTCCTCCTCCTCGTCCTCGTCATCGTCGTCCTCGTCATCGTCATCATCGTCGTCGTCGTCTCCTGCAGCATCTGAATCCCACTCCTCCTGGCTCTCACCTCCACTGGCTTCCCCCTCCTCAGTCGGAATCTGGGCGCCGTTGGGCATCGAGTATAGCTCTGTGAAAGCCTGAAAGTATCAAAGCAGAATTCAGTCGATCAAGTTACAGAAGCACATTCGACGGACATACAACGGAAAATAGAACAAGTGTACCTTATGCAGAGCAGCTGTCACGGTCAGCGGAGAAATCCTCCGGGATCGCGAGGTTGTCCTTGTTTCCGATGATCGAAGCCATCCATCTTTCCACTACGGCGTCGTCGACTGCCTCCGGGTGGGCCTTGAGTCTCGTCGTCGGTGCCGCGATACAACCACATCTGATGACTCCGGGCTGAAGGGCTGGATTAGCCTCGAAGAAAAACCTCCGGAGATCCATGCGATCCTCCGTCCCTAACCAGCTGCACCACTCGGTCCATCAGCATCTTCACTTCAGCCCTCTCTTGAGAACAACCTTGAGGAGGAGGTTTATTCACTCGACTCATGGTAAATGCAGGAGGCGGTCGGCGCCCGGCGTCGTCTCGTTCGGCAATAGAACCAGGTCATTGCCAACCCTGACCGACTCGGGAAAATGCATAGCTGGAAAGGTGCTTTTGCTCCTCAAGCTGGACTCCTAAACCACCACACATCTGGACTACTTGGGTCTTCTCGTCACGGGCTTGCCTTCTTCACGATCTGGGAGCGACACGTGAAGATGTGCTTGAACAAACCCGGTCGATTCGACAACCCAAGAAGTTTTCGCACATAGACACAAAGCGGCAAGGTATGCGATGGAGTTTGGAGTAAAATGGTGGAGCTGGGCTCGAAGAAATTCAGAAAACCTCGAAAGAAGACACTCGGTGGCAACGAGAAACCCCGGTCGACATGGGTTGCCAAAAGCACGCACTCACCCTCTTCTGGTTGAGGCTGCCACTCTTGACCGGGAAGCCTCGCGGCTCCGTGGGGAATCAATCCGTCATCAGCCATATCAAGGAGATCCTTTTCCTTGATCGTCGACTGGATCCAGTCTCCCTGGACCCAGCCCTTCGGCAGTTTGGATCTCGACGAAGAACCACCGCGACCGGTGGATCTCCCCTTCGCCTTCTCGGCCACCGACGCCTTCTCCGCCACCGACGCCTTCTTCGCGCGCTCCAGCATCGTCGTCTTCTCTTTGCCCATGGCCGCCGGCGGAATGCGCAAGGAGAGAGATGGCAAGGGAGCAGCAGCGGAGGTGGAGGCGGAGATGGAAGAGCTGGGGAGGAAGAGCAGTGCGTGCATGAGCCTCCGGGAGTTACACTTATAGCATCCTTCCAGTGGATGACAGGTGGACCCAAGCAATCAATCATATCGAGCAGCCGCCTTTGTGCGATCACGTGGCGGAGAAAGCGTAGCGAAAATCGAGCGCCCTATTCGTCCCATCAAGCGCCCGATCTGTTCCGTTCAGCGCTCCCCAAATTTCATATCCCGAGATCCGCGAGCGACGGATCGATCTGTCAAATCACGAGATCTCCTGCGATCGATACTCGGGTATAGCAAAGGAAGTCACTCGACTAAAGAACAAGAATGGATCAAGTCGACTGAAGGAAAATTTCTTGTTATCAACAAAGAAGATCTTGATCCGAGACAACACGTAGCCAGAATGCAAAAGCAGTCGGAAACAACGTCAACTTCCCTTCACTCAAGCCTCAATCCATTAGGGGCTAATGATGGATTCATATACCTAGGGTAGGGTCACGGCCTGACCTAAGCGTCCTACCAAGGGTACTCGTAGAAGAGATCATCTTCGATCGACCAAAGAGAATCCACTCGACGGTGGAAGGACTCGACCATGGAAGACTCACTTTCGACCATGGAAGACTCACTCGACCATGAAGACTCACTCGACCACGGAAAGGTCGAAGGCACTCCACAGTATAGCGGTGTGCTATTGAATAGACTTAATGATAGTTAAGACACCTTATGAGGGGCGTTACCAGTAACCCCCCTAGCTTAATGTACTTTAATCTCTCCATTATGTGGGCTGGCTGGGGTCCTGGCGCACTCTATATAAGCCACCCCCCCCCCACAGGTAGAAGGGTTCAGATTCTTGTAATACTCATACTCATAAACCACACGACCGCCTCAGGGCTCCGAGACGTAGGGCTGTTACTTCCTCCGAGAAGGGCCTGAGCTCGTACATCCTTTGTCTCCACAACTGCTCCATAGCTAGGACATCGCCTCTCCTTAACCTACCCCTACTTCTACTGTCAGACTTAGAACCACGACAGGACCATCACACCGAAGAAGAAGGAACCTGGGAAAGAGAGGAATTTTTAAGGACTGCATACCCAGAATGGTTTTCCCAAGCAACCGAATCTCAAGGACAAGATTCATCCTAAGTGGGGGAGGTTTGTGACGGCCTGGATTTTGCCTTCTCTCCTTTTATCAGACTTGCCTTCTCTCTCTTTCCGGACTTGGTTTTCATCGTGGTTTTGCCCTGATTTGACTTGGAGTTTTGGATCAATTCAAATGGACTTGTCACTTGGGCATACCCTTGGCTTTCACCCAAGTGACCTATCTCCCTTATTCCTCCCACAAATCCCCAAAATAATAAAATGAATATTTTTCCTAAAAGGAAAATATTCATTTTTCTCTCTTAAGTTCATTTCAGAACTTTGTGCTCCAAAGCAACCTCAATTTTTCTTGCTCAGAGAAATCTGAGATAATTCCTAAATATTCTTAGGACCATGCAAAAATATTGCATCACTTTTTGTAATATTTTTGCTGTAGAAAATCTTTTCACTTCTGGCCGAGAAATGCACTTTGTACAGCAAGTGCATTTTCCCTAAGCTTTTAGCCTTGATCTTTCTTGAGCTTAAACACCCTCCTAAGAAACCCTAAAACCTAGGAGATTAGCCCTAATGGCCTTCTAGAAGGTGGCCAAACTTGGCGACCAAGTTTCTGTACAGAAACTTGTCATCAAAGTGGAGTCATTTCTGGTCGACCTGGGCATGAGCCATCACCTCCCCTAGACTAAACACTGCATGGTCGAGAGCGTAGACAAGGTTTGGCCGCTCCTGGGTGTCGTTTTGACCATGCTAGCCTGGTGACCGCGCGTGGACACGGTGCCTGGCATGTGTCTCGACGCGCTCTGGCTGGCGCCTTGCACTCTGTTTCGCTTGTGCATGTTCCAGCGCTCGCTGCCGACTACCGCACTGCGCCGCAACCATCGACCCATCACCCATGACCCCTCCACAGGCGCTTTCGTCGATCTGCGGACCGCCCATGAAAGCCAGTCGGTCGCGGCCAAAAGCGGCCTGATGCAGCAGCGTGCTTGTCCCCTTCTCAAACCGCCTCCTGTGCTTGTCCGCGAGCGTGGGCAAGTGCCGCTGTTGATGCTGCATCGTGTCCCCTCATGTTGGAGCCTCTCGTCGATGTTCGTCGCGTGTCCAGAGCGCTCCAGCGGCGACATGTCCCCCCTCTTGCTCCGGCTATATAAAGCCACCCCGACTCGAATCCTGGCCATGCACCACTCCACACAACCACCACGAACACGTAGAACGACCGCTGAGGGAGTCCTGGACTAGGGGGTGTCCGGATAGCCGGACTATCGATATCCGCCGGACTCCCAGACTACGAAGATAGAAGATTGAAGACTCGGCTCGTGTCCCAAGGTACTTTACTTGGCGTGGAAGGCAAGCTTGGCAATACGGATATGTAGATCTCCTACCATTGTAACCGACTCTGTGTAACCCTAGCCTCTCCGGTATCTATATAAACCGGAGGGCTTTAGTCCGTAGGACACAACATTACATCTCAACAATCATACCATAGACTAGCTTCTAGGGTTTAGCCTCCTTGATCTCGTGGTAGATCTACTCTTGTACTACCCATATCATCAATATTAATCAAGCGGGGCGTAGGGTATTACCTCCATCGAGAGGGCTCGAACACAGGTAAAACATTGTGTCCCTCGTCTCCTGTTACCATCCGCCTAGACGCTGCAGTTCGGGACCCCCTACCGAGATCCGCGGTTTTGACACCGACATTGGTGCTTTCATTGAGAGTTCCTACGTGTAAATGCCCGATAGAGCGGATGCCTTTACCCGTCTTCAAAGACGGTGTTCTCACCGGAGGGGCCTTGGCCGCCGGTCAGACAATCCAGCTTGGCGGCTTCCTTATGACCGCCTGCCCGGCCGTCGCTTCGGCAATGACTTCTCAAGTCGTCGGAAGCAATCCTCGAGTCAGCCCTAAAGCTGCCGAACAGTTAGATCCAATCGAGCTCTCGTCTGTTAACGAGCTCTTGGATCGCATCGCCGCCTCCCCAGGAGTCATAGCGGACTACGATCAGATCGGGCTTAAAACCGATCTGAGAGAGATTAACTCTCCCCGGCTACCCACCACGTCGAAGTGGTAGAAGAACAACTCGGCAATTCGTTGCCATTGTTGAAAACAATCTGTGTCCGGATTCCCGAACCCTCCATGCGGATTCCTGCGGAGGGACGGACCTGATCGAGCATTGAACCTAAAATCATGCGTCGCTCCGGACTCGCTGGGCTGTTTCCAGCAAATCGAAGCTTCCAAGTTCGGAAGACCCTCGGCCTTTGAGCCCAAAGATGGGCAGGGATCCGGATTTTATTCCACCCACCCGCCCAGACATATGCGACCTATCTCTAATCCGGCAAGAGCCCTCAGAAACAGTACATCATTACTGGGCCAGATTCCTCCTGGTTATGGACAGGATAAAGGACTGCCGAGAGGAAAACGCAATCTCAATCTTCTGCAATAACTGCACGGACAGGGGAATCCTGAACGCCATTGATCGTCGCAAGATTACGCGTTTTACCGATCTGGCGTCCATAGTACGAAAGTACTGTGCGATGGAAAGTTTTCGGAAAACTGAAAATCAATTTTGGGATAATCCGGCACCAAACCCAGTCCGCGGTAAAAGGGCGCCCCACAATCAGGCCCCAAATGCATAAACCAAAAAGCAAAAACCCAGCAAGGGAAACGGAACGTCTTGGAGGGATGGCTCAATGGACCTGTAAACTTCATAATACGGGGAGCTGTCCCAACACATAGCCTTCGAGCATGTTGGATACTACGGCGGTGGCCAAAAGTGGCGAAGAGCTTCTAGCTCGAAACCACTCCAACAATACCAAAGACGGTATCAATAGTCTTGAGACTTTCGCATCAAATAATATGCACAACGAACAATCCATGAACTTCGCGAAGTCTACTAAGTAGCAACAGCAAATCCATGGAGCGACACAGCTATCACCTTGAAGCCAGCGACGAGCCCACATCTCGAACTACTAGAGCCCCACCAAGACCGGTACTTAGTCCCATAGTGGGCGGCTTCGGTGACAAAAGTCCTCATGGGCGGCGGCGGACTAAACCTCATTTATGAGGAAACCCTACGGAAAATGGAAATCGATTGGAGCCGTATTGGCGAAGCAAACAACCTTCAGAGGAATAATCCCTAGCCGGGAAGCGCGCTGCACCGGAAAAATCACACTCGATGTGGTGTTCGGCTCTCCGGACAATTACAGATCCGAAGAAGTCACGTTGCAGGTAGCCCCGTTCAGCAGCGGCTATCACGCCATATTAGGACGAGAGGCATTCACAATTTTTCAAGAAATACCACATTACGGGTACATGAAGCTCAAAATGTCTGGCCCCGGCGGAATAATCACTCTCGTCAGTGACCCGGATACAGCACTCCGCGCCGAAAACAAAACAGCCGCACTAGCCCTCGAGGCACTATCCGAAGCCTTAGCGGCAGAGGAGCTCAATGCGCTACGCTCTACGGTAAACAGGGACGATGTGATACTTGATAAAAGATCCAAGTCCACCTCCTTCAAACCAGCAGATGAGATAGTTAAATTTCAGGTCCACCCAACGGACCCAACAAAGACGGCCTCTATCGGGGCACAGTTGAACCCGAAGTGGGCGCCAGATTGCTGTAATTCGCCGGAAAATTGGGACATCTTCGCCTGGCATCCTTCGGACATGCCCGGAATCCCTCGCAGGTTGGCAGAACACAGCCTAAACATCCTAAAAGGATTTAAGCCAGTCAAACAGGCTCTTCGACGATTTTCCGAACCCAAAAGACAGGCAATGGAAGAAGAGCTAGCCAAGTTATTAGAAGCGGATTCATTAGAGATATCAAACATCCGGACTGGCTAGCAAATTTGGTGATGGTACCAAAGAAAGATAAATCTGGCGTCTCGTGTCGACTTCAAAGACCTCAATAAGGCTTGCCCAAAGGATCCTTTCCCCTCCCGCATCGATCAAATTATCGATGCCACAGCAGGACACGATTCGTTGTGCTTCCTAGATGCTTACTCTGGCTATCATCAAATCAAGATGGCGGAAGCAGATCAAGCCGCAACGGCATTCATCACTCCAAACGGGCCATTCTGCTTCAACACAATGCCCTTCGGACTCAAAAACGCCGGCGCAACATATCAGCGCATGATTCAAACATGTCTGGCTACCCAGATCGGCAAAACAGTCGAGGCATACGTAGACGACATAGTCGTCAAAAAAAAACACGTCGAAACTTTAGTAGACTATTTGAGGCTCACATTCGACAACCTCAGAGCATATGACATTAAGCTGAATCCGGAAAAATGTGTTTTCGGCGTACCACCCGGGAAGCTGCTGGGCTTCATCGTATCCGGTAGAGGGATCGAAGCAAATCCGGCCAAAATCCGGGCTCTGTCACAGTTGGATATCCCAAAGGACCTCAAGCAAATACAAAAATTAATAGGATGCGTGGCAGCCTTAAGCCGTTTTATCTCCCGTTTAGGAGAGAAGGCGTTGCCCCTTTATCGCCTCCTAAGGCACACCGAACACTTCGAGTGGACGGATGCCGCCACTACCGGACTCGAAGAAATAAAGGCCATATTGGCAACAAATCCGGTCCTGGCTGCGCCCACTCAGGGCGAACTGATGTTGTTATACATCGCGCAACACATCAAGTTGTGGCGCTGTCCTCGTCGTCGAACAAGCAGCGAAGGGCATAAATTCCCTCTTCAAAAACCAGTGTATTATGTATCCACTTGTGCTAACCCCTACAAATCCGTTACCGCACTATCAAAAGATAGCATATCACGGTGTTCATGGCGTCTCGGAAGCTTCGGCACTACTTTCAAGAGTGTTCGATAACGATGGCTTCAAGTACCACTCAATGACATTATAAATAACCGCGACGCAACGGGCAGGATTGCAAAATGGGCCATTGAGCTCTTGCCATTCGACATAACTTACAAACCTCGATGAGCCATAAAGTCACAAGTTTTGGCTGACTTAAATCGCCGAATGGACGAAGCGAACTACCTAAAAAGTACGGCACATACTCCAATTGGACTATGCACTTGACGGCTCCAAAATGTTGGCGGATGGGGGCTGGCGTCGTCTTGGCGTCCCCACGGAGATCTGATCGATATGTACTTCAAATAATGTACGGACTCCAACAATGCAGCCGAATCTGAGGCCTTATTACATGGTCTCCGGATGGCGATCTCCATGGGCATTCAACGCCTAGAGGTGCGAGGATTCAAACCTTGCAATATCCCAAATAAATGGAGACTTTGGCGCCAAGGATCCGAAAATGGCAGCATATCGTAATGCTGTCCGAAAATGTCACTTCGGTTTGAAGGACTCAAATTCCATCACATAGCCCGAGATAACAACCAAGCGGCCGACATCACAGCGCGCATCGGTGCGAAACGTGATGTTGTCCTCAAATATCTTCTGGAGCGGCTCTTCAAGCCATCCGTACTATGGGAAGAGGAGTCCGGTAGTGACAAACCGGAGAAAGCCGCACTAACCGGTGATTCAGCGGACAACATAACACAATCCTCCCACGACATAATGGCGATGTCGCCGCGTGGATGTAACCTTTCTGGCCTACTTACTTGGCGGGAACTTCCGAAGACCAAAATGAGGCCCATTGCATAGTCCGTGATCGAAGGCCTACAAGGTTCATAAGGAGAACTTTATAAGAAAAGTACTACGGAGTCCTTCAAAGGTGTATCTCCGAAGAAGAAGGCGAAACCTCTGGCTGAAATCCATGCGGACTAGGTGGACACCACGCAGCAGCCCGGCCCTGGTTGGAAAGGCATTCCGTCTGAGATTTTATTGGCCGGCGGCTCGGGCGGATGCACAGGACTTGGTCGGCGATCGTTGGTTGCCAGCTCTTAAGCTAATCGAGCCATATGCCACCCACCGCCCTCAAAACCATACCCATTACCTGGCCGTTCGCGGTCTGGGGGCTTGACATGGTCGGACCCCTCAAAGGGGGAACCCATAAGAAAAGGTACCTGTTGGTCATGGTGGATAAGTTCACCAAATGGATAGAGGCCAAACCGGTCAAAACGGCAGAGTCCGGACCAGTGATAGACTTTATATCAGAGGTGGTACACCGTTACGGAGTCCCCCACAGCATCATCATGGATAACGGCACGAACTTCACAGCCGATGAAGTGAAGTCATGGTGCAAAAATATGGGCATTAAGCTCGACTATCGTCGATCTATCACCCTCAAACCAGCGGTCAAGTGGAAAAACAAGCGGTCTAATAATGGCGGCATTAAACCCGGACTAGTGAGGTCACTCACTAAATCGACACCAATGGGTCGAGGAGCTCGACTCCGTACTCACGGGGCTGCGGACAACGCCTAACCGTACTACCGGATTCACACCATTTTTTATGGTATACGGCGCGAGAGGCAGTTCGCCTGCGACATTATTCATGACTCACCTCGAGTGCGCATGTATGAGGAAAGAGAAGATGAGCTCGATCGGCGGGACAGCTTGGACACATTGGAGGAAGAACGGGGCGTCGCGAAGGCTCGTTCCGCATTCTATCGGCAGCAGGCCGAAGATATCAAAGCGAGAAGCACGGCCAAAACTTACAACGTTGGCGAACTAGTTCTCGCTTTGCGGACAAGAAAAGGACAAGCTCAAGCCCGGATGGGAAGGCCCCATCATTATTGATCAAGTCTTGACCGTGAAGCATACCGTCTTAAACGCGTTGGACAACCGACTCGAGCGAACCCATGGAGCGCAGCCCGACTCGACGATTCTATGCCTAGCGCCCGGACTAAGAGTTCGTCCCCTTCCCCGTCCAACCTTATATATTTCGGTTGTCTTCTTTTTCTCTTTTTATCCTTTTAAATCAACAAAGCCCCTCGGGGCCTATTTTCGCATTTTTTGCACACATACGATGTGCCATCGGCACTCGTTCTACACAGGGCTTCTTTTACGAAGCTCAACTATCTGAGTTTGATACCCAACACATGTGTCATGCTTCCACATGTACCTTTTACTCGCCATTATATGCATCGATATGACTTAAGTTTTGGCCAAGCTGGGTTGCTGGCTCTGTGCTTACCCCTCGTTCCCGATTGTTCGGCTAGGTGGTAAAGGAGCACCTCTGCGATTATTCTTGCCGGGTCGGCGGATGTGTACCTCGGTGGGTGAAGCCGAAAGCTAAGCGTTCTTAAGGGAATATTCGGTCGGTGATTTAAAGATGACTTTTTACCTATTTTTTCCATCTGCCCCCAGATGATTCACTACTCCATTGGCAGTCCGGACATGCACTTTAGGGCATGCCACCCCAGCGAAAGGAACCCTTAACGAAACTATTCTCTCTAGAAGATGTTTCTTACTAACCATGTAATATAACATAACTAGTTGGGCACTTGTCTGATAAAGCACTAATGACCCCTACGCCTAGTCTCCATGCATACCACGGTTATTTCTTAACCACAAAGGTATTCGGACGCACTCCGGACTCTAGGGTCCCGAGGTTGAAGCGAAAAGGTCGGCAACGACAAACGATCTACAATCCGGCTAGAAGACATTTCACATGTCATTTTTAAAGGACAACATACACTGTCAAGTTCATTGATTGTATTCCTCCTCAATCCCGTCTAACAGGCTGTCTAGCTTACAGTCCCGTTGGGAAAATTTAGCAGCCAGTTCTACCTGGCTGTACACTAAACTCACAGGGATCTCCTTCCCGTCGGGCCCCATCGGTCCAACTTCGGCCATATGGTTGGGATCCGCCTTCTTGTACCGCGTCTTCACCATGGCCCAAGCCTCCACAGCACCTTGACGGCAGGCGAAACCTTCCACAAGCAGGCGCTGCCGCACTCCTGTAGCTTCTCTGCAAGCTCCCGAGGCCCTCGGGCGGGGCGAGGATGGCCATAAAGCTTTGTCTGACGCCACTCATTGCTGCCGAACTCGTTCGAACAGCTGCAACAGTTCAGGAAGTTGATCACCCATTGATACGGGCATCTCCTCCGCAGGATGGCTCGTGAGTATACCTACAAGACATATTATGTCAAATTGCTTCCTTGCCGAACTCCTCTTCCTAAGAGAGTTCGCTCAAGCACTTACTATAGATGCTGTGACGAAGCCGTTGATTCTCCTTAATGGAGCCAGACAGCTCGGCCTGTGCGCCTTTCAGCTCTTCTCCGAGCTTGGCGTTGGCATCTTGAAGCTTGTTCCTTTCCTGCTGAACTCTGTTCAGCACATTTTCGCCGGGTTTTAGCTGGCGTAGTAGCACTTGCCTGTCCGGATCTTGTTCGGCAGCACCTGTAGTGTCGTTATTAGACTCGTGCGCACGCCGCACAATGCTTATATTAATTTATACAAGTGTGTTACCAGGTGGGGTCTTTCCGTCCCCCCCTGCGGCAGCAAGTGCAGCCCCAAGTTGGGCCTTGCAATCTTGCAGCTCCCGGGACAGCTGGGCATTCTTCTCGTTAAGAGCCTGAAAGTTCATATGATCCTTAAATCAGTAAACATAACTAATTTAAGTCTCGGGGGCTACTGGTGTATACAACCATTAAAATTCCCTTACCCGTATGTCTTTAACATACTTGCTCCGTGCTACTGGTAAAACCATTTTGAGCAGCCGGAGATCGCGTCCCCTGCGTTAAAGGCATCCAATGCCTCGGGGAAAAAGCACGCCTCTTGAAAAACTGTCCGTGGCGTCTATGATTCATAGCGCTCTCCACCTCCGACTTTGTGGCGGACGGTCTGTCGGTATCCTCCGTTGGAGTAGGATCCGGTTCGCGTCTTTGCGCTTGCCTCCCCCTCGGTCCGGTAGCCTGGCTGGTGTTGATTGGGTTGGCAATTCCTGTGCTCGCAGTCCGGCGAGCGCTTTTTCTTCTATGAAGATCATGAACACTTAGAAGTTTCCTCGGAACATTGCTCAGAAAGATCAAACGCGAGCTATACCTCTGCGGCGACGTTTCCGCCCGCACGGCGCTCCTTTTTCTCCTGCTGGTTCGGCCTGACCTCTGTACATCGGCCGCCGCAGGCTCGGCTCCCGGCCGGATTGGCGCTTCCTGCAAGACACCATCGTTCGCGAAGGTTAGAATAGGCAAGGATAAGATAACGGTGTCCGGACTTCGGTCTTGGTCACCTGGGATGCCGAACTTAGCCCGGGGTAGTCCGCCGTAATGGCGACCAATGCATCATCAACGCTTAGCTGGTGATACACCCCGTCGATTAGCTCCACCTCGAGGTCCGGATCCTCTTGGAGCGGACCTGTGGATCCTTCCGGGTCCTCGGGTTGTGGAGCAGGACTCACCATGTCCTCCACAGTCCGGCGTAGACTCTGCGCTGAAGACATAATATAAGAAGCTTAAACTTCAAAAATACGGGTAAAGACCCTTTTGAGGTGTTAAACACCCATCCTCTGGATTGACCATGGAAAACCCATCCACGAGGGTTGGACGAAGAAGTCCTCCTTCTCCCCCTTGTACAGGCCGGACAGGATCTTCACGAGATCCTCGGTCGAATCCGGGCCCTCTTGGCCGTGCCGGGTGGCATCGTCCTCCCCATTGAAATCCCACATGGGGTGGCCTCTGTATTGCAGCGGCTGCACCCCCCGCTTGATGCTGCGTCGCCATGACTCCAATCATGGTCAAGCGGAATGAGCCATTAGTCTTATTCGGCCCATCAAGTAATGGGCGCTCTTGTCCTCCTCAAAACAGGGGCTCATGAGCGCCAGGTGAGGCGTTTCTTCAAGGGAGCAGCATCAAACTCCGGTAGGCCAATCCGGACTGGGTCGAGCAGCGGGCGTCTACAATATAAAACCACTCGAGGGCGGTCTTGGACGCCCACTTAGGGGTGCGGATAGGTATCCGGTCCCAAAGAATGCGCCATATTTGGCGCCGCCCACTTGATATATGGACCCCTGGTGAGAGCGGGTGCAGGCGTAACAGCCTCTTCCACAATGCGAAATGGGGCTCGATGCCCAGGAATAGCTCACAAAGAGCTACGTAGCCCGCGATTTGCAACACAGAAGCGGGCGTGAGGTGGTGAAGCTGAAGTCCGTAGAACTTCAGGAGCCCGCGGAGGAATGGATGTATTGGAAACCCGAGCCCCCTTATTAGATAAGGGACGAAACACACCCGCTCCCCCCTGTTGGGGCTTGGGGTGTCCTCCGCCTGGCTCCCTCCTCGATAAGTAACCAGTCCGGCTCGGACCGGAACCATGAAGGCCGGAGGAAGCCATCCCTCCGTTTGGAGCTTTACTAGCTCGTTGTGCGAAATAGAGCACCTCCTCCAATCCCCCGGCGATGGGCTGGGAGCGCGTGAGGAAGAGCCGCATTGACAATCCATGGTGGAATGGATTTCAGGGTCAGAGGCGCTTCGATGGAGTATACGTGGGAGGAGGATGGTGTGGTTTGGATCTGGATCCCTGCCCCTTTAATAGGCAGGTGACCCGCACAACCGGGGTAAAATGTAAAGACTCCTGGCTTTTCACATTAGTGCGGCACGCGTGGAAGCGGGCCATAATTTGGCGTAGAAGCCAAGAAGCACGATATTCGAGGTGAAGCGGACACTTATTCGGCGAGAACATGGAATTGAAGGAGAACCGCCTTGCAACGCCAAGACTACAAGCACGCTGGACTTATCGTCATTGAAGCCTGGTTCGGGGCTCTTGAGGAGTCTGGACTAGGGGTGTCCGGATAGCCGGACTATCGATATCCGCCGGACTCCCGGACTACGAAGATAGAAGATTGAAGACTCGGCTCGTGTCCCAAGGTACTTTACTTGGCGTGGAAGGCAAGCTTGGCAATCGGATATGTAGATCTCCTACCATTGTAACCGACTCTGTGTAACCCTAGCCTCTCGGTATCTATATAAACCGGAGGGCTTTAGTCCGTGGACACAACATTACATCTCAACAATCATACCATAGGCTAGCTTCTAGGGTTTAGCCTCCTTGATCTCGTGGTAGATCTACTCTTGTACTACCCATATCATCAATATTAATCAAGCGGGGCGTAGGTATTACCTCCATCGAGAGGGCCCGAACACAGGTAAAAACATTGTGTCCCTCGTTTCCTGTTACCATCCGCCTAGACGCACAGTTCGGGACCCCCTACCCGAGATCCGCCGGTTTTGACACCGACAACCGCAGTTTGGTCGGGCAGGCCTCTGGCTGTCGCCCCAACCCGAGGACTTCGGCGATCCCCGCAGTCCAGCCGCCGCTCTCCAGGGCCTCTCAAGCTCAAGCAGCTGCTTGGGCAGGGCCTTGGTGGTCTGCTGGAGCTGCCTGAACCCCGCCAAGCCCTCGGAGCTGCTTCTCGCCGCCGTCTTCCACCTATCTAGCGAACCCCATGTCGGTGTCAAAACCGACGGATCTCAGGTAGGGGGTCCCGATCTGTGCGTCAAGGCTGATGGTAACAGGAAGCAAGGGACACAGATGTTTACCAAGGTTCAGGCCCTCTCGATGGAGGTAAAACCCTACTTCCTGCTTGATTAATATTGAAGATATGGGTAGTATAAGAGTAGATCTAGCACGAGATCATATAGGCTAAACCCTAAGAGCTAGCCTATGATGGTATGATTGTAATTGTGATCGGCCTTCTAAGGACCAACCTCTCCGGTTTATATAGACACCGGACAGGGCTAGGGTTTACATGGAGTCGGTTACAAGGAAGGAAACACAATATCCAGATCGCCAAGCTTGCCTTCCACGCAAAGGAGAGTCCCATCCGGACACGGGCCGAAGTCTTGAGTCCTGTATCTTCACGCTTAAATAGTCCGGATGTTGTACACAGTCCGACTATATGGATACCCCCTAATCCAGGACTCCCTCAGTAGCCCCTGAACTAGGCTTCAATGACGATGAGTCCGGCGCGCAGTATTGTCTTCGGCATTGCAAGGCGGGTTCCTTCTCCAAATACTCCAAAGTACCTGTTACGATGAATAGCGTCCGGCCTCCAATCAATGTTGTGCTCCTCGGCTTCAGTGCCTCAATAATGACCATCTCCACGTGTCGAGCGAATGCAAGGAGCCGAGGCATTTTTGCATTTGACACCCTGAATCCTCCGGGCTGACCGCCTATTTGAAGGGACGGGGATTCTCAGATCCAAACCTCACTCTCCCTCCTTGAGCTAGCATCCGATAGAGCACTCCGCGAAAAACCATTCCAACATGGCCGGCCGTCGCAGCTCTTCTGTTCGCCCTCCTCGTTCTAAGTTGGGGGATTGCGGAGAGTGTTCAGTCCCACATAGCCGTTTGATAGAGTTACAAACCCAAGGGTTTCTCCCACCGGCGTCCATGGTCCCTGTCCAAGCCAGAATAGCTACTTATGACGGAGGGTAACAAGCGGAGGGATCTCCAAATCTATCTCCAGAGGAGCGTATATGCCTCATCCTGCATCTGCTAAGGGGTGTCGGGTTTCTCATCCACCCTTTTCTTCGTGGGCTCCTGGAGTTCTACGACCTCCAGTTGCACAATCTTACCCCTGCCTCCATTCTGCATATAGCGGGGTACGCCACCCTTTGCGAGCTGTTTTTAGGATGCGAACCTCACTTCGGATTATGGAGGAAGCTGTTCTGCCTTGTCCCCCGCACCCAGGGAGAATCCCTATGTCAAGTGGGCGGGGCCAAAGTATGGCACATTGCCGAGACCGGATGCCTGTTCGGCACTCCTAAGAAGGCACCGGAAAATTGGCCTTCAAAGTGGTTTTACATTGATGACGTCCCCCTTCCGGATCCAGTCCGGACAGGTCTCCCCAAGTTCAGTAACGCCCCATCGAGGGCACGCCTAAGCTGGCGCCCCCGGGGCGCTCAAGAAGAGGATACGAGGGAAATACACTTCCTAATGAGCAGGATAAAGTTACTAGCCAAATCCGGACTGATGATAGTCGAGGTCATGGCAATATGCATAATGCGGGGAGTGCAACCGCTTCAATATCGGGGGAAGACCATGTGGCACTTCAACGGGGAAGACGATGCCACCCGCTGCGGCCGTAATGGTCCGGACTCTGCCACTGCTTTGGCAAGGATATTGTCCGATTTATACAAAGGGGAAGAGGAGGGATTCCTTCGCATTAAACCGCGGTACGGATTCTCTATGTACAACCCCCCGGAGTGGGTAAGTCGTCAGTCCGTTCCCTGTTTCACTTACTTTAGCGTTCTTCTGCTAAGATTGCCTGCATCGATGTTTCTGAGCAGGAACTAAGGAGGGCTGTACAAGGAATCTTCAGCCCCTCCCCGCAGCCAGAGGACCCCGGAAGGGCCCTGGATCCCAGACTAAAAGACGATCCGGATATTACCATGGAGCTTGTCAACGGGTTATTTTATCAAGCGAGCTGGGATGGTGCCTCAGTGGCCATTACGGCCGACTATCCCGGACTGCTCCCTGTGTCGCGTGTAAATCAAACTAAAAAACCCTATCCTCTGAAGAGGACTCCCCTCAGGTATTATGCTTTACCCTTGGGGCGTTGTGCTGTTTGCAGAGACGACAGTCAGAGCACGGGGCCGAGCCCCTAGGGACTCGTCAGCCACGGGCGTCCGAATCGGGCAGGCTCAAGAGGAAGGCGGTGAGGGTCGACACACCGCTGCAGAGGTAAAGTAATAACCTGCCCTGCGATTATAGTATTTGGAATATAACAGTGCCCTTCGTGTCTGGCAGGAAGAGAAGCAGCCGAACTATATCCGGGGATCCCGCCAATCACGCCTCCACCAGCCGGGCTCAAGAACCAGCTTCGAGAGCGGAGGCGGACACGGGGCCAGTTTCGCCTAGTTCTCCGACAGAGGATGCAGATATGTTTTCGGCCACAAACTCCAAAGTGGAGAGCGCCATGAATCACCGGCGTCGGAGGGCCATGCTTCGGAACAACATGTTTTCCGAAGAGGCATTTAATGCCTTCAATTCGGCAGACGCATACGTCCGAGCTGCTCAGGGCGGGCTTGCCCGAGCGACGAACCAGTATACCAAAGATATACAGGTAAGAAGCTTTGCTAAGTATGTATAACAGTAGCCCTTGAGACTTGAAATAGTTGGAACAACTGTTTGAAGGATCAATTTATGAACAGGTCCTTGTAGATAAGAATGAACAATTGGCTCGGGAGCTAGAGGAATGCAAGGCCCAGCTGAGGGACAAGGTTGCCGAGTTAGAGGAATCCCAGAAGGCCGCATCTGGTAACATTCGTCTTAATTGTATGAAGATGCACCGGTTAGTAAATGGCTGGTATGACTAGTCTAACAGAAAATTCTGCAGACAATCCGGGGGTGAATCCGGAGGGTATAACGGATGACAACTCGCATCTTAAAAGGCAGCTAAAGGCTGGCGAGCGCATCCTTACGCAAGTTAAGCAAGATAAGAACAATCTTCAAGATGCCATTCGGCTAGACGTGGAATTAAAAGACGTCTGCGCTCAACTGGCGGACTCCGTGAAGGAGAACAAAAGGCTTCGACGCGGTATTTATGGTGAGTGCCCAGATGAACTGTATGATAGTTCGGCGAGGAAGTATCTTGAAAGAATTTTGCTTGCAGGAATGTTAACGGGTCGCCCTGAAGAGGAGATGCCCTCATCTTCAAGTGATTTAGTGCAAGACCTCTCGCAATTGCACGAGCGAGCTCGGCAAGTGATGCAGGGTGTTGCTCAGGCCTTGTGGCCATCAAGCTTATTGCCGAACGATATGGGGGAGCTTGTGGATATGCTTCAAGGAGCATGGCGGCGCTTCCGACTATGGAAGATGTCGGCTTGCCGACAGGGTGCAAGAGAAGCCTGGGCTATGGTGAAGGTGCGCTACACCAAGATGGACCCGAACCATATGGCCTAAGTGGGACCGGCAGGGCCCGATGGGCAAGAAGTTCCCGTGAGCCTGGTATATGACCAGGTAGCGTTAGCCGCCAAGTATTCTCAACAGGATTGTAAGCTAGATAGCCTGTTGGATGGTATAGAGGAAGAATATAATCAATCCAAGTGACTATGTAATTTAATGGACATAATTAGTCCCTAGCCGGATTAAAATCATTTGTCATGGCAGACCTTTTCGCTTCAGCCCCCGGATCCTATAGTCCGGGGTGTGTCCGAATACCCGCTCAGTTATACAAGACCGGGGTATGCGTGGAGACAAGGCATAGGGGTCATAAGTGCTTGAACAGACAAGTACCCAACTAGTTATGTTATATTACATGGATAGTAAGAAACATCTTCCAGGGAGAATAGTTCCATTAGGGGTTCCTTTCCCTGGGTGCGCATGCGACAATGCACATGTCCGGACTGCGAACGATGGCGCAGGATACAAGACTTCCGGGGATTTATGTTGTAATGAACGAATACATATTTTGTTCACCGATCGAATATTCTCTTAAGGAAACTAGCTTTCGGCTTCACCTAGTCTGGGGTACACATCCGGCTGAACCGGCAGTAACAATCGCAGAGGTCTCCCCTTATGCCCTAGCTGAATTAACGGGAATGTAGGGCATAAACACAAGAGCCAGGCAACCCAGCTTGGCCACATCTTAAGTCATATCGATGCATATAATGGTGAAGAAAAGGCACATATGAAAGAGAAACTCATATGTGATGGGCAAAAAGCCATTTGAGTAATTATTTTTAGCTTCCGTATAGGGAGCCCCCAGGTATTGCGTACACACATAGTGCAGCCGGAATGATCCGTGAGTCCGCACTGTATGAAGTACTTTGTGTGAAGAGAAAAAGGGGCCGAGAAAGAAAAAAGAGGGGTGGAGCATAAATAAAAGGGAGGGAGTAAGGAGACGAACACTGAGTTCGGCGTTAGGCGTAGAATCTCCGGAGTCTGGCCGCGTTCCATGGGTTCGGCTCGAGTCTGTTATCGGATGCATTACGTAAGCGGTACGCTCCTCCGGCGAGAACTTTGTCAATGACGAAGGGACCTTCCCACTTGGGTTTGAGTTTCTCTTTCTTCTTCTCCGGTAGGCGTAGGACGAGCTCGCCAATGTTGTAAATTTTGGCCCGCACTTCTCTGCTTTGATATCGTCGAGCCTGCTGCTAATAGAATGCGGAACGGGCTTTTGCGACATCGCGCTCCTCCTCCAGGGCATCCAAGTTATCCTGCCGATCTAACTCGGCTTCCTTCTCTTCGTACATGCGTACGCATGGCGAATCATGTATTATGTCGCAGGGTAGTACTGCCTCCGCGCCGTATACCATAAAAATGGTGTATATCCGGCAGTGCAATTCGGCATGGTCCGCAGCCCCCAGAGTACGGAGTCGAGCTCTTCGACCCAGTGCGTATCCGACTCTGTCAAGGATCGCACTAGTCTGGGTTTGATGCCGCTCATGATGAGACCATTTGCCTGCTCAACCTGGCCTTTTGTTTGCGGATGGTAGACAAAAGCGTAATCGAGCTTAATGCCCATTTTTTCGCACCAAGCTTTCACTTCATCGGTTGTGAAATTTGAGCCATTATCGATGATGATCTGTGGGGACACCGTGGCGTGTATGCGACCCGGATATGAAGTCTATTACTTGCCGGATTCGGCCGTTTTGACTGGTTTGGCTTCTATCCATTTGGTGAACTTGTCCACCATGACCAATAAGTATTTTTTCTTATGGCTTCCCCCTTTAAGAGGTCCGACCATATCCAGCCCCCAGACCGCGAAGGGCCAAGTTATGGGGATTGTTTGGAGAGCGGTAGGGGGCATATGACTCTGATTGGCGAAGAGCTGGCAACCGACGCAATGTAGGACAAGGTCCTGTGCGTCTGCTCGGGCCGTCGACAAATAGAAGCCTGTACGGAAGGCTTTGCTGACTAGTGCTCGAGCTGCGGCGTGGTGCCCATCCAGTCCGGCATGGATTTCAGCCAAGAGCTGCCGCACTTCCTCTTCGGAGATGCATCTTTGGAGCACTCCAGTAGCACTTTTCTTGTAGAGTTCCCCTTCGTGGACTTTGTAAGCTTTAGAACGCCGGACTATGCAGCGTGCTTCATTTTGGTCTTCGGGGAGCTCCTGCCTATTTAGGTAGGCCAAGAAACGCTCAGTCCACGGGGCGATTACGGCCATGATTTCGTGGGCCGAAGATGTTATTTCGGTGGCAGAGCCTCCGATTGTGTTTGATGTTTCAGGATCTGGGAGTGTGTTCGGATCCATGCTAGTATTGCCGGACTCCCCTTCCCATACCACGGATGGCTTGAACAACCTTTCCAGGAATATGTTGGGTGGGATAGGGTCACGTTTGGTGCCGATGCGGGCGAGGACGTCCGCCGCTTGATTGTTTTCTCGAGCCACATGGTGGAATTCGAGGCCCTCGAACCGAGCTGACATTCTGAGGACGGCATTACGGTAGGCCGCCATTTTTGGATCCTTGGCATCAAAGTCCCTGTTTATTTGTGATATTGCAAGGTTCGAATCCCCACGCACTTCCAGGCGTTGAATGCCCATAGAGACTGCCATCCGAAGACCATGCAACAGAGCCTCGTATTCGGCTGTGTTGTTGGAGTCTGTGTATAATATTTGGAGGACGTACTGGACCGTGTCACCGCTGGGAGACGTCAGGACTACACCTGCTCCCAATCCGGCCAGCATTTTAGAGCCGTCGAAGTGCATGATCCAGTTGGAGTACGCGCTGTACTCTTTAGGGAGTTCGGCTTCTGTCCATTCGGTGACAAAGTTAGCCAGTACTTGCGACTTGATGGCCCACCGTGGTATATATATTATGTCGAACGGAAGGAGCTCAATATCCCATTTGGCAATCCGGCCCGTAGCATCGCAGTTATTTGCTATGTCATTGAGTGGTACTTCGGAGGCCACTGGGATGCCATGAAGATCGCGTATGCTATTTTTTGATAGTGTGGGTATCGGGATTTGCATGGGGTGAGGATCGTGGATACGTAATAAACCGGCTTTTGGAGCGGAAATTTGTATCCATTAACCTCTCGTTCAACGACGAGCACTGCGCTTACCACTTGATGTGTTGCCGCTATGTACAGTAGCATAGGCTCGCCGATATTCAGTGCTGTTAGGACTGGATTACTGTCCAGTAAGGTCTTTATTTCATCGAGTCTGGCTGTAGCTGCATCCGTCCATACGAAGTGTTTGGTGCGCCGAAGGAGGCGGTAAAGAGGTAATGCCTTTTCTCCTAACCTGGAGATAAAGCGGCTCAAAGCGGCCACACATCCAGCTAGTTTCTGGATGTGCTTGAGGTCTGTTGGTATAGCCAATCGCGACGAGCTTCGGATTTTGCGGATTCGCTTCAATTCCTCTATTGGAAACAATGAGGCCCAGCGCTTCGAGGGGCGCCGAAGACGCATTTTTCTGGATTCAACTTAATGTCGTATGTCCGGAGGTTATCGAATGTAAGCCTCAAGTCATCTATTAGGGTTTCGACGTGTCTAGTTTTTATGACCACGTCGTCCACACATGCTTCCACTATTTTGCCGATTTGTTTTTCCAGGCATGTTTGAATCATGCGTTGATAGGTTGCGCCGGCATTCTTGAGCCCAAAAGGCATAGTGTTGAAGCAAAAAGGGCCATATGGCGTTATAAAAGCTGTTACAGCTTGGTCAGACTCTGCCATCTTTATTTGATGGTATCCAGAGTATGCATCGAGAAAACACAGCGGGTCGTGTCCAGCTGTGGCATCGATGATTTGATCGATGCGAGGGAGGGGAAAGGGATCCTTGGGGCAAGCCTTGTTGAGGTCTTTGAAGTCGATGCATAGGTGCCAGGATTTGTCCTTCTTTGGTACCATTACCAAATTTGCTAGCCAATCCGGATGTTTAATATCTCTGATGAATCCGGCCTCAAGTAGCTTGGCTAACTCTTCCCCCATTGCTTGTCGTTTGGGCTCTGAGAATCGCCTTAGGGTCTGTTTGACAGGTTTGTATCCTTTTAGTATGTTAAGGCTATGCTCGGCCAATCCACGTGGGATGCCCGGCATGTCCGATGGGTGCTAGGCGAAAATGTCCCAATTCTCGCGTAAGAAATCTCGCAGTGTGGCGTCCATCGCGGGGCTCAACTATGTCCCGATGGAAGCTGTCTTCGTGGTGTCCGTTGGATGGACTTGGAATTTGACTATCTCGTCTGCAAGTTTAAATGAGGTGGACTTGGGTCGCTTGTCAAGTATCACGTCATCCCTGTCCATGGTGGTCCGCAGTGTTGTTAACTCTTCGGCTGCTAGAGCTTCAGATAATGCTTCCAGGGCTAGTGCTGCGGTTTTATTTTCGGTGCGAAGTGTGACGTCCGGATCACTGGCTAGAGTGATGATTCCATTGGGTCCGGGCATTTTAAGCTTCATGTAGCCGTAATGGGGTACAACTTGAAAGCTTGTAAATGCATCCCGCCCTAGTAGGGCGTGGTATCCGCTGCTAAAGGGAGCAACTTGGAATGTGATCTCTTCGGACCTATAATTCTCCCGGGTGCCGAATACCACATCGAGTGTGATTTTTCCCGCACACCGCGCTTCCCGAGTAGGGATAATTCCCCTGAAGGTTGTGCTGCTTTGTTCAATGCGGCTTTTATCAATTTCCATCTTGCTGAGTGTTTCTGCATAGACCAGATTTAATCCGCTTCCGCCGTCCATGAGTACTTTAGTGAGCCGAAAGCCATCTACGATCGGGCTAAGGACCAGAGCGGCTGGCGCCCGGACAGTCTGGAATTGAGGTTCATCACTGACATTAAAGGTTATAGAAGTGTCGTTCTAGGGGTTTATTTTTGCCACATGGCAAATTTTAGCGGAGCTTCGATGAGCTCGCTTGCGCCTATTGTTCGAGGCAAAAGTCTCGAAGACTGTTAGTACCGTATTGTGTTTGTTGGCAGGATGTTGTTCCACTTTATGGCTTACAAGAAGGTCCTCGCCACTTTTTGCCACCTGCCAGAATATCCAACATGCCCTAAGGCTATGAGTTGGTATTGTATCCGGAGTACTGTGGAGCTTACATGGCCCTTCAAGCCATTCTTTCAATACGGTTCCCCGCCCTGGGGTGGGCTTCGGTTTCTTGGGGATTAGATCAGTCGACTTATGAGAGTTCGCCCGTTTAGTTCGGACAAAGGTCATGGTGAGAGCAGTACTATCCCAAAATTCTGTTTGGGTTTTCCAGGCGCTTTCCATCGCACAGTACTCCCGTACTATGATTGCCAAGTCCGCGAAGTGTACTATGTCACGTCGGCTTATAGCATTGAGGAGTCCTTTGTCCGTGCAGTTTTTGCAGAAGAGTAAGACTACGTCCTCCTCGTTGCAGTCCTTGACCCTGTGTAACGCAAGGAGGAATCTGGCCCAGTAGTGATGTACAGTCTCCTGGGGCTCTTGCCTGATGCGGTAGAGACGGTTTAAGTCCTGGTGGGTGTTGTTAGCTGAATCCGGATTCTGATCCGATCTAACACCCAGGGGCGTGGGAGGTTCCGAGCCTGACAGCTCAGGATCCGGAGTGCCGCACAATTTCTTCGGCCCAATGCCCAGTTCTAAGTCCGGGACCTGGGTCATGTCCTCCTTTGAGCAGGTATTTGGCTCAAGGAGTTCGGTGATCCGGACATAATTCGTCCTCAAAGTCGAGGGGCGATCCGTGTGTGGTTCCTCCACTACCGCTATCTCATGGGTGACAGGCGGGGATCTGATATCCCTTTGGTCGGGTTTAAGCCCGATCTGGTCATAGTCTGTAGCGACTCCCAGAGCGGCGATGCGTTCCAAGAGCTCATTAATGGAGGAGAGCTCCATCAGATCTATCTATTTGGCGAGTTCTGAACTGGCGCGAAGGTTACGATTGATGACCCGAGAGGCCATCGTCGACGTTACCGCCGATGGGGCGGCCATGATAAAGACGCCAAGTCGGAGAGTTTGGCCTACAGCCAGAGTTCCCCTCGAGGTAATGCTGTCCTTGACGACAAGACGAGCCATCGAGCCTAGCAGCGACGACACAGAGGAACTCTCAATGAAAGCACCAATGTTGGTGTCAAAACCGGCGGATCTCGGGTAGGTGGTCCCGATCTGTGCTTCAAGGCTGATGGTAACAGGAAGCAAGGGACATAGATGTTTACCCAGATTCGGGCCCTCTCGATGGAGGTAAAACCCTACTTCCTGCTTGATTAATATTGAAGATATGGGTAGTACAAGAGTAGATCTACCACGAGATCGTAGAGGCTAAACCCTAAGAGCTAGCCTATGATGGTATGATTGTAATTGTGATCGGCCTTCTAAGGACCAACCTCTCCGGTTTATATAGACACCGGAGAGGGCCAGGGTTTACTTGGAGTCGGTTACAAGGAAGGAAACACAATATCCGGATCGCCAAGCTTTCCTTCCACACAAAGGACAGTCCCATCCATACACGGGCCGAAGTCTTGAGTCTTGTATCTTCACGCTTCAATAGTCCGGACGTTGCACACAGTCCGGCTGTCCGGATACCCCCTAATCCAGGACTCCCTCACCCCATCCGCCACCGAAGCTTGTGAGCTCGACTGCGACCAGCTCCGGCCACCTGTCGCCACGCCACGGGTACAAGCAGGTGTGCCGCGAGCCCCACTTCTAATCTATCCCTCTAGCCT
This sequence comes from Aegilops speltoides, assembly GCA_021437245.1. Classification (NCBI taxonomy): domain Eukaryota; kingdom Viridiplantae; phylum Streptophyta; class Magnoliopsida; order Poales; family Poaceae; genus Aegilops; species Aegilops speltoides. Next base: position 103,379,211 of record CM038146.1, read on the forward strand.
AGCCCCAAACCCCGTCGTCGCCGGCGTGAGCTCCGGCGAAGCGCCGCCCCTCCTCTGATATCGATCCCCCCCTCTCTCTCCTGACTGGTGGGGCCCAGTGTCAGCATCACCACTCGCGCCCAAGCGGTGCAGTGGGCGCCTCCACTTTACGCCTTGACGCCACCCCCCCAGGATTTTCTATTAATTCAAATTTATTCAGAAATTTGACCAAACTTTGACCAGCCATAACTTTTAAACCACAGGTCCAAATGAATTGATTCTTTTTGCATTGTCTTTGTTACAGAAAGATCTAGCACCACACCAAAAGGTGCGTTTTTCCTTGCTAGCTAGAATTTTTGGTAATTTTCTGAAGGTGTTTTGAATTTATTTTTGTGGTTTTAAAATATTTCAGAAGGAGGATCTTGCCTTGAAGCTAACTAGGAGGAGTGTGACCCTCCTCTGCACTAAGGCAAGCCACATCATCATTTGGATTGTGTTATTTCAATATCTATGATTTTCTACTTGAATATGAGTATTTATTTGCATTTAAAATTTGATAAATTAATATGGTTAATTGCTAGTTGTTTTATGATGCTTGATATGCTTGTTTTAGCTTCTGGTTGAGTTCATAGAATTGTTTGGCTGAGTAGAGTAAGACTTTGCACTAGATATTTTGTTATGGAAAGTCATGGTAGTTATTTTGCTAGTAATCATTTTTAACTAAATGATGAACTAATAAAAATGTTGTTGTAGATATAAAATGATTTATAACCAGAGAAGTTTCTGATCTTAGTAGTGCAACCCAGTTATGTTGCTTGGATCACATCCATGCTTAAGAGTTGCTTGCTCTATGTGACGAGTAGTTGCATGATTTCCGGTATGATGCCATGTTAGTAATAAAAAGTTTTTCTGAAAGTTAATACTTGATTAAGTTCAACTTGAATATGATCTTGATCACATCATGGTGCCACTGAATCGGGTTCTTAGTTCAGTGCGACCACATTTACCTAATGGAAAGGTCTTGATTCGGTCCTTTGTCGTGGCTCTCACCGGTGCCTCCCGCAAGGGAAGGTTATGGGCGTGCATACCCTGGCCCGGTAGGCCGACATAACCTTGTGTGCTTGTTTTGTTGTTATGGTACCTTGTCCCCGTTTGGGACCATTTTGCCACAATGGTGGCCGTTGGTGTCTTTGGTAGACACGGGGCCACCCAAGACCTAGCCCTGAGAGGGAGATGGTCGGAGTGGCTGGGGAGAGTGCATGGCAAAGGGAGGGTTTCATCGGAGTACTTTGGTCCACCCTAATGGGAGTACGAGGCCAAGTATTCTGTAGCGTGGGTAAAGTGCGCTACCTCTGCAGAGTGTATTTAATCTATCGATAGCTGCGCCCTCGGTTATGGGCAAGACTCGGGAGTAAGTCACACCATGGATCAACTTTTATAACTAATCTTGCAAACTAGTAATTGTTGTGATGCATTGTTTCGTGGTGAACCTTCAACACTCGAGGTGTTCATGAGTGATTGATTTCAGGTGTGACCCTGATGTAGTCACAGTTTGGTTACGAGGTAACCGTCTGGTAAGCGAGTCCATGTGACTCGGTGCACTGTTTGGCTGTTTTGCATAGCTTTGCATTTGTAGTAATTTCTTGCATTAATTTAACTTGATTAATTATCATGATATTGTCTGTCATCGTGCTTATGTTTGTTGTGAGCTTGCAAGTACATTCAATGTACTAACCTGGCGTGTCATGCCAGCTTTTAGGCAAGTTGATTCGCATCGGAGCGCATCCCGTGTCTAGGCCATGTCCACATCGGTGTCCCTGTGCCATGGAGTTCCGCTACGTCGTTCTTCCGATGCCGCGTTCGTGTGATCGAGGCCCCAGCCATGTACATTAAATAATGTACATACTGTCCAGCAGCATCGTGTGTGCCGCTTGGCCTCGAATCTTGATGTAATATCAGACCTTTGTACCATGCTAGTATCAATAAAGCGGTTATTTCTATACCACGTTGTTGTGTATTGCCAGAAGACTCGATCTCTGGGCTGGCAATGCAGGGTAAACCGGTTGCTCTGAGCTGGGGTGCCACACTCTGGTGCAGACCGTACTCTGGATGACCTATGAGGTTTGGTAGTAACTTGTTCTCAAGTTTAATTATCATCATCATTAGCTTCCTCACTAATTGGTGTAGGAATCACTCGAACTGATTTCTATGATGAACTACTTTCCAATTGCGGAGAAGGTACTATTACCTCATCAAGTTCTACTTTCCTCCCACACACTTCTTTCGAGAGAAACTCCTTCTCTAGAAAGGATCCATTCTTAGCAACGAATATCATGACTTCGGATTCGTGATAGAAGGTGTACCCAACAGTTTCCTTTGGGTATCCTATGAAGACACACTTCTCCGATTTGGGTTCGAGCTTATCAGGTTGAAGCTTTTTCACATAAGCATCACAGCCCCAAACTTTATGAAACGACAACTTTGGTTTCTTGCCAAACCACAGTTCATAAGGTGTCGTCTCAACGGATTTTGATGGTGTCCTATTTAATGTGAATGCAGCCGTCTCTAAAGCATAACCCCAAAACGATAGCGGTAAATTATAGATCGCACCATATCCAATAAAGTATGGTTACGATGTTTGGACACACCATTTCGCTATGGTGTTCCAGGTGGCGTGAGTTGCGAAACTATTCCACATTGTTTCAAATGAAGACCAAACTCGTAACTCAAATATTCACCTCCACGATTAGATCATAGAAACTTTATTTTCTTGTTACAATGATTTTCCACTTCACTCTGAAATTCTTTGAAAGTTTCAAACGTTTCAGACTTATGCTTCATTAAGTAGATATACCCATATCAGCTTAAATCATCTGTGAAGGTCAGACAATAACGATACCTGCCACAAGCCTCAACACTCATTGGACCACATACACCAGTATGTATTATTTCCAATAAGTCAGTAGCTCGTTCCATTGTTCCAGAGAATGAAGTTTTAGTCATCTTGCCCATGAGGCATGGTTCGAAAGCACCAAGTGATTCCAAAAGCCCATCAGCATGGAGTTTCTTCATGTGCTTTACACCAATATGACTAAACGGCAGTGCCACAAATAAGTTGCACTATCATTATCAACTTTGCATCTTTTGGCTTCAATATTATGAACATGTGTATCACCACGATCGAGACTCAACAAAAATAGACCACTCAACAAGGGTGCATGACCATAAAAGATATTACTCATATAAATAGAACAACCATTATTCTCTAATTTAAATGAATAACTGCCTCACATCAAACAAGATCCAGATATAATGTTCATGCTCAACGCTGGCACCAAATAACAATTATTCAGGTCTAAAACTAACCCCGAAGGTAGATGTAGAGGTAGTGTGCCGACGACGATCACATGGACCTTGGAACCATTTCTGACGCGCATCGTCATCTCGTCCTTAGCCAATCTTCATTCAATCCGTAGCCCCTGTTTTGAGTTGCAAATATGAGCAATAGAACCAGTATCAAATACCCAAGCGCTACTACGAGCATTAGTAAGGTACACATCAATAACATGTATATCAAATATACCTTTCACTTTGACATCCTTCTTATCTGCCAAATACTTGGGGCAGTTCCGCTTCCAGTGACCAATCCCTTTGCAGTAGAAGCACTCAATTTCAGGCTTAGGTCCAGACTTGGGCTTCTCCCTTGAGCAACAACTTTCTTGTCGTTCTTCTTGAAGTTCCCCTTCTTCCCTTTGCCCTTTTTCTTGAAACTAGTGGTCTTGTTAACCATCAACACTTGATGCTCCCTCTTGATTTCTACCTCCGTAGCCTTTAGCATTGCGAAGAGCTCGGGAATCGTTTTCGTCATACCTGGCATTCATAGTTCATGACGAAGCCTTTATAGCTTGGTGGAAGTGATTGAAGAACTCTGTCAATGACACTATCACCAGGAAGATTAACTCCCAGATGAGTCAAGTGGTTATGGTACCCAGACATTCTGAGTATGTGTTCACTGACAGAACTATTCTCCTCCATTTTGCAGCTATAGAACTTGTTGGAGACTTCATATCTCTCAACCCAGGCATTTGCTTGAAATATTAACTTCAACTCTTGGAACATCTCATATGCTCCATGACGTTCAAAATGCCTTTGAAGTCCAGATTATAAGTCGTAAAGCATGGCACACTGAACTATCGAGTAGTCATCAACACGCGTTTGCCAGGCATTCACAATGTCTGCAGTTGCTGGCGCAGGTGGTACACCTAGCGGTGCTTCTAGGACATAATTCTTCTGTGCAGCAATGAGGATAATCCTCAAGTTACGGACCCAGTCCGTGTAATTGCTACCATCTTCTTTCAACTTAGCTTTCTCTAGGAACACATTAAAATTCAAGGGAATGGTAGCATGGGCCATTGATCTACAACAACATAGACATGCAAAAACTATCAGGGCTATGTTCATGATAAATTAAAGTTTAGTTAATCATATTACTTAAGAACTCCCACTTAGGTAGACATCCCTCTAGTCATGTAAATGATCACGTGATCGAAATCAACTAAACCATGTCCGATCATCACGTGAGACGGAGTAGTTTTCAATGGTGAACATCACTATGTTGATCATATCTACTATATGATTCACGTTCGACCTTTCGGTCTCAGTGTTCCGAGGCCATATCTGCATATGCTAGGCTCGTCAAGTTTAACCCGAGTATTCTGCACGTGCAAAACTAGCTTACACCCGTGGTATGTGAACGTAGAGCTTATCACACTCGATCATCACGTGGTGTCTCGGCACGACGAACTGTAGCAACAGTGCATACCCAGGGAGAACACTTATACCTTGAAATTTTAGTAAGGAATCATCTTATAAGGCTACCGCCATACTAAGCAAAATAAGATGCATAAAAGATAAACATCACATGCAATCAAAATATGTGACATGATATGGCCATCATCATCTTGTGCTCATGATCTCCATCACTAAAGCATCATCATGATCTCCATCGTTACTGGCTTGACACCTTGATCTCCATTGTAGCATCGTTGTCGTCTCGCCAACTATTGCTACTACGACTATCGCTACCGCTTAGTGATAAAGTAAAGCAATTACATGGCGATTGCATTTCATACAATAAAGCGACAACCATATGGCTCCTTCTAGTTGCCGATAACTTTGTTACAAAACATGATCATCTCATAGAACAATTTATACGACATCATCTCTTGACCATATCACATCACAACAAGCCCTACAAAAACAAGTTAGACGTCCTCTACTTTGTTGTTGCAAGTTTTACGTGGCTGCTACGGGCTTCTAGCAAGAACCGTTCTTACCTACGCATCAAAAACCACAACAATTTTTCGTCAAGTTGTTGTTTTAACCTTCAACAAGGACCGGCCGTAGTCCAACATGATTCAACCAAAGTTGGAGAAACAGACACCTGCCAGCCACCTATGTGCAAAAGCACGTCGGTAGAACCAGTCTCATGAACGCGGTCATGTAATGTCGGTCCGGGTCGCTTCATCCAACAATACCATTGAATCAAAGTAAGACGTTGGTGGTAAGCACTATGACTATTATCACCCACAACTCTTTGTGTTCTACTCGTGCATAAAACATCTACACATAGACCTGGCTCGGATGCCACTATTAGGGAACGCAGTAATTCAAAAAAAATCCTACGACCATGCAAGATCTATCTAGGAGATGCATAGCAACGAGATGGGAGAGTGTGTCCACGTACCCTTGTAGACCGAAAGCGGAAGTGTTTAGTAACGCGGTTGATGTAGTCGAACGTCTTCATGATCCAACCAATCCAAGTACCGAACGTACGACACCTCCGTGTTCAGCACACGTTCAGCACGATGACGTCCCTCGAGCTCTTGATCCAGTAGACGATCAAGGGAGAGTTCCGTCAGCACGACGGCGTGGTGACGGTGTTGATGATGTTACCGAGCAGGGATTCGCCGAAGCACTACAACGATATGACTGAGGTGTTAAACTATGCAGGGGGGCACCCCACACGGCTAAGAGATTGTCTGTTCTGCTTTCGGGTGCCCCGTGCCCCCATATATAAAGGAGGGAGGCCGACGGCCAGGAGGTGCGTGTGCCACAGGGGAGTCCAACTAGGATTCCCAATCCTAGTTGGAGTCCCCTTCCTTTCCTAGAAGGGGAGAGAGGGAAGGAGTAGGAGAGGGAGAAGGAAAGAGGGGGGCTGATACGTCTCCAATGTATCTACTTTTCCTAACGCTTTTCCTCTTGTTTTGGACTATAATTTGCATGATTTGAATGAAACTAACCCCGGACTGACGCCGTTTTCAGCAGAACTGCCATGGTGTTATTTTTGTGCAGAAATAAAAGTTCGCGGAACGGAACAAAACTTTGCGAGGATTTTTTATATCAAATAAAAGAATTTCTTGAGCCAGGATGGACCTGAGGGGGGCACCTGGGTGGGCACAACCCACCAGGGCGTGCCAGCCCCCCCAGGCACACCACAGTGGTCTTGCCCACTGGTGGCCCGGACGACCTCAAGCCGCGCTTTAAAATTCCATATTTCCAGAAAAAAATCAGGGAGAAAGAATTATCGTATTTCATGAGACGGAGCCACCGCCAAGCCCTGTTCTTCCTCAGGAGGGCAGATCTGGAGCCCGTTTGGGGCTCCGGAGAGGGGGATCTTCGATCTTCGTCATCACCAACACATCTCCATCGCCAGTTCCATGATGCTCCCCACCGGGAGTGACTAATTCCATCATAGGCTCGCTGGTCGGTGAGGAGTTGTATGAGATTCATCATGTAATCGAGTTAGTTTTGTTAGGGCTTGATCCCTAGTATCCATTATGTTCTGAGATTGATATTGCTATGACTTTGCCATGCTTAATGCTTGTCACTTTAGGCCCGGGTGACATGATTTTAGATCTGAACCCTTAATGTTATCACCATTATATCCATGTTCTAGATCCTATCTTGCAAGTTATAGTCACCTACTACGTGTTATGATCCGGCAACCCCGTAGTGACAATAGTCGGGACCACTCCCGGTGATGGCCGTAGTTTGAGGAGTTCATGTATTCACCGTGTGTTAATGCTTTGTTCTGGTTCTCTATTAAAAGGAGGCCTTAATATCCCTTAGTTTCCAATAGGATCCCACTGCCACGGGAGGGTAGGACAAAAGATGTCATGTAAGTTCTTTCCGTAAGCACGTATGACTATTTACGTAATACATACCTACATTATATTTATGAACTGGAGCTAGTGCCGTATCGCCCTAGTTTATAACTGTCTCGTGATGAATATCATCCAACGAGTCCCTGGTCCAATGCCTACGAATTTATCTTATATTGTTCTTGCTAAGTTACTACTATTGCTACTGCTATCATTACTGCTACACTATCACTGCTATCATTGTTAATGTTACCTTTACTACTATTGCCATCATCAAAACTATCATACTACTGTGCTACTAATCACTTTGCTGCAGATAATTAATCTCCAGGTGTGGTTGAATTGACAACTCAGCTGTTAATACTTTAAAATATTCTTTGGCTCCCCTTTTGTCGAATCTATAAATTTGGGTTGAATACTCTACCCTCGAAAACTGTTGCGATCCCCTATACTTGTGGGTTATTGATGTCTACTACACAACCTTCTTCTTGTAGACGTGTTGGGCCTGCAAGTGCACACATTTGTAGGACAGTAGCAAATTTCCCTCAAGTGGATGACCTAAGGTTTATCAATCCGTGGGAGGCGTAGGATGAAGATGGTCTCTCTCAAACAACCCTGCAACCAAATAATAAAGAGTCTCTTGTGTCCCCAACACACCCAATACAATGGTAAATTGTATAGGTGCACTAGTTTGGCGAAGAGATGGTGATACAAGTGCAATATGGATGGTAGATAAAGGTATTTGTAATCTGAAATTATAAAAACAGCAAGGTAACTAATGATAAAAGTGAGCGTAAACGGTATTGCAATGGTAGGAAACAAGGCCTAGGGTTCATACTTTCACTAGTGCAAGTTCTCTCAACAATTATAACATAGATAGATCATATAAGAATACCTCAACATGCAACAAAGAGTCATCCAAAGCCACTAATAGTGGAGAACAAACGTAGAATATGGTAGGGTACAAAACCACCTCAAAGTTATTCTTTCGGATCAATCTATTCAAGAGTTCATACTAGAATAACACCTTAAGACACAAATCAACCAAAACCCTAATGTCACCTAGATACTCCATTGTCACCTCAAGTATCCGTGGGCATGATTATATGATATGCATCACACAATCTCAGATTCATCTATTCAACCAACACAAAGTACTTCAAAGAGTACCCCAAAGTCTCTATCGGAAAGTCAAGACAAAAACGTGTGCCAACCCCTGTGTATAGGTTCATGGGAGGAACCCACAAGTTGGTCACCAAGACATACATCAAGTGGCTCGTGATATCCCATTGTCACCACAGATACGCATGTCAAGACATTCATCAAGTGTTCTCAAATCCTTAAAGACTCAATCCGATAAGATAACTTCAAGAGGGAAACTCAATTCATCACAAGATAGTAGAGGGGGAGAAACATCATAAGATCCAACTATAATAGCAAAGCCCGCGATACATCAAGATCGTGCCATAGAGAGAACACGAGAGACAGAGATCAAACACATAGCTACTGGTACATACCCTCAGCCCCGAGGGTGAACTACTCCCTCCTCGTCATGGAGAGCGCCGAGATGATGAAGATGGCCACTGGTGATGGGTTCCCCCTCCGATAGGGTGCCGGAACGGGCTCCCAAGAGGTTTTTGGTGGCTACAGAGGCTTGCGGCGGCGGAACTCCCGATCTATCTTCTCCGTGGATGTTTTTAGGGTACGTGAGACTATATAGGCGAAAGAAGTCAGTCGGGAGGTGCCCGAGGGGCCCACGAGACAGGGGGCACGCCCAGTAGGGGGGATGGGCCCTATCTCCTGGCCTCCTCGAGGATCTTCTGACATGAACTCCAAGTCTCCAGGATCATATTCTTCCCCAAAATCACACTGTCGAAGGTTTCATTCTGTTTGGACTCTGTTTGATATTCTTTTTCTTCCAAATACTAAAACATGCAATAAAACAGCAATATGGGTTGGGCCTCCGATTAAAGGGTTAGTTCCAAAAGTAATATAAAAGTGTATAATAAAGCCCGCAATCGTTCAAAATAGATAATAAAATAGCATGAATGCTTCATAAATTATAGATACGTTGGAGACGTATCAGCATCCCCAAGCTTAATTCCTACCCGTCCTCGAGTAGGTAAATGATAAAAGAAAGAATTTATGAAGTGTGAATGCTAGAAGGTGCACAAGTTTGATCAATGATAATTTCAATAACCTTTTCTAGCATGATAATATGTCATAACAGTAGTTCATCTCATAAAACTTCTCATGATAAAGTAACAAGCAATTCACATGTCAAAGCATAGACCATAAACTTTCTTCAAAACTAGCAAACTTAATTCTCAGTCATCAAACAATTGCAATTCATCTTATTTTCAGGAATAGCAAACTCCACATACTCAACTATCATATAGTCTTCTACAATTGCTAACACTCACGCAATACTAATGGTTATGGAGTTTCAATCGGACACTGAGAAAGATAGGGGCTTATAGTGTTGCCTCCCAACGTATTCACCTTCGGGTGATGTCAACAATAATAGTTCATGCTAACTTACATCCAATTGGATATATATATCAGGATCTTCCCAACACGAGGTGCTTGCCAAAGGATAACATGAAAAAGGGAAAGGTGAAGATCACCTTGACTCTTGCATAAAGTAAAAGACATAAAGTAAAAGATAGGCCCTTTGGAGAGGGAAGCAGAGGTTGTCATGCGCTTTTAGGGTTGGATGCACAAAATCTTAATGCGAATGAACATCACTTTATATTGCCACTTGTATATGGACCTTTATTATGCAGTCCGTCGCTTTTATTGCTTCCATAACAAGATCGTATAAAGCTATTTTCTTCACACCAAAAGATCGTACATATTTAGAGAGAAATTTTTATTGCTTGCACCGATGAAAACTTACTTGAAGGATCTTACTCAATCCATAGGTAGGTATGGTGGACTCTCATGGCAAAACTGGGTTTAAGGATATTTGGAAGCACAAGTAGTATCTCTACTTGGTGCAAGGAATTTGGCTAGCATGAGGGGGAAAGGCAAGCTCAACATGTTTGAATGATCCATGACAATATACTTTAACTGAGATATTGGAAAACATAACCCATTACGTTGTCTTCCTTGTCCAACATCAACTCTTTAGCATGTCATACTTAATGAGTGCTCCCAATTATAAAAGATGTCTAGGATAGTATATTTATATGTGGAATCTCTCTTCCTTCAATATTCTTTCATGAATTATTCAAATGACCAATACAATGCTTGCTAACCTTCAATAAATTTACAACCTCTACTTCTTAGATGTGAAGTCATTACTCCCCATGGGATAATCAAATGAGAAATATATAATTTCAGATTTATGACAATCAACTCATTTGAAAATTTACTCATAGGATATAAGTGAAGCACACAAGTAAATGATAAACTACTCCAAAAAGATATAAGTGAAGATCAATGAGTAGCTAAATAATTATGCAACTATGCGAAGACTCTATCTCATTAAAGAATTTCAGATCTTGGTATTGTATTCAAACAGCAAGCAAAACAAAATAAAATGACATTGCAAGGATAACACAACTCATGTGAAGAAGCAAAAACTTATGTTCAACCGATACTAACCAATAGTGATTGAAGAAGAAAGGTGGGATGCCTACCGGGGCATCCCCAAGCTTAGATGCTTGAGACTTCTTGAAATATTATCTTGGGGTGCCTTGGGCATCCCCAAGCTTGCACTTTTGTGTCTCCTTAATTCCTCTCATATCATGGTTTCTCTTTTTATCAAAAGCTTCATCCACACCAAACTCAACAAGAACTCGTGAGATAGGTTAGTATAAACCAATGCAAAACCTTATCATTTTCTACTGTAGAAAATCACTAAAATTATTATTTAACATTTCATAATAAATGTCTCTGCACATTTAATACTCCTATCCTCAAATAGAAACATTAAACAAGCAAACATATGCAAACAACGCAAACATAACAGCAATCTGCCAAAACAGTATAGTCTGTAAAGAATGCAAGATTCATCATACTTCCCTAACTCCAAAAATTATGAGAAAAATACTTCACTGTAGAAGATTTATCAGAGCTCAATATTCAAAAAGTTTCAACATTATACCATTCTCTGACTTTTCTAGGGAATTTTTGCAACAGCGGTAAACTTTCTGTTTTCAAACAGCAACATGTATACTAGCAAAATAAGCATGGTAGAGGCTATCCTTGACATTTTTATTGAAAATAAAGATGCAAAACATTAATATAAATAACAGCAAGCAAATACTAACAAAATAAAATGACAATCCAAGCTAACACATATCATGTGGTGAATAAAAATATAGCTCCAAGGAAAGTTTACCAATGAACGAAGACGAAAGAGGGGATGCCATCCGGGGCATCCCCAAGCTTAGGCTCTTGGTTGTCCTTGAATATTTCCCTGGGGTTCCTTGGGCATCCCCAAGCTTAGGATCTTGCCACTCCTTATTCCATAGTCCATCAAATCCTTACCCAAAACTTGAAAACTTCGCAACACAAAACTCAACAGAAAACTTGTAAGTGCCATTAGTATAAGAAAATAAAACCACCACTTAGGTACTGCAATGAACTCATTCTAAATTCATAATGGTGTAATATCTACTGTACTCCAACTTATCTATGGTTCATACCCTCCGATACTACTCATAGATTCATCAAAATAAGCAAACAACACATAGAAAACAGAATCTGTCAAAAATAGAACAGTCTGTAGTAATCTGTATCAAACGGATACTTCTGGAACTCCAAAAATCCTACCAAATTAGGAAGTCCTAAAAAATTTGCGTACCAATCCAGATCAAAAATAATCATATCATAAGAACGTCTCTGTGAATTAAAAAAACTAATTCACTGGGTGCAAAAGTTTCTGATTTTCAGCAGGATTAACACAACTATCACCGTAAGCTATCCTAAAGGTCTTACTTGGCACTTTATTGAAAGAAAAGCTATAAAACATGATTACTACAGTAGCATAATCATGTGGACACACAAAAACAGTAAGGATAGATATTGGGTTGTCTCCCAACAAGCACTTTTCTTTAATGCCTTTCTAGCTAGGCATGACGATGACAATGATGCTCACATAAAAGATAAGAATTGAAACATAACGGGAGCATCATGAAGCATATGACTAGCACATTTAAGTCTAACCCACTTCCTATGCATAGGGATTTTGTGGAGCAAACAACTTATGGGAACAATAATCAACTAGCATAGGAGGGTAAAACAAACATAGCTTCAAAATTTTCAACACATAGAGAGGAAACTTGATATTATTGCAATTCCTACAAGCATATGTTCCTCCGTCATAATAATTTTCAGTAGCATCATGAATAAATTCAACAATATAACCAGCACCTAAAGCATTCTTTTCATGATCTACAAGCATATAAAATTTACTACTCTCCACATAAGCAAAATTCTTCTCATTCGGAATAGTGGGAGTATCATAAGAGACTTGAACACTAAAAATTGTTTCCACATTAAAAGAGTAATGTTCAGAAAAAGGGTAATCATAATCATGACAAGATTTTTAAATATAATCATCACTACTTTTTATAGCATAAGTTTCATCACAATAATCATCATAAGTAGCAACTTCGTTCTCATCATAATCGATTGAAACCTCTCCCAAGATAGTGGAATCATCACTAAATAAAGTTGACACTCTTCCAAATCCACTTTCATATTCATCACAATAAGATTCAACATCCTCCAAAATAGTGGGATAACTACTTCCTAAAGTTGACACTCTTCCAAACCCACTTTCATCAATATAATCATCACAAGTAGGAGGCATGCTATCATCATAACAACTTTGCATATCAAAACTTGGGATGCTAAAAATATCATCTTCATTAAACATAGCATCCCCAAGCTTGGGACAAACATTAATTTCAGCAAATATATTCTCAAATATTTCATCCTTATCAAACATAGCTTCCCCAAGCTTGGGCCCTTTCATATCATAAGCATAATCACTCTCATCATTAAAATATATGGATAGCACCAATAGTATAGCAATTATCATCATCACAATGAGTAGTAGGAGCAACATCATTTGGGAGGGATACCTTTCTACCTTTGTTGCTCCTTCTTTTCTTTTTCTTCTTCATATTATGTGTGGGTTCAACCTTCCTCTTTGAGCTCCTTATTGACGAGATTGGTTGAATAGAAAGCTCCTCCTCGTTACCTGATTCATCATAAGAAATAATAGGAGGAGATTGGTAAGTCTCTTCCCTTTCATTAGTATTCTCTTCATCTTCTGTTTGCTTTCTTTTCTTTATGTACTTGGCAATATAAGGATTTTCAATGCAACTCACCGCACAAAACATATGAATATCCTCTAGATCAAAATCAAGAAATCTATCAAGATTAAATTTTGGAATACCTTCAGTAATACGTTTCATTTCTTCATACCCCAAAAGAAGACTAAGCTCTTTATGATGCCCAAGGGAAATCAAGCTATCACAATTTTTGGACACAATTTGGTCATGAAACAATTTGCATTGGAGATTTAAATGACCACGTTCATTGCAAAGTTCACAAGGAGCACAAAAAATATTGAATCTTTCAGCACAATCATCAAGCCTTTCTTGTAAACCTTTAGTTTTAAAATACTTATGCCTCTTGCAATATCTATTTTCTCTATTTGGTCTGTCCATGCAAACCCATTCTACTCCACAAAAATCAACATGCTTATAAGAGACATTTTCATCATAACTAGTGCAATCATCATTAGTACTATGGATATTCGAAGAGTTCATACTAACAACATTGCAATCATGCTCATCATTGAAAGATTTAGTACCAAGCATTTTAATGCATTCTTCTTCTAGCACTTGAGCATAATTTTCCTTATCATCATACTCACGGAAGATATTAAAATGATGAAGCGTATGAGACAAACTCAATTCCATTTTTTTGTAGTTTTCTTTTATAAACTAAACTAGTGATAAAACAAGAAACAAAAAGATTCGATTGCAAGATCTAAAGATATACCTTCAAGCACTCACCTCCCCTACAACGGCACCAGAAAAGAGCTTGATGTCTACTACACAACCTTCTTCTTGTAGACGTTGTTGGGCCTGCAAGTGCACAGGTTTGTAGGACAGTAGCAAATTTCCCTCAAGTGGATGACCTAAGGTTTATCAATCCGTGGGAGGCGTAGGATGAAGGTGGTCTCTCTTAAACAATCCTGCAACCAAATAACAAAGAGTCTCTTGTGTCCCCAACACACCCAATACAATGGTAAATTGTATAGGTGCACTAGTTCGGCGAAGAGATGGTGATACAAGTGCAATATGGATGGTAGATAAAGGTATTTGTAATCTGAAATTATAAAAACAGCAAGGTAACTAATGATAAAAGTGAGCGTAAACGGTATTGCAATGGTAGGAAACAAGGCCTAGGGTTCATACTTTTACTAGTGCAAGTTCTCTCAACAATAATAACATAGATAGATCATATAACAATCTCTCAACATGCAACAAAGAGTCACTCCAAAGCCACTAATAGTGGAGAACAAACGTAGAGATTATGGTAGGGTACAAAACCACCTCAAAGTTATTCTTTCGGATCAATCTATTCAAGAGTTCATACTAGAATAACACCTTAAGACACAAATCAACCAAAACCCTAATGTCACCTAGATACTCCATTGTCACCTCAAGTATCCATGGGCATGATTATATGATATGCATCACACAATCTCAGATTCATCTATTCAACCAACACAAAGTACTTCAAAGAGTGCCCCAAAGACTCTATCGGAAAGTCAAGACGAAAACGTGTGCCAACCCCTATGCATAGGTTCATGGGAGGAACCCACAAGTTGGTCACCAAAACATACATCAAGTGGCACGTGATATCCCATTGTCACCACAGATACGCACGGCAAGACATACATCAAGTGTTCTCAAATCCTTAAAGACTCAATCCGATAAGATAACTTCAAGAGGGAAACTCAATTCATCACAAGATAGTAGAGGGGGAGAAACATCATAAGATCCAACTATAATAGCAAAGCTCGCTATACATCAAGATCATGCCATAGAGAGAACACGAGAGAGAGAGAGAGAGAGAGAGAGAGAGAGAGATCAAACACATAGCTACTGGTACATACCCTCAACCCCGAGGGTGAACTACTCCCTCCTCATCATGGAGAGCGCTGGGATGATGAAGATGGCCACCGGTGATGGGTTCCCCCTTCGGCAGGGTGACGGAACGGGCTCCCGAGAGGTTTTTGGTGGCTACAGAGGCTTGCGACGGCGGAACTCCTGATCTATCTTCTCCATGGATGTTTTTAGGGTATGTGGGACTATATAGGCGAAAGAAGTCGGTCGGGAGGTGCTCGAGGGGCCCAAGAGACAGGGGGCACGCCCAGTAGGGGGGGGCCCCTATCTCCTAGCCTCCTCGAGGATCTTCTGACGTGAACTCCAAGTCTCCAGGATCATATTCTTCCCAAAAATCACGCTGCCGAAGGTTTCATTCCGTTTGGACTCCGTTTGATATTCCTTTTCTTCGAAATACTAAAACAGGCAATAAAACAGCAATATGGGCTGGGCCTCTGGTTGATAGGTTAGTCCCAAAAGTAATATAAAAGTGTATAATAAATCCCGTAATCGTTCAAAACAGATAATAAAATAGCATGAATGCTTCATAAATTATAGATACGTTGGAGACGTATCAGTTATCAAGACCTTTTTCTGCGCCGTTGCCGGGGAGCATAGCTATATTTGTTGAGTCACTTGGAATTATTATCGTACTATCACTAGAAAGAATCTGAAGGATGCTAAGACTATGATTTTTCCCTCAAAGACGTGGGGAGGTAATGAACTGCCATCCAGTTCTACTTTAGATTCACCTTCTGTTATAAGTAAACTTGCAACACCGCAACATGCTATTAATTCTTATATGTCGCAAGTTATTGATGATGCTACTTCTGCTATGAATGTTACTCATGATGATGCTAGTACGTTGCTTGATGATGATGTGCCACTAGGTGAATTTCTTGATGAACAGATTGCTAGAGTAAGACAACATGATATTGTTGAATCTGATGATGAACTTGAAACTGAAAATACTGAAACACCTACTAGAACTAGATATGAATTACCAAAGGTACCGGAAGGTTATACTATGAGTGAGGAGGCGACTATAGATATTCTTGCTTGTAAGGATAGAGATGATCTAGAGAAATTACTATGCAAGTATACAGAAAGATCTCTGAATGCTAAAATGAAATGTGATCCTGAGTTTGCTACTTCACCTATTATTATTGCTGATGAGGATTATGAATTCTCTGTCGACCCAGAGTTAATCACTTTGGTATCCTTTCCATGATTATGAAACTAAAACTGTTGTGGCACATCTTACTAAGTTGAATGATATAGCTACCCTTTTTGCTCATGATGAGAAGATTCGCTATTACTATATTCTCAAGTTATTTTTGTTCTCATTAAACAGTGATGCTAAAGCTTGGTACAATACCCTTGCTCCTCGTTGTGTGTGTAGTCCCCAGGATATGATCTATGACTTCTCTGAAAAATATTTCCTTGCTCATAAGAAACAAGCTGCCTTGCAGGAAATATTTAACTTTGTGCAAATTGAAGAAGAGAGTCTCCCACAAGCTTGGGGAGGCTACTCCAATTGCTTAATGCTTTGCTTGATCATCCTCTTAAGAAAAATGAAATACTTGATATCTTCTATATGGACTAACCGACGCTTCTAGGGACTTCCCAGATAGTTATGCTGGTTGTGTTTTCAGGGAACGAACTATTGGGTAAGCTGAGGAATTATCGAATAACATATTGAAAAATTATTATGATTGGACTCCTCCTAAAACACCTATTAAACCCACTCCGAAGAAGAGGGGTATCTTATATCTCAGTCCTGAAGATATGCAAGAGGCAAAGAAATCTATGAAGGAAAAAGGTATTAAGGCAGATGATGTTAAAAATACACCACCTATCAAAGAAATACATGGGCTTGAAGCACCATTACCACCCAAGGTGGTAGAGGTAAAATCTTTAATGAAATTCAATGATAGTGATGATCCTCATAATAAACATCCTAGTCAATGCCTTTATGAGTTTGATAATTACATTAGAAAGCAAGATCACTTCAATGCAAATGTTATGAAACAACTGAAATACAACTCTGATATGATTGCTCGCTTAAGTGACTTGTTATTTATAACCTCAAATGATGTTAGAGGTGTAGGAAAACATGCCTCTATGGTTCAAACTCAATTAGAACAAGTTGCTAAATCTCAAAGATAATTACTTGATGAAATGAACAATAATATAAGTGACTTTGCTGTTAGAGTAGCAACTAGAGGAGGTAAAATGACTCAGGAACCACTTTATCCTGAGGGACACCCAAAGAGAATTGAACAAGATTCTCAAAGGAACAACACCACTGCACCTAGTTCTTCTAAAAGAAAAAGAAGAAGAAAAATGATAAGACTTTGCATGCCGCTAGTGAACCTGAAGTAGAGAAACCTCCTGATAATGATAATGAAGTTTCTATCTCTGATGCTGAAACTCAATATGGTAATGAACACTCACCTTCTGATAATCAAAAAGATAATGATGAGGTTCATAGAAACACTCAACCTAATGATAAAGAACCAGATAATGATGTTGAGATAGAACCAGTTGTTGATCTTGATAACCCACAACCTAATAATAGATGATATGATAAAAGAGACTTTGTTGCTAGAAAACATGGAAAGGAAAGAGAACCATGGGTTCAAAAGCCTATGCCCTTTCCACCTAAGTCAACTAAAAAGAAAGATAATGAAGAATTTGAATGCTTTGCTGAAATGATTAGGCCAGTCTTTTTGCGCACTCGCTTGACTGATATCTTGAAAATGCCTCCTTATGCAAAGTATATGAAAGACATCATCACCAATAAGAGAAAAATACCGGAAGATGAAATCTCCACTATGCTTGCTAATTATACTTTCAAAGATGGAGTACCTAAAAAACTTGGAGATCCGGGAATACCAACTATACCTTGCTCCATTAAAAGAAATTATGTTAAAACTACTTTATGTGATTTGGGAGCCGTGTTAGTGTTATGCCTTTCTCTTTATATAAAAGACTTGATTTGAATAAACTCACACCAACTAAAATATCTTTGCAAATGGCTGATAAATCAACTACCATACCTATCAGTATTTGTGAGGATGTGCCCGTTGTTGTTGCTAATGTTACTATTTTGACTGACTTTGTTATACTTGAGATGCCCGAGGATGAAAATATGTCGATTATCCTTGGTAGACCCTTCTTGAATATTGCAGGGGTTGTTATTGATTGCAATAAAAGCAAGGTCACTTTTCATATCAATGGTAATGAGCATACGGTGCACTTTCTGAAGAAACAATTCCAAGTGAATGGTATTAACGTTATTGAAATGTCTCCGACAATCACTATTGGAAGTTTTCAACTACCTATACCTACTGTCAAAAAGAAATATGAAATGCTTATTGTCGGGGACATTCATATCCCCATTGAGGTGACTTAGTGATTTACGAAAGTTCTTTGGTTTCATGCTAATTGAAAGTGGTTGTTAATAAGACTTGATCAACCTTATTAACGGATCATTTTTTAGAGGTATGAAGTTGATGAAATTAGTAAGCACTACCTTCTGTCCCTACCTTTTGTTTTCTGTTTTTATTAGTTAAATAAAATAAAATGCCATGCTTTGTCTGTTTTATGCTTTTCTGTGCAATAAAAAATGACCCAAAAATAAAAGTTCTTAGAATGCTCTGAAAATCTGACACGATTTCTTTCTGAATATTTATGAGTTTCTGGTGCAAATAATACACGAGGGAGGCGTACCAGGTGGGCACAACCCACCTCGGCGTGCCAGCACCCCCAGGCGCACCCTGGTGGGTGCTGCCCACCTGGTGGGCCCCCTCACTTACTTCTTCCTCCCACACCACTCCATTCACCCAGAAAAATAACCAACACACTCTCTCGTGTTCTTGCCTCCGAAACCGCGGATTTCGATCTCTTTGCTCTAAGCTCCATTTCCGAGACTGTTTCGGAGATTTGTTTCTTGATGCGACTCCTCCATGTGTCCAATTAGTTTTTGTTTTAGTGGTTTATATTTAGAATAATTAGCTACTCTTGATGCTGCTGTAGATGAGCTTGCATGTTGAATTCTTAGAGTTCTAAGTAGTTTGAATGCTTGCTATGGCCACTATATATCCCTGTGAGTAGTTGCTATCAATTTTATGAAGTTTTGTTGAGAAAAATTTTGTGGACTAAAAATTTCAGAATTTTGTTCATAGGAAAAAGATGAATATCTTCAGGAAGTTTGCTTCCAAGAAGAACTCCAAGGGGGTTATTGGGTAGTCCTATGACAATGATCTTCATACCCCGAGGTTGGCGGAACTATGGTCGTTTGAGTGGCCGGCCGATGATTTCATGGAAGAGGCTGGAATCCTCCAAGAGTTCAACCAATATGCTGCTAATGCCGGCCTCACCGACTTCATTGCAGCTGAATGCGAACGGTATCATCTCCTCACAAATTCCTTTGTGCAAAACTTTCATTTTCATTCTAGGAATAATCCCACTGAGGTGTCTAGGGATGGAATTCGAGGCGAGTCGAGCCAGCTCGGCTCGACTCGCTAGAGCTTGTTTTGTTAACGAGCTAGCTCGACTCGACTTGTTATTATAACGAGCTCAAATCCAAGATTGGCTTGACTCGTATAACTCGCGAGCTGGCTCATTTAGCTTGTTAAGCTCATTAAAGATGTGAACATAAAACCCACAAATATTATAAAATGATTATGTATATATAAACATATATATCACTAAAGAATAGTAATTTCCTTGTAATGCATGAGTCCCCTAGGCGGCTGGGCCTTCAACGGTTAGGCCTTATGTTGTGTGCCTAGGACATAGGGTGCTGAGTGGTTTATCTTTTTTTGTATTGGGAGTGGATGATCTTTGGTACCGAGCCTAACGAGTTATACGAGTGCTCGTGAGATTGGCTCGTTTAACTTGGTCTATAAACGATCTTAAACTAAAGCTCGACTCGACTCGTTATTCTTCGAGTTCGAGTCGATTCGAGCCGAGTCACGGGCTACTCATTTAGCTCGCGAGCTTCGAGCTTTTTTTTCCAGCCCTAGAGGTGTCATTTAATTTATATGCTGAAAACCGCCAGATCCCACTTACTGAATTTTGTGATATATGCATGCTTCCTTCTGACGGGGGTTTGGTAGAGCCTAGGCCCTCAGAGTTTGATGGCTTTTACCGTACTCTGACAGTGGGGGATGAGAGAGGAGTATCGGGCACCACTGCCACTAGTTTGCAGTTTCCTGTTGTGCTTTTTTTGCTTTATTTATCGCAAAGTGCTTGCTAGTGAGAGAGAAGGTTGGTTCACTTAGTGCCCCAGACTTTGCTGTTCTGCGTCGCGCACTTTATGGCGGCAACACTTTTAGCTTGGGAGCTATTATGGCACGTCACCTTCACCTTAACAAATTCAAGGGTAAAATACATGGGGCATTTACGCTACCCGTTTGGCTACTCACTTCAACGTGCAGATACGCCAACATGATCACCCCTTGCCCAAGGTTTACCTAGACAGAGCATCTATGAACGACCATCAGTTTCTTGCTGTCGATCGCCCTGATCTTGACTTGCCTTACAATTTAGTTTTTAGTGAGGAAACTCGTGATGTTATCCCCTTTCCTGCGCCTGTGTTGTTTGATCATGTTGCGAGAACGGATCTGAGATTATGCTGAGGACATTGTAAACATCGGAACAACTTTGGCGGCGGCACAAAGGAGCCTCAACAGTGGGACCCTATGGTGCCCGCTCCCCAGCACTTCAATGTTGGACCTCATGGCTTCTACGACTGGTGATTACCAAGTTAGACCAAAAGACTAAGCTTTGGGGAGTACGTATCTCCATCGACATTACATTCATGATTCACACATTTCATTCCAGTTGTCGGTGTCCACACTTTTTCATTGTATCATCCATGCTTAAATTATTTTTCTCGCTTTCTTCTTGTGTGTTTGAAAAAACTTTGAGAAAATCCAAAAATATGTTTCTTGCTTCTTTTTTATTTTTCTTCCTAGTTTAAATTGTTGTAGCACTAAAAAGAAAACCCAAAAAAGATTTCCTTGTTCTTCTTTAACTTGTTGGGAGCTTTCTCGTGTAAATAGTTTTTCTCATTTTTGGTTTTTCCCTTTTTTGTTTGCTTGCTTTTGAAAAAAACCAAAAACTCCAAAAATATTTCAGTGTGTTTCTCTGAATTTCTTTTTCTTTTATCGAGTCATACCGAGGAGAAGACCACGATGAAGATGTTGAGTGGCTCTCATTTGCATTATTGCTGATCTAACAAAGAGACCATATTACCTTGTCTTCTCCTCTTGAATGAAATGTTTGCAGATTCCAGCTTAGTCCACAACACTCTTGCACTATTATTATTTCAAATCGTTCAGTCATGCAAGTGAAAGTCAATAATGACGATATTAGATGAACTGGTTGTGGCAGAGAGAAACGGGTATGAACCCGACTTGTTCTTTTTTGTAAATATGTTTAACCTAGTATCCATGCTTCAGCCTATTATGATCAAACATGTTTGCAATGACAATTAGAGATTATAGTTTCTCATGCCATGCATAAGTAGCTAGGAGTTAATAATGACTTATCTTGGATATCAACATTGCGTTAAAATGATTGTGATGTAGTATGATGATATGGCATCCTCATCTGAATGTTCGAGTGGCTTGACTTGGCACATGTTCATGCATGTAGTTGAATCAAAACCAATAGAGCCTCTATGATATTTATTTTCATGGTGTTCATATCCTACGCATGCTAGTTTCCAATGTTACTTATGCATAATGCATGTTCATGACCGTTGTTGCTCTCTAGCTGGCCGCTTCTCAACCTATTTGCTAGCCTTCGCCTGTACTAAGTGGGAACTCTGCTTGTACATCAAAAACCTGAAACTCAAGTTATTCTAGATGAGTCCACCATACCTACCTATATGCGGTATTACCCTGCCATTCTAAGTAAATTTGCATGTGCCACCTCTAAAAACTTCAAATAAATATCCTTTTTGTGTGCCTGGATCGTTCATGGAATGACATGAGGTAGTTGGTATCTTCCATGCTAAGCGGGTTATTCTCAGGACGAGTGTTTATTCACTTGCCATCGCACGAGAAAAGGGCGGTTATAGGGATGCCGAGTCCCAAACTGCAAAAAGAAAAGAGCTTACAAATAATCAATAAAACTCCCAATGGAGTCCTAACCTTTACATTTTCGCTTGGGAACCGCCACTAGCGTGCTTAGCATGGAAGATATTGATAAGTGATGGTCGTGAAGTGAATTAGAAGGGTGCATGTCTCAAAATATCATTTACCTCTATTTTAAAACTTGAGCTCTGGCATCTCTGCAAATCACTGCTTCCCTCTGCGAAGGGACTATCCATTTACTTTTATGTTGTGCCATCACCTTCTCAAATAAGCGCTAGAACCTGAGAGCACTGCTGTCATGCTGATGCATTGTGTATAGCTAATGTTGGGTGCATCATGACTGGACCTTTTCTACCATGAATTACAATGTTTAGTCGCTGCTTGAATTTTGGGGGTTGTCGGTGTCAAAACCAGCGGATCTTGGGTAGGGGGTCCCGAACTGCGCGTCTAGGCGGATGGTAACATGAGACGAGGGACACGATGTTTTTACCCAGGTTCGGGCCCTCTCGATGGAGGTAAAACCCTACGTCCTGCTTGATTAATATTGATGATGTGTATTACAAGAGTGGATCTACCACGAGATCAAGGAGGCTAAACCCTAGAAGCTAGCCTATGGTATGATTGTCGTAATGGTTGTTGTGTCCTACGGACTAAAACCCTCCGGTTTATATAGACACCGGAGAGGGCTAGGGTTACACAGAGTCGGTTACAATGGTAGGAGATCTACATATCCGTATCGCCAAGCTTGCCTTCCACGCCAAGGAAAGTCCCATCCGGACACGGGACAAAGTCTTCAATCTTGTATCTTCATAGTCTTGGAGTCCGCGGACGATGATAGTCCGGCTGTCCGGACACCCCTAGTCCAGACTCCTCGGTAGGCCACTGAACTGGCTTCAATGACGATGAGTCCGGCGCATAATGTTCGGCATTGCAAGGCGGGTTCCTCCTCCAAATAATCCGTAGAAGATTGTGAACACCAGGATAGTGTCCGGCTCTGCAAAATAAATTCCACATTCCACCGTAGAGAGAATAATATGTGCACAAGTTCAATCTGCTGACGTATTTTGCGGCATGACGTCACACCACTACCAAGCTTTTACTTGAATCATTTTTTATTATACCACCTTAGCGCGTTTAGCGAAGCGGTTTCCTTGGCACGTCTTGTCGAAGCAGAGATCGTGTTACCCTTATTCCGGGATTCTCATCAATATGGACGTGGGTAACCCAACCACGCCCGTCGCCACGCCTCCTCTATCGAAGGCGAGTCCCGAACGGTCACGGAGACGGCTCTTGGTATTCTCCCTCTTTATAATAGGACCAAGGCTCGTTTCTTTTCTTCAATCTTCCACCGAATCTTCTCCTTGCTCCAAGTTCCAACACCCAGAGCCCCAGATTCGAGCGCTTTGGACCTTCAACAATGTCCGGCTCCGACCTTCAGGGCCGGTGGATGCCCTCCTCCATTACGGAGAAGGACGTGCTAAAGCTGTGAGAAGCCAAGTACCTGTCCTACGAGATTTCGCACAGGTTGCCCGCCGAAGGGCAGGCCATCCCCACCCCCGAGCCCGGCGAGTATGTCGTCTTTGTATCCCACCTCCGTCGGGGTTTAGGCTTCCCGACAGATCCTTTTGTGAGAGGGCTCATGTTTTACTATGGGTTGGAATTCCACGACTTGGCTCCGGAGTCCATCCTCCATATTTCCGCGTTTATTGTCGTCTACGAAGCCTTCCTACGCGTCACCCCCCACTTCGGCCTGTGGCTGAAGACCTTCAATGTGGAGCCGAAGATGATCGAGGGGCGTCAAGCAGAGTGCAGCGGGGCGGCCGTAAGCAGGAGGGTCGATTCCCCGTGGCCCGAGGGCTCCTTCCAAGAGGAGCTCGGCTTGTGGCAGCAGGAGTGGTTCTATATCACCGCTCCGAAGGGCAGCAGGCAGAAGCCGCCGCCTCCATTCCGCTCGGGACCTCCACGACGGTTGATGTCGTGGGTCAACTAAGGGCTCAATTGGGGGCCGTCAAAAGACGTGCCCCTATTGCAGGGC
The DNA here is from genome assembly GCA_021437245.1 of Aegilops speltoides. Taxonomy (NCBI): domain Eukaryota; kingdom Viridiplantae; phylum Streptophyta; class Magnoliopsida; order Poales; family Poaceae; genus Aegilops; species Aegilops speltoides. The sequence continues at coordinate 103,403,638 of CM038146.1, forward strand.
CGGATTCGAGACCTCCAAGCGAGGGAGATCGATCTGGTCGTGGTGATGCAGGTTATGCTAATTAGGCGTCTCCTGCCCTGCAAACGTCGTCCTCTCCGGCTATGGGAGTTCAATCCGGAGGGACCACGGATTCTCCAACACTTCATGGGTACGACACCCGTGGAGATGTACAAGTTGTTCTTCGGATCACAGGCGGTGTTTCCGGAATTGACCGAGGATGACGGCCTAAGCTGCAATCGTTCGGATACTCAAGTAAGTAGCTCAGTGTTCAGACGTACCGTTTGTTTGCCTTTCTACAATTCGCCTTTTAACCCGTTATCCTTCAACAGGAGTGGATAGCGCAAGCAAAGCTGATACGGTGTCCGCCCCCCTCGAGAGACGCGCGCGGAGCCCGTGCTGGTCGAAATGTTGGAGGTTGCGCCTTGAAGAAAGAAGGCTAAGGGGAAATGGAGGAGCTACCGCCGCCTAAGGGGCGCTTGAAGAAGGGGGATCGAGAATCCTCCTCCGGGGAGAAGAGGACCGCCTCCGAAAATCCGGAGGCCAAAGCCCCTAAGCGGGGGAAGAAGTCTTCACCAGAGGGTCCTGCGTCCGGGGAGGTCCCGGCCGCACAATCTCCCCTAGAGCATCAGCCCTCCAGCAAGCTGTAACGCCCTCGATGCGGCTATATCTCCCACGTGTCGAAGCACGACTTAGAGGCATAACCGCATTGAAAGCAATGTCGCAAGTGAGGTAATCTTCACACAACCCAAGTAATACATAAGGGAAAGAGATACATAGTTGGCTTACAATCGCCACTTCACACAAATACATGAATAAAGCATTACATCATCCAGATACAATCAAGGTCCGACTACGGAACCAAAATAAAAGAAGAACCCCAAATGCGACAAAGGTACCCGATCGACCCCAACTGGGCTCCACTACTGATCAACTAGAACGAAACAACACAAAGGGCAAGATCTTCATCGAGCTCCTCCTTGAGCTTGATTATGCCACCCTTTCATTAACATAGGTACCGCAAACTGGTTTTGAAAGTATCTGGTGAGTCACGGGGACTCAGCAATCTCGCACCCGCGAGATCAAGACTATTTAAGCTTATAGGAAGGATGGAGTAATGAGGTGGAGCTGCAGCAAGCGACTAGCATATATGGTGGCTAACATACGCAAATGAGAGCGAGAAGAGAAGGCAAAGCACGGTCGATATAAGTATGATCAAGAAGTGATCCTATAGCAACCTACGTCAAGCATAACTCCAACACCGTGTTCACTTCCCGACTCCACCGAAAGAGACCATCACGGTTACACACGGTTGATGTATTTTAATTAAGGTCAACTTCAGGTTTTCTACAACCGGACGTTAACAAATTCCCATCTGCCACATAACCATGGGCACGGCTTTGAAAGTTCAAATCCCTGCAGGGTGTCCCAACTTAGCCCATGACAAGCTCTCACGGTCAACGGAGGAATAGACCTCCACCGAGACACTCCGATCGAAATCGGTATCCCGTACAACAAGACATTTCGACGTGGTAAAACTAAACCAGCAATACCCTGAATGTGCCGACAAATCCCGATAGGAGCTGCACATATCTCTTTCTCGAGGCACACTCAGATGAGTCTAGCTACGAGTAAAACCAATCCTCAAGTTTCCCGAGGTGGCCCATGAGTAGCTCGGTTCGGACCAACACTTAGAGGAGCACCGGCCGGGGTTAGAATAAAGATGACCCTTGAGTCTGCAGAACCCAAGGGAAGGTGGTAGGTTGTTAGTGCAAATGGTAAAACCAATGTTGGGCATTCTTTGGAGGAGCTTTACTTAAGGCGAATCTGTCAAGGGGTTCCCATTATAGCCCAACCGTGTAAGGAACGCGAAATCTGGGAACATAACACCGATATGACGGAAACTAGGGCGGCAAGAGTGGAACAAAACACCAGGCATAAGGCCGAGCCTTCCACCCTTTACCAAGTATATAGATGCATTAATTAAATAAGATATATTGTGATATCCCAACAAGTAACCATGTTCCAACAAGGAACAACATCTCCATGTTCCAACAAGGAACAAACTTCAATCTTCACCTGCAACTAACAACGCTATAAGAGGGGCTGAGCAAAGTGGTAACATAGCCAATCAATGGTTTGCTAGGAATGGTGTCAAAGGTTAGGGGTTTGACATGGCAATTTGGGAGGCTGACAAGCAAATGGTAGGCATCGTGGCATAGGCATAGCAAAAGAGCGAGCAAACTAGCATAGCAAAGATAGTAGTGATTTCGAGGGTATGATCATCTTGCCTGCAAGGTTCTCAGAGTTGTCGAAGGCTTGATCCTCGTAGGCGTTCTCAACAGGTTCCTCATTCACGTACTCGTCTCCCGGCTCTACCCAAAGCAAGAACACAAGCAACGGAACCACAATCAAACAAGGAACAATGCACAAGCAATATGATGCAATACATGACATGCTATGCGAGATGTGATATGCAATGCATATGTATGCTCGGAAGGAAAATGATGAACTGGCATCAACTTGGCAAACCAAGTATGCCACTGGAAAGATGAGATGATTTCGGTGAAATCGATATAAAGATCACGGAATCGGATGCACGGTTTGCAAATGACAAGCAAAACAAGAATGATGCAAATCTGCGTTTAACAGCCGATGCTACTTAGCAAGCAACAAGAAACTATGCTACAGCACCCCAACATAAAAATAAAGCATATGACAGCGAACTACAGGAGATGCTTAACAAAAGAGGAACACTGAGCTACGGCTCAATCACATCATAACATGTTCAAACAAGCATGGTGAAAGTGCTAAAAATATCAGGTTCACAGACTTGGTGAAAATTCTAACATGCCAGGAATTAACATCAGGAAGGCATGTTTAGAGCAAGCAAACAACATGCTACAGGAACTTATAATAGCAAAACAAGGCATGAAATGATTCTACTCAAAGCATATATCAATAGTCCCTTACTGACCATCAGCCAAAAAGGACCTTAAGAAATGATGGCACCCATGTAAACATAGCAAGTTTTATTACAGATTTCAGACTTAGCAGAAAAACTGGGCATGGCAAAAACAGTTAATGAGTAGGCATGTTCGTGAGCTCGATGCACTCACTACAGAGCAATAAATGGCATTTCAAGGTAACCAACAGTAAGAAGGCATGATTATGAAGCTAAGCATGGCAAGAGAAAGGTCATAGCATACACGGATCAACTACAACGACCTCGTGAAAATTGAATCTCATGCAAACAATCTGCCAGGAAACATTTCAAGCAAAAGTAGAGCACGAAAATGACATGCTAGACTACTCCATAAATACCAACAAAGGAATGGATGGATAAAGCACATCCATATGTTCAAAACACCCTTACTGAACAATCTCAAAAAGGCCATAGATCTCTCTGTAACAACATGAACATATGGCATAAAAATAACAGCAGGACAAGACTTAGTGAAATCACTAAGTTCCTGAAATCAGCAACATCATCATCCCTACTTTGCATGCTTGTTCTAGTCAACACATAACTCACAAAAATACATGGCAAACACCCTTGGAAATATGGCATGGCATTTTTCAACTCACATGTAGGGCTCAAGTTCATAAGGTGCACACATAATTCATGGCAAAAATGACAAAAGAGCTCGAGCTGATAAGATTCTGAAACTAACGATCTGGAGCCTTCTTCCAACAGCATTTCGGGCATCAAGATGAGCTCAAATGCAAATGATGCAATGGAATGAAATGATGTACTCTTCGAGGCGAACAATTTGACATATTATACATGCAAAACGGAGCTACGGATGCAGAGATGTGATGGCATGAACATGGCATGAAAATTACAGAAATCTGGGGACTTAGGAAAATTCGGGGTCAACCTTCGGGTTTGCACGCTTTTTGAGGCTCGCCGGAAAATTCGCCGGAGACGACGGGGACGGCGCCGGGGTGGCCGGAGATGGCAGATCCGGTCTCTCTTCCCGGATCTGGCCGGAGGCGGGGAGAGGCGGCGGCCGGAAGGGCGGAGCCCGAGCCAGGCGCGGCAGCAGGCAGCGGCGCTGAGGCGCTTCAGCCAGGCGGCGGCAGCCACGGCGGCTGGAGCTCCGGCGAGAGCTCGGGAAGCGCGGCGGCGGCGGGGCAGACGGCGCAGATCCAGCAAGCGGCGCGCGCGGCGAAGGAAGAGCGCGGCGCCTGGCGGTGGTGGTCGCCGGCGGCGCGGCCGGCCGACGACGATGGCGAGGCTGGCGCGCTTGCCGTCGGCGCGATCCGGCGATGAAGCGGCAGGCGGGCGAGGCGGCGCGGGCGCGGGCGGGCGGGCTCGGCGGGCGGGCGGGCGCGGATGGAGGGTGAGTGGCGCTCCGGTTGGCCGGAGCGGCCGGAGGCGGCGTGGCGGCCTCTCATAGGCCGAGGCGGCGTGGCTGCGGTGGTGGACACGTCCGTGGCGGGGTGGACATGTCCGTGGCGCGAGAGGTGGTTTGAACTAGGGTTTGCCCGAGATTTGAGGGAGGGCTAGATTTATAGGTAGAGGAGCTAGGAGAGTCCAAATGAGGAGCGGTTTTGACCCACCTTGATCGTGATCGAACGACCGAGAGCATGGAGGGAGTTAGATGGGTTTTGGGCCACTTTGGAAGGGTGTTGGGATGGAAACAAAAGAGGGCTTATCGGTTACCCGGTTAACCGTTGGAGTATCAAACGAACTCCAAATGACACGAAACTTGACAAGCGGTCTACGGTGCTATACCAAGGCAGCTTGCAAACCTCGAACCATTCGAGAAAGTTTAATACCCACACAAGAGAAGGGAGAAGAGGGAGACGCCGGAGGACAAAGGAGCGCGGATTGCAAAATGGACAACGGGGAAAATGCTCGGATGCATGAGACGAACATGTATGCAAAATGAAATGCACATGATGACATGATAAAATGCAAATGATGACATGGCAAAGTGCAACACGCAAGCAAATGACATGGCAACAACGACGAATAAGCTGGCGGACACTGGCGCCGGATCCGGGCGTTACAACACTCCACCACTACGAGAGGATCTCGTCCGAGATCTAGGATGGCACCGAGGGAAAAGGAAGAGGAAGAGAAGAGGTAAAACTAAGTTGCTTCTTTGACAAACGAGTGAAACCATGAACCTTGAGATGTTGAGCAATTTAAAAGAAAGAGTACAACAGAGATGAACGAGATTGCACACAATCCGGTTAAATGGATAAGCAAGAAAAGAACATGATCCTTACAGAACGAGGTGATGAGTGAAGAGAGCAACATCACAATGTCTTCGGAAGAACGAAAAGAAGATAGATCATTGGAATAAAAGAACGGAGAAGAAAATGACAACTTTGCCACAAGTGAACTTGGAAAGCATCCTTCCAAGAAGGTTAGAATGGAATTGTTGGAAAACCAACAACGAAAAGAACAAGCTTGTAGTGGGCTTATGGAAAACATCTCAAAACTATGAGGTGACAACCGGCCACTAACGGAAACCATTGATTTGATTGAGAGCACCAAAGAGATGAAAGCTTCTTTGACGAACCACCATGTTGAGCCTCCATGAAGAACTCCGGTAAACAAAAGGAATGAAAAGAAAGATAAATTGAAAACACAAGGTGAATCCTTGCAATGATTTAGATGGATCTCCGTGATAATTAGAGCTTGGAACTCCGGGAAAAAGAGAAGATGAAACAAATGAAACCGAGAATTTTAAGGGCCTCTAGAATAAAGAATTAATCACTTGGATGAACAAGAATAAGAATTATGTTATGCTTATCCTTCACCAATTAAATTGATGACAATCAACGGATTTGGCATACTACTTATTCTCGTAGAAAGGATTAAGAGAGATATGGCGTAAACTTGAGAAGGTCTTCAACGAACCACCGGTAGGATTTGGAAACAACGAATAAATTAATATGAGAACATAGGAAGAGGAATCTTGAACAAACCACCGTAAGAATTGAAAATGAACGTAGCAAAGGCACAATTCACCGGGAAGAATTGAAAAATGAATGAAGATACTTGTGGTTATTTAGATACAAATGAACGACTAGATCACGAGCTGATAAGAGAATACTTGAATGATGCACCGCTATGATTTGGAGAACGAGAGCTGAAAGCTTGAATGAATAATACTGAGAAGATGGGCTTCAAAGAATGAAACTGAAAAGACTCCTAAAATGCTCCGGATGGGTGAAAAAGATTCTCACAATCGAAAACAATTATGAGAGGATGGCAACCAAGCTAGCACCATGAATCTTGAAGAGAATAGAGCAAGATTAAAGAGGAACTCTTCTTCGGTCTTCAAATGATGAGAATGACGACAAGAAACACCACCAAGAATTATTGAGGCACACCGGAAGAATCAAAAGCGAAGAGGTTGAGCCACCTATGAAAAGAATTTGAAAGATCTTGGAGAAAAGCATTTGACTGATGATAACTCGTTCTTACGTCCAACTTGGAGAAGAATTTAGGATAGCTCTGGGAAAATAGAAGAGTCAGGTAAGATCCTGGGAAAAGACCTGTGGGTTAGGGCCCAATCAAGAGAACACTTTTGAACAATTGCTTGAAAGGGAGGTTGCACCGGTTGAAATAAATGACTTGAATGAGATACCAATCTCGAAAGAGCTTGAACGAATGCAGAGTGGAAACATGAATCTTCGAGATATCTTGAGCACTCAGGAATAACAAATAGCGAGAAGTAGAATGATAATGAGGTACATCGGTATGAGAAAGCATTAGAAACGAGGAAAGGAATATGATCACAACTGAAAGCTTGAATTGGATCCACCGGAGAAGAAACAACAATGAAGGATGATGAACTTGAAACTGTTGAGCATCTTCATGGGAAATCACCGGATAAGAACATTGACGGAAAGAATGGAGAGACTTCCCATCAATAAAAGGATACTTGATTAATAAATCTGAGTCCTTGAAGAAACAGGGTGGGAGGGCGGGAAAAACAAAGACAACTTGGGATGGGTGAAACAAACACCGTTGAGAAAACTTAGAATTGATCTTGCGGATGGGGAGAATGATGGGATCATCTCGAAGAGAAGCACGCCGGTAGGAAAAGAATTAACATGACAACCTCAATGATCAAAAAGGATTAGTATTCACATAGTAATATGAGAACACCGTTTAGGAAAGGTATGGATTCAACATTTGACTTCGAAGCAACTCGAATACCACAAATAACACAAAACAAAGGATTGGCTTGCAGAATAAGCCGGAACAAACATATGATAGAGATTTCGTCCGAAGTTTTTAAGTGGTGGGGCCTACACGGGCTCAATCAGACAGCACCATCATGTACAAGGCAAGGCACATGACATCTGAAGCGTCCCAGTCGGCATAGCCAAGGACTCTTTAAGACAAAACGAGACCATCAGTAAAACCAACCGTGAATAGGCGGACCACTAGGCGTCGAACCCCAATTTCATATCATACATCCGTCGGAAAGATATCCTAAGAGCTACTTGAATTCCCACCTATAAAACTCCCGAAACTTTACGGTTATGCAATGCGGTGTTGGGGATACAGGAAGCATAATATCTCACACAAACTAACAATCCCTACATCCACCAGTATCCATCCGTCAACACATAACCAAGAAACCTTGAAATCGTCTACCTCAACCTTGAAAAGCATCCGTTATACGAGTCATGGCAATACTCCGTACTCACCTCGATCTTTGGGTTAGCGGGTTATCTCACCAACAACTGCATAAAAGAGATTTTCGATGTCGGCGTACTAAACTCGGGTATTCGAGAATCGCAACGATAAAATTATGGCGACAACACCTCGGAGCTCAACTCCCGGGACACTGCCACAACCCCTAAATGTCAGGAGGCACCAAGACAATGTTGTCATCATAAAACCATCGGAACGATTCTAAGATACCCGCGTGATCCTAAAATTTTTTTAGTGAAATTTGAGGAGAGAAGATTCAAAACTCTACGTCAGGATACCTCACCAGAAGGTCGAAGGGACTGGGGAGCAAAAAGAATTCCAAAACTCTCCGATATATATAATCCTAAGTGACTCAAAACATTTTTCTAGACACAACTCGGCCACTAAAAACGATCAAGCAGTGGGGCTCCTAAGGTCGGGGAAGGCTCTGATACCAACTTAACGCCCTCGATGCGGCTATATCTCCCACGTGTCGAAGCACGGCTTAGAGGCATAACCGCATTGAAAGCAATGTCGCAAGTGAGGTAATCTTCACACAACCCAAGTAATACATAAGGGAAAGAGATACATAGTTGGCTTACAATCGTCACTTCACACAAATACATGAATAAAGCATTACATCATCCAGATACAATCAAGGTCCGACTACGGAACCAAAATAAAAGAAGAACCCCAAATGCGACAAAGGTCCCCGATCGACCCCAACTGGGCTCCACTACTGATCAACTAGAACGAAACAACACAAAGGGCAAGATCTTCATCGAGCTCCTCCTTGAGCTTGTTTGCGTCACCTGCTCGGTAACATAGGCACCTGCAAACTGGTTTTGAAAGTATCTGGTGAGTCACGGGGACTTAGCAATCTCGCACCCGCGAGATCAAGACTATTTAAGCTTATAGGAAGGATGGAGTAATGAGGTGGAGCTGCAGCAAGCGACTAGCATATATGGTGGCTAACATACGCAAATGAGAGCGAGAAGAGAAGGCAAAGCACGGTCGATATAAGTATGATCAAGAAGTGATCCTATAGCAACCTACGTCAAGCATAACTCCAACACCGTGTTCACTTCCCGGACTCCGCCGGAAAGAGACCATCACGGTTACACACACGGTTGATGTATTTTAATTAAGGTCAACTTCAGGTTTTCTACAACCGGACGTTAACAAATTCCCATCTGCCACATAACTGCGGGCACGGCTTTCGAAAGTTCAAATCCCTGCAGGGGTGTCCCAACTTAGCCCATGACAAGCTCTCACATTCAACGGAGGAATAGACCTCCACCCGAGACACTCCGATCAGACTCGGTATCCCGGTACAACAAGACATTTCGACAGGGTAAAACTAAACCAGCAACACCGCCCGAATGTGCCGACAAATCCCGATAGGAGCTGCACATATCTCTTTCTCAGGGCACACTCAGATGAGTCTAGCTACGAGTAAAACCAACCCTCAAGTTTCCCCGAGGTGGCCCCGCAGTAGCTCGGTTCGGACCAACACTCGAGGAGCACCGGGGGTTAGAATAAAGATGACCCTTGAGTCTGCAGAACCCAAGGGAAGGTGGTAGGTTGTTAGTGCAAATGGTAAAACCAATGTTGGGCATTGCTGGAGGAGCTTTACTTAAGGTGAACTATCAAGGGGTTCCCATTATAGCCCAACCGTGAAAGGAACGCGAAATCCGGGAACATAAAACCGATATGACGGAAACTAGGGCGGCAAGAGTGGAACAAAACACCAGGCATAAGGCCGAGCCTTCCACCCTTTACCAAGTATATAGATGCATTAATTAAATAAGATATATTGTGATATCCCAACAAGTAACCATGTTCCAACAAGGAACAACATCTCCATGTCCCAACAAGGAACAAACTTCAATCTTCACCTGCAACTAACAACGCTATAAGAGGGGCTGAGCAAAGCGGTAACATAGCCAATCAATGGTTTGCTAGGAATGGTGTCAAAGGTTAGGGGTTTGACATGGCAATTTGGGAGGCTGACAAGCAAATGGTAGGCATCGTGGCATAGGCATAGCAAAAGAGCGAGCAAACTAGCATAGCAAAGATAGTAGTGATTTCGAGGGTATGATCATCTTGCCTGCAAGGTTCTCAGAGTTGTGGAAGGCTTGATCCTCGTAGGCGTTCTCAACAGGTTCCTCGTTCACGTACTCGTCTCCCGGCTCTACCCAAAGCAAGAACACAAGCAACGGAACCACAATCAAACAAGGAACAATGCACAAGCAATATGATGCAATACATGACATGCTATGCGAGATGTGATATGCAATGCATATGTATGCTCCAGAAGGAAAATGATGAACCGGGCATCAACTTGGCAAACCAAGTATGCCACTGGAAAGATGAGATGATTTCGGGTGAAATCGATATAAAGATCACCGGAATCGGATGCACGGTTTGCAAATGACAAGCAAAACAAGAATGATGCAAATCTGCGTTTAACAGCCCGATGCTACTTAGCAAGCAACAAGAAACTATGCTACAGCACCCCAACATAAAAATAAAGCATATGACAGAGAACTACAGGAGATGCTTAACAAAAGAGGAACACTGAGCTACGGCTCAATCACATCATAACATGTTCAAACAAGCATGGTGAAAGTGCTAAAAATATCAGGTTCACAGACTTAGTGAAAATTCTAACATGCCAGGAATTAACATCAGGAAGGCATGTTTAGAGCAAGCAAACAACATGCTACAGGAACTTATAATAGCAAAACAAGGCATGAAATGATTCTACTCAAAGCATATATCAATAGTCCCTTACTGACCATAAGGCAAAAAGGACCTTAAGAAATGATGGCACCCATGTAAACATAGCAAGTTTTATTACAGATTTCAGACTTAGCAGAAAAACTGGGCATGGCAAAAATAGTTAACGAGTAGGCATGTTCGTGAGCTCGATGCACTCACTACAGAGCAATACATGGCATGGCAAGGCAACCAACAGTAAGAAGGCATGATTATGAAGCTAAGCATGGCAAGAGCAAGGTCATAGCATACACGGATCAACTACAACGACCTCGTGAAAATTGAATCTCATGCAAACAATCTGCCAGGAAACATTTCAAGCAAAAGTAGAGCACGAAAATGACATGCTAGACTACTCCATAAATACCAGCAAAGACATGGATGGATAGAGCACATCCATATGTTCAAAACACCCTTACTGAACATGCTCAAAAATGCCATAGATCTCTCTGTAACAACATGAACATATGGCATAAAAATAACAGCAGGACAAGACTTAGTGAAATCACTAAGTTCCTGAAATCAGCAACATCATCATCCCTACTTTGCATGCTTGTTCTAGTCAACACATAACTCACAAAAATACATGGCAAACACCCCTGGAAAGATGGCATGTCAATGTTCAACTCACATGTAGGGCTCAAGTTCATAAGGTGCACACATAATTCATGGCAAAAATGACAAAAGAGCTCGAGCTGATAAGATTCTGAAACTAACGATCTGAAGCCTTCTTCCAACAGCATTTCGGGCATCAAGATTAGCTCAAATGCAAATGATGCAATGGAATGAAATGATGTACTCTTTGATACAACTAATTTGACATATTATATGCGCAAAACGGAGCTACGGATGCAGAGATGTGATGGCATGAACATGGCATGAAAATTACAGAAATCTGGGGACTTAGGAAAATTCGGGGTCAAACTTCGGGTTTGCACGCTTTTCGAGGCTCGCCGGAAAATTCGCCGGAGACGACGGGGACGGCGCCGGGGTGGCCGGAGATGGCAGATCCGGGGTCTCCTTCCCGGATCTGGCCGAGGCGGGGAGAGGAGGCGGGCGCCGGAAGCGGCCGAGCCAGGCGCGGCAGGCAGGAGGCGGCGCTGAGGCGCTTCGCCGCTGGGCGGAGGCCATCAGCGGCCGGAGCTCCGCGAGGAGCTTCGGGAAGCGCGGGCGAAGCGGCGGCGGCGGAATGGCGCCGCCCAGCAACCGCGACGCGCGCGCGGCGCAGAGGAGAGAGGCGGGCCGGCAGTGGTGGTCGCCGCCGGCGAGGCGGCCGGGCGGACGGCGGCGGAGGTAACATGGCTGCCGGGCGGCGATCCGCGGCGGGCGAAGCGGGCGAGGCGGGCGGAGGCGCTGGCCATGGGCCGGAGCGGGCTCAGCGGGCGGGCATGATGGAGGGGTGAGGTGGCGCGCTCCGGTTGGCCGGGAGCGACCGGAGGGCGACGTGGCGGCCTCTCATAGGCCGGGGCGACGTGGCTGCCGGTGGTGGACACGTCCGGCGGCGGGGTGGACATGTCCGGCGGGCGAGAGGGTGGTTTGAACTAGGGTTTGCCCGAGATTTCGGGGGAGGGGCTAGATTTATAGGTAGAGGGAGCTAGGAGAGTCCAAATGAGGAGCGGTTTTCGGCCACGCGATCGTGATCGAACGACCGAGAGCATGGAGGGGAGTTAGATGGGTTTTGGGCCACTTTGGAAGGGGTGTTGGGCTGGAAACCAAAGAGGGCTTAACGGTTACCCGGTTAACCGTTGGAGTATCAAACGAACTCCAAATGACACGAAACTTGACAGGCGGTCTACCGGTGCTATACCAAGGCCGCTTGGCAAACCTCGGGCCATTCTGAGAAAGTTTAATACCCACACAAGAGAAGGGAGAAGAGGGAGACGCCGGAGGACATAGGGCGCGGATTGCAAAAGCGGACAACGGGAAAATGCTCGGATGCATGAGACGAACATGTATGCAAAATGAAATGCACATGATGACATGATAAAATGCAAATGATGACATGGCAAAGTGCAACACGCAAGCAAATGACATGGCAACAACGATGAATAACTGGCAGACACCTGGCGCATCGGATCCGGGGCGTTACACAAGCCGTGAGTAGAAAAAAGGGAGTTTGGTAATGAGAGACATCCCTATTTGTGCTTGTGAGGATAACCGAGTTTTTTACCTTGTAGTTCGGATCTCCGACCTTCTCAGATGAGCTCGTCTTCGGGGGATCTTCGTCCGGAGATGATGGAGAGCGAGACGCCTTCGTCTGCTGCGCCGTCGGATAGGGCGGACGAGCCTGAAGTATCGTCACAGAGGGTGTCCCCGAGTCCGGCAGACCCGAAGGGTTCGGCGCCGACTAGTGTTCGGCCGGGGGAGCTGAAGGATCTGCTTGAGAGGGCGTCCATCCAGAAGATCACCGTACATTGATGAGTATGGTGATTGGAAGGATTTAAATCCAAAACGGATTGCATAATGCCGTCAGGAGTTTGCTGGCGGGTTTTGAGGTACGTAAAAACGACGCACCTTTTTGACAGTTTTGCACATGAAAGTGCGCCCTGTATAGATAGTATCCCCTGAGACTCGGTAGGTTGTCTAAAGCGACAGCGTGCCGAGGATCAAAATCGCAGGTATTGAGTGTCACCTTTCCTATGCAAGTGGCAGATAGTCCGGGGGCTAACCGGACTGATGGAGTTGCTGAACTAATGCGGCAACTCGATGTTGCGGATGCAGACATCGCACTAGTCAACAAGCGACTTGACGAGTCGCAAGGTAAGTTTTCTCTCCGCAGTCACTTATTAAGGAGCCAAAGCCCACCTCTTACAATATTTGTGCTTAACGCAGATGGTGCTGCTGCTGCGGAGAGCCTTCGGTCAGAACTTGCTCAAGCCAAGGAGCAAGCCAGAAGGAGTAATGCGGCTGCCGCGAGGGCGGCCGAGGAGTTAGAATCCGAAAGGGCTGCACACTGCCGAAGCAGGGAAGAGATGGCCGAACTGGCCGTTAAATTAAAGGATGCTACCGACCGCAATGAGGCTCTTGAAAAGGAGCGCCTATCGGAGCAAGAAGACCTGGGGAAGGCCACCGCCGAAGCCAAGGATGCCCGTTCTGCAATGCGGGCTATGAAGGAGGAGCTACGTCAGGCCGGAGATATTGTGGCTGGCAAGCCTTTTCTGCTGCACCGCAGGTTTATGGATCCAAAGTATGCTCAGCTTGGCCAGCTGTGGGGCCCGGAGGATCCTTATATGGACTTAGCGGCAAGTGCGGCGGATGCCGTTGTGCACTTCCGGGTCCAGAAGGATCACAAGACGGAAGAGCTGTTTTGGTCTCAATTCCATAGTCCGGATCGTTCACTTCCGCTGACCGACCGATTGGCCGAATGGGCTAAGCTGAATAGGTTGTCTGGGCTTGCCATGACGGATATCGTGACTCATGTCTGGCCGGATAGGCCCAAGCTGAAGAGCTATTTTGGCTTGTTGCAGCAATTTCTTGGGGCGGTGCCACATATTAAGGCGATGAAGCGGTCGGCCTGCATAGAGGGTGCACGGATGGCCCTCGCCCGTGTGAAGACACATTGGACAGAGATGGATGCCACCGCTGTTGCGACCCAGGGTTCGGACGAAAGCTGGTTACCCGCCGAGCACTATTTTGAGGAAGTTATGCGTGGTGCTCATGTAATAGAGTCGCAGTGCTCGAAAAATGTCACATTCAAATGAACGTTTTATTTTGTAAAACAATGGTTATGATGTAATCGCTTTTTATACTTGTGCGTTCAAGTATTGAAATATCTCCTATGCGGCTGTTTATGTATACGTGTGTATAACCTGAAAGATGGCAGTCGTCGGCTTCAGGCCCCACGCACAAGGTGCGGGGGTGTTTGCAAAAATAGCGCATTTTCACACTTAATCCGACGTCTCGGTCCTGTTTAAGGAGGTGATAGCGTAGCAAACGACGCAACCGGACTATATTGCTTTATCACTTTCACTTAGCCATTGGAGTTCGAGGGTGGGGCTACGATATAGCCCCTGGAGGCACCGTGCTCTCCGGATTCGGGGTGTGTATGTGCCTCACCGGGAAACGGCCCTTCGTTAAAGCGGAGGAATTCTAAACATTCCGGTGGTCGATCGAGTGGTTGACCAGTCTCTCGCTGTATCATGATAGTCAGTTTTCGGCTTTCTCTCGAGGTGCTCGCCCGGCGGCGGCGGGGCACAATCGCAGAGTTCTCCGTGTCGCGTTAGCTGATGATCTGAGCGTAAGGCAGCAAAACACGGGAGCCGGGCAAACCCAACATTTGACCAAAGACATGATTCGGAGCTGATGCATATAAGGCCTAACTCGAGACGCCGAACACTCCCTAAGGTGTTCGGTCTTTTTATAATAACGGGCGAAACAATGCCCTAAGCCCCTTGTGTCCAGGTACGGGCGAGGTCCTCTGACGCGGCCGATGCCAAAACGTCGATATCCTCTCTGGTTATCATGGAAAACCAGGGATTATAGCAACAAGAGACAGTAAAAAAGGTTTACGCGGGTCTTAATCAAAAGAATCCTAGCACGGGTCCTCGCTGCACGTCTGCGCTGCCAGGTCTCCGTTGTGCCGTTATCACGGGCGGTGTGCACGGTGTTCATCTGTAAAAAGAGAGGAACTTAGTTTGAAAAGAAATCGTGCGAAAAGTGCATAAAGAAAAATATTAATAAATTAATAAATCTAAGCCTATATTAGCCCATTGTTGCTTATATGCGTAGCCCCCTGTGAAGGGGTGTGCGGCTAGGGAGCCCCTAGCTTATTTATGCCGGACTCGTCTAGCCGTGTCCGGGGTCTTTGAATGACCCTCTTAATGAAATGATGCCACGTGGACCGGGCATTTTGAGTGTAAGAGACGCGTAATGTGGTATGGCGTCGAAGCGAACAAAAGCTTCACGCCCCAATAGTGCTTGATAGCTACTTTTGAATGGGGCGACATGGAAGATTAGCTTTTCGCGTCGGAAGTTGTCTGGTGACCCGAACACAACTTCTAGTAATAAGGAGCCTGTGCACTTGGCGTAAGGGCCTGGCGTCACTCCTTTGAAGGAAGTGCGGCTGTGTCAAATTTTAGTAAGGTCTATCCCCAACTTGCGGATTGTGTTCGGATATAGCATGTTTAAATCGCTGCCGCCGTCCATCAGGACTTGTGTAAATTGTAGTCCATCGATTATAGGATCCAATATCAGAGCAGTCCATCCTGCGTTCCGAATGCTTCTGGAATAATCCAGGTGGTCGAAAGTGACTAGTTTCAACATCCAACTTCGAGGTTCCGCTGGGGTGGACCGTGCGGCACTTATTTTGACGGGTGCCGCATTGTTTTTCCGTAATATCACATGAAGTGAGTTTACTGTTTTGACTTCTTGTGTGAAAGTCTTTTGTTTTCCGGTGCTCTGCTGGTGGGGTTTATCATCATCCTCGCTTGATGCGTCGAGCCCCTTGTGTTCGGCGTTTAGTCGGCCGGACTGTTTGAAAACCCAACATTCTCAGTGGGTGTGGTTTGCAGGCCTTCCGGGGGTACTGTGGATTTGACATATCCGATCCAAAATTTTGTTTAAGTTGGATAGCTCATCACTGTTATCCTTAAGAGGCTGTGTTTTGCTGTTTGGCCGCGAGCTTTTGAATCCGGCGTTGACAGCCGTATTCTTTGGGCTTTTTTCTTTATTCTGGTGCTGATCCTTTCTGCGCCGTGATTTTCCATTTCCATCTCTAATCTCGGATGTACTCGGGTCGCTGGTGCTGCATCTTGCTAGCCAGCTGTCCTCCCCCACGCAAAATCGGGTCATGAGGCTTGTTAGCGCGGACATTGTCCTTGGCTTCTCTTGGCCGAGGTGTCTGGTGAGCCATTCGTCATGGACGTTATGTTTGAAAGCTGCTAAGGCTTCCGCGTCCGGACAGTCGACTATTTGGTTCTTTTTAGTAAGGAACCTGTTCCAGAATTTGCGCGCTGACTCTCCGGGCTGTTGAGTTATATGACTTAGATCGTCTGCATCCGGAGGGCGGACAGAAGTCCCTTGAAAATTTGCTCTAAACGCGTCCTCGAGCTCTTCCCAACTTCCAATAGTGCTTTCTGGGAGGCTTTTGAGCCAGTGCCGAGCTGGCCCTTTGAGCTTGAGGGGTAGATATTTTATGGCGTGGAGATCATCTCCTCTAGCCATATGTATGTGTAGTATGTAATCCTCTATCCAGACTCCAGGGTCTGTTGTTCCGTCGTATGCCTCTATGTTTATGGGTTTGAACCCTGCTGGAAATTCATGATCCAGCACCTCATCGGTGAAACATAGTGGGTGTCGGCGCCCTAGATTGGGTGTGCCGCTGTCTTCGAACACTTGGCGTGTTGTGATGCTTCCTGGGGCCCTCTTTTTTGGCCCGTAAATGGACCTGGCTGGGCCATCTGTTTTCCCAGGATCATGAGTTGGCTTGAGTGTGGCGCCGCTTGTCGCTTTGGCTGTCATCCGTCGCCTATCCGCCAGCGGCTTCTTTAATTTTTGACTGTGGTGGCTCTATGGCTTCCTCATCAAATTCTGGCAGCAGCTTGCGCTTCGGGTAGCTCTTTGATTGATGGTCATTACCATATTTGTCTGCGGTCTTGAGTACTTTGCTCCACCTCATTCTGAGTATGTCTTCCGCTGTTTTGAGCTTCTGGTTTTCCTTCTTCAAGCTTGTTGCGGTGGCGACGAGTCTTCCGTGAAGGTTCTTATCCTCCGGTGGTATGTCCGGTGTGAGGTCGTCCGGACTGTTGGTTTCGCCGGGATTGGATTGATTATCCGATTCATCCTGTTCGGATGTTTGCTTGGTGGCATGTTCGTCGTCCACTGGTTCGCCCTGCTCTAACACTGGGTCATTAGGAATGTTGTCTTTGTCGAGGCGGGGCTTAGGGCGGCGCTTGCGTCGCCGTTTTGGTTGTTTATCGGCGGGATTATCCTTTGTCGTGCCCCGTTGTTCCTCGTCGTCGCTTCCTTTTAGGGTATCCACCATATATACGTCGTGTGTTGGGGTGGTCTTCCAGTGCCCTGTAGGCGCTGGTTTTTGATCGTCTCCGGCATCATCGTCCATACCGTCGATGTCTTCGGAGTCATAGTCTAGCATGTCTGTTAGATCATCGACAATGGCTACAAAGTGGGTGGTGGGTGGGGTTTGAATTTCTTCGTCGTCCGCATCCCAACCCTCCTGGCCGTAGTCCGGCCAGGGCTCTCCGGATAGTGAGAGATGCTTTAGCGAATTTAGGATATCACCAAAGGGTGAGTATTGGAAGATGTCCGCGGCGGTGAACTCCATGACTGGCGCCCAATTAGATTCGATTGGCAGGGGCGCGGGAGGTTCGGAGTCCGGCAGGGAGTCCGGCACCTTGGAGTCACGAGCTTTGCAAGGGACAGGGTCAGTGTTCGGCTCCATCGCCGTGGGAATTGCAGCCCCCGAGGCGGTGTCCAGCCACCCGTCCTCGATCTGCGCAATCGGCTCCGGACCGTGGGTCGGAGCGGATTTGTGTGCGGCCTCCAAGGTACTGTCCAGCGGCAGAGTTAGATCATGCCCATCGCGACAGTGCGGCACGCTCGGCTGCGGCTCGGATCCATCGAAGATCAAGTCTCCGTGGATATCCGCCGTGAAGTTTAAGCTTCCAAATCTGACCTGACGGCCAGGGGCGTAGCTTTCGATCTGCTCCAGATGGCCAAGTGAATTGGCCCGCAGCGTTAAGCCGCCGAACACGAAGAACTGTCCGGGGAGAAAAGTCTCACCCTGGACAGCGTTGTTGTTGATTGAAGGAGCTATCAAGCCTATAGATGACGACACAGGGGAACTCTCAATGAAAGCACCAATGTCGGTGTCAAAACCGGCGGATCTCGGGTAGGGGGTCCCGAACTGCGCGTCTAGGCGGATGGTAACAGGAGACGAGGGACACGATGTTTTTACCCAGGTTCAGGCCCTCTCGATGGAGGTAAAACCCTACGTCCTGCTTGATTAATATTGATGATGTGTATTACAAGAGTGGATCTACCACGAGATCAAGGAGGCTAAACCCTAGAAGCTAGCCTATGGTATGATTGTTGTAATGGTTGTTGTGTCCTACGGACTAAAACCCTCTGGTTTATATAGACACCGGAGAGGGCTAGGGTTACACAGAGTCGGTTACAATGGTACGAGATCTACATATCCGTATCGCCAAGCTTGCCTTCCACGCCAAGGAAAGTCCCATCCGGACACGGGACGAAGTCTTCAATCTTGTATCTTCATAGTCTTGGAGTCCGGCGGACGATGATAGTCCGGCTGTCCGGACACCCCCTAGTCCAGGACTCCCTTAGGGGTGCTCTGCATTTATGTTTTATGGTCTCAGAAAGGGCTAGTGAGATACCACTATTATCATATTATATCATGGTGATTTTGACAATGTGTTGCTGTTTGAGATATCTTATTATTGCTCTCTAGTTTTTTATGTCATTGATATGAGTTAATATAACTTTTAGGAGTTATTGTCGACATGGTTATTATAATACTGGCTGAAAACCTGGGTGCTGTTTAAGCTTATTTATGAAACAAGAGCAAAAGCGTTTGCAAAAGTTTTTCTTTTTCACTGTCAATTTATCAACTGAATTGCTTGAGGACAAGCAAAGGTTTAAGCTTGGGGAGTTGATATGTCTCCAACGTATCTACTTTTCCTAATGCCTTTCCTCTTGTTTTGGACTCTAATTTGCATGATTTGAATGAAACTAACCCCAGACTGACATTCTTTTCAGCAGAACTGCCATGGTGTTATTTTTGTGTAGAAATAAAAGTTCTTGGAACGGAACGAAACTTCGCGAGGATTTTTTATATCAAATAAGAGAATTTCTGGAGCCAAGATGGACCTGAGGGGGGCACCTGGGTGGGCATAACCCACCAGGGCATGCCAGCCCCCCAGGCGCGCCCTGGTGGGTGCTGCCCACCTTGTGGCCCTGCTGACCCTCAAACCGACGCTATAAAATCCCATGTTTCCAGAAAAAATCAGGGAGAAAGAATTATCGCGTTTCACGAGACGGAGCCGCCGCCAAGCCCTGTTCTTCCTCGGGAGGGCAGATCTGGAGTCCGTTTGGGGCTCCGGAGAGGGGGATCTTCGATCTTCATCATCACCAACACATCTCCATCGCCAATTCCATGATGCTCCCCACTGGGAGTGAGTAATTCCTTCGTAGGTTCGCTGATCGGTGAGGAGTTGGATGAGATTCATCATGTAATCGAGTTAGTTTTGTTAGGGCTTGATCCCTAGTATCCATTATGTTCCGAGATTGATGTTGCTATGACTTTGCCAAGCTTAATGCTTGTCACTTTGGGCCTGGGTGCCATGATTTCAGATCTAAACCGTTTATGTTATCACCATTATATCCATGTTCTAGATTCGATCTTGCAAGTTATAGTCACCTACTACATGTTATGATCTGGCAACCCCAGAGTGATAATAGTCGGGACCACTCCTGATGATGACCGTAGTCTGAGGAGTTCATGTATTCAACGTGTGTTAAAGTCCAGTTCTCTATTAAAAGGGGGCCTTAATATCCCTTAGTTTCCAATAGGACCCCGCTGCCACGGGAGGGTAGGACAAAAGATGTCATGCAAGTTCTTTCCATAAGCACGTATTACTATTTACGGAATACATGCCTATTATATTTATGAACTGGAGCTAGTGTCGTATCGCCCTAGGTTATAACTATCTCATGATGAATATCATCCAACGAGTCACCGATCCAATGCTTATGAATTTATCTTATATTGTTCTTGCTAAGTTACTACTTTTGCTATTGCTATCATTACCACTACAATATCACTGCTATCACTGTTACCGTTACCGTTACTACTGCTGCCATCATCAAAACTACCATACTACTGTGCTACTAATCACTTTTCTGCAGATAATTAATCTCCAGGTGTGGTTGAATTGACAACTCAACTTCTAATACCTTCAAATATTCTTTGGCTCCCCTTGTGTCGAATCTACAAATTTGGGTTGAATAATCTACCCTCGAAAACTGTTGCGATCCCCTATACCTGTGGGTTATCAGGGCGTCGCCCCTCCCTAGTACAATTTGGACCTGCCATGGGGGGAGCGCGGCCACCCAGTGGCCCTCCTCTCCTTTCCACTAAAGCCCATTAAGGCCCACTACTTCCCCCGGGGGGTTCCAGTAACCTCCCGGTACTCCGAAAAATGTCTAAACTCTTCCGAAACCTTTCCGGTGTTCGAACATAATCCAATATATCAATATTTATGTATCGTCCATATCGAGACTCCTCGTCATGTCCGTGATCTCATCCGGGACTCCGAACAAACTTCAATCATCAAAAACACATAACTCTTAATACAAATTGTCATCGAACGTTAAGTGTGCGGACCCTACGGGTTCGAGAACTATGTAGACATGATCGAGACACATCTCCGATCAATAACCAATAGCGGAACATAGATGCTCATATTGGCTCCTACATATTCTACGGAGATCTTTATCGGTCAAACCGCACAACAACATACGTTGTTCCCTTTGTCATCGGTATGTTACTTGCCCGAGATTTGATCATCGATATCATCATACCTAGTTCAATCTCGTTACCGACAAGTCTCTTTACTTGTTCTGTAATGCTTCATCTTGCAACTAACTCATTAGTCACATTCCTTGCAAGGCTTATAGTGATGAGCATTACCGAGAGGGCCCAGAGATACCTCTCTGAAACACGGAATGACAAATCCTAATCTTGATCTATGCCAACCCAACAAACACATTCGGAGACACCTTTAGAGCATCTTTATAATCACCCAGTCTTGTGACGTTTGATAGCACATAAGGTGTTCCTCCGGTATTAGGGAGTTGCATAATCTCATAGTTAGAGGAACATGTATAAGTCATGAAGAAAGCAGTAGCAATGAAACTGTAATGACCATAATGCTAAGCTAACGAATGGGTCTTGTCCATCACATCATTCTCCTAATGATGTGATCTCGTTCATCAAATGATAACACATGTCTATGGTTAGGAAACACAACCATCTTTGATTAACGGGCTAGTCAAGTAGAGGCATACTAGGGACACTATGTATTGTCTATGTATTCACGCATGTACGAAGTTTCCAGTTAATACAATTCTAGCATGAATAATAAACATTTATCATGATATAAGGAAATATAAATAACCACTTTATTATTGCCTCTAGGGCATATTTCCTTCAAAATTCACATTTCATATCGAACAGCTATTTGCCAATTTCATATCAGGCACATAGATATATTTTAACATCACAGTACGATAGCTACCGGAAAACAACACAATACAGCATATAGATAGTTCAACCTCATAAGAACAATATTAGAACAATATATTCATTTCCCTAATTGAGATCATCTAGGCTCGCCTTATCCACCTCTGGTTTTAGTTCAGTAAGAACCTGTTTTGCACTGGCCAACTGGGAAAGTGCCTCCTCCTTCGCCAACACCATCTTAGCAAAGTCTGCTTTAAAAAATCTGAGCTCATTCTCCACCTTCCTCTTTTTTATCTTGCATCTTCAAATATTCTTCAGCGTTGACAATACTTTCTCTAAGCCTACCTCTGTTCTCTTCCTGATACATGCTCCAGAGCTTTGCTAGGCACATCTTCAAAGACTGTGGCCACTCTTGATCAACCCACTCCAAGTAAGAACACTTCTGTTCATCCTATAATATTTAAAACTAGATCAATAACAATTGTAGGGAAAATAGGTTTACAGCAACATAGAAAATCACCAATCCTTATTTTGAAAAACTGAAGAAACAGGTTAATTATGACATATCTTCTCAAAAAGATCAATGTGCAAATGAATTAACTGCTACTGATACAACAACCAAATTCCGAAACATCAGAAGCTATAATTAACTACAACAATGCTACAAGTTCTTACTCATGTACTATAAATAAGAAATTGAACATTTTAAGAGGAAGTAAATATAACTGCAACAGCACAGCGACAGTGTTTGGATCAGCAAATTGATGCTAACAGGTGTGTACATGCACAAATTTAGTAACATATAACTAATAGCACTAAGGCGTCCACTATGTATGCCAAAAACGGTGTAAATAAAATTGTTGCTACATCTCGCACCGATGCCCTGCACTGGTGAGCCGATGCAGTGGAAAAAAAATTAGGGACCCGAAATCTGGAGCACCTAGTTGCTCTGACCCCCAGTTCCTTCGTGCCATAAAGATTTGGTATTTTACTGCTTGGCTGCTCGGATGTGTGGACAAGTTGGCTCCACAAACTGCTGAAGCGGTGCCAAATAATTTTCTAATGGCACCGCTGATGAGATGGTAACATTTTTATATACTAGGTACAAATTGTGACACTATCTTAGGATGCGTTTCGTTGAAGGAGTGGTATGAATGGGTTGGGACCGTGAAAGTGTCTGAATCACATCTAACAAATGATTTGTAACAACGAAAGAAGGTCTTACCTTCTTTGCACATGCCAGAAACTTCCTCCCACTGTCCACAGATTCAAACGCAACTAGCTTAACGCATGGAGATTGATGGTGACAACGAGCAGACAGATATTCAGTCACCCCGCTCCATTCATTGCAACTGATGGTCCTAGGAAACTACAAGAGGAAGAAATGACTCAAATCAACCGCCGGGTAAAAATCCTTCATTCCAAGTCATAGCCCGAGAGAGAGAAGAGAGGCATACCCGGGTGGTGAAGGAGTCGGAGGAGGAGGAGGAACTGCTGGAGAGGTTATTTAAGAAGACCATGGCGACCCCGGCGGTAGGATGTGAGACCACGAGAGCGAGGAATCAAGCAAGGAAGCGGCTATAGCTTAGGAAGGAAGGAAGGGAGGGGGAAATAGGGGAAATGTGACTTGCGGTTGGGGAGAAAAGGGGATGAGGAGGGGGGAGGGTAGATATTTTGGCGGTAGGCCAGAAATTTTGAAATGTGGAGGGAAAATTTGCGCACGGTGCTGCCGGACACCATTCACTTTGAACGATAGTCTGCATCACAAATGATTCTTCTGCTTAACATGCATGCGATGAGTTTGATAATTGACATTCTGGTGCAAATTTTGCCACGTACATCATTGCATAATTTAACATCGCTTGCTAATTTGGGCACACAAAAGAGCATACAACACACATACCAGACTTACTGAATCGAGCAATATTAGTAATTAAATAGAGACAGTTCACCTAAACATTGCTATAACAAAAGACCGGCATTAAAAACAAAGCCTAAGTATGAATAATTCTAACAAATCCGCCGCCGCGCGGGCCTATGCATCGCCGGTGTGAGATGAGACGTCGATGACTTCTCTTGGCGACATGTCGCTGTTGGTGGACTCCGTGCCCCCTGCTGAAGTCGACCGCATCCTCGTCCTCGTCCTAGGCGCTGCCCTCAAGGTTATAGTACTCATAGTAGTGGCTGCGCCAGAGCTCGTGTTGGTACTCCACCGCCGATTCCTCGACGGACAGACTCTTCTCTACCTCGACCTGGGCCACCGCAACTCCTCCTCCCGGCGCTCTTCGATCTCTGCCACCTCCTGCATCTCCATCTCCCGCTCGACGACCTCATGAGGAAGCAGGTGCTCCATGGCCACCACCGCCTTTTCGGATGTGGGTTGCATGCTGGATTCTGAGGTGGCCTGGAATACCTTGACGTGGATGGCCTCGACCCGGGCCAGGGAAACATTGGCGGCACGGACGACAGCTCGAGCACTCTCGGGATTTGCAGCCACCGTCGCAGCAGCAGCTGGAGCCATCTCGGCTGCTGCAGCTGCCCTGTCGGCTGTCGCGGACGCCCTCTCGGCGGAAGTGGCCGTGCTCAATGCGGATGCGGCGGCACTCTCGGCGTAGGCGACCGCGCTCTCGGTGCAGGTGGCGGCGCTCAGGGGGGGGGACGCGGCCATCGTACGAGCCTTCATGAAGTGTTTCCACGGCATCATCTTTGCAAGAACGGGGTGCGGGAACGGGGATCGGGATTTGTGGATTTGGGGGTTGCCGGCACTGGAGCAGATGAGTCGGTGAAGCTTAAGGAGGAAGACTTAAATAGACCTAGAAATTTTCATTATAAACGATTCCTACAAAATAATTGTGTGTGTTGTTGTAGATATTTTTTTATTAGCTGTGAAAGACGAATTTGGAGTAATGTGGCAACGGATGGTGTTTTAAATTTACGAGAAAATTTGTAGTACTAATACAACTATCATGTCAAATTTTGGAAAATTTCAGGGGTCATTTGACCTTTTAAGACATTTAAGTGATTTTCTAGCCATTTAATGACCGTAATTGAAATTTGAACAACATGTACATGTAGTAGCTAACCAAAACCGTTTGAAAAGTCATATTTTGTGTACTTGTGTGCGATTTAATTCCATGTGCAGTAAATTGGAAGGAATTTTCAAACATATTCGTCTAACGGCTATGACACAATTAAGCATGGAGTGCCATGGCATTTAAATTTCAGAAAATTAAAAACATGAAACCTTGCTTGATGTAATGTAATGCCACCAAGATGATGTGGTACAAAAATTGGCATATTTGAAGAAAGTTTGGACACACACCCCTTACAAACCGGAGTAACTCACTAGAAGGCTAGTGGTTTCGAGAGGGAATAATGCATGTTTGATGACGAATGGCAGATAGCTTCCTCTTACGGCCTTCAAAATTGTTCTACATGCAATGTGCACTGCTACAAACTATCATGTGAAAATTTGGAAAATTTCATGGGTAATTTGACCTTTTGAAGACATTTAAGTGATTTCCTAGCCATTTAATGATCATAATTCAAATTTGAACTAGATGTACATGCAACGGCTAACTATAACGATTTGAAAAATCATATTTGTGTTCTTGTGTGCAAGTTAATTCCATGTGCAGTAAATTGGAAGGAATTTTTAAACATATTGGTCTCACGGCATGGACACATGCATGGTGTGCCATGGCATTTTAATTCAAAAAATTAAAATTTGATCAGGAAAACATGAAACCTTGCTTGCTGTAATGTCATGCCACCAAGACGATGTGGTAAAAAAATTGGCCTGTTTGACGAAAGTTTGGACACACACCCCTCACAAACCGGAGCAACTCACTAGAAGGCTCGTGGTTCCAAGAAGGGAACAATGCATATTTGATGACGGACGGTAGATAGCTTCCACTTATGGCCTTCAATTTTTTTTCTATGTGTAACATGCACTAATACAACTGTCATGTGAAAATTTAGAAAATTTCAGGGGTCATTTGACCTTTTGAAGACATTTAAGTGACTTTCTAGCTACTAGCACATATGCCCGTGCGTTGCAACGGGAAAAATTGATGTTTTGTGCAAGCATAATGTCCCACGGCACCGGATTCACTATGAAAAACATGTTGCAACGCAGCATCTTTCTACAAAATGAACATAAAAAAATACGTTGCAATTATTTTTCGCGGTCTCTATAAAAGCCCATAAAAGGCCCATCAACACTCGAGTACCTGGCCCATATCGCTTAACGTGTGTAAACCAAATGAAAAGGACTGAACCAAACCAAGAATACCTATTCCCTTTAATAGTAGGGATAGATTTAATGACCGTAATTCAAATTTGAACTACATCTACATGCAACGGCTAACCATAACGGTTTGAAAAATCATATTTGTGTACTTGTGTGCGAGTTAAAAAATCATCAAATGATGTAAATATCTGATGTTCCAAAAAGAAAATGTAAAATCTGGCAAGACAACCGGCCCACACGATTGGCACTCTATTTCGTGCCTCAAGGTTTGAAAGGTGAGTGGCGGGCTTTATTAATCAGACACGGTTCTATATTGGGAACCGTCAGCTATTATGTTCACACACGGATTTTGCTGCGGGAATCATGTGTAATTCACACTACAGTACTCGTAAATTCCGGCGACCAGTGTGTGTACTGTTCCCGTCGATCTAGATTTTGGCTGCAAATAAATACTGCTTTGCTCATGTCGCCCCGCCTGCATTCTCATCTAGATCCTCCCCTTGCTCGCCCCTCTCTCTCTCTCCCTCCCTCTCTCTCTCTCTCTCTCTCTCTCTCTCTCTCTCTCTCTCTCTTTCTCTCTCTCTCAAATCTCTGTCGTAGCACCGCCGGTCTGCCCACGCACCGACGAGGAGTCACCACCCCCCGAGGACGCTCACTCGAAGAGCAGCGACGAGGACACCTACGCGCCATCGGACGAGGTTGCGCCGGACCCCCCCAACTTTGGATTGGTTTTGGGGCCAGTACGATATTTGTCTTTGGAAGTCGCTACCGCCAGATGAGAAAGCCAGGCAAGTGGCTTTCAAGAAGGAGATGGCGGAGGAGGATACCAGGTACCAGGCGGTCTGTGAAGCCCGTGATGCCGCCTGGAAAAAGGAGGCGTCGGAGCTTGGAGGCGGGCGCGTCGTTGTGCGAAGGAGGTGTATGAAGACGGGTACTTCGCGAGGAAGGCCAAAGGCGCTAGGCGCCTTGTCACTGTATGGAGCTAGGTCGATAAGCTCCAGCGTGCCACCGATGAGGAGCTCTGGTGGGCGCCCAACGAAATGGCAAGATCGTTCGCGCGCGTCCGCCTGCAAGAGGTAGATCGGCACGTCAAGCACTACGAGGCGCAGGAGGCGGAGTACCGCCTCTGCTCTGGGAAGACGCCGCACACCAGGGAGCTGCTGGCGAGGGGCTGCCGAAATACTGGCCCTAGGAGGGACTATTAGTTTTAGTATTATTTGTTTTCAATTTTATGCATTGTACCTAGTAGTTAAGTATCATCACGTATATGTGATGATATTATATATATTCTGTGATGAACTAATGAACAATTAATATTATATATATTATGAATTCCATTTTCTATCTGTTTTTGTAGACTAATTTGAATCTATCTGTTATCATCTATATATACAGAATGGAAAGCGTATAAACAAACAATTTAACAGAACATATAAGAACGGAAAACAGAGTACACACATTGAAACAAAACAATAAACAGAGCAATAGTATGATTGCTGTGAATACATAGCTATCGAAATGACTCAACAAAATAAAACGCGTCCATGAGACCATGACCAACAACCCTTGCCTACGGTAGCTCTTGGCTCTGCCTGAACTCGTGCAGGCGTTCGTCCAAGCGGTCGACACGCTCGCGGTATATCTAGAGCGCGATCTCAAGCTCCAAGTTGGCTTTTTCATCGGAGATCACCACCTCGAGGATGGGACATCCATGTTCCTCTACAGCGCCCAGGTGGACACCTGGTCCAAGGAGGCGGTCGAGCCTACTGACCAGCGCGTTGGCATTGAGCGGGTCGCGGACAAGGCGAACGATGTGACCCATGTGAATGGCGCGGCAGGCGTCCAGTGCAAGTACGGCGCAGCCGGCCTCTGGTGCAAGTACGGCGCAGAGGGCCCGTGCCCACTCCTGGCGAGGAATAGGGGTACTGACGGGACATGTACCCAGCTGCGACGCCCTATCGATAGCAGGCAAGCGTCGATGGATCCGCTCTTGCTATGCGGTGCGCCGCGCCTCTCGCTCTGCGGCGCTCCAATGGTCTTGCCGTGCGGTGAGCCACAGCCTATCGGCGCGGGCGCGCCTAGCTTGCTCTGCGGCACACCATCGATCATGTTGTGCGGTGAGCTGCAGCCTCTCGATGCTGACATGCCTATCTTGATCTGCAGCGCTAAAGCGCCATGCGCCAAGGGTCTGCTCAACCCTGGCGATGACGCGTATCACGGCGTCGTCCATCGCGTTGACAGGGAGCGTCGCGGCCTCGACGGGCCGTGGCGCCTTCTGGTTTTCCTCGTCAACGAGGTTGATGGCAAAGGCGGCGCTTTCGTGTGTTGGCATGCTTGGAAAAGGTGGATGTGCTACAGGCTGTGCTTGTTGCCTCCGTGCCCCGCGCCATGCCTAGGTTTATGTGCAATATCACTGGGTGGCGGGAAACAAGTGAGGAAATGACGGGAAACGGTGGCGTGTTCATAGAACGCCATCAATTAATGGAAACTTAGCATATAAGGAACATCGAGCTAGCACCAGAAGTAGATGATGATGAAATGAACACGGACCACACTAGGGAACCCGTCGGTGATGAATTCTTCAATTGCAAACGGTTGTATTATGGGCCTATAGAACTGCATACAAAAATCCTATGGGTATGTCTCCATATAAGATGGTTTATGGAAAAGTGTGCCATTTACCTCTTGAACTTGAACATGAGGCATATTGGGCTATCAAAGAGCTCAATTATGACTTCAAACTTGCCGGTGAGAAGATGTTGTTTGATATTAGCTCACTTGATGAATGGAGAACACAAGCATATGAGAATGCCAAGCTATTCAAAGAAAAAGCCAAACGCTGGCATGATAAGAGGATACAAAAGCATGAGTTTAACGTAGGAGATTATGTGTTATTATTCAACTCTCGTTTAAGATTTTTTGCAGGAAAACTTCTCTCAAAATGGGAAGGTCCCTACGTTATCGAGGAGGTCTATCGTTCTAGTGCTATAAAAATCAACAACTTCGAAGGCACAAGTCCAAGGGTGGTAAATGGACAAAGAATTAAACATTATATTTCAGGTAATCCTGTCAATGTTGAAACTAATATTATTGAAACCGTAACCCCTGAGGAATACATAAGGGACACTTTCCAGAACGTTCCAGACTTCGAAAAGGTATAGGTATGTGGTACGGTAAGTAAACCGACTCCAAAACAACTCAAATGGCAATTTTTATCAGTTTTGGAATATTTAAGAATTTTAGGAAGAAATAAGTAGTCCGAAAGGGACACGAGGCCCCCACGAGAGTGGAGGGCGCCCCCTGAGGGAGTCCTGGACTAGGGGGTGTCCGGATAGCCGAACTATCATCATCGGCCAGACTCCAAGACTATGAAGATACAAGATTGAGGACTTCGTGCTGTGTCCGGATGGGACTTTCCTTGGCGTGGAAGGCAAGCTTGGCAATACGGATATGTAGATCTCCTACCATTGTAACCGACTCTGTGTAACCCTAGCCCTCTCCGGTGGCTATATAAACCGGAGGGTTTTAGTCCATAGGACGAACAACAATCATACCATAGGCTAGCTTCTAGGGTTTAGCCTCCTTGATCTCGAGATAGATCCACTCTTGTACTACCCATATCATCAATATCAATCAAGCAGGAGTAGGGTTTTACCTCCATCGAGAGGGCCCGAACCTGGGTAAAAACATCATGTCCCCTGTCTCCTGTTACCATCTGCCTAGACGCACAGTTCGGGACCCCCTACCCGAGATCCGCCGGTTTTGACACCGACATTGGTGCTTTCATTGAGATTTCCTCTATGCTGTCACAATCAGGAAGGATGCCTCTTCCCGTCTTTAAAGATGGTACTGTTGCTAAGGGAGCCTTGGCCTCCGGCCAAACTATCCGGCTAGGTGGTTTTCTTATGACCGCCTGTTCGGCCGCCGCTCCGACAATGACCTCTTGGGTCATCAAAAGTGATCTTCATGTCAACTCGGAATTCGCCGAGCAGCTAGATCCGATGGAGCTCTCTTCCGTAAACGAGCTCTTGGATCGCATTGCCGCCCTGGGAGTCACTACAGACTACGATCAGATTGGGCTTAAAACCGATCTGAGAGAGATTAACTGTCCCTAGGCTACCCACCACGTTGCTGTGGTAGAGGAACAACGTGGCGACCCTTCTTCTATATTAAAGACCAGTTATGTCCGGATTCCTGATCCCTCCATGCCGGATTCCCGCGGAGGGACGGACGTCAATCAAGTGCTGAACCTAAAGTCAGGCAGCGGACCAGATTCGTTGGACAACATCCAGCAATCCAAGCTTTCAAATTCGAAACTTTTCGCCCTTGAGCCTCAGTTATGCGGGGTTCGAACTTAATCCCACCCGCCCACCCAAACATAAGCGATCTATCTCAAACTGCAAGAGCCCGCTGAAACAAGACATCATTATCGGGCTAGATTCCTCCCGGTTATGGACAGGATAAAGGACTGCCGTGAGGAAAGCGCAATCTCAATTTTTGCAACAATTGCACGGACAAGGAATCATGAACGCCATAAGTCGTCATGAAATTACACGCTTGACACCAAGGCCCATAGTACGAAAGTACTGTGCGATGGAGAGTGCCTGGAAAACCGAAACTAAGTTTTGGGACAATCCGGCTCCGAACACAACCCTAGTCCGAAATAAAGGGGTGCATCATGCTTAGGCACCTGGGACAAAAAGCAAAAAGCAAAACCCCCTTAAGGGCACGGAACCGTACTAGAGGGATGGCTCAGCGGACCCTATAAAATCCATAGTACAGAGGGCGCCACTCCGACACATAGCCTTCGAGCATGTTTTATACTACGGCAGGTGGCCAAAAGTGGCGAAGAGCTTCTAGCCCCGGAGAACCAGCCCAATAGTACCAGTACGGTATTAACAGTCTTCGAGACTTTCGCATCAAATAACATGCGGAAATGAACAATCCGCAGCCTCGCCGAAGTCTACCAAGTAGCAACATAAAATACATGGAGTGACACGGCTATCACCTTCAACACCAGCGATGAACCCAAATTCCGAACAGCCCGAGCACCAGCCGCATTGGTCCTCAGTCCAATAGTGGAAGGCTTTCGTCTTACCAATGTACTCATGGATGGCGACAGCGGATTAAACCTCATCTACGAGGAAACCCTTCGAAAAATGGAAATAGACTGGAGCCGCATTGAGCGAAGCAGCACAACCTTTATAGGAATAATCCCTAGTCGGGAAGTACACTGCACAGGAAAAATTACACTAGATGTGGTGTTCGGCTCGCCGGACAATTACAGGTCCGAGGAGGCCACGTTCCAAGTGGCCCCGTTCAGCAGCGGAAATCACGCTTTACTAGGGCGAGAGGCATTCACAATAATTCAAGCTATACCCCATTACGGGTACATGAAGCTTAAAATGCCCGGGCCCAATGGAATCATCACTCTTGTCAGTGATCCGGACATAGCACTCCGCGCTGAAAATAAGACAGCCGCACTAGCCCTAGAGGCACTATCCGAAGCCCTAGCGGCAGAAGAACTCAACTGCGCTGCGCTCCACGGTGAACAGGGACGATGTGATACTCGATAAGAGATCCAAGTCCACCTCTTTTAAACCAGCGGATGAAATAGTCAAATTCCAAGTCCATCCAACGGACCCCACAAAGACAGCCTCCATTGGGGCACAATTAAACCCTGATGTAGACGCCGCACTACGAGAATTCCCTCGGGAAAATTGGGACATCTTTGCCTGGCACCCTTCAGATATGCCAGGAATCCCACGCAGTCGGCGAACACAGCCTAAACATCCTAAAAGGATTCAAGCCACCAAACAGGCTCTTGGCGATTTTCCAACCCAAAAGACAGGCAATGGGAGAGGAGCTAGCCAAACTATTAGAAGCCGGATTCATCGAGACATAAAACATCCGGATGGCTAGCTAGAACCCGGTAATGATACCAAAAAGGACAAATCGGCGCTGTGTGTCAATTATAAAGACCTTAACAAGGCTTGTCCAAAGGATCCTTTCCCCCTTCCCCGCATCGATCAAATCATCGATGCTACCGCAGGACACGATTCATTGTGCTTCCTCGACGCATACTCCGGCTACCATCAAATCAAGATGGCAGAGGCAGACCAAGCCGCAACGGCATTCATTACTCCATACGGACCATTCTGCTTCAACATAATGCCCTTCGGACTCTAAAACGCCGGCGCAACATATCAGCGCATGATTTAGACATGTCTGGCTACCCAGATCGGCAAAACAGTGGAGGCATACGTAGACGACGTGGTCGTCAAGACCAAACATGTCGAAACTCTAATAGACGACTTGAGGCTCACATTTGACAACCTCCGAGCATATGACATTAAGCTCAACCCGGAAAAATGCGTTCTCGGCGTACCAGCCGGAAAGCTCCTGGGCTTCATTGTATCTGGTAGAGGAATTGAAGCAAACCCAGCCAAGATCCGAGCTCTATCGCAACTGGATATTCCAAAAGACCTCAAACAAATACAAAAACTGACTGGATGCATGGCGGCTTTAAGCCGCTTCATCTCCCATTTGGGAGAAAAGGCATTGCCCCTCTATCGCCTCCTCAGGCGCACCGAACACTTTGAATGGACGGATGCTGCCACGGCCAGACTCGAAGAAATAAAGGCCATATTGCAACAAATATGGTCCTGGCCGCACCCAACTTGGGCGAACCAATGTTATTATATATTGCGGCAACACATCAAGTTGTAAGCGCAGTGCTCGTCATCGAACGAGAAACAAAAGGACACAAATTCCCTCTTCAATAACCAGTGTACTACGTATCCACTGTCTTAACTCCATGCAAGTCCCGGTATCCACATTATCAAAAGATAGCATACGCGATGTTCATGGCATCCCGAAAGCTGCGACACTACTTTCAAGAGTGTTCGATAACAGTGGCCTCCGAAGTACCTCTCAACGACATTATAAACAACCGCGACGCGACGGGCAGGATTGCAAAATGGGCCATTGAGCTCTTACCATTCGACATAACCTACAAACCACGGCGAGCTATAAAGTCGCAAGTTTTGGCCGACTTCATCGCTGAATGGACCGAAGCTGAACTCCCTAAAGAGTACGGAGCATACTCCAATTGGATCATGCATTTCGACGGCTCTAAAATGTTGGTCGGCTTGGGGGCTGGCGTCGTCTTGACGTCCCCAACCGGAGACACAGTCCAATATGTACTCCAGATAATGTACACGGACTCAAACAATGCAGCCGAATATGAGGCCCTTTTACATGGTCTCCGGATGGCAATCTCCATGGGCATTCAACGCCTAGAGGTCCGCGGGGATTCAAACCTCGCAATATCCCAAGTAAATGGAGACTTTGACGCCAAGGATCCGAAAATGGCAGCCTACCGTAACGCCGTTTTAAAAATGTCAGCGCGGTTCGAAGGACTCGAATTCCACCATGTAGCCCGGGATAATAACCAGGTGGCCGACGTGTTGGCACGCATCGGCGCAAAGCGCGACGCCGTCCCTCCAAACATATTCCTGGAGCGGCTTTTTAAGCTATCCGTACTATGGGCAGAGGAGTCCGGAAACAACAAACCGGAACCAACCGCACCGCCCAACGCTGACCATTCTGACACAATCGGTGGCTCAGCCAATGAAATAACACCTTCGGCCCACAAAATAATGGCAGTCATTGCCCCATGGACAGAACCATTCCTAGCCTACTTAATTAGGCAGGAACTTCCCGAAGACCAAAACGAGGCCCGCTACATAGTACGGCGATCTAAAGCCTACAAGGTCCATGAGGGAGAGCTTTATAAGAAAAGCACTACCGGAGTCCTTCAAAGGTGCATCTCCGAAGAAGAAGGGCGAAATCTTCTGGCTGAAATTCACGCCGGACTCAGCGGGCACCACGCCGCAGCCCGGGCCCTTGTAGGAAAGGTCTTCCGTATAGGATTTTATTGGCCGACGGCCCGGGAAAATGCTCAGGACTTAGTCCAACGATGCGTCGGTTGCCAGCTCTTTGCTAATAAAAGCCACATGCCACCCACCGCCCTCAAAACTATACCCATCACCTGGCCGTTCGCAGTCTGGGGGCTTGACATGGTTGGACCCATTAAAGGGGGAACGCACAAGCAAAAATACCTATTGGTCATGGTGGACAAATTCACCAACTGGATAGAGGCCAACCAGTAAAAACGGCCGAATCCGGACCTGTGATAGACTTCATATCTAGGGTAGTACACCGTTATGGCGTCCCCCACAGCATCATCACCGATAATGGCACGAACTTCACGGCCAACGAGGTTAAACTCTGGTGCAAAAACATGGGCATCAAGCTCGACTACGCTTCAGTCTATCACCCTCAAACTAACGGTCAAGTCGAACGAGCAAATGGTCTAATCATGAGCGGCATCAAACCCAGGTTAGTGCAGTCCCTCACGGAATCTAACATGCACTGGGTGGAGGAGCTCGACTCCGTACTCTGGGGGCTGCGGACCACGCCAAACCGCACTACCGAATTCGCACCATTTTTATGGTATACGGCGCAGAGGCAGTTTTGCCCTGCGATATAATTCATGACTCACCTCGCGTGCGCATGTACAAGGAAAGAGAGGCCGAGTTGGATCGGCAGGACAGTTTGGACGCCTTAGAAGAGGAGCGCGACGTGGCAAAGGCTTGTTCCGCATTCTATCAGCAGCAGGCTCGAAGATATCAAAGTAGAGAAGTACGGGCCAAAACTTACAATGTTGGCGAACTAGTTCTACGCCTGCCGGACAAGAAAAAGGACAAACTCAAGCCCAAATGGGAAGGTCCCTTTATAATCGACCAAGTCCTGACCGGCGGAGCATACCATCTGCGAAACACATCGGACAACCGACT